>BSBN01000076.1:3980434-4624257 GCA_027924645.1 Cunninghamia lanceolata
ATAATTGAAAATCCAATGGTCGGATCGAAAGTTATGGCCCCGCAAAGTTGACCTATTTTTGGAGGGAGATGTAAATTTTGAAATTAAGCTGGTGGCCACCAAAAAGGGCTATATATGACCATTTTTGGGAACCCTTGGGGTAGTAGAGTTAAGGGGGAAGGTGTAGAGTCAATAAAAGGCAGGGAAATATAAACCCTAGTTGAATTGGGGTTACAGAAGGCTAAAGATTCCAGAGTCTTGAGAGAGGGAGTTGTAATGTGTTGCAACCTGTAAGGGATTCATCCTCTAATTGTATTTGAGCTTCTGTAATGTAATGTTTTGCCCATATTAATAAAATATCATTCTATTTTTTGTGTGCAATTTTTGCTATTATGTGTTTTATGATTTACCCCCTTCATCAAGGTTAGAGCAGTCGTTTTCTCCATGGGCGCCTTCAAATCTCTAGGCCCTGATGGGTTTGCCTTGGCCTTCTTTCAGACTTTCTAGGATATTGTTGGGAATGATGTCTTTCTGGCTACACAGGATTTCTTTAGGACAGGGAGACTTCTACAGCAGTTGAACAGCACCTTTATCGCCCTTATCCCAAAGAAGAACGAAGTCAAGACTATGGTTGATTTTAGACTGATTAGTTTATGTAACACAATTTACAAGGTCTTCACCAAACTTTTGGTCTTTAGGTTACAACCCCTGTTGGATAAACTCATTGCTCCTAACCAGAAGGGCTTTGTCCTGGGGAGGCAGATCCTAGATGTAGCAATCACCACTCATGAAATAATTCATTCTATTCATAAGAGCAACACCCCAGGTATGATTTTCAAACTTGACATCTCAAAAGCCTATGATAGGGTCAACTGAGAATTTCTTTTAAGAGTTCTCCAGAAATTTGCATTCAATGAAAAAATCATTAGCATTATCAAAGAATGTATATCTACAGTTAAATTCTTAGTGTTAGTTAATGGATCCCCCAAAGGTTTCTTCCCTTTTGGGAGAGGCATTAGGTAAGGTGACCCTCTATCACCTTACTTGTTCATTCTGATTGCTAAGGTTTTGGGGGAAAATGCTTGTAATCTGTTAATGCAAGAGACTCTTCATGGGATTAAATCCACTTCAACAACCTAAAATTCAATAATTCAACAATTTGTGGATGACACTATTCTGTTCGGGTCGGCCTAGGTCGTGGAAGCTAGAAGGTGGAAGGAGCTCTTAAGGAGTTATGAGGAAGTCTCAGGTCAGAGCATCAACTTTGAAAAAAGTCATATCTATTTCTTGAATACTCAACAAGACATTCAGTAGAAAATTATAAGAATTTTGGGATGCTCGAGTGAAAGTCTCCTGGCCACTTACTTGAGCCTCCCTCTTACCATTACCAAAATTTCTATGGATTTCTAGAAGGGGCTGGTGGAAAGAATTTAGAGAAAAATGGTGGGGTGGAAGGGTGCCCTCTTGAGTTGAGCAGGGAAGTTTTAGCTTCTCAAAGCTTCTCTTCAGGGGATGCCCAATTATGTGCTAAGTCTCTTCAAAATCCCTAAGAACGTGGCTGATAAGATTGAACAAATTCAAAAGAAGTTCCTTTGGACTAGGGTGGAAGAGAAAAAAGAATTGCTCTTGTGAGCTGGGAGAAAGTGTGTACGCCTAGAGGTCAAGGAGGATTGGGCTTTAGAAGAATCTATTTGATGAATAGGGCGCTTCTAGCCAAGATTGGGTGGAACCTTATCCATGACAATACTGATTGGGGGGACATCATAAAGGCCAAATATCTCAATGGGGACCAAGGCAACATATTTTTGGCGGAGGTGAGTCTTCCCAAAGGCTCAATTATATGGAATGGGACTATCAAAACTAGAGCTCTCATACGACAAGGCTTGAGATGGAGGATTGGGGATGGTAAGGAGGCTGATTTCTGGAAGGACCGATGGATACAGGACAAACCTCTGATAGAAATGGAATATGGTAGGATAGCAAGCAGGGTTAGTGAGGTGTTTGGCCACAAAGTAGCTGACTACATAAGGACCTGTGGAGGTCTCTGAAGTTGGAAGGAGATTTCTGACTATGCTCATGATGGTAGGGAGGGGATAAAGTTGGCTCAACAATTATAGAAAACTTTGGAAGATTACAGATTACCACTTTTTTCTAAAAGAGACAAGATGGTCTGGGATAAGGATAAGAAGGGTTTTTTTACTGTCAAAAGTGCATATAATCTACTGTTAGACCCTAGTGAGGTGGGAATCTAGAGAAATATGTGGATTCCTAAACTCCTTCCAAAGATTAATTTCTTTTGGTGGACATTAATGTACAATAAAGTCCTAACTCTGGACAATCTAAAAAAGAGAGGATTCCAAATGCCAACCAGATGTATTCTTTGTGGATCTGAGGAGGAGTTGTCAACTTATCTCTTTCTACATTGCAGTTTTACCTGGGAGGTCTAGGGGTTAACTCTCCAAAAGCTTAATTTAAATTGGTCCTTGAATGCTAGCCTTAAAATGTTGGTTTAGGAATGGAAACACCCTTATAATCTGGTGTTACCAATCTCGAAAGAGCTCTGGAACCAGACACCCCCCATTTAGTCTGGAGTCTGTGGAAGGAACGCAATAATAGAATCTTCAGGGAGAAGAGTAGAACCCCTCTGGAGGTTTTCAATGTTTTGTCAAATTGCTGATTGAAAGCATCAACTTTTGTAAGTTTAAAGCTGCAGATAACCCCCCAAGGAGAGAAGAACAAAGCATGATAAAGAACTGGAATTTGAACTCATACCAGGTGAACACTACTAAAAAGTTAGCCTGGGCTAGAACCAAGTGGACTCCACCATAGCAAGGGTGGTTTAAGCTGAATTTTGATGGTGCGGCCAAAGGAAACCTGGGTGTTGCTAGTGGTGGAGGCATCTTAAGAGCTGAAACTGGGGTATGTGTTGCTGCTTATGCCAGGGGAATTGGTATTAAAAGCAATAATGAGGTGGAAGCCATGGCTATGTTATGGGGAATCAAGCTTGCTATCTCCATAAATATAAAAAGGCTACATATTGATGGAGACTCTCAGCTGATTGTTAATGCTACCCTTGGTCTTTCTCAAATAGGGTGGAATCTGGAGGATATCATGGGAGCTATCAAGATCCTTCTTAATGGATTGGAGGAGCATAAGATCACTCATATCTATAGAGAAGGAAACATTGTGGCTGATGCCCTAGCTAACGCGGGTAGCGGCAAGGACAGATGGCAGTGCTGGAGAAACATCTCAAGTTTGTCATGTAAGAGATTCACAGCCTAATTGAGCAAGATGGAAGGGGCTATGAAATATAAGTGGTGCGTGGTGATCGTTGTCCTCTGGTGTCACTAGGGTGAGAGGGGCCAGAGTTCATTCCTTGAACAATTTGAATAGAAATGATAACCTCAGAGGTGGCGGGGCTAACATTTTAAATTTTCAAATTGGTTTTGGCAGGATCGTCAGGAATTTACTGAAGGATGGGGTGGTTGGGTCATGGATGAGTCGACAGTGTCTTATCAGCAAGAGTTAGAAAAAAGGGGTCCATGTGGATATAGGAAATTACATGGATGATAAAGGTGGTGCCCACCTAGGGTTAGGGTTTTGAGTTGAGTCTGCAAGCCTATACTTTTGTTCCCTCAAACCCTTAATGCCTTAGGTTTTATTTCCCCTCAGCCTCCTGCAGTGTATCTTCTATTTTTACATTGACCGTCTGTAGCAGGTCATCTATCACTTAGGATGCATTTCATGTCATAGCGCTCATTGAATGATCGGCCCCCTTCGCTTAGAGTTACTTCCTAGTCCTTGTCGCGTCAAAAAATTCTTAAGTAAAAAAACTTATTTTAATATGCAAGGGCAGACATACAAAGGTTTTATCGGTGTGACACAATGCATCGGTGGCCCAATTCATGTTCCCTCCGATGGACGATGAGATACACAAGGATGGTCTTCGGTGTGACAATGACCATCGGCGGCTCTGTCCAAGCTCTTTCCAATATACCGATGCATATACAAGGCCGATGAAGATACAAAAGATACATGCAAGGCAAGAATTCAGAGGTGGGGTCCGCTTTGTATACAAAGGTGATTATATACAAGTCACATTGTATATGTGATATGCAAAGAAAAGATACAAGGATGAAGATGCAAAGTCTATACACAAGCAAAGGGATACAAAGCCTAGGGCGCACATAGAAGGGGTAGGTACAAGTTCAAATGCATGTTTGCATGCAAGGTTTGTATGCAGTTTTCCTTTCTATATTTCGCATTGTATGTTTGGACATGCAAAGGGTCATATACAATGCGATATACAAAAGGTTGCATGTATATGCTAAAGTGAAGTGTTGACAATGAACAAGTGATTGTACATGGTTTTGCTTGTATATTTGCATTTGTATATGAGATATACAAGGCTGATATACAAAGGGAAAACATACAAGCCAAACCTGTTGCAAAGTTACAATATGGTTAATAATCATTTTGAGGTCCGCGCATTGTATGTATATTGCGCATGTACATGTGAGGTACAAAGAAATATGTAAGGAGGGAGCAGTCAAAGTCAACATTCTTTAAAAGCATGGTGGGCCCACATAGTTGTATGTCGTGGATTGTATGTATGCGCATATACAAAAGATAATACAAAGGCACATATACAATCTGGACGCGGAAAGAGAATGTGTTGTGGTGGATAAGTGGTTGAGGTCTGCGGGTTGTATGTTGCACATTATATGTGCGATATACAATGAGAGATACAATGAGGTAGATACAAGTCAGATTTCAAAGGTTTTTCCAATCTAATTGATGGGTGGTTGGGAACCGAGGTTGTATATTGCATTTGTATATGCAATATACAAGGTGATGTACAAGGGTGTTAGATACAGGGCGGAACCCGATAGCGATTTCAAATTGATTCATAAAGATTTGGGGTCCGCACCTTTGTATGTAAGTGATTGTATGTGCATACAATCTCATATACAACTTCATATGCAAAGATTTAAAAGGCAAAAAAGAGGTGAATAGGGCAAAATGGCAGTTGTATGTATATGCTTTTGCATATACAAGAAATTTGAATGTACAATAGGGTGAAAAGGTGAAATGTATGTTCATGTTGCAAAAGTCAAAAAGGAAAAAGCTACCTGCGTGGCATGATTCTATTGGCTGATGACTTTTCAGCGCAATTGGAGGCTGTTGATCTCAGCGGGAAGGAGGAAATCAATGGCCATCGTTCAAATCTTCAGAACAGGGGGGATTTCTACGTGTCCGCAGCTGCATTCCAAGTGAAAGAATTTCAAAGCATGCGAACTGTTGCTGCACTCCAAAAATGGTTGGTTGGCCATTAATCATGATTTGCAGAGGTATGGGTCTGATTGACCAGCCAACTACCAAATTTGTGGAGAAAATCTTCGAATGGCTGCACATTTCCCAATTTCACCTGCTCTTTCCCTCTCCTTCTCTCGGGTACATTTAATGTTTTGGGTGCCATTTTGATGGTGCGCTGTATTTGGCAAAATTTTGAAGTGACCCTGTATTGGATTGCTGAGTGCACGTTCTAGGTATAAGAGAACTGCGTAACTCATTTTTCTGTTGTTGAAGACTTGGCAAAATTTTGGTGGAGTAATAAGATACAGTTTTGCCGGTCGCTCTATTTTGGTGCCTTGTGAGTTTATGAATCACATGTTGTATGTTTTATGCATAATTTTGTTGGTTTCATGTTGTTTTTATATGAGGAATGCATTGTTGCATGTGTTTAGTTGTTTGTCTCCAAGTTGTGGGCATTTTTTCTTTTGAATCTAAGTAGCTAAGGGTTATTTGGGATTCAGGAACATGGGTTTTCTGTGTTGAATGTCTAATCCCTTACTTTTGTTCAAGGAACAAATTAAATGTTTTAGGTTGAACATTGGGAAAGGTATGTTGCAACAGGGATATCATCAAGTATGAA
The DNA here is from genome assembly GCA_027924645.1 of Cunninghamia lanceolata. Taxonomy (NCBI): domain Eukaryota; kingdom Viridiplantae; phylum Streptophyta; class Pinopsida; order Cupressales; family Cupressaceae; genus Cunninghamia; species Cunninghamia lanceolata. The sequence goes on from BSBN01000076.1 coordinate 3,986,349, forward strand.
TGACTAAATACCCAGTCTTGGGAAGTATCTGTAAGGTAGATACTAAACGTTTCCCCTTGAAACTCAGTTATTGATTCAAGTTTATGGTAATCAGTCACATGTGTATGTCTATTGACTCCGAGCCCTGAGATAGGCACCAGTCTAGTCTTGTATTGAGGTTACAACCCAAGGTCCCAGTCTTGCATCCAAATATAAATTAAAAAGTTCAAACTTCAAATATAAACCTTTAGGACATTAGGAGTAGTTTTAGGGTCAAAATCCTCTGAATCACAACTGGTCATAAGGCCCAAAGCTAGTCCCTTTACACTTATTTTACAGTTTTGGTTTGCATAAGAGAGGATTTATCTGCTTTGTGTCAACATCGTAGCAAGTTCATAGATGCATTTCATGGATGTTGAATAGGGAATACCCCCCTAGGTTCTGCAGAGCCTAAAGAAGGAGAGGAGATATTTATAGATTCTATATCCTATACTGTTGGCCCCTGGCCCAGAAATCCTGTTGATCAATGATGGCTACCTTGTAGGGATAACTGGGAAACATCCAGTTTGGGAAAAACTCCAACAGATAGTATGAAGAAGAGATTGATGGGAAAGCTCAGCTGGCGTGCTAAGAGGCATAAGGACATTGGTATTGGTGGAGATCTAGGGTTTGGATCTTACAACTCAAAAAGGACGATGCGTGGATAGGTGGTTGGGATTCAGAGGATGGATGTGACAACTATTCTCATGGTTCCTCATGGTTGGGTTAAGACAGCAGCTAGTGTCGCCTATCTTCACACGAGGTGGTGGCTAAATACTCCTCCCGATGAGGTGTATCTAGGTGGTGATCTTAAGGCATTTTAAAATAATAATTACACTACCATCATTATTAATACTCAGCAATATTGGTATTTTAATGGTTTTTTTCCTAATTTCAAGTCTACCGCTTGCGATCATTTCGATTTTGAACAAATCAAGTCTAGTTGCTTTAGCTTTTCTTAGGCTGATAAGATGGGAGGGGACATAGTGAAAATTGAACCCAACTCGACTGAGGAATTTAAGCAAGATCCTCTTGTTTGGCATATGATCTAAAAGGGAGAGGTGGCGTCTTTTCTTGAAGGAATGGCGGGTCATGACGAAAACCTGTCACGATAGTTTGCAGAGACTTGGGATGAGGAAACCAGGGAGGTCAGAATTGGGAAGATTGAATTCCAAGTGTCTGAAGAGGTCATTGGACAAGCCACTAGTTTACCCATGAGAGGCAAAAAGTATTCTAGGAGAAGTAGAGTTGCCGACCTTGAGCACATGAATCTCTTCTTCTGCGAGGGCGAAGCTCCTATGAAACTTCATGGAGGATTTGAGAGGGAGGAATTGCTGGAGCCATGGGGGCAAATATGTCTCATGATAATGAAGTTTTTCACAATGGAAGGAAGGTTTTGAGTATATTATCACTATCACTTTGCCCTGTTAAATCACTTCAGGAATAAGGTTGAGATTAGCTTCCCCTTCTTTTTACTTTCTTCGATGGAAAATTCTATTAAGTCTGTTAGGGAGCTTAGGGCTAGGAATGCCAACCACCCTCTCATTCTGATTCATCAAGACCTTATTTTGAGGTTGTATCACTTTCATCTTGCTTTATGTCCACCTAAACAAATTCAAGTCAAGATCCTTGAGGACCCACAACCGGGTACTTGTCAGGGGGGTAAGGGTAAAGTGAAAATTAGCATGGGGACCTCTTTAATTATAGGTGGCCCTAGTGTGGTGGAAGGGAATCCAGTCGAGGCCCATGTTTCTGTTAAAAATAAGAAACAAAAACACATCACCCCGAGGCAAGAAAGGAAGATTGGCAAAAGAGACAGGATGGAAGAAATGGAGGGTACCCTAAAGAAAAAGTAGAAGGAAGGGAAGAGTGTTGTCATGGAGGATACTCCTGTGAAAATTGTGGAGCTGGATACTGTTCTGGAAACTAAGGGTAATAGCGAAGGCAGAGAGGTTGCTCTTCTGAGCATTCGCCGGTCCAAAAGGATTGTTGGGAAACCACTGGTTAATTCTTTAGTAGTGCAGGGTTCTGAGGAGTCTGAGTTTGTGGAAGAGACGATGGAAGAAGGTGGGGAGGAAACCCCTATGGATTTTGTGCATGAGGTTGAGGGCACTAGTCACTTTGCCTCGATGAATGAAAGTAGCTCTAAAGGTGAGGAGGACTTTGCTAAGGCTACTATTGGAAAGGACACTATAGGGGAGACCGTTGATCAAGTCAATAAGTGGAATTGTGCTTTGTGTATCAAACATGCAGAGGATATCCAGAACCTCCAGAAAAGAATGGATTCTATGCAAAAGAAATGGAAGGTTATGGCAGAATTTATGTCCAAAGCTTTGCATCGGGAAGCTTCCATCTTTGTTGCAGTGAAGGATCTTGATGACAAGGTCAAACAAGTTGGCATCGACAGCTTGGGTGACTACAAGGAGATGGTGGAGTTCCTAGCCAAGTTTGGGGTGACTGATAGCCCGTAGTTTCCTGTTTCTTCTATTTTATGTTGTTTCTATCATCTCGTTGATTTTTAATTAGTTGTTTTGGTCTACTATTTCTGTGTTGTCAATCTATTTTTTCTAGCATGTTAATGGCTTAATGTCCTGGGGGTTGTTTTGTTAAAGGGATCTAGACCCTCGTTTCCAGCTGAACTAATAAAAAACAATAATATTTTACTCTTTAAAATTAGACTTATTATACAATAAACATTAAAATTAACTAAGATATAAAATCAGTAAAACATTGAAACCTAAAATTTTAAAAACTCATAATATTATGCATCCTATAATTCTACAAACATATTCTATATAAACAATAATATTTTACTAATAAAAATTAAATTTAAAAAGCTTTAAGTATATCAACTCTCCTTTAATGTTTAATTGTCATTCTTTTAAGATTGGATTGTATGGAGTCATGAAAAGGCTACAATCTAAGGAAGTCTTTGGATATCTTCTCCCCCTTCCTTACCAACCTCATTTTTATGTCATTGTGCTTTATGATGACACATCTTTTGTAGCTTATGATAGTGACATAGCTACTACTTCATCCCTATATGCACTTGATACGTCTAGGGATCTTGATTCATGTGATGTTGTGTCTAACAAACATTAATTTTCCACCTCATGACAAGTTAGCATTTATAATAAATGGTGGCTTTTTCAAAGTAAAATAAAAATTTACATAGTAAAATAGTTTTCAAATAAAAAATTACATAGTAAAATAGTTATAGACATTTTAATATATAACATTATATATTTAATTGCCAAATAAGATTTAAAATAAAACAAATATAATTGTATCACACTTTTAATAAGAAACTTAACAAATATTAATTAATTTTTAAATATATTTATTTTATTATAGAATAAATATTAAAATTAACTACAATATAAATGCAATAAAACATTAAAACCTAAAATTTCAAAAACTGAGAATATTATGCATACTATAATTGTACAAACATATTCTATACAAATAATTATATTTTACTCTTAAAAAATAAACTTATTGTACATAATAAACATTAAACTCATAATATTATGCATACTATAACTGTACAAATATATTCTATACAAACAATAATATTATACTCTTAAAAATTAAATTTAAAAAGCCTTAAGTATATCAACTCTCCTTTAATGTTTAATCGTCATTCTTTTAAGATTGGATTGTATGGAGGCATGAAAAGGCTACAATCTAAGGAAGTCCATTAGAATTGGCATGCTTCCTAGTAATGTGGGATGATTTTGATGTCCTTTTGATTCTTTGTTGCTTTTTTAAAGAAATAATTAATCCCTACCACAACAGTTAGATCGCATTAATCCCTTTATTAATAACTGATTGTTATTTCTACACTCATATATTTGATCTAGCCATATTCTAAGGACAACTATATTTAGATTGGGTCATTCTTATTTTAACACATCTAAGAAGTTGCAATTCTTATAGTTCAAAAGTTATGGTTGAAACCTAATTTTCAGCAAATAAATTTATTTTATTTTATTTACATTTTAGTGAACTCAACTTCCTTACACAACTCAACTTAGGGTTTTCACCTTAGGTTTTATCCTTCCACATTAGAGTCATTATTTATATTTTTTGATTATATACTTTTCATTTTAAATTTGTTTGGGTTTAGAACCTAAAGTTTTATTTGTGCTTAATTGTGTTATCTTGATTACTGTTTGGGCTATTATTGTTTGTTATTTCTTTTATCTTATCCTTGCACTTTCACTATTAGATTTTTATCGTTGATGTCTTCTCCCCCTTCCTTACCAGCCTCATTTTTTATGTCATTGTGCTTTATGATGACACATCTTTTGTAGCCTATGATAGTGACTTAGCTACTACTTCATCCCTATATGCACTTGAAACATAGATAGGGATCTTGATTCATGTGATGTTGTGTCTAACAATTATTAATTTTCCACCTCATGACAACTTATCATTTATAATAAATGGTGGCTTTTTCAAAGGAAAATAAAAATTTACATAGTAAAATAGTTTTCAAATAAAATAAAGTAAATAATATATTATTAATAAAATAAAACTAGCATGTCGTTAAGGGCGTAGTTTGGTGGTTTAGTCACTCAGTTGTAGTGGTGGCCACCAGAGTTCAAACCTCCGCTGGGCCAACGAGCTTGCAGGCTAAATTTATGCCTTCGCTGGGCAAACGAGCTCGCGGGTTTGAAGTGTTGCTTCTTGGGGATGAGGTCCCCCATGTTGTGGCCTCACCAGTTCATCGCTTCGGGCAAAAGCGTTAGTGTGGAGCTGGAGGGCGTGTCATGCCAGCGTCACCAGTCACATTGAAAAGTTTACCAAGTGCATTTAAAAAATTAAAAAAAAACTAGCATAGATATCTTAAATACAACAATCTTAGGCACCAAGAGATATCAATTTGGAGGCACCTAGAGAGAGAGAGGAGATGATATATAAAGATATATATCAAGATAGAGTTAGAGAGAAGGGGGAGAGACACAATAGAGAGGAAGAGATAGGATAGGCTAGCAATGAAACATTCCTCTATTTTATCTAAATTTCCATGGATTGTGAATTATGTAAGCCATGCAATGCATTCAACTGTAACTTGATAGAATAATGAAACCTTCATTTTGTACTAATCTGGACTTCAATAGATAATAAATTGTTTTTTTCATAGCCAGGTTCCTGTCGAAATTGAATAGGCTACCAAGAACAAGTATTAGAAATTATGGAAATTATTATTATTTTGATTCTATGTAGAAAATTTGTTTGCACAATCAACATGGGACTAATTACAAGTATGGATGTTGACAATTGTAGACCAAACATTCTACAAGTTAGGCATCAGAAGCCTTGTGGAAGGAAACAATGTCCCCTGGAAGAAGTTTCATGTCACAAACAAAGTGATTCCAACCCTTTCTGAACACATAGCTCTGGTTCCTTCCCCACTAAAGTACCAGAACCACCATTCTTTCCCTATATTATCTTGGATTGTGATCAATAGTCATCCATCTTTTGCATTTTTGCAAGGATTGAATGAAAGCCTAGAGGATGTGCAGAAAATCAAATACTATGAAACCCATCACAAGAAACTATTTCAAAAGACAAATCTCAAAGAAAGTATGTCTTCCAAAGGTTTGGCTCTAGAAAATAAGCATAAATTTTTGTTTACCACAACATATTAAGGATTGGTTGGATTTGGAGTTCCAAACCACATTGTGGATCGATTCTAGAAGCTTAAAGAATTTGAGAAAGTCCCACCAGAATTTTACTTTTAATATGTCTATAGTATGCCAAAGGGTGTATGGGAAAACCATATTCTTATTTATGTATGATGGTGAACTAAAATTTGTGGATTCAAAGTACATTTTAGCTTCAAGTAGAGAACATGACTACATGCATAATGTAACATCCATATCCGAAATGACAAGTAAAACTAGGTTTTCACAAAGGTAATTTTTTTTTTACTAGGTAATCAAATACAAAAGAACTTATCTACTACCAAGTATAACATTTTTCACTTTAACTTAAACATGATTTCATTTTTCATAAAACTGAAAGAAATGATATACAATAAACATTTTGTTCTCTAACAATTTGAAATTTTCTTGAAACAAATAAAATATTGGAAACATACCATTAACATGCATCTCGATTGTCGACCCATCACATTCAAGACTCGGCAATCCTCAGTATTTGGAAGAGAAAGTATCTTCAAGGAGCTTAACCTCCAACCATAGACTGTCGGTCTCCCACACTCCTTCCTAACCGGAAGTGGCCCTACCCTACTCAAGAGGATAGACTTAGGATAACCATCGGTGTTTGCCATCTGAGCTCTGGTGTTGTAACTTACGTGTCTTGTTATCATGCAGATCCCTAGATACCCTCTAGTCATGCACGACTCTCCACAAGAAACGCCATCCAGTCACAGTGAACATTCGATGCACTTGAGGATCATGCACCACCTTCGCCAAAGGATTTGTTTTTAAATAGCATTCTAAGAATGCATGAACTTAGTTCACCCACCCTACTCGACTTGAACTGATTGAAATCCTACAGTTTCCTATTTGTAAGGTTTAAACAAATGTCGACCTCGATGACCTCAAGGTTTTAGGATTTTCTCCTGTAATAGCGCATGGCGCAACGTTTACTCTAATCCCGAGTTTATAGTTTCATAATCCCATATTCATGTAAAACCTCGTTTAATAACACCCACTCCTAAGTGGTTTCCAAACTTGGCTATTCGGTTCCCATGTTTATACAACATACCCAAGTATACAATACAATTTCCCGTTATCCCAGAATTTAAAGGTTTTAGACTCATAAAGGTCTACAAAATAAAAGCGACACTAGAATCATCACATGCAATGTAATCTAGACTCAAAATGCGGGTTTTTCCACCCTACTTGTTCATTACAAAACCATGACAGTTTTCGACCAATACTAATACTTTAACTCTCTACTCCCCTTTCCAAGTCAAATAGTTTCACATGGGTCATTGAGGTAAGAATCGTAAAAATAAGATAATAAAGGATTTGGAATCTATCTTACGATATTACAGATGACCAAACACATGGTCAACCTCTAACTAAAGGTATAAAACAAATAAGACACTAGCTAGTTACATTTGTCTACGTTCCATGTCTTGTTTTCAGAATCTTTATCTATTAGAACTGAGAGATGTTTTAAAATCTTATCCTTCTCTGATTTGAGCTGGTAACACAGTCATATAGAAACAACTAAATGCATACGTCCTTACTGACACCTAGTAAAATCTAGTTCACAACTTGCATCATGCGTATATCAGCATTGGTGTATAAATACATTTAAAAACTGTGTTCTATGATTGTTATGGTCTGTTTCATGATATTTAATGATATCATTTCCTAAGAAGACAGCATAGTTTCGTTTTGTGAGAAGGTAACAATAATACATATTCCTTGTAATCAACCCACATTCTGAGCTTACAGTATGATGAAGTTTTTTGCAAATCCTTATCATTGTATGATCTTTTACTAGTTTAATACTCTACACCTCTGCCCAGCAATGTAACACACAGGCTGTCTACATTCATAACTACGTCGAAAACATGAAAGAACTGAGGCTTACACTATCATTATCATCTATGTTGCATGATTCCTACACTTTCATTGCAGAATAAGACACACATATCAATCATAGACTGCGCAAAGTGGGAGAATAGGTACCTGTCGATGGACTATGAAGTCTGCTGTCGCTAGCTCGTCCTCACCGAGCTCTTCGGCGACGTCCTCCGAGTATTTCCCTTTGACTCAATCCCACCGAACTCTCCTCCCGTGTCCTCCTCTGGTTAACCACCGAGAAAAAAAAATAATGTTCAGGCCGCGCAAAATGAAGAAGAATCAATGCCCCCTCACTCCAGTTTCCCATCTCTTAACAATTGAAAGCTCATGCCTTAGAAAATGCCTACCACGGTGTGGCATAATGGCCTTTACTCAGTCAATTTTCATTTCTTCTAACCGAACACCCTCCTCAAGCCGCGCACAACAACAAGATTCTCGGGCCTTTATCACACGGTTGCACTTCTTAACAATAGAAAAAACTACCCACTTGACTACCCACAGCAATGGGAGATAAGGCATTAACTACTGCCATCACATGCCTTAGCAAAAGGTGGTCGATAAAACTAAATGCTACCCGACTCCACATTTGCAGTGGCCACAACAAGATGGAGGTTCTAAATGACGACGTGGCTTGTTAGTGGACATAACAACCCCACCCACACTTGAACATTAAGGCATCTAATTCTCCAAGAGCAACTAAAAGCTGAATTGTGGGGTTAATCTCGACAAGGCAGCGGTTAAGAAATGTCTAAAGCATCTTTTTGGTTGAAAAAGAAAAAGAGATAAAGACCAACTTAATAAGGAAACTCAAGGTTAGATCGATAATATCTCGTGGTCAAAGCTAGAAGAAAAAGACTCATTCCCAACAATGACCAAAACAAATTATTACATGCTATGGCTTCAAAATCGACATTCGTCGATTTCCAAAAAGAATAAATTCACAACACAAGTTCGACGCATTTTTACAGCAATCACGACAGATTGAGCGTAACGCAAAACAAGTTTCCTACATCGTTAGATGCACAAAGCCGACTTCTCACATCTTTCGACTATGAGACGTGATTCACGAATCCTTCACAAGTAGGTTCATTTAATTACCTATAAACGAAATAATAATCGTCTATATAAGTCGACTCGCTTTGGTGGACTTGTGACAACATCGTCGATTCCAAGATTCTAGATGAGGACTTACGAAAAGGATGTTACACCTTATCTTCAGACGTTGACATCTAGTCTTAAACTATCCCAGTCGAAAAAAACAAGACTAAATTGATGGCTTCAAGGTTTATCTACCTGTTTGGCGTTCTCAATAACAAACACCCATGGTTAATTTCCAAAGTCTATACTCTCTCTCAAAGATACTTTCTCTTCCCATTGAACATGGTCCACCTGTTCCTGCAACGACAGTCTCACATACAATTTTGTGGTCAAAGCACCTATGTTCCAAATCAAAGCATAATATATCCACAACATCATTTCTCTTAACAAAAAGAACATTTAGTCTACAACATCACATTGATCATAATCAATAGATTCTAACATTTCATATAACTAACTTTGTATAATAAATGATCAGTTTCCATGTCGTCCACAACACATTATACACTAAAATTTGCAAGAAAGTAAATAGCATATTCGATTCCAAAAAGAGGGATGTAACATATCCTTCCCCTTTAAAAATCATCGTCCCCGATGATTAAGTTTATCAAGCAAAATTTAAACTTAAAACAAACTTTTTATAGTGCAACATTAATGTCTTTGAGAAGTTTAGGAAATCTTTGGTAAATGTCTTTATAGTCTTCCCAAGTGGCGCTATCCTCGCCATATTGGTCCCACTAAATTTTGCATTGCAAAACTTCTCGATTACGTAAACGAAGTTTACGCATTTCGAGCACCTTGAGTGGCTCGATCACAACCACCCCAGGTTCTTGCATCTGTAAGGAATTCTAGTTAAGGATGTGGTTATTACCTACAAAATATTTCTTTAAATATGAAACATGAAAAACATTATGCATCTTGGACAAGGCTGGAGGTAGAGCAACTTTGTAGGCAACTGGATTGATAATCTCAAGAACTTCGAAAGGTCCGACATAACGAGGAGCCAATTTCGAAGATTTACCAAATTTTATAGAACTCTTTTGGGGTTTCACTCGTAAAAGCACTTTCTCGCCAACAAAGAAGTGTCTAGGCACTCATTTGCGATCTGCATAACTCTTTTGCCTGTCATTGGCTTCTGCCAACCTCTTCCTAATCATTTTTACATTTTCTTCAATATCAGCAAGCATTTCAGGTCCAATGCTTATCCTATCTTCCAGCTTATCCTAGCTTATAGGAGTTCTGCATTTCCTTCCATAATGCTTCAAATGGCGCCATCTTAATGGCAGAATGATAGGAGTTGTTATAGGTAAATTCGACAAGAGGTAGATATTCCTCCCATCTGTATTGCTGATCCATGCAATACATTCTCAAGAGGTCTTCTAATACCTGATTCACCCTTTCTGTTTGTCCATCAGTTTCGGGGTGATAAGTAGTACTCACATTAAGTTTAGTCCCTAATGCAGAAAATAAGGTTTGCCAAAACCGTGAAGTTATCCGAGCATCTCTATCAGATATAATCTTTTTAGGTACCCCATGCAATCTGAAAATTTCTTGCACAAATTTCCGAGCCAAAAGATGAGCTCCATCTATCAAATTTCCCGGTATGAAATGTGTGACCTTGGTTAGTTTATCCACAACAACCAATATTGCATCATGCCTATTCTTAGACATTGGTAGCCCCTGGACAAAATCCATACTAACAACTTGCCATTTCAATTCCGGAATATCATGTGGGTATAACAATCCAACAGGATGTTGGTGTTCCGCCTTAACTCTCTGACACTCCAAATAGCTAGCTACAAATTTTGCAGCATCGCTTTTCATTCCCTTCCAGAAATATAGCGGCTTGACATCCGCTAACAGTTTTGTTACACCAGGGTGTCCAGAGTAAGGAGCACAGTGAACTTCCTTCCACATAAGGTTTCTAAATTCTACTGAATCAGGAAAGTAGATTCTTCCCTTGAATCTCATCAATCCATTGGATTCAAAACTGAATCCGTCATATCTTGGGTCCTTAGGGTTTAAGTGCAGAGCCTGTTTCACTTGTTCATAATACTCATCTCCAGATAAGTTTTGCATTACTAAGTCTTTAAAGTTAGCATGTATGGAGATTATAGAGGCTATGTGCCTTCTTCTACTTAAGGCATCTGCTACTCGGTTTTCTTTGCCTTTGATATAAGAAATTTCAAAGTCATAATCTGATATTAATTCTAACCATCTCCTTTGCCTTGCATTGAGATTTGGTTGTGTAAATATGTAGCGAAGGCTTTGATGATCAGACTTTAGAATAAAAGTCCTTCCCAACAAATAATGTCGCCACATCTGAAGGGCGTGAACCACTGCTGCCATCTCTAGGTCATGAGGAGTGTAGTTCTACTCATAGTTTTTCAGCTTCCTTAACTCATAGGCTACTACCCTGCCATCTTGCATAAGCACACCTCCCAATCCTTCCCCTGAGGCATCAGTGATAACCTCAAACTCTCCCTCAGGATCAGGAACTTTCAGAATTGGAGCAGTTGTTAATTTTTCTTTTAACAAGTCAAAAGCCTTTTGACATTCATCCGTCCAAACAAACCTTTTTCCTTTTCTCTGCAAGGAGGTAATTGGGCTAGCAATGCTTGAGAAATTCAATACAAATTTCCTGTAATACCCTGCCAATCCCATGAAACTTCGTACCTCTGACACATTGGTAGGTTCAGGCCATTCCATAATAGCTTTTATTTTGGCCGGATCAACTGATATCCCATCAGCTCATATTATGTGCCCCAAATACTGTACTTCTTTCTGAAAGAAGGTGCACTTTGAGAGTTTCGCATACAATTTGTGTTCTCTTAATCGTTGCAAGACTATTTGAAGATGACGTGCATGCTCCTCTTCATTTTTGGAATAAATCAGAATATCATCAATGAAAACTAGCACAAACTTATCAAGACAATCTCTAAAAACACTATTCACGAGATTCATGAAAGCAGCAGGTGCATTGGTCAATCCAAACGGCAACACTGTGAACTCATAATGACCATACCTAGTTCTAAATGCTGTCTTGGGAATATCTTCATCTTTCAACCTTAACTGATGGTATCCAGATCTCAGATCTATCTTAGAAAAGACTGATGCACCACGCATTTGGTCAAATAGATCATCAATACGTGGCAAGGGATACTTGTTCTTTATTGTCGCCTTGTTAAGCATCCTATAATCTATACACAGCCTTAGAGTTCCATCTTTCTTTTTGACAAATATAACTGGGGCTCCCCATGGTGATACACTTGGCCTAATTAGATTCTTAGACAATAGCTCCTACAACTGAGCTTTTAATTCCATAAGTTTAGTGGTAGTCATACGATACAGAGCTTTAGAGATTGGCTTCGATCCTGGTTTAATATCTATGCCAAAGTTAAATGTTCTCTTTGGAGGCAAGCTTGGTAACTCCTTGGGAAATACATCCCTGAAGTTGCATAGATATGGATATCTTTCCTCAAATGTTTGTTTCTCCAAGGTTTCCTCTACTAGGTCCATTTTGACTGCAAAAAGTTGACATCCCTTTCGCCTAGCCCGTTTTAGTTGTTTTGATGAAATGGATCTAATCCTTATTTCCCTTTGAATTCCTTGGAGATTTACTATTTTGCCCGTCTCATCCAGACACTCAATGGTTTTATGAAAACAATCTACTTTGGCTCGATGTTTCCACAACCAATTCATTCCTAGGATGACATCATAGGACCCTAAAGGTGCTACGTATAAGTTTGCCTCAGTGGTGAAGTTAGAAACATCAATCTTAGCTTCGAACAAACATTGCTCTACCTAAGCCTTTGAGTTATTTGCATACTCAACTATCCATGGTTTTGACATAAAACCAGCTTTTCTAGAAAATTTACTTAAGACTCTAGGTGACACAAAATTTTCTGTTGCACCAGTATCAAATAGAATAGAAACAGGAACTCCAAATAAGGTACCTGTCATCTCAATAGGGGTGATCTGATACTCCACTTGTCGATTGTCAAGAGCGGCATGAATCCTTTGCTGAAATGCTTCCTGTTGCGAAGGAAGTTTCGTGTTCCTAGGCTTCCCATTCTGCTTCTTGTTAGAGCAATGGTTGGCATAATGATCTCCTCCACAAGAAAAGCATCCTCCTATAGGTCCTCGCTTCTCAGATGGACTACTTGCAGAATCATCATTCTTCTTAAAATTAACATTTCTCTTATAATCTTCACCTCTTCGCTCATTACCAAATCCCCCTTGATTCTTTCGATTTCCCTTATCAAACCTCCTGTTTCCATATCCCTTCTCATTTTTCCTTTTATAAGACTGATCATTGTAGTTCTTATCAAACTTCTTGCATTTCTTATCACAGTAAGCAGAGATAGATTTGATCTTCTACTCCTGTTTAATTGCCTTTTCATATACTTGATCCATTGTGCTTGGACCATGCACCTCCACCTCACCGCCGATCTGAGGATTGAGTCCCATGATGAATTTTCTGATTCGGAACCTTTCATCCTTTTGGTATTGAGGAACATACTTCAGTAGTCTAGTGAATTTTTTTGCATACTCGACCACAGATAGTTCACCTTGCCTGAGGTTTTGGAAATGTTAACTTCTGATCAAAATATAACTGAGGTAGCCACCGTTTTCAGAATAGTTCTACGAACTCATCCCATGTCACCTTCAAGGGACCTAATTCTAGCTCCATTTTCTTATTCATCCACCAAGTGGACGCTTCCCTAGATAGCTGATATGCTCCCCACACGGCTTTAGTAACCTCAGAGTAATTTCTGATCTCAAAATATTTCTCCATCTCCGTTAACCATGCTTCTGCTGCATCTCCAGTTTTTGTTCCATCAAACTTTGGAAGATTAACCTTCTTCATATCCTTAGATAAGTCTAATGCAAGTTTATCCTTGGTTTTTCTTTGGGCTTCACTGTTGTCAGTATTTTCACTTGACGTGCCATTTTCCCAATGTTTACTCTTGCTTGTATAATGTGAGTTCTCGTTTTCACCCTCTGTGTTTCCAGTTTCATCCATTTTCTTTTCCAGTTTGTTCAACCTTTCCTTGGTTTCAGTAAGCATGTTTAGAATCCTATCCAACTTGTTAGTGGAGTTTTCCCGAGAGTTATGACCTTCCCGATCCTCCCCCTCATTAAACTCTAATTGGTCCATGATAGTTTAGTTTCTCACCTGATTAAACATATACTAATCAGTTTTATGCTTATCATATTATATATCATCAAAAGAAAACAACAATTGATCATAATCATAATTGTTCTCAAACCAAAATTTTATCTTTATTCATTTTGCAAAATTGTTTCAACATCATTAGAGATAGACATATCTCATGTTTTTACTCAGTATTATCTAGTGGAGTGTAACCTTCGGATTCATTGTTCGACACATAATCATGAGGTGTATACCCCTCAGACTCACTATCAGAAGATAGCTCAATGATCTCAGCTCTAGGTACTACACGAGGATCCCTAGTGATCATGGGTATACTAATAGGTACACTCTCAGGTACACTAACAGGTACAATATTAGGTACAATACTGGGGCAGCAGTTGATCATGATTCAAGCTATCATCGCTGCTCCCTCTAGGAGTTCTCTCCTCATTCATTTAAGTCATGCCATTGCATTGGCTAAGGTTTCCACATCATCAAGCCAAATGTCATTTTCGTCATTAGTTTTCTCAATGGTCTTGATCATCGCAAGCCATTTCTGCTTCGCTTGTAGATAATCAAATACAAAAGAAAGAAATGATATACAATAAACATTTTGTTCTCTAACAATTTGAAATTTTCTTGAAACAAATAAAATATTGGAAACATACCATTAACATGCATCTCGATTGTCGACCCATCACATTCAAGACTCGGCAATCCTCAGTAATTGGAAGAGAAAGTATCTTCAAGGAGCTTAACCTCCAACCACAGACCGTCGGTCTCCTGCACTCCTTCCTAACCGGAAGTGGCCCTACCCTACTCAAGAGGATAGACTTAGGATAACCATCGGTGTTTGCCATCTGAGCTCTGGTGTTGTAACTTATGTGTCTTGTTATCGTGCAGATCCCTAGATACACTCTAGTCATGCACGACTCTCCACAAGAAATGCCATCCAGTCACAGTGAACATTAGATGCACTTGAGGATCGTGCACCACCTTCGCCAAAAGATTTGTTTTTAAATAGCATTCTAAGAATGCATGAACTTAGTTCACCCACCCTACTCGACTTGAATTGATCGAAATCCTACAGTTTCCTATTTGTAAGGTTTAAACAAATGTCGACCTCGATGACCTCAAGGTTTTAGGATTTTCTCCTGCAATAGCGCATGGCGCAACGTTTACTCTAATCCCAAGTTTATAGTTTCATAATCCCATATTCATGTAAAACCTCATTTAATAACACCCACTCCTAAGTGGTTTCCAAACTTGGCTATTCGGTTCCCATGTTTATACAACATACCCAAGTATACAATACAATTTCCCGTTATCCTAGAATTTAAAGGTTTTAGACTCATAAAGGTCTACAAAATAAAAGCGACACTAGAATCATCACATGCAATGTAATCTAGACTCAAAATGCGGGTTTTTCCACCCTACTTGTTCATTACAAAACCATGACGGTTTTCGACCAATACTAATACTTTAACTCTCTACTCCCCTTTCCAAGTCAAATAGTTTCACATGGGTCATTGAGGTAAGAATCGTAAAAATAAGATAATAAAGGATTTGGAATCTATCTTATGATATTAGAGATGACCAAACACATGGTCAACCTCTAACTAAAGGTATAAAACGAATAAGACACTAGCTAGTTACATTTGTCTACGTTCCATGTCTTGTTTTCAGAATCTTTATCTATTAGAACCGAGAGATGTTTTAAAATCTTATCCTTCTCTGATTTGAGCTGGTAACACAGTCATATAGAAACAACTAAATGCATACGTCCTTACCGACACCTAGTAAAATCTAGTTCACAACTTGCATCATGCGTATATCAGCATTGGTGTATAAATACATTTAAAAACTGTGTTCTATGATTGTTATGGTCTGTTTCATGATATTTAATGATATCATTTCCTAAGAAGACAACATAGTTTCATTTTGTGAGAAGGTAACAATAATACATATTCCTTGTAATCAACCCACATTCTGAGCTTACAGTATGATGAAGTTATTTGCAAATCCTTATCATTGTATGATCTTTTACTAGTTTAATACTCTACACCTCTGCCCAACAATATAACACACAGGCTGTCTACATTCATAACTACGTCAAAAACATGAAAGAACTGAGGCTTACACTATCATTATCATCTACGTTGCATGATTCCTACACTTTCATTGCAGAATAAGACACACATATCAATCATAGACTGCGCAAAGTGGGAGAATAGGAACCTGTCGATGGACTACGAAGTCTGCTGTCGCTAGCTCGTCCTCACCGAGCTCTTCGGCGATGTCCTCCGAGTATTTCCCTTCGACTCAATCCCACCAAACTCTCCTCCCTTGTCCTCCTCTGGTTAACCACCAAGAAAAAAAATAATGTTCAGGCCACGCAAAATGAAGAAGAATCAATGCCCCCTCACTCCAGTTTCCCATCTATTAACAACTGAAAGCTCATGCCTCAGAAAATGCCTACCACGATGTGGCATAATGGCCTTTACTCAGTCAGTTTTCATTTCTTCTAACCGAACACCCTCCGCAAGCCGCGCACAGCAACAAGATTCTCGGGCCTTTATCACACGGTTGCACTTCTTAACAATAGAAAAAACTACCCACTGACTATCCACAGCAATGGGAGATAAGGCATTAACTACTGCCGTCACATGCCTTAGCAAAAGGTGGTCGATAAAACTAAATGCTACCCAACTCCACATTTGCAGCGGCCACAACAAGATGGAGGTTCTAAATGACGACGTGGCTTGTTAGTGGACATAACAACCCCGCCCACACTCGAACATTAAGGCATCTAATCCTCCAAGAGCAACTAAAAGCTAAATTGTGGGGTTAAGCTCGACAAGGCAGCGGTTAAGAAATGTCTAAAGCATCTTTTTGGTCGAAAAAGAAAAAGAGATAAAGACCAACTTAATAAGGAAACTCAAGGTTAGATCAATAATATCTCGTGGTCAAAGCTAGAAGAAAAAGACTCATTCCCAACAATGACCAAAACAAATTATTACATGCTATGGATTCAAAATCGACATTCGTCGATTTCCAAAAAGAATAAATTCAAACCACAAGTTCGACGCGTTTTTACGGCAATCACGACGGATTGAGCGTAACGCAAAACAAGTTTCTTACATCGTTAGATGCACAAAGCCGACTTCTCGCATCTTTCGACTACGAGACGTGATTCACGAATCCTTCACAAGTAGGTTCATTTAATTACCTATAAACGAAATAATAATCGTCTATATAAGTCGACTCGCTTTGGTGGACTTGTGACAACATCGTCGATTCCAAGATTCTATATGAGGACTTACGAAAAGGATGTTACACCTTATCTTCAGACGTCGACATCTAGTCTTAAACTATCCCAGTCGAAAAAAACAAAACTAAATTGATGGCTTCAAGGTTTATCTACCTGTTTGGCATTCTTAGTAACAAACACCCATGGTTAATTTCCAGAGTCTATACTCTCTCTCAAATATACTTTCTCTTCCCATCGAACATGGTCCACCTGTTCCTGCAACGACAGTCTCACATACAATTTTGTGGTCAAAGCACCTATGTTCCAAATCAAAGCATAATATATCCACAACATCATTTCTCTTAACAAAAAGAACATTTAGTCTACAACATCACATTGATCATAATCAATAGATTCTAACATTTCATATAACTAACTTTGTATAATAAATCATCAGTTTCCATGTCGTCCACAACACATTATACACTGAAATTTGCAAGAAAGTAAATAGCATATTCGATTCCAAAAAGAGGGATGTAACACATAACCTTCATATGACTAATTATTTTTAGATTTTACCTTTACCACCCATGACAATTGCAAAGACATTTCCTAAAACACAAAATCAATGGCCATCATGGGATTACAAAACTAAGATTTAAAAAGTATTCCATTGTGTGATACACTTAGGACTATGGTCAAGCATTCTAATAGAAAACCAAAATTTTACTTTTAATATGTCAATAGTATGCCAAAGGGTGTATGGGAAAACCATATCTGTATTTATGTATGATGGTGAACTAAAATTTGTGGATTCAAAGTACCTTTTAGCTTTAAGTAGAGAAAATAACTACATGCATAACCTTCCTATGAATAATTATTTTTAGATTTTACCTTTACCACCCACAACAATTGCAAAGACATTTCCTAAAACAAAATCATTGGCAATCATGGGATTTACAAGACTAAGATTTAAGACATAGTGGAAAAAAGTATTCCATTGTGTGATACACTTAGGACTATGGTCAAGCATTCTAATAGAAAAACCATACATTAATGATCAAGCTATGGTACTTTTACAATATAAAAAGTCAAGCATGAAATGGGTTGGTTTAAATCATCTAGCTCCATTGGAGCCTCGTGAAATGGAAAGAGATAAAGAAAAGAGAGTGACTTGGTATGGGTTGGTCCAAACCATCTAGCTCCACTAGAGTGGGAGAGAGAAATAGAGATAAAAGATATAAAGGGAAAGAGCATATGCAAATACAAAAAAATCAATCATTCATTTCATGCCAACGATCCAAAGATAAACAACGAAGGAGAGATAGATAATGAGATAAAGAGAGGGAGATATATAGAGAGATAAATGGGTACTTAGTGTTAAACCACTCCCCTCGCCTTCTTTAAATATAGCATGCTTCTATACATTTTTTATATTTGACGAGATACAAATTTTGGGCCATTGATATTTTTTTAAATAGATTTTTTTCCTTTGTCAGTTTTCCATGACGGTTGTTCCTTGGATGAATTTTACACACACGGGCTCCCATGACTTAGAATGCACGTCATTTTTTAAGTCTCAAGACCATTCCCATATCATCTACAAATTCAAACAAATCAAAAGTTTTTCCCTTCAAAATTTAATTGTAATCTATTTGAGCTCCAAATTATGCAGAGGTGTGAAATTATAAAAGCAATGAGGATCACTAACTTTGATCGATCTTCATATCGTGTAACATACCATGAAAGGATGCATAATGGTAGGCTAGAGGGCACATAAAAAGGATGTAGGTGGTGACCATGCTTATATTTGCAAGATGTCAAATATGATGCTTGTGATAAACAAACATACATGCTTCAAATAATATGCATATGTGATGATAAATGAAATGCAAGTGAACCCAAGTGCAATGCATGAACAAGAACATAGAAAGGAAATGCACATGAACCAAATATGGAAGCTCACACATTTCAAGTATCTACTAAACAAAACATAGAGATCTTCAAATCGATTAAGATTGTCAAAATTAATTCACGACAATCAAAAAAAAAAAGAGATAGGGATCATAGGGATACAAGACAATCATCATTCACTTAAAGACATATCAATTGAACTTCCACAACTACTTGGTGTACCCATTGCACACCAAGGTGCGATTGCTAGTTTTAATAAAGATGTGGAATTGAATCTAGGTACTGGTACAAATGACAAATGCCATTGAATTTAATCGTACGATTGATAGCTGTATTTAAATTGGAAAAAGCAGTGTCATGTCCAGGCAGCCGTCAATTCAATATTTGTGGACCATCTCCTTTTACGCTCCTTTGACGGTGGCCAAACACCATGAGATGGAGCTCGGCCATTAGGTATCTGGCAACTTTCGCCATAATAATCTTTATGCCTAACAGTCCAACCCGATTTGAATGTAAAACGTCATATAACAACCAAAATCGAACACAACACGTCATATAATTTAAGTACCAGTCAAAATACGGGAATGCTACAAAGGTTGTAACGTCCATATTTGACAATGCCTGACAACTCAAAATTTTTGGATGGGATTGGGTGTCTCTTTTCTACGCTGACTGTATGGTACAATAATTAGGGGAGAGAGTTCAGAATCTCCTCCTAACGCCGTTTAGGACTACCACAATGGAATCCAAAACACTTTATCCGCCATCCAATTGACTGCTACAAATGACAGCTCTATTCCTACAGAAAAAGTAAAGATTGTGACGTCCACTACTGGAATTGAGCTTGACAATGTCTGCCACTTAAAAATTTGTGGATTGAATTGGGCATCTTTCACAAAGATTGTGATGGATTTTAACTTGACAATGTTCATCCATTAAAAAATTGTGGAAAGTAAAGTACAAAGTATAATAACTAGCACTTGCAACTTTAGGGGTGCAAGGGATTCGTCGATAGGAAGTTCAAAGGAACATTAAGAAGATTATGTTTCCTTCCGTTTTATTTTTTATTTAATAAAAGGGACAATACTCAGAGTGTAATTTTATTGTAAAACAACCATTTGTCAGTTAGGTCAATTATCTAATAACTCCAGTGGCCTCAAGTAGGTCACACTTCACAAGGGAACACATGGATATCATAAGGAAAAGCAGCGAGCATTGCAAGTCTTCTCACAAATTGAATTTTGCATATTGTCTGTCATATTTAACAATAGTAGTTCTTAATTAGAAATTCTGTGCCCAAATTTCAATACACAAACAACATGGATGGATGTATATAAGGTATTTTAGTGGCAGAACATTCTTTTAACTCAAAGACAATGGTTTCCACAAGATTGGCTGTTTAGCCAAAAATGACCATAATGACCGAAACAAAAGACCACAACTCAATTTTCTTAAAAAGAGTTGTAATGAAAATCTATTCAGAAGTCATTGTATAACAAAAGGGTTCCTTCAGACTTAAATCTCTTCATTCTCTTTCATTGCATCCCAGTTTTTTGTGTGGCCGCCCTCGTTATATTCTCTATAAGATCAACCCTCGTTTTACTTAAAAATTATAAATCAGAAACCTCATCTTTCGATAAAAACCCTCTTATCTAAATAAATGTAAAAAAATTAAAGGAAAGACGCAATGTAAATATTTGCATTGAAATAAATTTCAGCATAAGTGATGGGATTTCAGTTTTTCTTTGCTTAATGAAATTGAACAGCAAACATATTTTAATTTTTGTGTTGGAAAAACAGACAACTTTGTTTTCTGTTCATGCTCCCGTTCAGCTCAATTACAACTGAGGATGTTACAGTGATTAATACTTAATAAAGTAGTTAAACACATTAAAATGAAGATAGCTCACATGTTCAACCATATTTTAGGTTTTAGACAATAGAAATAAAATGACCAAGCATGCAGCGTATAGTAGCAATAAAACCTAAATGCAAGGAGGCATCTCAATTTTATTATCAGGTAGAGCATGGAGAGGAGGCATTTATGATTCATATATTATGTAGCGAAAACTACAATACAAATAGAGATTATTAAAAGAGGGAGGCACCATTATGAATGGGACGACATATAACGAAAACAGTGGATGAGTGCATACAATGGGATTTTATAAATTCCTCTTTGGCCAAAGAAGTACACCCAACACACAGTGGATCTATGCTAGCAACAACAGAGAGTGAATGAAGGGTTTCAAGAAGAATGGAATATAAAGCCATGTCTATAGTAGCATATACCATATGTTCTGGACCCGAGCTGTAGTCCCCAGTAAACCGCTCTAGACATGAAGTTGCTCTACCGGAAAGTGGAAGCTTGCAATGGAGAACCGTTGCCCTGACTGGACTCGAAGCCTCCGGGCTAGCCTAACTATTTTGTCTCTTGGCTGGTTGGTTTCGGCTGCCTACTCCTCCCACCGATCATGAAATTTCATCTCCCCCCGCATCTATATAATAATTTGGGAGCTTTATCAAGTTCACGCTTTCTTTCTTCCATCCACCCCATCTATCTATATTATCTACGAATCTAAACTCTAAGCAGATTGAATGGGAAGAAAGATTCAAGATCGACATCTTGAGAAAAGAATGCTCACCCGCAAGCAATGGATTTGAGGAAATATAGAAAATTTAGAAAACAAAAAACTAAATAACATACTCTACAATTCTTCAAATTGTTCTTGTCAATGTAGTCAAGTGTATTCATATACACTCTGTGGGCGGTGAT
Organism: Cunninghamia lanceolata; assembly: GCA_027924645.1. Taxonomy (NCBI): domain Eukaryota; kingdom Viridiplantae; phylum Streptophyta; class Pinopsida; order Cupressales; family Cupressaceae; genus Cunninghamia; species Cunninghamia lanceolata. The sequence continues at coordinate 4,008,137 of BSBN01000076.1, forward strand.
CAGGTCTGTAAAGATATGAAATAAATGCAACAATGTACACCATCCCTAGATTGATATGATTTAAAAGTAAATCAGATCCCTTTCATAAATATGCACTCAAACCTTTGAAGGGATTAAATATCTGAAATCAGATGACAGTGACCGGAAAGGAAAGGACGAGCGTGAGACAATTCCGAGCACTATAACGCTCACAACTAAAAGTTTTCGACACGAATTATACGGCGTGAGACAATTCCGAGCACTATCATGCTCACAACTAAAAGCCTATCGGCTAATTACATTCATACTATTGAATATTTTTAACCAATTTATATTATTTATAATAATATATTATAGAATAAATATTCATAAATTTTTAATTTAAAAATAACTTGTAATTTAAAATTTGTGTATGGAGTTGATATCTCTTATTACGTCAACATTATTACATACATTTATATTCTAGTTAGATTTATACTATCCACTCTCACTTAAAAATTTGGATGGGATTGGGAATTCTTTTTGTTGATTATAAAGTACAATAATTGCCTAGCATAAAATGACACCGTCTATCCAAGATTTACGATCCACCATATCATAGATGGTGGCATACCATAACAGTTAGAACTCAATGAGTTTACTACAACTCCTTCATCAATCTCTATTAAAATATGCAAAACTTGGCAATACCATGTGGTGGGGGCAAACAAAGTGTGGTTTAAGGTGGGAAAGGTTGTCATTGTAATTGTACTATCTATTCAACATTCAGGATGCACCATACCATAGATAGTGTCATATCATAACCATTAAAACTCAATGAATTAGCTCCTCTATCATTCTCGTTCCACAATCTTCATTAAAATATGCAAAACTTAGCAATAGCATGTAGTTATTTTAGTTTTTTTTTGCATTTTGGTAAGTAGTTTTTATTTTTAAAATTTTCAAGAGTTTAATTTTTTTAACTTCAATTTTTTTTTGCATCAAAGATTGTCTAATAATTTTTTATTTTACATGAATTTAATTTGTTTTTTTTAATATTTTCTTTTCTCTTTTTTAATTATATTTCTCAAAATGCAGTCTACAATTTGTTGAAGTCACACACACACACACATATATGTATATATGTATACATATGTATGTAATATGCATATATACATGTATCTATGTATATATATGTATGCATATACATATACATACATATGTATACATGTGTGTGTGTGTGCATGGTCTTTCATGCTATGGACACCTATGCATGATTGTGCATGTCAACGCTTGCACATGATTGGAGAGGCTTCAGATAGAAACTCACATTATAGAAAAACATATTAAAGAATATAATTATGTAAATTCCCATCATAAGTGTGTATATTTATAAGCATGTAATTGTAAATATTTTTACATGTTTTCCACATATGTATAATAACAAAAGTTGAGAAGTTGAATCATGTATGACTCTGAGACTAGCAATAGAAAACTATAACATATATTTTTACAAATAAACCCTCTTCACAACTTAACAAAAAAACTACATTATATGAGAAAAAAGAGATGGTTCCGAGTGATCCCTTCATAGTTGAAGAGAATCGATAAATTATTACACATATATGCTAGTTGTATATGTAATGTAGAAAAGAGAGACTAGCTCAATAGATCAAACTAGGTCAAACTCTCTTCTACAAAACATTCGAGGCACAAATTGAGCTTGGCTTCTACCTTAGAAGGAGAGCCAAACTACAGGGATTCTGCCATTTTGTTGTATAGAGAAGCAATTAACCCAAATCTAATCAATCAAGCTAGGATCAAGACACATAACCATAGTTGACAAAGCTTTGGGCACAATGGATTATCGGTACCTGAATCCCAATAACCAAATGGACAACAGAGATTAGCAGACAATTTATAAACTTTTCTTGGAGGTCAAAATGCCCAAGACAGGGGACGCTTGGGCTCGCTGGTCCCGAATCAGGGTTTTCAGAAACTATTTGCTCTGTCAGGCCTGTACCATCAATCTTTTCATTCTTCTCGGAGCCTAGCTTTTGAAACCTATTCATCTAACCTGCACACATGAAAAGAGGGAAAAGGTTGGGTTCTATTTAGGAGCTTGCCTCAGTCAAGCCCCGTGAATGGTGTTTCCACCTCCACAATAGCAAAGATGATTGATAAAGATTGCATGCCCTAGGAGGGCAGAGGCAAATCTAATGTAGAATGGAATTCTTAACACAAAGCACAAAGGAAGGAAGTCACCATTAGCATGGAAATAGTTGTATGCTTGTAGACAATGTCACAACTTGACTCAAGAAGTTGGTGTAGCCTCCAAAGATCTTCACAACACTTGTAATATGTCGCAACAATAATCTATAATAAAGAGTATGATATAGAGAGAGAAAGAGAGTTATCTAGTGCCAATATTTGCTAAATAAAGTTATATTAGAAGAAGATGTTCAAATGAATGACTTAACTTACTTTTATATGCATTCCCGTCGATTTCTGGGGAATTAAACACATAAGGCCGACATTAGGAATGTCTCAAAGGGCCCAAGTTGGCAAGGCACAAATTTTAGGTAGGACTAAAGGAGGGCCCAGGGCGCTTGGGCACACTGGTCCTTTAGCCAGTTAACTCCCGAAAAGGGGCACTTAAAATCTTCTTAGCCCAACCTTATTGTTCTTTTCTAAGTTTCATGCATCGAGATCAAGTATTACACGCTTAATGCTTAAAAAGGTATTAAAATAAGTCCTAATAAACAAGTGTAAATATTTGAGGCCCATCTAGGAGCTAAACAAGGTGTAAAATGGTGGTCTACACATTTTACGACATTACAAATTTTAGCTCCCACTTTAGTGTGGGTACGAACTTACGTTCGAACTCATACTCAAGGATGGAGAAGACACAATTCAAACACAACAACATAGAAACCAAAGAATGACACTAAAATTGAAGGGTGATCAAGCCCCCAAGTTTAGGATTCTAGGAGTCCATGATGGTTGGCATACACAAAAGACATATTACATGATTCATTCACACACATGAAGTACATAGAAGACATGAGATATAAACAAGGCATACACAAGACATACACAAGGCATACACAAGACATACACTTGAGAATTCATAATGTATACACGCAATGCACAAAGTATACACCAAGCATACACATATAAGACACAAAGTATACATAGAATATGCAAGGAAAACACATGAAGCATAGAGAATAAGAATATAATGCGAAAGACCTCGAGTCAACACGACAAAAGAGACCTTGATCTAAGTGATGTCTCGATCACCATGCATCATTCCCCAAGATGCAATAAAGAAGAATGCTAAGGGGTTAGATAGAAATAAGAAGAAGAATAGGAGATATACAAACACATCATACACATAATTCATCTCAAAAGAAAAATGTTTCCACTCAAGGGAAGACACCGAGCTACCTCTTGCAAGAGGAATTAAATGAAGCCTTACAGAATAAGAAGGTGAAGTGACGTTACTACCAAGATCAAGTTGGTGGTGCAACCCTTCTCCCAGACATGCAAGGAGTTTCAACCTAGGAGAACAAGATGAATCAAGATCTTGCTTCCAAGTTTCAACCTAGGAGAACAAGATAGACTCAAGATCTTGTTTTCAAGTTTCAATCTAGGAGAACAAGATAGACTTAAGATCTTATTTCGAAGATTTCCATAATCCTTTCCAAGAGAGCATAGATTTGATAACCAACAAATGTTTAGATAGAAAGAAGAGAGAGGTGTATAGCACGGTATACAGATCCCCACCTTAAAGCGATTGCTAACTGCAACAGGGAGCAATTGCCTTTAAGGTAGAGTGAGAAAGACATAGATCAAGCATGAGAGCTTTCTAAAAGCACACGCCTACATGGCTTGTGTTTTCCAAAAGCTACATCGCAATGAGGGGTTGCCCCCAAGATGAGCAAACCAAGGTGATGCTTACAAGCGTGATACACAATGGCCTGTGTAGTCATAGTATGACACTGATCATTACTACAAGGTTCCACATAGACGGAAGAAGGACAAGGTTCTCTAGGGACTACATGAAGCAAGGTGAGAAGTGCAATAGAGCTAAACCTTGTTCGAAGTTCTTGGATTTTGTTACTCAAGACTCGACATTCATTAGTGGAATGTCCAAGTGCTTGATGATATAGACAATATTGAGCTGGAAAACTATCAAGTTGAATCTTTATGCGCTTAAGAGGGGGAAAAGTGATTAAGCCATCCTTGAGTAGGATCGGCAACATATACTCTTGTTGGGATAACATATTTAAGATATAAGGGGAGTGGGAAACAATTCTTTTTTATTAGATTGAATAGGAGATTTAAATGGAGTTGGCAGGAGTTGTACTTCTTGAGATAGAGAAGGAGACTTAGCTGGAGTAGGCAATAATTCTTTTTCTTGATGACATGGTGGAGAGAACATGGGAGAAGGTCAGAAACCCAAACCCACTTTAGACAAATGAGGGTTAGGTTCCATGGGTACCCTAATTCCTTGTTCTTGACGTCCTAACCCATTTCCATTGTATCCAAGTTTTGAGAGAATTTTGAATCCACGCTCATAACACTTCTCTAAGACTGAATGACAAAGAGGGGTCATGAGCCTAGCTTTATTTTGAGATGTATGATTATATGTTGAATAAGAAGGATCATCATTTTTTCTATCATGGTGAGGAGGGTCACACTTTGTTTCAACCATCCCGTGGGGGTCGAAATCTAAAGAGACCACTTCATTACCATGACAAGCATTATATTGAGATGATGCATTTGAATGAGATGATACTTTATCACAAGAAACCTCCATTCTTGTAGGAAAAGGTAAGTTTAATCTTTGTAGGAGTATGAGATTGTGTTGAAGTAATTGTATTTACCTTCAAGGTCTTAGGGTGTGAGGGTGGGATTTTATATTCACCCAGAAAGGAGGACGTAAAATCTAATGAACCCCAATCATCACCAAAAAACACATTAGAAGGACCAACACTATCGTGACCAATACGTTTGGTAGTAGTGGAGGGTAGTGTTGAAGAAGGGATCAAACTACTTAAGGGAGTTTGATGTCTCACTTCTATTTTCAAACAACTATCCATAGTTGTGTTGGATTCAATTGTCTGTACTTTATTTTGAAAGATGAACATTATTGAGCGATGAAGGGTAGATGGAATCACCCCCATGGCATGAATCCATGGTCTACCAAGAAGAAGATTATATGAAAGGGTGTTGGGCATGACATGGATAAGGGTAGGCAATGTAACAGGTCTAGCCCTAAGAGGTAAGGTAATAGTACCCAATGATTGCCTACCAACAATATCAAAGCCATGGAGTGTCATTTTATCTTGTTGGATTTTAGATTCATCAATGTTAAGTTTATGTAACAAATCTATTCCACAAACATTAAGACTTGATCCACCATCAATCATAGTGTGTCTTATCCTTTTTTCATTGAAGAACACATATATCATGAGAGGTGTTAAGAAAAGTGTCTCAACCTTGCAACTTCAAAAGGTTACTATTCTTCCTAGTTTTGGTCTTTTCGAATACCCTTTATCTTGAAGAATGATCTAGAACTTTCAAAGTTTCCAAAAGGGCTAAAAATGACAGGACTTACTATTTTTAATAAGTTTACATTTGACCTTAGATTGACTTGAAATTTTCCCAGAAGGTGCGGAACAGCTAAGTAAACATCTCAGGTGAGTTTTGACTCAAGATCATATCTTGATTGTGAGATATTAAAGTTTCTATTTTTTTAAATTACCAAAAAAGTTTTAAACTTAGTTTTGAGGCACTTAGAGGTCCCTAAATGCTTCAAAAATTATCATAATTGATAAGTCAGTTACAAGGGTATAGATCTCTTCACGAGTTTTCTGACGCATCAAACGGTTCATCAATCAGACATCTAGATCAAAAGTTATGGCCTTCGGAAGTTGGACCTCCTGTTTTTAGGAAATGTAAAAACGTGTTGGACACTTAAAAGAGTTGTTAAGGGGAGAGTTCCATGTGTTGGTGTGTGTTTTTGCACATCACAAAGCATCTTTGATTGGAGATAATTTGGGCACCACTTTTGGGTGGTTTTAGCTCATGATTTTGTAATTACTGTTGACGGTTTACTGTATTGTATCTCTTGTATATCATGAGCTTGAGATGGAGGCTATGTGTAAGAGTCTTATAGATGTTGAGTTACCTCCTAGATCTATGGTTGGTTATACTCCTATGAAATATTGCTCTGCAAGTATATTCTAATCTTCTTGATTCCTAAATAATATATTGGGCAGCTTTGGAGTGTGGGGTTTTTTACTTGAAAGGGTTTTCCCCACATATCTCTTGTGTTGTGAGTTTTGCATTTTGATGTTGTTATTACCTTTCTAATAATGTGCAACTAATAACCTGTAACTGTTAAAGTTAAATTTTTTTATAAATCTTTCCTTAGTAGACCAGTGTAGGAAGCATTTCTGCATACCTTGATTCCTTTCAGTTGGTATCAGAGCCTGATCACCTTTTGTTCTAGTTTTTTAGTAGAGGGTTTTTTGAGTTGATCTTTATTTGAGTGGGAGCTTATGTAAAGGATTTTGAAATCTTTGTTGTAGGAAAGAGATGGTGAGCACATCTAGGAGGTTTGAGATAGAGAAGTTTAATGGCAATAATTTTGAGTTGTGGAAACTCAAAATGGAGGATATGCTTGTAGATCAGGATTTATGGGATGCCATATCTGGTACAAAACCAATGACAATGTCTCAAGAAGATTGGGATCTCAAAGATTGAAAAGATAAGGGTTTGATAAGACTTTGTTTGACTAATTTAGTGCTCCTGAATATCCATGAAGAGAAGACTGCAAAGGATCTTTGGAAGAAGCTTGGAGATGTTTATCAGGCTAAATCCATGGTGAACAAGTTATTCTTGTGAAATAAATTATATTCTCTAAGGATGGAAGATGGGAGATCTGTTGCTAATCACCTGAATACATTCAATATGCTTGTTGCCCAGTTGATCTCTGTTGGTGTGAAGATGGAGGAGGAGGATCGATGCATGACATTACTGTGTTCCTTACCAGATTTATGGGATCACCTTGTTATGGCCATTGGTAGTACCACTACCACCTTCAAGATGGATGAAATGGTTTCTTCACTATTGTCTGAAGAGATGCAGAGAAACTCTTCTGAATCAGTTAAGGAGGCTCTTGTGGTTTCTGGTAGATCTAAACAGAAGGGGAAGAAAAAGGATAAGAAGGAAGAAAAAGGAAGATCTAAATCTCATGGGAGATCTAAGTCTCCCAGAAAGTCCAAGGCCTTGTGTTAGAACTGTGGAAAACCTAGTCACTTCCGCAAGGAGTGTAAGGAAGAAAAAGAAAAAAGTAGAAGAATTATGATTCAGATTCTGATAAGTCCTCTTAGGATGAAGGAGAAGCATTTGTCACTGCCTTGGGAATGTATGCATCTGAGGATGTGTAGCTTATTGACTCTGATGCATCTTTTCACATGAGCTCACATCGGGGTTGGTTTTTGAAGTATGAAGAATACGATGGTGGAAAGGTGTACTTGGGTGATGATTCTAACTTGAAGATTGTTGGCCGTGGAAGAGTCTTGATTCGATTCCCTGATGGATGAGTCACGGGAATCAATGGTGTTCTGTATATCTCTAGTTTGACATGGAACCTTCTTTCTGTAAGTAAGTTGAATGATGTGGGTGTACAAGTTGTTTTCTCGAATGGAGGATGTAAGATGACTAGAGGATCTATGGTGTTGGCTAAGGGTGTTCGCATTGGCAATCTATTTCAACTTGATGCATGTACAGTTCAGTGCAATAGTGCCTCTGTTTCGAAGAAGAGATCTTTCGAGTCTTCATCCTCACCATTGGAACCAACAACGAAGAGGACTATTGCATCTATTTTCAATGGTCTTGCTTTCTGGGTACCTAAGGGTACTCATTCTATGGAGATGAAACTTCTAGCTGAGAAGATAATGTTATGACACCAAAGGCTTGGTCACATTGGTGAAAAGGGTTTGAGGATCCTGAAAAATAAAATCTTGTTGAAGGTATGAATGATTATAATCTTGAGTTCAATTTCTATGAACATTGCATTTATGGAAGAAAAAATTGTGTTTAGTTTTATTCTAGTTCTCACAAATCTTCTGAGGTGTTGGACTTGGTTCATTCTAATGTGTTTTCTCCTATTAATGTTCCTTCAATTTCAAATTTTGTTTACTTTGTTTCATTCATTGATGATTACAGTAGAAGGACATGGGTGTATTTACTTAGAAGCAAATCTAAAGTCTTTAGTAGATTCAAAAATTTTAGAGCTCTTGTAGAGAATTAGAAGGATAGAAAGATTAAGTGTTTGAGGACTAATAGTGGTGGTGAGTTTTGTTCAGCAGATTTTGATAAGTTCTATAAAGAACAGGGGATTAAGAGGTATAAGACAACTCCGTATACCCTTAGTAGAATGGAGTTGCAGAGAGGATGAATAGAACGTTGATGGAGAGGGCAAGGAGTATGCTAAGTGGAGTTCACCTTGAACAAAAGTTTCAGGCTAAAGCTTTTGCTACCACTTGTTACATGGTTAACAGGTCTCCTACATTGGTGCTTATTAAGACACCTATGGAGGTGTGGTCTGGTAAAAAGGCTTCATTAAGACACATTCAAGTATTTGGTTGTGAGGCATATGCACATGTGCCTAAGAAGAAGAGGTCTAAGTTGGAGAACAAGGCTGTGAAGTGTATCTTCATCAGTTATGGCATTGGTGTGAAAGGATACAAGCTTTGGGATCCAGTGGCTGAGAGAGTTTTGTATAGTAGAAGTGTGATCTTCAGAGAGCTCAATCCTTCTTTTGTTGTCTTGTAGCTAGAGAAAGAAGAGAATAAATAGGATGTGGTTCAACTTCCTTCCACCCTTGAGAAAGTTGAACCAAAAACATCTGTTGGACCTGATAATGAGGAGAGCTCTAGTAGCTCTGAAAGTTCAGAAGAAGATGAAGAACCTCAACCTCAATCTTTGAGGAGGTCCACATGGATAAGGCGGCAACCTGATAAGTTTCATTATTCATTGCACAATTCTAGTTGTATTTTTCCTTTGATTTCTAACACTGATGAGCCTAGAATTGTGAAAGAGGCTATGGGTATGAAAGATGCAGGTTATTGGAAGGAGGCCATGGAAGAGGAGATGGCTTCTTTAGAAACTAATAATACTTGGGACTTGGTGCCTTTGCCTGAAGGATGAAAAACCTATTGGATGCAAATGGGTATTCAAAAATAAATTTGGTTTAGATGGTAGTGTTGAGAAATATAAGGCTAGATTGGTTGCGAAGGGGTATCCTCAGGTGGAGGGAATTGACTATGGTGAGATTTTCTCTCCTATTGCAAATCTAACATCTATTCGGTTCCTTTTATCTCTTGTAGCAGTGTATGATCTAGAAGTGGAATAGATGGATGTGAAGACAACATTCCTTCATGGTGAGTTGGAGAAGGAAATCTATATGTGACAATCGGAGCACTACATGGTGAAAGGTAAAGAAAATCTGGTTTGCAAGTTGAAAAAGTCTTTGTATGATTTGAAATAGTCTCCTAGGATGTGGTACCAGATCAAGTTTGATGCCTTTGTGTTAAGTATAGGATTTCTAAGATCAAAATCAGATCATTGTGTTTATTATAAGTTTGAGAATGATCACATTCTCATTATTGCATTATATGTCGATGATATGTTACTCATTGGGAATGGTAAAAGTTTGATTTCTAACTTGAAGTCTTAGTTGTCAGCACAGATGAAAAATCTAGGGGTAGCTTAGTACATTTTGGACATGGAGATCAGAAGAGACAGAGCAAACAGAAAACTTTGGTTAGGCTAGAGTAAGTATGTTAACATTGTGTTGGAGAGATTCAACATGGTGGATTGCAAACCTTTGACTATTCTTGTTACAATGGGGACAAATTTATCTATTGCATATTGTCCAAAGTCTCCTTCTGAGATGGAGGATATGAGTAGAGTTCCTTATGCTAGTGCAGTTGGTTGTTTGATGTATGTGATGGTCTATACAAGACCAAACATTACCCAAGAAGTGGGAGTCCTTAGTCAGTTTATGGGTAATCCTGGATGGGTACATTGGAATGCAGTGAAGAGGGTGTTCAAATATTTGTGGGGTACTTCCAAGTATTCCTTATCTTATCATGGTTATCGTACAGGACCTCAACATTCACTTTGTATTCATGGATTTGTGGATTCAGATTGGGTAGGTGACATTGACAGCAGGAGATCCACTAGTGCTTATGTGTTCAATATGTTTGGTGGTGCTATTAGTTGGATGAGTAAGCACAACCTGTGGTCACTTTGTACACTATTGAAGCTTAAGAGATTATGTTTTGATGTTGGGTTTGATACATGGAAGATTAGTATTTGTTGTGACAGTCAAAGTGCCATATGTTTAGTGAAGAATCCTACTTTTCATGTGAGGACTAAGAATATTGATGTCTAATACCATTTTGTTCATGACATGGTAGAGGATGGGAAGGTAAACTTGGAGAAAGTTGGAACTTTGATGAATATTATAGATTCCTTGACAAAACTAGTGATCACAGAGAAGTTCAGATGGTGTTCAGAGTCTATGGGCCTCTCGGCCCCTAGCAACTAAATCATGGTGTTGATACTCCCTTTTCTCTTGCAAGGTGTTTGACAAGTGGGAGAATGTTAAGAAAAGTGTCTCAACCTCACAACTTCGAAAGGTTACTATTCTTCCCAGTTTTGGTCTTTTCGAATACCCTTTATCTTGAAGAATGGTCTAGAACTTTCAAAGTTTCCAAAAGGGATAAAAAAGGTGGGACTTACTATTTTTAGTAAAACTATGTTTGACCTTAGATTGATTCAAAATTTTTCCCAAAAGGTGTGGAATTGCTAAGTAAACATCTCAGGTGAGTTTCGACTCAAGATCATATCTAGATTGCGAGCTATTAAAGTTTGTTTTTTGAAACTGCTGAAAAAAAATTTGAACTCAATTTTGAGGAACTTAGATGTCCCTAAATATCTTGAAATTTTTCATAACTGATGAAGTGGATTATAGCGTGATAGATCTCTTCACGAGATTTCCAACGCATTAAACAGTTCGTCAATAGAACACCCAAATCAAAAGTTATAGCCTCCGAAAGTTGGACCTCCTTTTTTGAGAAATGTAAAAACATGTTGGACACTTAAAAGAGATGTAAAGGGGAGAGTTACATGTGTTGATGTGTGTTTTGGCACATCAAAAGACATCTTTGATTGGAGATAATTTGGGCGCCACTTTTGGGTGGTTTTAGCTCATGGTTTTGTAATTATCGTTGACAGTTTATTGTATTGTATCTCCTATTTATCATGTGCTTGAGGTGGAGGTTGTGTGTAAGAGTCTTATAGATGTTTATTTACCTCCTGAATCTCTGGTTGGTTATACTCTTGTGAAAACTTACTCTGCAAGTATATTGCAATCTTCTTGATTCCTGAATAATATATTTGGGTGGCTTTAGAGTGTGGGGTTTTTTACCTGAAAGGGTTTTCCCCACGTATATCTTGTGTTGTGAGTTTTTCATTTTGATATTGTTATTACCTTTTTGATAATGTGCATCTAACCTATAACTATAAAAGTTAAAATTTGCATAAATCTTTACTCAATAGATCAGTGTAGGAAGCTTTTCTGCATACCTTGTTTCCTTTTAGTTGGTATCAAAGCTTGATCACCTTTGGTTCTAGTTGTTGGGTAGAGGGTTTTTTGAGCTGATCTTCATTTGAGTGGAAGCTTGTGCAGAGGATTTTGAAATCTTTGTTGTAGGAAAGAGATGGTGAGCACATCTGGGAGGTTTGAGATAGAGAAGTTTAATGGCAGTAATTTTGAGTTGTGGAAACTCAAAATGGAGGACATGCTTGTAGATTAGGATTTATGGGATGCCATATTTGGTACAAAAACAATGACAATGTCTCAAGAAGATTGGGATCTCAAAGATTGAAAAGCTAAGGGTTTGATAAGACTCTATTTGACTTATTCAGTGCTCCTGAATATCCATGAAGAGAAGACTACAAAGGATCTTTGGAAGAAGCTTGGATATGTTTATCAGGCTAAATCCTTGGTGAACAAGTTATTCTTGCAAAAGAAATTATATTCTCTGAGGATGGAAGATGGAGGATCTGTCGCTGATCACCTGAATACATTCAATATACTTGTTTCCTAGTTGACCTCTATTGGTCTGAATATGGAGGAGGAGGTTCAAAGCATGACATTACTGTGTTCCTTACCAGATTTGTGGGATCACGTTATTATGGCCATTGGGAGTACCACTACCACTTTCAAGATGGATGAAGTGGTTTCTTTGCTATTGTCTAAAGAGATGCGGAGAAAGTCTTCCAAATCAGCTAAGGAGGCTCTTGTGGTTTGTGGTAGATCTAAGAAGAAGGGAAAGCAAAAGGATAAGAAGAAGGAAGAAAAAGGAAGATCCAAATCCCGTGGGAGATCTAATTCTCCCAAAAAGTCTAATGCATTGTGTTGGAACTACGACAAACCTGGTCACTTCCGCAAGGAGTACAAGGAGGAGAAAAAAAAAAGAAGAATTATGAGTCAGATTCTGCTAAGTCCTCTCAGGATGAAGGAGAAGCATTTTTCATTGCCTTGGTAATCCATGCATTTGAGGATGTGTGGCTTATTGAATTTGGTGCATCTTTTCACATGACCTCACATCGGGGTTGGTTTTTGAAGTATGAAGAATACGATGGTTGAAACGTGTACTTGGGTGATGATTCTCTCCTAAAGATTGTTGGCCATGGAAGAGTCTTGATTCGATTCCCTAATGTACAAGTCAAGGAAATCAATGGTTTTCTACATATCCTTGGTTTGACATGGAACCTTCTTTCTGTAAGTAAGTTGAATGATGTGGGTGTGCAGGTTGTTTTCTTGAATGGAGGATGTAAGATGACTAGAGGATCTATGGTGTTGGCTAAGAGTATTCACATTGGCACTCTGTTTCATCTTGATGCATGCACAGTTTAGTGAAATAGTGTCCCTGTTTCGAAGAAGAGAGCTTCAGAGTCTTCATCCTCACCATTGGAACTAGTAGTGAAGAGGACTATTGCATCTACTTTCGATGGTCATCCTTTCTGGGTACCTAAGGGTGCTCATTCTATGGAAATGAAACTTCCAACTAAGAATACAATGTTATGGCACCAAAGGCTTGGTCACATTGGTGAAAAGGGTTTGAGGATCCTAAAAAATAAAAATCTTATTGATGGTATGAATGATTGTAATCTTGAGTTTGATTTCTATGAACATTGCATTTATGGAAAACAAAATTATGTTCAATTTTATTCCAGTTCTCACAAATCTTCTGAGGTGCTGGTCTTGATTCATTTTAGTGTGTTTGGTCTTGTTAATGTTCCTCCAATTTCAAAATCTATTTACTTTGTTTCATTCATTGATGATTATAGTAGAAGGACATGGGTGTACTTCCTTAGAAGCAAATATGAAGTTTTTAGTAGATTCAAAGAGTTCAAAGCTCTTGTAGAGAATCAAAAGGATAGAAAGATTAAGTGTTTGAGGATTGACAATGGTGGTGAGTTTTGTTCAGCAAATTTCGACAAGTTCTATAATGAATAGGGGATTGAGAGGCATAAGACAACTCTGTATACCCCTTAGTAGAATGGAGTTGCAGAGAGGATGAATAGAATGTTGATGGAGAGGGCAAGGATAATGCTAAGTGGAGCTGGCCTTGAAGAAAAGTTTTGGGCTGAAGCTTTTGCTACCACTTATTACCTAGTTAACAGGTCTCCTACATCAATGCTTATTGATAAGACACCTATGGAGGTGTGGTCTGGTAAAAAGCATTCATTAAGACACATTTGAGTATTTGGTTGTGAGGCATATGCACATGTGCCTAAGGAGAAGAGGTCTAAGTTGGAGAACAAGGCTGTGAAGTCGTATCTTCATCGGTTATGGAATCCATGTGAAACGATACAAGCTTTGAGATCTAGTGGCTGAGAGAGTTCTGTATAGTAGAAGTGTGATCTTCAGAGATCTCAATCCTTCTTCTATTGTCTTTCAACCAGAGAAAGAAGAGAAGAAAGAGGATGTGTTTCAGCTTTCTTCCACCCTTGAGAAAGTTGAACCAAAAACATTTGTTGGACCTAATAATGAGGAGAGCTCTAGTAGCTTTGAAAGTTCAGAAGAAGATGAAGAACCTCAACCTAATTCTTTGAGGAGGTCCACATGGATAAGGCGGCAACCTGATAGGTTTCATTATTCATTGGACAATTCTAGTTGTATTTTTGCTTTGATTTCTAACACTGATGAGCATAGAATTGTGAAAGAGGCTATGGGTATGAAAGATGCAGGTTACTGGAAGGAGGCCATGGAAGAGGAGATGGCTTCTTTGGAAACTAATAACACTTGGGACTTGGTGCCTTTGCCTGAAGGATGAAAAACCTATTGGAAGCAAATGGGTATTCAAAATAAAATTTGGTTTAGATGGCAGTGTTGAGAAATATAAGGCTAGATTGGTTGCGAAGGGGTATTCTCAGGTGGAGGGAATTGACTATGGTGAGATTTTCTCTCCTATTGCAAAGCTAACATCTATTCGGTTCCTTTTATCTCTTGCAGCAGTGTATGATCTAGAAGTGGAATAGATGGATGTGAAGACAACATTCCTTCATGGTGAGTTGGAGAAGGAAATCTATATGTCACAATCAGAGAACTACGTGGTGAAAGGTAAAGAAAATCTAATTTGCAAGTTGAAAAAGTCTTTGTATGGTTTGAAATAGTCTCCTAGGATGTGGTACTAGATCAAGTTTGATGACTTTGTGTTGAGTACAGGATTTCTAAGATCAAAATCAGATCATTGTGTTTATTATAAGTTTGACAGTGATCGCATTCTCATTATTGCATTATATGTTGATGATATATTACTCATTGGGAATGGTAAAAGTTTGATTTCTAACTTGAAGTCTCAATTGTCAGCATAGTTTGAGATGAAAAATCTAGGGGCAACTCGGTAAATTTTGGGGATGGAGATTAGAAGAGATAGACCAAACATAAAACTTTGGTTAGGCCAGAGTACGTATATTAACACTGTGTTGGAAAGATTCAGCATGGTGGATTGCAGACCTTTGACTATTCCTGTCACAATGGGGACAAAACTATCTATTGCAGATTGTCCAAAGTCTCCTTTTGAGATGGAGGATATGAGTAGAGTTCCTTATGCTAGTGCAGTTGGCAGTTTGATGTATACAATGTTCTATACAAGACTAGACATTGCCCAAGCAGTGGGAGTCCTTAGTTGGTTTATGGCTAATCTTGGATGGGTACATTGGGATACAGTGAAGAGAGTGTTTAGATATTTGTGGGGTACTTCTGAGTATTCCTTACATTATCATGGTTATGTTGAAATTAAGGAACATTGAGAGGGGGGTGAATCAGTGTTCTACAAAAACTTATTATTATGTTCCTATATTAATTTACCACATACATTCAAGAGAAAGAAGCATGAACTTAAGAACAACAACAAAAACAAGATCATCACACATGAACACTAGGATTTTTATGTGGAAACCCAATTAAGGGAGAAACCACAGTGGGGGTTAACCCACAAGATTTTATACTCTGTTAAAAGTATTACAAACGGGAAGGCACGTGCCTTCGGGCTCACTACCAAGAGCTCACTGCTCAAAGGAGGCTCACTGCTTACAAGATTATGTACAAAGAGTTCATTGAAATACTTCAACTGAAGAATAGCATCTAACAATGCAAGATTATAGTTCTGATTAGGCCCAATTTACTGACTTCACACACTTCATCTCTCACTACCCTGTTTCACTATTCTGCCATGATCCAGAGCTTAGATCTCTTTACTTTGCACTTGATATTGCCACACTTCACACCTATCACATCATATTCACACATCCATACCTCAAAATGCTTGAACCCATTGATCATATATATCCACAACATGAAATTTCATCAACTACAGTCAGCCTCAAGAAAACTTAGAAACTTTTTCAAGATCACTAATTTGTCGGCTGAATCCATGAACAAACATCAATACGGACCAAAAATTTTGTATTGAAGTCACCACACATTTCGGCCAATACCATTAGATCTCATAAATTACTCAACCAACCAGTTCTCTTAATCTGCACAAGGATCAAACACCAAGTCAGCCTGTTCTTCACCAGACTGAATTGTCTAACCAAAACCCGATACTCAGATGCTTGTAACTTTCAATCCTTTCATCACCGGAGGTTAAAACTTTAGATTTAGGTAGCCTTGACATCTCTTAACATTCTCTCAAATCTGTAGCACAATATGCTCACCTATGGAGAAATATGGACCAAAATGTTGAACCTTGTCATATGCTCTGTTCCTGTCTATTCGAACTTAGACAAATCTGCAACCTGACTTCCGGTATGATCAAATGATACAATGTGGATGTGTAAGATAGATTTAGTTGCAATCAATGACAACACCTGACATGCCTAGTAGTGTCTCTTGCCAACAATCTCCCCCTTTGGCATTGATGGCAACACTTAGTGTAAAATGACTAAGTGTTAGAATAGCTCCCCCTTACTATGTACACTTGTGATTTCCATTGCTCCCCCTTCAATGAATTCCTCATTTTTCACTACTTTCCACTCTCCCTTTGACATCAATGGCAAAGGCTAAGATCCGCATACCAAAATTCATGCAAAAACTCTATATACATGGGCGTATATATACAAACAATCCTTATGTCTTGTCTACATGAACTTAAACACATCACCAAAAATATTTTTCAACAGTGTCAATTCACTATCCCAACTTTTCTTCATGCTATCCAAAACTAAAATATGACCACTGAGTAAATATACCTATGGCTTTGCCTTCTATAGATTAGTGGGATCACTTGTCAGAGCAACAACTTGAGCTTTTGTCAATGCATTGAACATTGTTTCTAACTTAGGGGAAATCAATCCCCGGAGTTCACACATCCTTGCCACAATGTTTTCTTTTTCTTTCACCAATTTCTTTATTTCATTAATTAAGCTAATTACTTGACATTCTTAACTCGCCGTAGATACTGTCAAAGGATCAAAAGATTGAGATATATTTGACAATTTTTGCTCAGACTCTTTTATTTCCTTCTCAATATCCTCTATAACTTTTGGCCAAGATAAACAAAAATTGTACACATCTCCTCCTTTAGTGAGGGTATTTTGAATACTCTTTACACTAGTATCCAACACAATTCTCTCATTGTTAATCATTCCTTTCAGTTCACTAAATCTTTTATCATTAAATTCATTCCAGATTTTGACTTCCATTGACTTTTCAAAAGACTCAAAGTGAGTACTTACAAAATTTATTAATCTCTTCAGTTGACTAGAAGGAGAATCAGATGAATCCTTCTGAAAAGTTGGCATAATCTTTCCCAAGATGCCAGAAGCAAGTCCAAGCAACTCACTTTCCTTAATGTGAGATTTTAGGATCTCCTTTCTTGCCTTTGCTTGTGCAAATGATGCTAACTTCATTATTTGAATATGGGAAAGAGTATCCAAACTGATGGGCCCTTAAATTAGATCTGGTTCATCAAATTCAAGCTTATCTTTCTCAAGAAATTTCTTCACTGCATCTGCAGTGTCTGTTGCCATGCATACAGTTCCATCTTTCTTCTCCTAAGATTCACAATTCAGATCCTTATCGGTATCATCATCAGGATTATCTTACTTTTGTTCTTCAACACTCTTAGGTGCTTCTTCTTTTTAATCTTCCTTGTCCTTAACTTCTGCTTTCTGCTCTTTATTCTTCTAAGAATCACCTTTAGTAGGAGCATTTATTTCCATATTCATCTCTGCATTTTCTTCACCAAATTGGTCCGGAGGAATTTAAGTATCCTCTGCACAATCAACATTATCTTCCTTCACCATCTCTTCATCTCCTTTATTCAATATTTCCTCTTCAGGAATAGAGAAATCATCTACCTCAACTTGTTGCTCATTTTTCTTCAACTCTTCATCATCCAGAATGGATGTATCATCAGCATCAATAGGTTCTTCAGTGACCACATAAAACTTATTCTTGTCCAGGGCTTTCTTTAGAATTTGTTCTATTTCTTTGGCCACTTCATCAATGTCTCCAAGCATTAGCTTATTCATCCTAATTTTTCTTCTGAATTCATCTTTAACTTCTTTGAAAATTTTATTTACCTCCTTCCTAGAGATTACTAGACACAGAATGGACAACACATGTTCTCTTAGCTCCAAATCTTTTGCTTTAGTAGCTTCTTTTCTCATCTCCAAAATGTCTCTTAGACTGTTAGGGATTTCTAAAAAAATTTCCACAAGTGCTCTGTTCAATGTATTCAAGTACTTAATAGTAGCATCCTCCAAAATTTTCTTGTTGGAATCATCAAGATTGTCATAATATTCTGTTATGTGCTTCAAATTCCCATGAATAGTTACTACATTCACAATATCTTCAACTGACAAGGTGGATTTTTCAACATGAGTCTCAGTCTTTTGTCTTTTGCTCACCTTTACACTTCCGAAGGGCTTGCCTTTGGCAACCCTTGATGCTTTTGCTTTCTTTGACTTTATTTCTTTCACTGCTTCATTTGATTATGTCTCCTCATCATCTTTTAGGCTCACGTACATTCTAGAGGCTTTTGTCTTCTTTCTCTTTCCTTCTTTACCAGATGGTTTATCTTTTGGTTTCTTTGTACCAATAGACTTTAAGTGACCAGAGGTAGCAACAAAACTTCTTGTTCTTCTTTGTTGGCTAGGGGAGGCTTGTGAAGCACAAGGTTGTTCATTGTCTGGCTTTTCTTCTTCAACTTGCTTGGTTCTCTTCCTGGCTTCTCTCACAACTTCTTTGGTTATTCCAATACTTTATGCATACATTTCAACTTGCCTTTGGACCTTTTTCTTAGTTTTAGGTCTCTGGAGCTCAACATGCAGTTTCAAATTAAGTTCACCATATGTATCGAATCTCTCAACTGAGGTGTCTTTTGGTTTACTCAGAAGGTGTTGAGCATATATTTCTAATATTTGTTCATCAACTTCATACCCCACGGACATGATCCATACATTCCTTGGTTCAACTGCTTCCATCAAGCATTGATCTGTTTCCACCATGAAACAAATTGTATCCTTGTACTTTTCCACCACAGACTTAGGGATTCTTTACCTTAATTGCATCATATTCTAGAAATTCTTGAAATATCCCCAAAGAGTAGTCTTTTGGGCATTGGAGTCACCAATATTGTGCAAGTGCTCTCTTATTTGTATGGCAATAGGCTTGTCACTAGTCCAATACAGGCTTTTCATCCTGGGTAACTCGTTCATGAAATAAAAGAACAAGCACAAGACCAACATACTATACTTGAATGTATTCTTCTTATCCTTCTTGATCTTGTTTAGATTCTCCATTAGCTGGTTTTACAGCAGCTCACACAAGTCATAGTCAACATTTTCTTTTAACATATGATAAGCAACATAAATAGCTATACCGGACACTAAGTTTTCCCTGCTGGAGTGGTATATCTTATACCCAATCACCATAGATGCAAATTTGACATCCAGATTAGTTATATCATTTATTGTCATTGCCCTCTTATCAAAATTTGAGTCGGTAGCTTCAGTTACAGTATAATTCTTCACTAATTTTAGCATTGGCAGTCCACTGGATGAGTTCAATCCTATTACGGCCTTGATGGCATCCTTAGTGATTTTAAAGGGTTTCATCAACCACATAAATTTAGCATGCATCTGACTCAGTACATACTAGACCCACTCATCCTCATCGAAGGATGAGAACCCAATAACCTAAATGAAATATTTGTCTTCCAGCACCTTATACTCAGGTTTAAGATCATAAATCTCATCCCTCAGGTGATTCTTAAACAAATTTAGTAACTTCAAATTCCCAAACTAATCTATGCTAGCATGAATGTAAGCCCTAATATCTTCTATGTGCAACACACTATGCAGAACATCAGAAAGGGCACCTAACAGATCGACCTCTACAGATTTGTGTGGATACTTTTTGAATTTAGGTTGGGGCCTTTTAGTGATGTCAACAACCAACAAAGTAGCCATATCTAGAGATTGAAAATTCAAAGAGTTTTACAAAGAATACCTTGTTTCATCGGTTAGGGTTTTTTCTCAGATATCTTCTTCACACTTCAGTCTCTTAGAAATCTTCGCACATAGCTCATATTCCTTCTTTCTTCTTGGATGCAAAGTGATTATGAAGTCACTTGAGTTTCTTTTTAACGTCTACACACCTACTTTTTGATGTAATAAATGCTTTTGCCCTAACTCTTTTGGATACCCTGTTTCTTGATACAGTTTCTCATAGATTGCTCTGCAAGTTGCCACATCAACCTCTTTTCTTCCAAAAATTCTTTTAGATGATCTACAATAGGCCGTTCTATCTTCTCTCATCATGCCAAATTCAAGCACCCACTTACTAGCAGGGGGAATTAGATTTTCAATGCAACTTCCCTTGAGCCAAAGCTCCTATTTCAATTCCTAGAGGAATTGCTAGCACTAGATTCTGGTGCAGACCCATCACCATTATTCATTACACCTTTATTCACCCATGTTTTGTTCATTTCATTCTGGATCTTATTCACATCTATGTTTCCCTTGCCTTTATCTTGTCTTTGCACATTCTGATTTCTATTTACTAGACCTTTTCTATCATCATTCCTGCTTCTGCAGAATCTTGCAATATGGCTGGATCTATTGCAATTAAAGCACAAAACATTTCTTTGCTCATTTGCTTGATTTCCTCTTGATCTACACTAATTAGCCATGTGTCCAAAACTATTGCATGCAAAACATTTGCCATTGAAATAATTGACATTTCCTCTGTTGTTACAGTTATTCATAATCATACTTCTGCATTCATTAGATCTATGACCATACCTTTTACAATTGAAGCATTGATCAGAGAAGGATGGACCACTTTGATTCACTCTACTTCTGCACTAAGTAGCTCTATGACCAAATTTATTACAATTGAAACAATTTCCATTGAAGGATGGATACCTTTGAGCATTAGGTTATCTGACTGAAGGTCTTCTAGGTCTATTTCTCTGATTCCTTGATTTAGAATTTCTTTGATTGGATCCAGTGCTTTCACCTTTCTCATATCCCAGACCATGCTTATCATCTGCCTTCTTCTGACTGTCAAGCAACACCTCAAGTTTAGCTGAGCTTATCTTGAGCTTCTCTTTGTATTCATTTGCAGCTTCTAAGTCATGTTTGAGAATGATAGTTTTCCTTTCAAGTTGTTCCTCATTATACTTGGTTTCTTGTAGATTAGACTCTAGATGGCCAATTATTCTATCCAATCTATAGCATTCTTCTATTCTTTCTTTCACAGACTGATTCAGGACTTCTTTAGTCTTCTTCCTTTCCTCGATTTCCTTGGTTAGCCTCATCACCTCGAATTCCATCTCATGTTTTAGGACAACAACTTATTTTGTCAGCTTCTCACATTCCTTTGTCTTCTCCTTCAGAGCCTCATCCATGCCATTGTCTTCCTTCTGATTTGCTAACTGTTGAAGTAGCTCCTTCCTCTTTTCCATAGATTTGCTTAGTTGCCCTTTTAAAGTCTGGATGAAATTTTCAACATCTTTACGGTTCTCTTGTAGTTCTTTGACTTCTGCTCTGGACTGATTAAGATCGTCTAAAGCAACTTGAATTTGTTCATTGATGCCATCAGAATACCTAAATGAACCCATTGAAACACCTTCCCAAATCCCCCTTAAGTTGATAAACTTCTTCCAAGGAACCTTGCTCTAGTACCAATTGTTGAAATTAAGGAACACTAAGAGGGGGGGTGAATCAGTGTTCTGCAAAAACTTATTATTAGGTTCCTTTATTAATTTACCACATACATTCAAGAGAAAGAAGCATGAAATTAAGAACAACAACAACAAGATCATCACACATGAACACCAAGATTTTTACGTGGAAACCCGGTTAAGGGAAAATCCACGGTGGGGGTTAAACCATAAGATTTTATACTCTGTTAAAAGTATTACAAATGGGATGGCGCATGCCTTTGGGCACACTGCTCAGAGTTCACTTCTCAAAAGAGGCCAACTGCTTACAAAATTAATTACAAAGAGTTCGCTGAAATACTTGAACTAAAGAATAACATCTAACAATGTAAGATTACAGTTCCAATTAAACTCAATATACTGACTTCACACACTTCATCTCTCACTGTCCTGTTTCACTATTCTGCCATTATTTGAAGCTTAGATATCTTTGCTTCACACTTGATATTGCCACACTTCATACCTATCAAATCATATTCACACATCCATACCTCAAAATGCTCGAACCCATCGATCATATATATCCACAACATGAAATTTCATCAACTATAGTCAGCCTCAAGAAAACATAGAAACTTTTTCAAGATCACTGTTCTATCAGCTAAATCAATGTACAATGATCAATTCGGACCAATACATATGTATTCAAGTCACCACACATGTCGGATAATACCATTGGATCTCATAAATTACTCAACCAACCACTTCTCTTAATCCACAAAAGGATCAAAGACCAAGTCGACCTGTTCTTCTCTGGACTGAATTGTCTAACCGAAACTCAATACTCAGATGCTTGTAACTTTCAATCCCTTCATCACCAGAGGCTAAAAATTTGGATTTAGGTAGCCCTAAGATCCCTTAACATTCATTCAAATCTGCATCATAATATGATTACCTATGGAGAAATGTGGACCAAAATGTTGAACCCTGTCATATGCTATGTTCATGTCTATCCGGACTTAGACAAATCTACAACCTGACTTCCAGTATGATCAAATGATATAATACAGATGTGTAAGATAGATTTAGTTTCCATCAATGAAAACACCTGACATGCCTAGCAGTCTCTTACCAATAGGTTATCCTACAGGACCTCAGCATTCACTTTGTATTCTTGGATTTGTGGATTCAGATTGGGCAGATGACATTGACGGTAGGAGATCTACCAGTGCTTATGTGTTCACTATGTTTGGTGGTACTATTAGTTGGATAAGTAAGTAGAAACCTATGGTTGCTTTGTCCACTACTAAAGCCAAGTATATGGTAGCAACTCATGCTTATAAAGAAGCCATTTGGCTTAAGAGATTGTGTTCTGATGTTGGGTTGGATGCAGGGAAGATTACTATTTGTTGTGACAGTTAGAGTGCCATATGTTTGGTGAAGAATCCTACTTTCTATGTGAGGACTAATAATATTTATGTCTAGTACCATTTTGTTTGTGACATGGTAGAGGATGGAAAGGTAAACTTGGAGAAAGTTGACACTTTGATGAATGTTGCAGATTCCTTGACAAAACTTGTGAGCACAGAGAAGTTTAGATGGTGTTTAGAGTCTATGGGCCTCTTCGCCCCTAGCAATTAAATCATGGTGTTGATACTCCCTTTTCTCTTACAAGGTATTCAAAAATTGGGAGAATGTTAAGAAAAGTGTCTTAACCTTGTAACTTCAAAAGGTTACTATTCTTCCCAGTTTTGGTCTTTTCGAATACCCTTTATCTTGAGGAATGATCTAGAACTTTCAAAGTTTCCAAAAGGGCTAAATTGGTGGGACTTACTATTTTTAGTAACACTACATTTGACCTTGAATTGATTTGAAAATTTTCCCAAAAGGTGCGGAACTGCTAAGTAAACATCTCGGGTGAGTTTCGACTCAAGATCATATCTGGATTGTGAGATATTAAAGATTTTAATTTTTGAAATTGCTAAAACAATTTTGGGCGGGTGTAAAAAGTTGGGGGGCCAAAAAGTGTCCAAAATTTTAAAAAAACTTCTAGGCCATAATGCGAGCGCGTTATAACTGGCTCGCGTTATAATGCAAGTGTGTTATTCTTTCCTATTTAAAAAAAATGTGTCATTTTCCCTCATTTTCCCATTTCATTTTCTTCTACCCGTAGCCTACAAACCCTTGAGAGCATGCTCGCATTATTGGAGGTCAAAATCATCACCAAATCATCGTTGATTCATTGTCAAAATGCTACCACAATGTCAGGGATGCCGAAGGAGTAAGTTATATTTGGTTTTTTGTCAGAATTTGTTGTTAAATAGGTAGGTTTAAGTATATTTTTTTATGTAAATTTCTTTAACTTACAGGAAATGATAATGTAACTCCTCCTCCTCCTCCTAAAAATCCACAAAATCTTGAATCACCTGAACAACAAATACCTACTAACCAACAACCTGAACAACAAACTCCTCCATCCATTCCTCGACATGCCCCTAGAACACAAGAAAATTTAATGGGGAAAATTAAAAACAATAAAAAACAAATTGAAGATATAATTGCAAGGTTGAAAGATCCTGCAACTTCAACCTCGCATAGATCCACACTTGCTCAATCTCTTGAATCTATGTTATCAAATGTAGATTCAATTAGCAAGAAAATAACTAGTTGGTCTTAAAAGAGGAGAGAATTTAGAGAATACTATGCAGACAAGTTGTCATATGAGCAAGTAAAAAATGAACAAATTACAAAATTGGACTTGTGTTCTATTTTTACAAACCCATGAACAAATCAACCTCTACCCCTTACATGCAAGAGGCTCCCTATCCATTGGTGCAACAACCAAGCGATAAGGGACAATTTTGGGAAGAGGTGGTGGATGGTTTTTGGTCATCCTCCATGCAACAATAATGAGGTTCTGCAATACTTTTTGAGGAAACTCTACTACGAGTTTATAAAAAATAAAGTACCAAGCTATTTTGATATGTGGGACTTCTATGGTAGAGGTGGGGGATCAGTACAGGATAGACCAAGGGCATTTGTTGACTCACAGTAGACAGTGAGATGAGCACTCACCAAACTAGCCCATGAGCACGTGTCTATCCCTTCCATTGTGAAGGAGAGTGCTGAGGTCAAGACACTTCAGTCCATTAGTGCCTTGACCCAGAGCATCATACAACATGCTAGTCCTATAGCAGAGTGTGGGTTGTGGAAGAGTTCAAGGAGTAGGATTCCACCCCATACTTGTCAGGCTTACGGGTCAGCCTGTGGTTATGACCCCACAGATAGTCAAGACGTAGGTGCACATGCTACATCTGCAGCTGAGTAGATGGTGATGACAAATGTCCTCCTGAGTGAGACTTTTGGCCTTGATACTTAGGTAAATTTTAGCAAGTTCATTGAATTTAATTTATTAAATTTCATTTTTGAAATGCAAGATTAACTAATTTAGTTTGATGATTTTAATGAAATTTTAGGGTCATAGCGTTCATTTTGTCTTCAGCAGTTTTCCACCTCCATATTGCACTACAACATCTCCTGCTGGGGTATGTAACTAGAAAACAATTATAAATGTTACATGTGAATAGCATTTTTATACGAATGGTATTCTAATATCTAATTTTGGATGTTGAATAGGTTAATATTGGAGATTTCATGGCAACACCTCATAGTGGTGGTGGAGTTCAAAACTTCACTCAGGTAATAAAATAAATAGTTTAACTAATGAATTGTACTTACTAGATTTTTGTAGTTTATATTCATATCATTGATTACATTGATTATTGAATCTACACTAACCCATTCCCCTACAAACTATATCAATCCTAGTGGCTCAATTTCTTCGATCCCTACTTTTGATCCTACATCTAACCCACCTAATTCTAATGAGGACCCTTCCTTTAATACTACTATATTCTTTGAGATGATAGGAACGTTAGACATTCAACCTTATAATTTCATTATTCCACCCACTCCTACCCCTGACATCACCTTCTTGCTTGACAATGTGCCTACTGATGATTATAATGATCCTTTGTAGATTAAGGCACAAGTACACTATAAAATGATAGTTGAATCAAGGTGGAACACTTATACATCAAGGTGGAATTAATGCAGTTATATAGGAACACTTATACATCACTAGATTGCAAAGAGATTCTTATCCCCCTCAAATATCTCCTAGTGTACACATAATGACACTTCTATACCTACTTTTGGCTACCTCACCCTACTAATCTAGGTAGGACCTAAATGCCTAGATGTCTCATGTCATATAATTCCCACCTCATAGCACTGTCTATTCTCTTAGGTCATCCTTGGCTCATTGCAATGTGGGTTGTCCCTGAACTGTCATCCACTAGTGCCTTAAATTCCCCATGATGGTAATGTCTTCACCATTTCTCATAGCCCATACCAACTAGTTGTTACCTTAAGACACTTCTCCTTAGATTATTTTTTGTCAACCCCTTCTGGTCCACCTTAACCTCATACCAATTCCCTCTTTCACCTTTACCTATTTATGCCTCTAAATGCATTTTTGCCCCAACCCCACAACCTCTTTCTATTACTTCACCTACTTCACTAGCTATGCCTCTATCTTCCCCACCATATATCCACTTATTACTAATTCACCTTCCTCATTGACTTCTATCTCCCCTCTAACACCCCTCCAAGATAAAGTAAAAGAAAAAGTGTAGGACCTTTCCCCATCCACTTCTAAAAGTAGGCCTAAGAAACTTCCCCAACACTACACCCAACCTACTAACCAACTCATATCTACCCTACCTATTTCCTAATATACCCCTATGAGACATTCTAGACCTAGTTTGCTTCCAACTCACCCCCTAACAAGCCTCAAGATAAAGAAAATGATAAGAAATTTTTAAAATAAGGTTTTTCTATCTCCTATCTAATATCTTTCCTCCCTCCTATTAGCCCACAAACTCTTGATATTCCTCCTTCCCATAAACCCATAAACTTACCTAATGTCTATGCGATTTCTAGTTTAGGCATTGTCCCGTAAACCCACAAACTCTATCTTAGGCATTGTCCTACCTCCATGACTACCAAACAAACAAAAATTTGAGCACAACCCTACCCCACCCTACCACCAACCTAAACCTAAACTAACACCTTCACTCCCTCTCTGACTTCTTAAACCTAAAATTTGATGCTACTATGGTCCCTCCTTTGTTGACCCTTATACCACATAATAGTCATAAATCTTCGTCTAATTTGTATATATATGCATGTGACTTGTGTGCTTTATTGTGTGTACTTCCATGTTTAGGTGAACATGTGTGTATGTTAGGATCCATGACTTGTATCACTATTATAGTTTTCGTGATTGAATAATGTTGTTTTATTTTCAGATGATGCATGCTGCGGAGACACCTCTCAATATTCATAGGGCAATGGAGCATGGTGTGTCCTCTACGATTCATAGGTCCATGCCTTTGATGGGGGTATGAGGCAGATTAGTAAATTTCAAATTACATTCATTGTTATAGTTATTTATTTTTGAAAAATCAAATGATTATTGATTTGAAGTTTAATTTCTATCAGGATGGTTTCTATAGGACATGACATCACCACAACCTAATCTTGGTACTGAGGTAAATGAGGAAACAGATTTTCAGATAGCGATAAGTGATTATTTTGTTAAATGTTTTATTTTTTATAATATAATTTCTATATGTTAATGTCTACACTTTTTATTGTAACAACTACAAATCCATGAACAACTAAATAGGAGGAGTAGCCCTCGGGTTTGTAGTAGACCACCCTCATACATGTCTCCATCCCCTCGAAGATCAAAGGCTACCCATCTTCTATTCTCTTCACTAGATAAAGGGGAATTACTTTTTATTGTGTTCCTTTGTTGTATGTGTTGGTAAGAGACACTGTGTGGCTTCATGAATATTGTCATTGATGGCAACAAAGTCCATCCCACACATCCACATGACATGGTATGTCTATACTGGAAGTCAGATTGAAGAGTATTTTGGTCCGGTGACCAAGAACAGAGCATGCAACAAGGTCTGACAATTAGGTCCGGATCTCTTAGAGGAAGTATCTCAGTAAAGTGCAGACTTGGGGAAGTCAAGAGGAGTACCATGATTGATACATTCCATAGATTGAGCCTCCCTTGATGAAAGAGTGAAGAGATAAGAGCACCTAAGTGTTGGGTTCCTGTTTGGCAGAGTAGACTGAGGAAGAACTGACCGGCAGAGCATCAAACCTTAATCTGGATGAGAAGTTGATGATGATCAAGTTTCGTAAGGGATCATTCATGGTTGGTTGACATGATTGATGACTTCTATAAGTATCTCCTTGATACGCATCACTTAGTATGTAAGGATTCAGCCGACAGATCATAGTTTGGGAAAATATTGAGTATTCTAGATGCCGACTAGAAAGATGTTGAAATCCTTGGTATGGATATATATACTAGATGGATTTAGATGTGAAGGTGTGTGTGGTGTATTGTGTTGTGTGATGAAAAGTAGAGAATAGTGTGGAAGTAGCAATACAGGTCTGGTATGTGACAGGACAATAGCAACAAAGAAGAGGAAGAATGAAGTACAGTAGATCAATGTATTGATCCTAACCAGAACTGAACCTCAACATATGTGGATGCTTCTCATTAGTTCAAACCCCTGTTACTTTCTTTATACCTTGTAGATAGTGAGTCTCTTGTAGGTAGTGAGCCTCTTGTGAGCAGTGTGCTAGGGTAGTGAGCCCTAATTGGCAAGTGCCATTTTGTACTTCTATTCTTTTAATAGAGAATACAATCTTGGGTTAGTCACCCCATGATTTTTCCCTTAACAGGGTTTTCCACGTCAAAATCATTGTGTTATGTGTAATGATTTTATTTCTGCTTTTATGATTATGCATGCTTATATGATTTGATGCTGCACTAGTTGTTAAAGAAGAACATGAAGTTAAAATAATTAAGATAACTAATTCACCCCCCCTCTCAGTTATCAACAATTGGTATCAGAGACAAGTTCCTCCAAACAGAGTCTAACAGCTTGAGGAAGATCTGGGAATCTCAATGGATATGTATGGTTTGAGGCAACAACTTCAGTCTGCCTTAGATGATCTTGAGAAATCTCACTCTAAAGTCAATGACTTAAAGGAAAGACTCAAACAAGATAATGATTTCATAAATGAACTAAAAGAGAAACTGAGTATCTCTATGAAAAAGAGAAAGGAACTACTTCAACAACTAGCAAGTCAAAGTGAAGCCAATAATACTGATGACGATCTGAATGAGAAGAACAAGTTATGTGAGAAGCTATCAAAAGAGGTCATTATGGTAAGACATGAAATGGAATCAGGGGTTATGAAATTCACCCAAGAAATTGAAGAGAAAAGAAAAATTGAAGATGATCTAAGACAATCTCTCAAGGAGAAGTCAGAAGACTGCCACAAAATGGATAGAATAATTAGGCATCTAGAATCTGATCTTTAAGAGTAGAGATAATGAAGAACAACTTGAGAATTAGATTGACACTCTTAAAAGGGATCTTCAAACAACAAATGAATACAAAGAGAAATTTAAGATAATCTCTGCTCAACTTGAAGTTCTTCTTGAAAGACAAAAGAGGGTAGATGACAAGCAAGGCTTGGGGTATGAGAAAGGTGAAAGCTCCAAATCTGGTTAGAAGAACTCTGGATCAAGAAATCCAAGGAACATGCCTAGAAGACCTCTGGTAAGGCAACCAAATGCTCAAAGATATCCATCCTTTAATGGATACTACCACAATTGCAATAACTTTGGTCATAAAGCAAATCAATGCAGAAGAAGAATGAATCAGACTAATTCATCCTTCTCCGGACAGTGTTTTAACTGCAAAAGGTATGGTCACAAATCTCATGAATGTAGAAATTTGGAAATAAACAATTCATTCAATGGTAGATGCTTTACATGCAATAGAATGGGACATATGGCTAATCAATGTAGATCAAGAGGATACCAGTCAAATATGCAAATAAATGTTGTTTTCTACAATTGCAATACATCCAGTCATATTGCTAAATTTTGCAGAAGTAAGAATCAAGACAAAAAGGGTCCAGTGCATCATAATCAAGACAAAGGAAAAGGAAAAGTGAATGCGAAAGAAATTCAAAGGGAGATGAACAAGATTTGGGTAAAGAGAAGTATAGAAAATGTTGGGGATGGATCCGCACCAGAATCTGGTGTTGATATTCCTTCCGGAAACTAAATAGATGAGCTCTGGCTTAGAGGGAGTCACAAAAGAAAACAATTTCCCCCAACCAGTCAATTAGTGCTTGAAATTGGCATATGGAACGTTACGAATCAAAGGGGCTCTCAGAGAAACATCTAAATAAACCTTGGTAAAGATATGAAAGATCCGCAAGGAGTTTCAAAAGGTTAATCATCCAAGATTAATCCAGTTTGGCAGTCATTCGACAAAAGCAAGACTTTCACAGTTAGACCTGGTATAATTCAAAATTGAAATATTTGGATTTGTAGTTAGATGGAATGATTGGAGAAAGGGAGATACTTTGTAAGTTATCATTCTAGGTGCATCTCAGTGATCCGGAAAGATCTCTCTCAGAAACAAGGAAAACAAAGCAACCGGAATAACCTAAATTGTGCATTTATTGCAAAATGGAATTAGGATTTGTGCAGAAATAAAAGGGTTCTTTTGTTCATCATTTGTACACTTGCATTCGAGAAGAAAAGAGAGAAGGAGCTTTGCAACAAAATTGTCTCAAGCCTCTCAAAGATCAACCATAGAAGTTGATTCATCCAGTAATCTGATCCAGCTCATAACGTGAACCCTAGAAGTGTAAAAGGTATTTTCCACTCTTGAAAATCTCTCTCTGAATCTTTTGAAAGATGGATACTCTGAATGTTGTGAAGATCACCGATAGGCCATGCCCTAAATTCAAGAAACATCCCTACAAATCTCTAGAAGTTGATCCCCTAGGCGCATTTTCTAGCATTCCACATGGGGTTTTGCATGTAGAAGATGTTAGGGCATACATCCATGCGAACATTGAAGAATTTGGGGAATCCAAGCTAATGGATATCTACCACAAGCAGTCAATAGATGAATCATTTGAACTCAAACCTCAGTACAAAGCCATCTAGGATAAGCATTTTAGACATTGCATCTATTTCGCCTGTTTTGCAGAAGATGAATGGGTCTGGTATGTTCTTAGTAGAATGCATGACAACTTTATGTGGTTGATGAGGCCATTCAAGATAACCAAGGATGCAATTAGGGCAGTAACCTGTTTACACTCATCTGGTGGGTTACCTGCTCTCAAATCTATCAAAAACCAAACTGTCAGTAAGGCTACTGGATCAAAATTTGACAAGAGAGCAATGACTATAGAAGATATCACTGATCTGGATATCAAGTTTACATCTATGATAATTGGCTATAAGATATATCATTCTAGCAGGGAGAATTCTATATCTAGAACTGCAATCTATGCTGCTTATCAGATGTTAAGGGAGAATATAGATTATGATCTTTGTGAGCTTCTTCTAAGCTAACTATTGGAAAACCTACAAAAGATCAAGAAGGACAGGAAGAACTCATTCAAGTATGGTGGGCTAATACTGTGTTTGTTCTTTTACTTCATGAATGAGCTACCCAGATCCAGTGGTTGGATATGGTAAAATGACAGACCAGTAGCCATACAAATAAGAGATTATATGCATGGGCTTGGTGATGCCAAAGCATAGAATACAACACTCTAGGGCTACTTCAAGAACTTTCAAAGTTTGATGCAAGCCAGAGAAAGAATCCCCCAATCATTGGTCGAGAAGTACAAGGATACAGTGTGCTTTATGGTAGACACTAATCAATGCCTAATGGAGGCAGTGGAACCAAGAATAGTGTGGATCATGCCAATGGGGTATGAGGTTGATGAGAAAATCCTAGAGCTACACATCCAACACCTACTAAGTCAGCCCAAGGACCCTAAGGTAGAAAGGTTTGGAACCTTCCAAGAGTTGAGTGTAAAAGTTCATCTTGAATTGAGACAGCTTGAGATCAAGAGAAAAGTAAGAAGGGAAGTAGAAGAATTCACCAAAAGGCATGGAATATCAAAGGAGGCAGTTGATGCCAACAAAGAGAAGATGGAAAGGGTAGAAAAAGAAAGGCAAGAAACAGAAAGTGCTTCGGTGCAAGCCCCCTACCAAACCAAATCCTCCAAAAGCTCTGCACCTGCCACCTCCAAGAGCCAAAAAGCATCAAAACCAAAAGCCCAGACATCCAGAAGGGGAGAGAAGAGAACCAAGAAAAAGGCAACAAGGTCCTATACAAGTCAGAAGGATGATGAAGAAACTGAGACCGATGAGGAAGTAAATAAAATGAATAAGAAGAAGAAAACTTCTGGTGAACCCTCTACCAGTCATAACAAGGAAGAAGAGGCAGAAGAATTCGTTGAAAATCCTACTTTCTGCATTGATGATATCATCAAATCAATTACTGTGGATGGAAACCTGCAACCAATGACTAAATTTTATGATGAATATAATGAAGCTGATCAGAAGATCTTGCAAGATGCCACAGTCAGGTATCTAAACATCTATAACAAGGCATTCATTGAAATTATATCTTTGATTCCTAAAAGTTTAGAAAAGGAACTTGAAATGAGAAAGAATAATGCCATGGAAAAAGACGTAGAAATCTAGGAGCAGATTGCTATCTAACTCTATCCCTCTATCACTCCAAAGCAAATAAGCATGATCTTCAAATATTACAAGGATGAGTTCTGGAGCAAAGCCAGAATGAATAAGATTATGCTCAGAAAGACTGATTAGGTGGCTAAAGAGACTGAAGACATCCTCAGGAATGCCTATAAAAGATTTAATATTCCTGTTATAGAGGACTTAGGTGATGTACCCTCTGTCATGGATGATGAAGGACTCAGTACATCAAAGGAAGATCCTACAGAGAAAAATGTAGAAGAATCAAAAGAGATGGATAAAGAGAAAGCTAAGGACTTAGATTCCTCTATTCTAGAAGAGGAAGCTCATGGAGAAGTAGACACCTCTCTTCCAAATCCCCCTGCAAACTCTGGAATTGAAGGGAAAGAAAGAAAAGAAGAGAGCATCAATCAAGGAGAAGAAGTGAAGGGAAGAGAAGATGGTCAAACAGAGAAGACCACAAGTGACAGTGTTGAGGCTGCAGAAGGGAAGAAAACTCTGTCTCCGGCAAGAGACACTACAGAAGCAATCAAAGACTTCTTGACAAAAGAAATGATGGAATTAGATGAATTAGAGCTACTTCAAGGACCATTCAATTTTGATTCCCTATCTCCAGTCTAGACAATGAAGGTAGCATCTTTTTCTCAACCCAAAGCAAAGAAAAGCTTCTGAAGTCTCACATGGAAGACTATGAGCTAATAGAGATTGCATCCAGTGTGCTAGAGAAAATCATGCCATCCTTCCAAAAGGATCCTTCAGCCTCCACATCTGGTAATCTAAAGTCTCTTGTCAATTCTGTTAATACACATTTTGACTCTTTAGAGAAAGTAGCATAAGAGAAGGTCTGAAAGGAGTTTTTGGGTAAGAGATTCTCTGAAGTACAAGGGCTAATAACAAATGATAGGAGAACTATGGATATTGGGATAAAGAGCTTAGAAAATTCTCTTAAAGATGGCAGAGAAATATATAAATTTTGTTTATCCTAGGCTAAAGTGACAAAGGATATTGAGAAGAAAGTGAAAAAGCAAGAGGATAAACTGTCAAATGTATCTCAGAATTTTGATCCTCTCACCACATCCATAATAAACCAGAAATTTCAGACTATTGCCATTCTAAATGAACTAAAGAAACTTGAAAAGGAAAGGAAGAATATAATAAGTAGGATGGGTGAACTTAGAGGGATAATTATCCCTAAATTAGAGGCCATGCATGAGGCACTAACAGATGCTTAGACCACAGCCCAGACCAGTGATCTGACATATCTAAAGAGGGTAGAAGCTTTTGCATTCCTGTTGAGTGGTCACATCTCAATTTTGGACAGGATGAAGCAGAGTTGGGTGACAAAATTTGTCCAGTTGAAGACAACTTTTGTAGATATACTTTAGTATATGTAAGTATAACATGTATATATATACTTATGTGGCTAATTATAGTTGGATTTTTGGAATTTTGGTGTGTGGATTCTACCCTTTGCCATTGATGTCAAAGGGGGAGTGAGGAGCAGTGAAAAATGTGGAATCTAGCTAAGGAGGAGCTCCAGAAAAGTGTACTTTAGAACAGAGCATCAGCAAAAGGGAAGTGTAGTGTGACACTTAGTCATTTTTCACTAAGTGTTGCCATCAATGCCAAAGGGGGAGATTGTTGGCAAGAGACACTGTGTGGCTTCATGAATGTTGTCATTGATGGCAACAAAGTCCATCCCACACATTTGCATGACATGGTATGTCTATACCGAAAGTCAGATTGAAGAGTATTTTGGTCTGGTGACCAAGAACAGAGCATGCAAAAAGGTCCGACAATCAGGTCCGGATCTCTCAGAGGAAGTATCTCAGTAAAGTGTGGACCTGGGGAAGTCAAGAGGAGTACCATGACTGATACATTCCAGAGATTGAGCCTTCTGTGATGAAAGAGTGAAGAGATATGAGCACCTAAGTGTTGGGTTCCTATTTGGCAGAGTAGACTGAGGAAGAACTGACCGACAGAGCATCAGACCTTAATCCAGATGAGAAGTTGATGATGATCAAGTTTCTCAAGGGATCATTCATGGTTGGCTGACATGATTGATGACTTTTATAAGTATCTCCTTGATACGCATCACTTAGTATGCAAGGATTCAGCCGACAGATCAGAGTTTGGGAAAATATTGAGTATTCCAGATGCTGACTAGAAAGATGATGAAATCCTTGGTGTGGATATATATACTAGATGGATTTAGATGTGGTGTATTGTGTTGTGTGATGAAAAGCAGAGAATAGTTTGGAAGCAACAATACAGGTCCGGTATGTGACAGGACAACAACACCAAAGAAGAGGAGGAATGAAGTGCAGTAGATCAATGTATTGAGCCTAATCGGAACTGAACCTCAACATATGTGGATGCTTCTCATCAGTTCAAACACCTAGTTACTTTTTTTCTACCTTGTAGATAGTGAGTCTCTTGTAGGCAGTGAGCCTTTTGTGAGCAGTGTGATCGGGAAGTGAGCCCTAATTGGCAAGTGCCATTTTGTACTTCTATTCTTTTAATAGAGAATACAATCTTGGGTTAGTCACCTCATGGTTTTTCCCTTAACAGGGTTTTCCATGTCAAAATCATTGTGTTGTGTGTAATGATTTTATTTCTGCTTTTATGATTATGCATGCTTATATGATTTGATGCTGCACTAGTTGTTAAAGAAGAACATGAATTTAAAATAATTAAGATAACTGATTCACCCCCCCTCTCAGTTATCGATAGTATACCTATATGAAATTTGTGGACATATATTTTGTATTGCATATAGTTGACATTGTATGCCTATATGGCATTCTTGTAAGCCTATATGGCTATTTTGTATATATATTATATCGACAAATATTGATGTATGCCTATATGGATATTTGGTTAATACAAATCATTTTTGTTGATCATTATGTAATATGGATAGGTGTAGTGTAGATCATTTTTGTATGCCTTTAGGTTTCAAAGTTTAATTGTCCAAGAACCCATCCCAATTGGTGATAAGAGAATTTGAGTTTTGGGTTGAAAGTTTTAGTCTCTCAAAACTAGACATGCTCGAGAAAATAGAGAAAGGAAGATTGGTTAAATGGATAAATGGAAAGCAAGTTTTTTTGTTCACATCATGATCTACATGTTATTACACAAGCTTTCATGTTAGCCTTAGTCACTCACATAGTAATGTACAACCTCATGCATAAGTCCTTGCATCATGTGCCAGCTAAACAATGCCACTTGATCCAACACAAAGTTCATGGTTCCTTGCACCATGCATAATTCACATAGCGATAGGAATCATTTTGTGCAACTCAAAAGACACCCTATAAATCTTACACAACCCTTTGGATCATGTGCCATTTGTACAACACTAAGGATCATGTCTCATAGTTTCACTATAAACAACTCTATCTAATTTTGCAAGTGACCAAGGGGATATTGCAATAATATTTATATGATAATTTTAGCATGGGACACCCCCATACCTTGTGAGTCTAAATTGTCTCTACACTCATTTTAGCTTGGCCTTTATGGCCATTAAACTCATGAAGGACTTGTGTTAGAGATTGTAAAATGATTTTATTTTGAGTGTATATGCTTAAGTTTTAATATTGTTGTAGAGGACTATATGGGGACTAAAATAAATGTATAAAAACACCTTCTATGGTTTTCCCTAGCAATCCCATTTTACATAAATGAAACAATATTTTTTTGGCTATTTCAAGGCATCTTTTTTTAGTAGTTTTGTAATTATTGCATTCTATGTTTTCAAACTCTTGTGAAACATATTTGTGCTTATTGTTTTATTTCAGTGACCAAAAGGCATGATAATACCATGATTTGGTCTTGCTACCCCAATTTGGGTGCATCATATAACCAAAATAATACTGTACAAATATCTCATGTTGGTATATTGAAAAGAGGTTGATTGTTGTAACATAGATATTTGCAATTCGCTATGTTCCAAAATGATGTTCTTATGGTTTCTCCTTGGTATGCTGATCCATATTCTTTATGAGCTGCTCAATTGAAAATATTTCTTAATTCCTTGTTGTTATACCATATTGGGATGCAAGGAGTATGTTGTCTTGAATAAGATAGTCAAAATCATATGCTTATGAGTACTTAATGACCATATTGGTTATTAAATGTAATTCCTCTTGCATATAAGGTGAGTTTATGAGAGTACATTGAGTCTTACCTAATTTGAGTATGCAACATAACATTTGGACTATAGGCTTCCATAAGTCATCAACAATCCCTTTGAGAATGTGGTTAATATTATAAATGTATACTTTGCATCTCACCATGTTAATATGTATCATGTCATCAGATTTACCAATTTGACTCGAATTCCATAAAGCAATTCCTTACCCAAAAACTTGTTAAGCTTGAAATCCTTGTTACGACATTATATTGATCTCACAAAAGGTTGCATACCACTACCCCAACTCTTTGCAAGATTTATATGAAATATGATAAGCAAGATAGGTGCAGTGTAGATCATTACATAATGATAGAGCCATGAAGTGTAGAGGGTTTTAAATATCACAGAAGTCTAAGTTCAAGCCTAATAACATAGTGACCTAAAGGTGGAAGAAGATGAGGGTTGAATAGCATGGATATGACAACATGAATATGATATTAAGGTTTAGGAGAGTAGCCTAACAAAGGTCTATTTTAAGCCCAATAGGGGTCTAAGATTGCAGTGATGGAACAATGTATTGAAGGACTAAAACAAACCCTACAAAAATAGTACTAGAGAACAAAGTCAAGGTGAACCAAGATAAAAGAACAAGCAATTCATATATGACTATGTTGACTACTAGAACAAGTATGTTAATAGCCATAAGATGCATGTTGACATGTGAAGACTATAATAGTTATAGCGAAGGCAATGTGTGAGGATATCACTGGTATAATGTAGCTCAAACTGTTTCAACATGTTTGGGTGCAAAACAAGACCATGCCTAGCCTAAATGTACCCATCCTAACATGTTGGAATAGTCAGTTTCATTGCACAAGGAGCAAAATGAAAGTTACACCCCTTTGCAACTTTACACTGCATGCATCTGACTATTTTTAGGGTAGAAAAAAACTTTCACCATGGGCAAACGCCTCAAAGATATAAAAATCTGAGAGAGGTTATTGTATAGGGACCCTACATGATCCCATAGCCTTAGACATAATGTTTCTGAGTGATATAATTTTTGAGTAATAGCTTGTCAAAGATTACTGCCTTTTTATACTTTGACTCCTCAAGGATATCGCTGATACAATCTAGCTCGAACTATTTCAGCATGTTTGGGTGCAGAACAGGACCATGCCTATCCTAAATGTACCCATATGGACATATTGGAACTATCAGTTTGGTTGCATCAGGAGTAGGATGAAAGTTACACCCCTTTGCAACTTTACACTACCTCCTCTAATGATTTTGGGGGCAGTAGAAAACCTTTCACCACAGGTAAACGCCTCAGAGATATAAAAAACTGAGAGAGGTTATTGTTGGGAATTAAGGTGTCTCAACCTTGGTAATTCCTTACATTATTAATGTTTGTATTTATTATTTAATTTCCTATGTTGTAAATATTTGTAAATTCGATATTGTCATATTGTGGGATGTGGCACGGTGATGTGTCAATCCTACATGGAATATGACAACTTGTAATTTTATCCTCACATGAGGAGATAGGCATCCCACTTTGTGGTAGGAGAATTATGCCATTTGTTTGCATCTTCCATGTTGTGTAAGTGAATCTTGACCAAAACGGTTATGACAGATTCCTATGACAGACTCTATGACATGTAAGAGTCAGAAATAGAAGGTTGTAAGACATGTGAAGACATGTGTCATGAAGCATCTTTGAAAAAGGCATATTTGGGCACCCCAAGGTGGACTATGACATGTTGTAAGAGAATATGCTATGTATAGCCTATGTATGACAGATTCTCTTACAGCTATAAGTTGTAACTGCTATGATGGTCATAAGTGTCGTAAGAGCATCTGTCACAACCCATTTTGGAAATAGGTGACCTCTTTGGGATGGGAGCTATGGACAAGTGTTAGGCACATTCTACAATGTTGACCAAGTGTCCTTAGGTGTGGGTTTTGGTCCATGAAGCCAAGTTGGACGCCCATCCCAAGAAGGGTCGAATATTGCTTTGTATTTTCTATATAAACAAGTGCTTGGAGGAGTAGAGGTATCACAGGTTTTACAGGTACTATTATGCTACTAGTTTGACTCCAGACATGAGTGTCAAAGACCATTGAAGCTTGCATTGCAAGTGTATTGTAAACATATTTTAGATTTGTTTATACATTGTGTAGGTTTCTACGTGTGGAATTTTTCACCTGATAAGGGTTTTCCCCACCGTAAATCTTTGTCTCTCTTCTTCTGTCTTCTTTCTAGTTCATGTGTATTGCTACAATATCTCATTTATGTGTTACATATTTCTGTAGTTGTAAGGATTAATTTGAATTTGCATAGAACTCTCCTCATTAGATTAGTGTAGGAAGCAATTTCTGCACACCTAGCTTCCTTTCAGTTGGTATCAGAGCTTGATCACCTTTGGTCCTAGTTGTTGGGTAGGGGTCTTTTGAGCTTATCTTAAGTTGAGTGGGAGCCTATGCAGAGTATTCTAAATCTTATTGCAGCAAAAATATGGAAAGCACATCTGGAAGGATAGAGGTAGAGAAATTCAATGGCACTAATTTTGACCTGTGGAAGCTCAAGATGGAAGACATGCTTGTAGACCGAGACCTATGGGAAATTATATCCAGTGTAAAACCAATGTCACAAGATGATTGGGATCTAAAGGATTGGAAGGCTAAGGGTCTCATAAGACTCAGTTTAGCCGATTCTATTCTATTAAATGTCCATGAGGAGAAGAGCACAAAAGACCTTTGGAAGAAGTTGGGTGATGTTTATCAGGCCAAATCCCTGGTGAACAAACTTTTCCTAAGAAAGAAGTTGTATTCTCTTCAAATGGAGGATGGAGGATCCATTGCTAAGCATATGAATGCTTTTAACATGCTCATTACACAATTGACATCTGTTGGTGTGAAGATGGAGGAGGAGGATCGTTGCATGACCTTGCTTTGTTCTTTACCGGACTCATGGGATCATCTTGTTATGGCTATTGGAAGCACCACATCCACATTCAAAATGGATGAACTAGTCTCTTCGCTATTGTCTAAAGAGATGTAGAGAAAGTCTTCTGAGGCAGCCAAAGAGGCTCTTGCAGTTCATAGAAGACCCAAGGAGAAGGGGAAAAAGAAAGACAAGAAAGATGAGAAGGGTAGATCCAAATCCCGTGGGAGATCCAAATCTCCTGGAAAGTCCAAGGCTCTTTGGTGGAACTATGGGAAAATTGGGCATTTCTAAAAGGAATGCAAGGAAGAGAAGAAAAAGAAGAAGAAAGCTCCTGATTCAGATTCTGACAAGTCACAAGAAGATGGTGATGCTTTCATTGCAGCCCTGGCAACCCATGCATCTGATGAGGTGTGGCTAATTGACTCTGGTACATCATTCCACATGACCTCGCATCGAGATTGGTTTACCAAGTATGAGGAGTTTGATGGTGGAAAGGTGTATCTAGGTGATGACTCTCATCTGAAGATTGTTGGTCGTGGAAGAGTCTCTATCCAATTCCCTAATGGACAAGTGAAGGGGATCTCTAGGGTTATGCACATCCTAGGCTTAGCATGAAACTTGCTTTCTGTAAGTATGTTGAATGATGCAGGTGTGCAGGTTGTCTTTGCAAAAGAAGGATGCAAGATGACTAGAGGAACTATGGTGCTTGCTAAGGGTACTAGGAGAGGTACTCTATTTCAGTTGGAAGCATGCATTGCACAATGTAATAGTTCTTCTGACTTAAAGAAGAGGGCAGCAGTCACTTCATCCCCACCATCCAAATGAGAAGTGAAGAAACCTGTTGTTTCTACTTCTGATGGTTGTAATCGTGCATTGGAAGTTAAACTTCCTACTGAAAAGACAATGTTATGGCTTAAAAGATTTGGCCACATTGGTGAGAAGGGTCTACGTACCCTAAAAAATAAGAACTTTGTTGAGGGGTTAGATGATTGTAATCTTGAGTTCAACTTTTGCGAACATTACATTTATAGAAAACAAAACCATGTTCAGTTTTACTCGAGTTCTCACAAGTCTTGTGGTTTATTGGACCTTATTCATTCTAATGTGTTTGCTCATGTTAATGTTCCTTCGTTATCAAAGTCTATATATTTTGTATCTTTTATAGATGATTATAGTAGAAGGACATGGATTTATTTTCTCAAAAGCAAATCTGAAGTCTATAGCAAGTTTAAGGAGTTTAAGGCCTTTGCTGAAAATCAGATTGTAAAAAGATTAAATGTTTGAGAACTGACAATGGTGGTGAGTTCTGTTCTATAGAATTTAATAAATATTGCAAGGAAGTTGGGATTGAAAGACAAAAGACAACTCCATACACCCCGCAACAAAATGGAGTTGCAGAGAGGATGAACATGACACTAATGGAGAAGGCTAGGAGTATGCTTAGTGGAGCTAGTCTAGAACAAAAGGTTTGGGCTGAAGTTGTTGCCATTGCTTGCTATCTGGTAAATAGATCTCCTACATCAACTCTTGTTAGAAAGACACCCATGGAGGTGTGGTCTGTTAGAAAGGCTTCAATAAGGCATCTTTGTGTTTTTGGTTGTGAGGCATATGCACATGTGGCTAGGGAGAAGTTGGCAAAATTGGAGAACAAGGCCATTAAGTGTATCTTCATTGGCTATGGTGTCGGTGTGAAAGGATACAAGCTTTGGGATCCTATGGCTGAAAAAGTGTTGTATAGCAGAAGTGTCATCTTTAGAGAGCTTACACCTTTTTCCACTATTTTACAGCTAGAAGAAAAAGAAAAGAAAGAGGATGTTGTTCAGTTTCCTGCTACCCCTGAGAAGACTGAACAGAAAGACAATGTTGGAACTGATGATGAGGAGAGCTCTGGTAGCTCTAAAAGCTCAGATGAAGAAGTTGAACCTCAACCTCAGCCCTTGAGGAGGTCTACATAGATAAGAAAGCAACCTAAAAGGTTTATTTTTACATTGCTTGATTCTAGTTGTGCTTATGCTTTACTCACTAATAGTGATGAACCTAGAACTATATCAGAGGCTTTGGACATGAAAGATGCAGGTTCCTGGAAGGAGGCCATGGAGGATGAAATGGATTCTTTGGAAAAGAATCA
The DNA here is from genome assembly GCA_027924645.1 of Cunninghamia lanceolata. Lineage (NCBI taxonomy): Eukaryota > Viridiplantae > Streptophyta > Pinopsida > Cupressales > Cupressaceae > Cunninghamia > Cunninghamia lanceolata. Next base: position 4,049,786 of record BSBN01000076.1, read on the forward strand.
AACTTGGCACTTGGTACCTTTTCCTCCTAGATGAAACCCGTTGGATGCAAATGGGTGTTCAAGAAGAAAATTGGTGTAGATGGCAGTGTTGAGAAGTATAAGGCCAGATTGGTTCCGAAGGGGTATTCACAAGTGGAGGGTATAGATTATGGTGATATCTTCTCTCGCATTGCAAAGATGACATCCATTTGATTCCTATTGTCTCTCGCATCAGCTTATGACTTGGCGGTAGAACAGATGGATGTGAAGACAACTTTCCTTCATGGTGATTTGGAGGAAGAAATCTACATGTCACAGCTAGAGCATTACATGGTGAAAGGTAAAGAAAATTTGGTTTTCAAATTAAAGAAGCCTTTGTATGGTTTGAAGTAGTCTCCTGGGAGGTGGTACTTGAAGTTTGATGCCTTTGTGTTGTCAATTAGATTTGTGAGATTGAAATCGGATCACTGTGTGTACTTTAAGTTTGATGGTGATTGTATTCTCATTGTTGCATTGTATGTTGATGATATGTTGCTCATTGGCAAGGGTAAGAATATGATTTCTGATTTCAAATCTCAGTTGTTAACATAGTTTGAAATGAAAGATTTAGGGGCAGCCAGGTACATTCTAGGAATGGAAATCAAAATAGACAGAGCTAACAGAAAACTTTGGTTAACCTAGAGTAAGTATGTGAAGACCATGTTGGATAGGTTCAGCATGGCAGATTATAGATCATTGTGTGTTCCTGTTTCTTTGGGGACAAAGTTATCTGTTGAGGATTGTCCAAAATCTCCTAGTCAGGTGGAGGACATGAGCAGAGTACCTTATGCTAGTGTTGTTGGTAGTTTGATGTATGTTATGGTCTATACAAGCCTAGACATTTTCCAAGCAGTGGGATTCCTTAGTTGATTTATGGTTAATCCTAGACAGGTTCATTGGGATGCAGTTAAGTGAGTGTTCAAATATTTGAGGGGTGCTTCTGAGTATTCCATATGTTATCATGGTAATGTTACAGGATCTCCACATTCTATTCATATTCATGGATTTGTGGATTCAGATTGGGTAGGTGACATTGACAGTAGGAGATCCACTGGTGCTTATGTGTTTACACTGTTTGGTGGTGCTATTAGTTGGATGAGTAAGCGACAACTTGTGGTTACTTTTTCCATGACAAAAGTTGAGTATATGGCAGAAACTCATGCTTGTAAGGAAGCCATTTGTCTTAAGAGATTATGTTCAGATATTAGTGTTGATGCAGGTCAGATCATGATCAGTTGTGACAGTCAAAGTGCAATTTGCCTTGTGAAGAATCCAACTTTCCATGCCAGAACAAAGCATATTGATGTTCAGTTTCACTTCGTGTGAGACATGGTAGAGGACGGGAAGGTAAATTTAGAGAAGATAGATACCTCAAAGAATGTTGCAGATGCATTGACGAAGCCAGTGAGTACAGAGAAGTTCAGATGGTGCTCAAAGTCTATAGGCCTCTAGGCCTATAGCAGTTAAATCATGTTATTCTATTGGATCTTACAAGGTGTTCGACAAGTGGGAGAATGTTGGGAATTAAGGTGTTTCAACTTGGTAATTCCTTGCATTATTAATGTTTGTATTTATTATTTAATTGCCTATGTTGTAAATATTTGTAAATTCTAAATTGTCATATTGTGGGATGTGGCACGGTGATGTGTCAATCCTACATAGAATATGACAACTTGTAATTTTGTCCTTACATGAGGAGATAGGAGTCCCACTTTGTGGTAGGAGCATTTTTTCATGTGTCGGCATCTTCCATGTTGTGTAAGTGAATCTTGACTGAAATGGTTATGACAGATTCCTATGACAAAATCTATGACATGTAAGAGTCAGAAATAGAAGGTTGTAAGACAGGTGAAGACATGTGTCATGAAGCATCTTTGAAAAAGGCATATTTGGGTGCCCCAAGATGGACTATGACATGTTGTAAGGGAATATGCTATTTATAGCTTGTGTATGATAGATTCTCTTACAACTGCAAGTTGTAACTGCTATGACAGATTGTATGATGGTCGTAAGTGTCGTAAGAGCATCTGTCATAGCCCATTTTGGAAATAGGCGACATCTTTGGGATGGGAGTTGTGGACAAGTGTTAGGCACATTCTACAATGTTGTCCAAGTGTCTTTAGGTGTGGGTTTTGGTCCATGAAGCCAAGTTGGACACCCATTCCAAGAAAGGTCCAATATTACCTTGTATTTTCTATATAAACAGGTGCTTGGAGGAGTAGAGGTATCACAGGTTTTACAGGTGCTGTTATACTATTGGTTTGACTTGAGACATGAGTGTCGAAGACCATTGAAGCTTGCATTGCAAGTGTATTGTAAACATATTTTAGATTTGTTAATACATTGTGCAGGTTTCTGAGTGTGGGGTTTTTCCCCTGATATGGGTTTTTCCCACCGTAAATCTTTATCTCTCTTCTTCTGTCTTTTTTTTGGTTCATGTGTATTGCTACAATATCTTGTTTATGTGTTACATATTGTTGTAGTTGTAAGGATTAATTTGAATTTGCATAGCCCTCTCCTCATTAGACTAGTGTAGGAAGCGATTTCCGTACAACTAGCTTCCTTTCATTTATTGTAGAGGGGTTCTACATGATCATGTTTCCTCAGACAAAATATTTCTAAGTGTTAATGTTTCCAAGTAACATCTCATCAAATATTGCTGCCTTTTTGCACTTTAGACTCTTTAAGGATATCACCAGTACAATGTAGCTTGAACTGTTTCGACATGTTTAGGTGCATAACAAAACCATGCCTATTGTAAATGTACCCATCTGAATGTGTTAAAACTGTTAGTTTGGTCACATCAGGAGCAGGACAAAAGTTACACCCCTTTTCAACTTTACACTACCTCCTTCTGATGATTTTTGGGGTAGCAGAAAACCTTTCACCACGGGAAAATGTCTCAAAGATATCAAAAACCAAGAGAGGTTATTGTGGAGGGGTTCTACATGATCACGTTTCCTTAGACGAAATGTTTCTAAGTGTCATGGTTTTCGAGTAATATCTCGTGAAAGATTGTTGCCTTTTTGCACTTTGGACTCTTCAGGGATATCGCTAGTACAATGTAGCTCAAACTCTTTTGGCATGTTTGGGTACAAAATAGGACCACACCTAGCATAAACGTACCCATCTAGATGCATTGGAACTATCAATTTGGTCACATCAAAAGTAGGACAAAAGTTACACCCCTTTGCAACTTTACAGTACCTCCTTCTGACAATTTTTAAGGTAGCAGAAAACCTTTCACCATGGGCAAATGCCTCAGAGATATCAAAAAATGAGAGAGGTTATTGTAGAGGGGTTCTACATGATTGTGTTTCTTTAGACATAATGTTTCTATGTATCAAGGTTTCTGAGTAACACCTCGTCAAAGATTGCTCCCTTTTTGTACTTTGGACTCTTCAGGGATATCGCCGGTATAATGTAGCTTAAACTATTTTGGCATGTTTAGGTGAAAAATAGGACCATACCTAGCCTAAACATACACATACAAATGCGTTGGAATATTAGTTTGGTCGCATCAAGAGCAGGATGAAAGTTACACCCCTTTGCAACTTTACATTACCTCCTTCTGACGATTTTTGGGGCAGCAGAAAACATTTCACCATGGGCAAACACCTCAGAGATATCAAAAATTGAAAGAGGTTATTATAGAGGGGTTCTACATGATTGCGATACCTTAGATGAAATGTTTATAAGTGTCATGGTTTCCAAGTAACAACTCATCAAAGATTGCTGTCATTTTGCACTTTGGACTCTTCAGGGATATCGCCAGTACGGGTGTAAGGTATTAACTTAGATTTTAGAGAAAAGTAAAGACTAGGGTTTTTAGGAGGTTGAGGACTAGATAACCCTAAAAATAATACAACCTAAGTGCTAAAGACCACATGAAGAAAACATAAGGTTATCTGAGACAGATCAAATAAAGAGTATAACACAAACAAAACTTACCAAACTAGGTCTTTAAAGACAATACACTTAGGGTTTAAAACATAACTAATAACTTTAACTTAAAAACCTTAACTAGTTTTGAATGTTCAAACCTCTGTAGTTGTGATATGAACACTACCACTGTGACATCTTTAGACTCCCAAAACTTCCAACAACAACCACAACTCATCAATCAACATCAACATGACCTTAACACCATATTTTGTGATCAACATCAACATCATGAGGACACTGAAGTCGATAAAGTTTTCCTTTTAAGAAAAAGAGCTTCCCTTAGCTTCAAGAAATATAAATATTCTATACTAACAAGGCCAACCACGTGAAGGTGGAAGCTCATGTGGCCTCTCCTAAGACCTAAGATACATGTATTGTACTAGATGTAGGACACCTAAGACACCTATTGTATAGTATGTATCTAGATTTTATAGACATAGTAGACCTAAGACACCTAGTCTTTATACCTTATCGTAGTCTAGACCTAAGACACCTAGACACCTAGATTATAGTTCTACCTAAGACACCTATTATGGTAGACCTAGAGTTGACATATAGTACCTACCTAAGACACATAGATTAAATTATACATTATTCTAGTCTCTAGACAGGTAGTTGATATATAGTATCTACCTAGAAGACACCTAGATAATCCTAGATTATACCTTATTCTAGTCTCTAGATAGGTCATTGATATATAATATCTACCTAAGACACCTAGATTAGATTAAATACCTTTTTTCTAGTCTCTATCTAACTAGTTGACCTATAGTATATACCTAAGACACAAGTAGAGATACCTAGATTTTATACATTACTCTCAGGATCAACTTCATCCATCATTTAGGTCTAACCCCATGAAGCATAACATGATGATGATACAAACATCAAATGTATACCATAGAAAACAAATCAAGTTCATACTAGTCACTACTTGTCAAGTTCATACCACTACTTGTTAAGTTCATACAACTCTGTGCATCACATCACATACTCTATGAAGAAGCAAGTGTCTTTATATCACAAAACCCAACAACATATCCTAGAAGAATAATGGTATCATCAAACAATAGACAACCAATAGACCTACACAATTATGCATTCCTTACTCAATTACTAACATCCAAGCACTTTGACATCAATGACAAACATATTCATCACAATATTCATTGTATATGTGTAAAAATGTAGCAGCAAATAAAAAAAGACAAACCTATGTAAACTTACAAATTAATGTGCATACTTACAAGTCAATGTAACATGACTTTACAAAATCAATGTGAATACTTACAAATTAATCCAAAGAACCATCTAGGTCTACTCTACTCTTTATTGTGTCAAGTATTGCCTCATGGTCAGACTCACACACCTTCCACAAGGTCTTGTTCAAAGGTCTACCCTGATATTGTATCAAATGAACATTGGATGCCATGACAAGGTTCGAGTAATGAAGAATCTTCTGATGCATGTTAAAGTCCTGAAACAGCCAAACATTAACACTCTTATGCGGGTACCTTCTAATCCATGTTCCAATAACAACCATTGAGCCTATAGGGTATTCGATGTTTTCTCCATCTGTAACTAGGGCCTCCAATTTCTTTTTGGCCTCAACACAATGACACAAGTAATAATATGTTCCCTCTTTGTTATCTTCATCTGCAACAACTGTATAAACATGCCCTACATTGATATGTGTAGCAAATTAGATGAAATTAGTCGACATTACAAAAACACTACAAAGTAAGACAACATTAGGAATTTCAAAAACTATGCAAGTAGATATATTACCTAGTTGAACTAGATTTGATATATGGTCAAAGTCAACTAATGATTCCATCTTTGTCAGTTCCGGTGCCGTCGGGGGTTGATACGTGTCAAGTGGGTTTAGATAACTTAACCGCCATTCGTCAACCCACTCCTTTGACTCGTACTCATCCCAGGCTTGAATTGTACATGAAGAACAAAAGCATGCCATCTTCTGCATATGGATACTCCATGAACCTGTAATTGAGCTTCTAAAAGAGTGTAGCTCACTTAATCCTGTCAGTGTACAATAGTCCTCATATGGTGCAATGTTACTATCATCTATCAACCAAAAAAATCTACAAACTAAAGACTTATGTTCATTACCTGGACCTATCGAAGCATTAAACCACTTGACGATTGATTTTGCATCTATCAACTTTGCATTGTCTTTATACTTTAACTCTTCTTGTTCTATGGCTCTTTTGATACATGTTCCTGCACCATCATGCTCCCCCTTTCCATGCTTGACCTCACAAAAGTTCCACATATGTTGAACACCTATAATATTATGCCTCCTACTCAACCAATAGAAATTCTGCGAGTTCTTGAATTGTGATACATAGTTATCCTATCATATGATATGCTGATTGAATGATATGCCCCTTCTAGCCAAATCATTGTAGAACACCTAAAAGCAACCTTGCACAAACTCCGTAGAATGCATGCGATCATCACTAATACAAAAATGATACTACCTTATCATCTTTCTGTCATCCTCTATACTATCATTCGCATGAATGAATGTGATGTGCACAAATATAGAAACCTGTGTGGAGTTGTAATATTGTGATTGCACCTCACGTTATGGCTATAGACTGTAGTTCTCTACAAAGTCAATGACTGAAACAATGCTACCAACTGGAAATGTGTCCTTGCATGACTTGAATTACAATTCCAACCATCGAGCTCTATGGGCATGTCTTGCATACTCACACTATAATGTCACGAAATAAAGGCATAAACTAATACACTGGAATCTTTTCAATAACCAATTCACACCTCTTTACTTCTTTACCATCTTTTGTATTGTATGCCACTATTTTATACTTGTCAAACTCTACTAGTTCATTTCCAACCACATGTGTTCTTTCCATATGTTCAGATATTGGCATATGTTGCAAGCCACCACAATGTAGACATGCACCATCCAAGCATAATTTCCTATAGAATATTTGACCTTCCTCGCTTTCACATAAAATTCTTGATATGAAGTCTCTTGAAGATGTTGGTGAGGCATGTATGTCGTAATCCTGCAAAACATTGTTAGTATGCAAATCTAAACATACAAACTGATAAACATCAAAATGGTTAGAAAATTCAATATATAATCTACAATAAGTAGTGTGCATGTGATTTATCTTGACATAGAAAGGTTTTAGCATTTCAAAATATCTTTGACAAATTTTAATTTGAGGATACATCTCTATAAATTTACCAAAAAATTGTGTTTGAGTCATATCAAAAAATGGTTTGGATGTGGCTCATGGTTTTGACTATCGATTCTCCTTACCACATCCCTTTGATTCAAAGATACCCTTGTGTAATTCTTCCAAAAGTCTTTAATTAGTGATCTCAATGCTTCAACAATTGGTTTATATATTCATGGAAGTCTCCCCGAGAATGCCCATAATTCATTGGCATTGGTGTTCTCAATTCTTTGGCGCCTTCCAATGGCTCTTGAAAAATTTTTCCTATTTATTATCAAATCTTGACTCGTCTTTCTAATGAGATGATCTTTCTTCATTTGACTACTTACTATAGTCGATATAATGACATGCCATGTTGCATTACTATATTTTGTGCGTGAGGTGTTACTCACACTCTCATATGCACTCATTAGATTCTTGACAATAGATTTTTCACTTGAAGCCTCTGATGTTCTCAACCCAAGAATCTTCATGAGGGACCTATATGTTGTACTTTGCATCATTTCAATGAATAGTTGACATCTGGGTAAGTGTACAAAGATGAGGGACCAAAATGAGGTCTTAAGTTGCCACTTTTTTTTTCTGAATTCAGGAAACATTGATGTTGGATGAGAAATTTAAGATAGCTACACTCAAAATTTGAAGATGGAACAAAAAAAAGAGTCATAGTGCTTTGAGTTTAGTTTCTAAACTACTATTTTTTTCCAAAAATGGTTGAGATTAAGGGGTTCAAAAAGGGGGAGCACACAAATTGGTCCTATTTTTCTCAAAAAAAACATAACATAGCGTTTGGTGTACTCCCCCTAAAATGTTAACTTTTTTTTAGTATTTCAATAATCACTCTAGTGAGAAATTAGCTAACACCATGTAGTTTATCCCTGATTTTTCTAATGATTTTTCATGAATAATTGATTTTTTAGTAATTTTTGAAGTGCACACATCCTGAAAAATAGAAATTTGAGCGTGCTCCCCCTAAAGGTTTTGAAAACTAATCGAAAATCAATTTTTTTTTGAATACGTGTAGAATGGAGTCTAGTTTCTAAAATGTAACTTATTTCAAATTTTGATGAATAGTTGAAAAAAGTCAAAAATACTAGACACTGGTTTTTGACAAAAAATGGACACACTAACAAAAGAATTTCAAGATGAAACCCTTAACGTACTCAAAATGTGAAAAAAAATTATATGGCTAGATAGCTAATAGAGAGATCATGATTATGGTGGTATTTTTTTGAGTTGTCATTGGAAAACATGCCATCCTAATGGGAAGCACACTCCAGATTATCTTAGAATTTTGCTAAAAACTAGAAAAAACACATCTAAGCATGCTCAACATAACGTGAGCACATTATAACGTGCTCGTATTATGCTAAGCAAAATTGGCTTTACACATGCCAATTGTATTTGCTTGAAAGTTTCTAAAGCCTTTTCAACAAATCCATTTCTTGCATATCTTGCAATCATTGCATTCCATTACAGAACATCTCTTTGAGGTGTTGCGTCAGTTAATTGACATGTCTTGTCTATGCTTCCACACTTTGCATACATGTCTACAAGGGCAACTACACTTCCTACCGTCTCTCTCACTCTCTACTTCCCTCCCCTCTCTACCTCCTACCCTCTCTCTAAGTCTCTGCTTCCCTCACCTCTCTACCTCCTACCCTCTCTCTGAGTCTCTACTTCCCTTCCCTCTCTACCTCCTACCTTCTCTCTCACTCTCTACTTCCTTTCCATGTCTACCTCCTACCTTCTTTCTGAGTCTCTGCTTCCCTCGTCTCTCTACCTCCTACCTTCTCTCTCACTCTCTTCTCCCCCCTCTCTACCTCCTACCCTCTCTCTCACTCTCTACTTCCCTCCCCTCTCTACCTCCTATCCTCTTTCTTAGTCTCTACTTCCCTCCCCTCTCTACCTCGTACCCTCTCTCTCACTCTCTTCTTCCTTCCCGTATCTACCTCCTACCCTCTCACACTCTCTACTTCTCTCCCGTCTCTACCTCCTACCCTCTCTCTCTCACTCTCTACTTCCCTCCCCTCTCTACATCTTTGCATCATTCTTCCCATCCAATGAAATTTCATAAATTATCTTGTTTCCATTTCATCATCCCAATTTATATCCTCATCCCTCTTTGCATGGACCCTAGTTTTCATGTTTCCATGTTCTTTGTCGACAAGGGAGAGGAGAGGGAGGAATAGGGAGAGAGGATGGAGATGGAGGGGAGAGAGAGAGCTTAGGATGGTTAGGTTTATGAGTTTAGGGTTGCTTAAGTTTAGGGTTTAGGGGATTTATTTGGGGTTTAGGGGTTTAGAGTTGCTTGGGTTTATGGTTTACGGGTTAGGTTTTATGGGCATTATAATTCAGGGTTTAGGGGTTTTGGGAGAGAAAAAGAGGTTTAGCATGTCTTAGGTTTAGGGGCATTATTTAGGGTTTATGAGTTTAGGGTTTCTCAGACCTTTAGGGGCATTATCTAGGGTTTATGAGTTTCTACCTAGGTTGCTCAATTTTATGGTTTAGGGGTTAGGGTTAAAGGGGAATTATTTTATAATTTCCCTCCAATCCTCCTAATCCTAACCCATTAGTCCACCCATCTCCTAATCCATCAATCCATATCTTCCATACACCATATAACTCACCATCTAATCCACCATCAAACATTCTAAGCTCTAATCCATCAACCCATGAACCTGTTGGTGCCCGAATCAGCAGAGGGTTTGCCAATTCCAATGCACAGGCAGATTTGACCAACAGATACGGGAGGTTACGTGAGATGCCTCCCCTTCACTTTTGGTTCTACCGCACCAAGGGGGTATCCCTATAGCTAAAGATTCGACCTTGACTCGCCCAATGATAAAAAGATTTAGCTTTACAATAACAGGCAGAATACTCTCATGTTTGGACCAAGATTTGCATGATAGATCACAAGGCTGGCAATGTTCTTGGACATATCTAACTGGTTGAGGTATGAGAGTATGCAGGGGTCCTATTTCTACTTCCTACAAAATAACATGGTGGGAATTTGAAAGGATTTGTATTAATGTTTTGGATGCACGACAGGGGGTTTTGGATCATAACTACTAATCTAGAAGCAGACCGGTGCCTATCCAGGGAAAGGAGTCAACTAGATGTATACAAGAGAGTGGCTTGCAACTGGCATTCAAGTTTCAAGGGGTTAGGACTGGTATTTGCCTTACAAACACTACCCAAGGATAATTATTTAATTGTCTATACTTACACACATCCCAGCTAACATACAATCTTCTCCATACTCAACCTAAAACAATTTAATCCACTCCTTGAATGGAAGTTAAAGATTAAGCATGTGATACATAAATCCATACCCTAGAATCTGAGAAACCCTTAGCAACCAGATTCAAAAGAAGAGAATGCATACAACACATGGAGACAGACAGATAAACACATGCAATAATGCATTTTTCATATAGAATGACAAGAAATTGAACATATGTGCAAGGTGCACTCAGATGCAACTCATAAACTCTAACAGAGATAAAATAGCCAGGAAAACACTCTGTCTTTCATTATTTTTCCCCCAAAAATGCCCAAGTCTTCAACAACTTAAAATGAGTGACACAATTTTCAATTTATAGCAAGACTGCGTACTCAACAATAATGACATGGCAATTTAAAAATTCTGCCAGATATAGCACACCAAAAAATGGCACCCAAAACATTAAAAGCATAGGCAGAATAGGAGGGAGAAATAGGTGAGCTCAGGAGATGCACCGCCGCTCACAGATTTTCCTCATAGATCTGGTAGGTTGTTGTCAATGATCGACCCATACCATTGTGATTTCACCATTAATGGCCAAACCTACCGCAGCCTCTGGAAATGTAGCTAACTGGGTACTTCTGAAGCTTTCCCACCTGAAAAGGGCTGCAGATACAAAGAAAAACTTCGCTGCTGAGAGTTTAAAAGATGGTTGTCGATTCTCCTCCCTTCGCTGAGATTAGCAGCCTCAAAACACCTAAAAAGTTATCAACCAATAAGAACATACCACGTAGGCACCCTGCGCTTTCATCGCTGACTTTTTCACCATCGCAACATGCAATTTGCCTCTTTTCGCCCCTTTGTATATGCAAAACAACATGCATATACAAACAACTGCCTACATACAAAGCGCGGACCCCAAATTGTTATAGAACAAATTGAAATTGTAATCAGGTCCCGCCTTGTACATCTCTCTTTGCATATCTCCTTTGTATATTGCAGATACAAATGCAATCTACATTCTGTGGATTTCAAATTTTTATGAATCATTTTGAAATCACTTTGAAATCCAGCTTGTATCTCTATTTTCTTGTATATCGCCATATATAATGCCATATACATGCAAGCCGCGGACACCTGCCCTGAATTAGCCAAATCTGACTTTTGAATGGGGTCTGTCTTGTGTCTTAACTTTTTCATTCTCACAATGTATATCGGCACATACAAGCACCCAGTATACATGCTACGGACCCCAAACCTTTATCCACCACAGTACATCTTCATTTTCACGTTTGGATTGCATGTTCTTCCTTTATATATGACCAATGTATGTCGCATATACAATATGAACATACAAGCAGATTATACATACAAACGGCGAACCTCAAACTTATCAACCAGAATGCATGCTCATTTCAGATCTAGATTGTATATTTGCGAATGCATATTTGATTGTATGTGCGAACATACAATTACTAAAATATGCAATCGGTGGGCCCCACCTTTTGTATATCTGCCCCTTGCACTTTTCACTTTGCATATAGTGAATGTATATTGCATGTACATTCTACCTTGTATGTGAGGTAGACCCCACCAAATGTATCTCCTACTTTGTATATTGCCGAATGTACAAGACCCCTTGTATCTTTTCATTGCATTTATCTTTGACATACATTTACCTTCGCACATGCATCTAGCCTTTGTATATCCGCTTGCATCTTTTCCATTATATGTAGCCGTTGTATGTCTAAACATACAAAACTGATATACAAGCAAACTCAACATACAACTGTAGAATATTCTGAGAATCTACGATAGATTCCTCAATGTATATGCACCTATTCCAAACTCGATATCCATACAAGGAGGCATTAAACTAATTTTTTCCACTTTTTTGAAGGCCGATTGAACATACAAACTGCCCTGTATGCCCGAATGTACACTTGAACTTGCATGTATATACAAGTGGCCTTGTATATACAAGTGGCCTTGCATATACAAAGACACATGCAAAAAACTATTTTTTGTAGCTTTTAATTGCAAAGGCCGAAAGACTTAGAATTTTTTGGGTTTGAAAGAAAATGCATGCAAATGAATAATTGAAACCCAAAATCTAGGTGGGCACCACCAGTGGCTCTATCTGGGGACGCATGCCTCTTGCAGGCATGGTGAGAACTACAAATCTTTGGGATGCAGACCAGTCGCTATATCCATTGGGCAACAGAGTCAAACATTGCACCAATCTACATCACAAATCATTTTTTCTTTTTAATTTTACTTGGTGGCCCAGGGCCACCAAAAAGGAAAAACCAGTATCTCCCTTTGTCAAATACCCCATTTTCATCTGCAATCACTAGATCAAGCCTGAAAATACTGCCATTATCTGACCATAAACAAACCCTGTCATTTGCATATTTAATCATCTCATTGAGCTTGCTCTTGTCAACCTTATGCAAATAACCTTCAGCATCAGGCAACATGTGAATGTCACATTCATTAAATAATGCATTCTCATATAACATATAACACTTATCATCATCTATATCAGCAACATGCATTGTAAAATGATCTCCCAGCTAGACTGAAAATTGAAAGCACTCATAGTCCATCATATAGCTAGGATCATCAAGTCTCACTTTATCATAAGCTGGCATATCAGGGAAGAAGCTTTCACATTCACATTTGTGTATCTCATGCAAATAATCATTAGTTGCATCAAACTGGAAAGGCTCAAGCTTAGGCACATCTCTGCAACAATCTTCATGATATATGTTGGTCTCTCTTTCATCAGGATGAAAATTAGAATTCTCCTCAATAATAGTGCCTTGATTTTTCACCATACTCAAACAGATCCTCCTCAGCATATGTATCAAAAAGGGTTGAACCAAGTGTTACAATTTCATTACAGTATGCCACTAGTTCATGGGAAACCAAACATGCATTTTCATTACCAATGAATTCCTTGTGTGAAGGAGTATCAGCCTGTGTGTCATAAACAAAACCATAATCAAATATAGAACAATCAAGCTCAACACTATTACTTGTTTCAATGTCTGATTGTTCTTCATCATCTCCACGTGTATGAATAAAAGGCAATGACTCAAACATGGAACTGCTCCTTTGTTTGCTTATTTCTTCTCTATCCTGAGCACAATACTCACAATCATCTCCACAAACCCATTCAAACAGGTATTCATTGCTATCCATAACCTCATCATTGCTTTTAGAACCAGATATCTCAACCTTGGGATGGGAGTCATCATTGATCCTCTCATTGGCATGCTCAACTGGTGAACAATCCAATTGAGCATTGTTATCAACATTATGTTCAAACATAGCAGCATTGTCAACTTCAATCTTTTCATTTTCACATTTATCTTCAAATGATGCCATGATCACTTGGTCATTTGCAGCCATATAGCTACTATTCATACCAAAGCCTGTGGACAGGGAATTTTGTATGTGCTCACTCTTCATTTTTTCTGTATTTTCTAAAAACTTGTATGCCATCTGCATACTTGTTATCTTGAATTCCCTCAACATTTCACTAGATCCCTCCTCAAAAGCTTCAAAATACATACTAATGCATGCTAGAGTATCAGGTCTAAAGTCTTCAGGGATTTGTGAAAGGGTGACTGCAAATCTATGACTAAAATCAATACTGGGCTCTTCATCTTGTCTTCTAATTTCCATTACTCTTGCAACAAGATCAGTAGGCTCTCTTGCAAATTCGTCTCTAAAATAGTCAACAAGTTCATCCCAACAGGCAAAGGATCTCTTTGGAAATCTTAAATACCAATCTCTAGCTCTTGCACCAAAGGATCTAACCAAAAACCTCATCCACATATCCTCATCTCTAAATGAATTTTTCTCCATAAAGCTGTGAAAGTTTTGGATATGAGCACCCCCATCACACACACTGTGTCCACTAAATCTAGGCATCTGATTGTAAATCTGAGCAGGCATACTTTCAACTTCATAATCAACCCATGACATGTCTAATTGGTCATACAAAGGATCAAAAGGGCCGGCAAGAGGTTTAGCATTCTGACTGGCAGACACAACATTATTACTATTTAACTAAGCTTGCCTAGCCTCTAAGGATATCAACCTATTCTTTATCTCTTCAATTTTTTTACACAACACTTCATCCCCCTCTTGACTGAGTATGGGTGAATACATATTTGGATTCATAAAAATTTCAATCTTAGACATCCTATGTCTGCCTAAGACCTAAGGCTTCCCCTTGGCATCTAACTTATGCAATAAAACAACAAATACAAGTGGGAAGAAGCCGTGTACCTTTTCTCATCTATATGCTAAAGTCCTCAACAAAAAATCTTTTATGACAACAACATACATCAACCCTTCATGTGAACTAAAAATGTTTTTGCAAAGTCGCTACCTCTCTAAAGAGGATAAAATTTTCAAACAACTGAAAGCTCATCAAATATTTTTCTGAGTTCATTCCACCAGCATAGCACCACTAATCTCATGAAAGATCCATATATCAACTCCCCAATAGAGTCACCAACTATGTCGGTGACTCAGATGAGCACAAATTCACTCTTTCTCTTCACTCCCCAGCAGAGTCACCAAATCTGTTGGTGACTCAGATGGGCACAAATTCACTCTTTCTCTTCACTCCCCAGCAGAGTCGCCAAATCTGTTGGTGCCCAAATCGGTAGAGGGTTTGCCAGTTCCAATGCACAGGCAGATTCGGCCAACAGATATGGGAGGTTGCGTGAGCTACCTCCCCTTCACTTCTGGTTTTGCCACACCAAGGGGGGTATCCTTATAGCTAAAGATTCAACCTTGACTCGCCCAATTATAAAAAGATTTAGCTTTACAATAACAGGCAAAATACTCTAATGTTTGGACCAAGATTTGCATGATAGATCACAAGGCTGGCAATGTTCTTGGACATATCTAACTAGTTGAGGTATGAGAGTATGCAGGGGTCCTATTTCTACTTCCTACAAACTAACAGGGTGGGAATTTGAAAGGATTTGTATTAATGTTTTGGATGCAAGACAGGGGATTTTAGATCATAACTACTAATCCAGAAGTAGACCAGTGCCTATCTCAAGGCAAGGAGTCAACTAGATATATACAAGAGAGTGGCTTGCAACTTGCATTCAAGTATCAAGGGGTTAGGACTAGTATTTGCCTTACAAACACCCCCCAAGGATAAGTATTTAATTGTCTCTACTTACATACATCCCAGCTGACATACAATCTTCTCCATACTCAACCTAAAACAATTTAATCCACTCCTTGAATGGAAGTTAAAGATTAATCATGTGATACATAAATCCATACCCTAGAATCTGAGAAACCCTTAGCAGATTCAAAAGAAGAGAATGCATACAACACATGGAGACAGACAGATAAACACATGCAATAATGCATTTTTCATATAGAATGACAAGAAACTAAACATATGTGCAAGGTGCACTCAGATGCAACTCATAAACTCCAATAGAGATAAAACAGCCAGGAAAACACTCTGTCTTTCGTTATTTTTCCCCCAAAAATGCCCAGGTCTTCAACAACTTAAAATGAGTGACACAGTTTGCAATTTATAGCAAGACTGGTACTCAGCAATAATGACATGGCAATTCAAAAAATTTGCCAGATACAGTGCACCAAAAAATGGCACCCAAAACATTAAAAGCGTAGGCAGAACAGGAGGGAGAAACAGGTGACCTCGGGAGATGCACCGCCGCTCGCAGATTTTCCTCATAAATCTGATAGGTTACTATCAATGATCGACCCATACCATTGTGATTTCACCATTAATGGCCAAACCTACCGTAGCCTCTGGAAACGTAGCTAACTGCATACTTCTGAAGCTTTCCCGCCTGAAAATGACCGTAGATACAAAGAAAACCTTCACTGCTGAGAGTTTAAAAGATGGCCGTCGATTCTCCTCCCTTCACTGAGATCAGCGGCCTCAAAACACCTAAAAAGTTGTCAACCAATAAGAACGTGCCACCTAGGCACCTCGTGCTTCCATCACTGACTTTTCTGCCATCGCAACATGCATTTTGCCTCTTTTCGCCCCTTTGCATATGCAAAAGAACATGCATATACAAACAACTTCCTACATACAAAGCGCGGACCCCAAATTGTTATAGAACAAATTGAAATTACAATCAGGTCCCGCCTTGTACATCTCTCTTTGCATATCTCCTTTGTATATTGCATATACAAACACAATATACATTCTGCAGATTTCAAATTTTTATGAAGCATTTTAAAATCACTTTGAAATTTAGCCTGTATCTCTATTTTATTGTATATTGGCATATACAATGCCATATACATGCAAGCCGTGGATGCGAGCCCTGAATTAGCCAAATCTGACTTTTGAATCAGGTCCGACTTGTATCTTAACTTTTGCATTCTCACAATGTATATTGGCACATACAAGCACCCAGTATACATGTTGCGGACCCCAAACCTTTATCCACCATAGTACATCTTCCTTTTTGCATCCAGGTTGCATGTTCTTCCTTTATATATGACCAATGTATGTCGTATATACATTGCAAACATACAAGCAGATTATACATACAAACAACGGACCTCAACCTTATCAACCAAAATGCATGCTCATTTCAGATCCAGCTTGTATATTTGTGAATGCATATTTGATTGTATGTGCGAACATACAATCGCTAAAATATGCAATCGGTGGGCCCCACCTTTTGTATATCAGCCCCTTGCACTTTTCACTTTGCATATAGCAAATGTATATTGCATGTACATTCTGCCTTGTATGTGAGGTAGACCCCACCAAATGTATCTCATGCTTTGTATATTGCCAAATGTACAAGACCCCTTGTATCTTTTCATTGCATGTATCTTTGACATACATTTACCTTCGCACATGCATCTAGCTATTGTTTATCCTCTTGCATCTTTTCCATTGTATGTAGCCATTGTATGTCTAAACATACAAACCCAATATACAAGCAAACTCAACATATAACTGTAGAATATTCTAGGAATCTGTGATAGATTCCTCAATGTATATGCACCTATTCCAACCCTGATATGCATACAAGGAGGCCTAAAACTAATTTTTTCCACTTTTTTGAAGGCCGATTGAACATACAAACCACCCTGTATTCCTGAATGTACACTTGAACTTGCATGTATATACAAGTGGCCTTGCATATACAAAGAGACATGCAAAAAACTATTTTTTGCAGCTTTCAACTGCAAAGGCCGAAAGACTTAGAATTTTTTGGGTTTGAAAGAAAATGAATGCAGATGAATAATTGAAACCCAAAATCTAGGTGGGCACCACCAGAACCCATGAAAAGTTTTCTCCAAAGACTCTTTACAAAATCCAAAAATAAAAGCAAAGATATGGAACCATCCAAATCCACTGATCCAATATCAACTCCCTCTAACACTCCCAATCCCAATCCATCCCCTCCTATATCCATTCACTCAATCCTAATCATAACCCCACAACATCTTCCATCATTGTCCATCAACAATATGCATATCCTAGTCCATCAACCCATGAAGCCATGAAGGATGTCACCCACGGACTATTGGCAAGGAATATTAGAAAAACATCATGTACTCAAATTCCTATACTTGAGCAAGTAACAAAGAACCTCCTAATAACATGGACCTACCACTCGAACACCATCATCCACTCCTATGTCTATCCATTTCATTGAAGAGTCGCCTACCATAAGTCCAAGTCAAACCCCATCATGTAGGCATGTCGTCAAACATCCAAAGAATATTAATCCCATTGAAGAACCCATCACATCCATCTAAGAAACCCAATAGCCATGTTAAGAGCCTAGTCCAAAGCATGTGGAAACACCAACCACCCATCCTAACCAAAATCCAAACATCACATCTAATCCCATGTCCCGGATCCCTTACCATCTCATGGTCAACCCATCTACATTGATCCCATCATTGATCCTCCAAAATCTCCTAGTGAACCCCCATCACCACCTCTTACTCCCTAATCCAATGAATATCAATGCATCCCCACTTACCCTATCCATATATAATATCAGGTTATCTATGCTTATCCTCCCTACATGATCAAGATATTATCTATGATCAAGATCTTATCCATGAGCAAGTAACCCACATCACTCATATCCATCATCCCATTAGCCCTATCCATCATCCTGTGCTAGTCCTATTCATTATCCATCAATATCCCATGATGAGACACTTGTTCCCTAAGAAAACATAGATAATCAAACAAATAATTTGGATCCTATCAAATCACATCCCAATGAGGATAATGATTTAATCAAAATCCAAGAATTCTACATCCATTTCCCATTGATCCTCCATCATCCCCTATCAAACTATATGTTTAAGTGTTTAGCCTAGTTGCTCAAGTTTAGGATTTAAGGGTTAGAGGCATTATTTGAGGTTTACATGAGTTTAGGGTTGCTCAAGTAAATAGGGTTTAGGGTTTAGATTTAGGGTTTAGGGGAATTATTTAGGCTTTAAGGGTTTAGGGATGCTCAAGTTCAGGGTTTAGGGGTTAGGGGTTAGGGGTTAGGGGTTTAGGGTTACTCAAGTTTAGGGGTTAGGGTTTAGGGTTTAGAGAGAGATAGAGCAAGGGGACCAATAGAGATTGGGAGAGATAGGGAGAGATAGGGAGATAGAGTTTTAGGGTTGCTTCCAGGTTTATGGTTTAGGGGTTAGGGGTTTAGGGTTGCTCATTTTTATGGTTTAGGGGTTAGGGGTTAGGGTTTAGGGACATTATTTAGGGTTTAAGGTTTATGGTTTAGGGGTTAGGGGTTAAGGTTTAGAGGTTTAGGTAGAGAGGAGAATAGGGAGATATAGAGGAGACTGAGCCTGGGAGAGATATCTCTGTCTCTTCTATCCCTCTCTCTAACTCTACCTACCTCTCTATCTCTCCCTGTCTCTCTATCTTTCTCTCTTTCAATCCCCTCTCTCTAACTTTACCTTTCTATCTCTCCCTCCCTCACTATATCAGTCCCCCTCTCTATCACTCTCCCAATCCCTCTACCTCAAATCTATCTCCCTATGTCTCTGGAAGTTGTATCTCTTGATCTCTTTCCCTATATCTTGTTGGGAATTAAGGTGTCTCAACCTTGGTAATTCCTTGCATTATTTTGATTGTATTTATTTATTCATTGCCTATGATGTAAATTAATTGTAAATTCCATATTGTCATTTTGTGGAATGTGGCACGGTGATGTGTCATCGTACATGGAAGATGACAACTTGTAATTTTGTCCTCACATGAGGAGATAGGCATCCCACTTTATGATAGGAGTATTTTGCCATGTGTCAGCATCTTGGATGTTGTGTAAGGGAATGTTGACTGAAACGGTTATGACGGATTCCTATGATGAAGTTATGACATGTAAGAGTCAAAAATAGAAGCTTGTAAGACAGGTGAAGACATGTGTCGAGGAGCATCTTTGAAAAAGGCATCTTTGGGCACCCCAAGGTGGACTATGACATGTTGTAAGAGAATATGCTATTTATAGCCTGTGTATGATAGATTCTCTTATAGCTGTAAGTTGTAACTGCTATGGTAGATTCTATGACGGTCATAAGAGTCATAAGAGCATCTATCATAGCCCATTTTGGAAATAGGCAACCTCTTTGGGATGAGAGTTGTAGACAAGTGTCAGATACATCTTACAATGTTGACCAAGTGTCCATAGGCATGGGTTTTGGGCCATGAGGCCAAGTTGGACGCCCATTCCAAGATAGAGTCAATTTTACCTTGTATATTCTATATAAATAGGTTCTTTGAGGAGGAGTTGTAGTATGTGATTGATAGGTACTGTTATGCTACCATATTGACTCCAGACACAAGTGTTAAAGACTATTGAAGCTTGCATTGCAAGTGTATTGTAAACCATATTCAGTTTTGATAATACATAGTGCAGGTTTCTGAGTGTGGGGTTTTTTCACCTGATAAGGGTTTTCCCCACGATATATCTTGTCTCTCTTCTTTTGTCTTCTTTCTGGTTCTATGTGTATTTCTACAATATCTCTATTATATGTTTCATACTACTGTAATTGTAAGGATTAAATTAAATTTGTATAGCTCTCCCTTCATTAGATTAGTGTAGGAAGCGATTTCCACACACCTAGCTTCCTTTCATATCTCTCTGGACATATGGATCCCTATCTCTTAATCTATCCCTCACTATCTCTCTCTCCTCCTCTCTATCTCTCTCCCCATCCCTCTACCTCTTGAAATCTCTCTCCCTATGTTTCTAGACATCTCTCCATCTCTTTCCCTATCTCTATCTATCTGCATAACCCTATCTCTTAATATATCCCTCTCTACCTCTCTCTCTATATTTCCCTATCTATCTTTCCCTTGCTAGATATATCTCCCTATATCCCCCCTCTCTCTATATATATGTATCTCTATATTTCTCCCTCTGTAGACCCCTTTGTCTATCTCAATCCCCCTCTCTCGCTCTCCCCATCTCTATCTCCACCTATCCCTCTCTATCTCTCTATTTTCCTCTCTTTCTATATTTTTTCCTTTCTCTAACTCTATCTCTATCTCTCCATCTCTTTCTAGATGTCCCCAAGCTCTCTCCCTATCCATGTCCATGTCCCTCTCTATCTCTCTATGTCTCCCGGTCCCTCTCTATATATAAGATAGATAAATAAAGAGAGAGAGAGAGAGAGAGAGAGAGACTCTCCCATGTAGATACAAGGTTACATTTGTCCCTCCTAGTATAGACAAGTTCTATTTCATGAACCACATGGATATTTGAGTCTAGGGATACTCTTGGACCGTCACTTGATTACCTATTTGATGCACTACGTGCATAGTTACAATATATGTTTTATGTGAGAGCATGACATCCTAGACCATGATTTTGGCACCAACATTAAGAAGGTTATGATTTTTGCATTCATGAAGCTTTATGTTTTCATGCTTCCTAGAATGCACTCGCATTATAATGTGAGCGCATTCTGGGAAGCATGAAAAACAGTAAAAAAGCATGTAGGATCCGTGTTTCAAACCCCACATGACTGTTATTCCTGATTTTCATGCAGTATATTAGACAAGAAAATACTTTTCATGTTGTTTGACTTATTGAGAACCATTTTTATATCAATCTACCACCTTTTTTGTTTTTTCAACGTAGAAGAACTAATTTTGCATGTTTTTGGAGAAAATTTGATTATTTAACTAAAAGTTTCATGTTTCATGTGTGATATTGTTTCAAAGCTAATTACCATTGATATATAGATTGAATTTGATGATATATGTTTGTTTTTTCTATAAATTCACTAATCCTATTCTAGATTTATATAGAATTCATAATCAAACTTGCGAAAAAGAAGAATTTGAGGATTTTGAAGCCATATTTTGGAGAATTGGTCAATTGCAATATCAAATTCTAAGGTATGTTCAACTTATGTCCATTTTAATTCACATATATATGTTGTTATGTTCTTTATGTCTTTATGTTCTTTATGTTCTAAGATATATATGTGTCTAGGTATATCAGTTAGTTCAGTTAAAGAGACTCCAAATTCCTCATGTTTCCACCTTGTTTCAGCCCTTCATGTCTTCATTTCACCTATTTTCAGCTATGCAAGAGAAAAACAATATCAAATACTTCATAAAATAATTTTAGTGAACAATTGTTTTTCATACTCATATTCATGATCAATGGAGCAAAAATTGATTCAAGAAGACTCTTAATTTTTTCCCTAGGATGATACAGAAGGATTTATTCCTTAATATGCATAATGATTCATTCAATAGAACCATGCAATGGCTTGAATCTTAGACTATCCTATGCCCCCTATTATGATAATCCTACTTGTCTCTATTGATCATTTAGACATAATTGTTAGGTGTCCTTTTGATAACTTCTCCATGCATGTTTCATAGTATGAATTCTCTTGGAGAAGGTTGGAGGATGTGGAGACCTCTTTAGTGTCTTGGGCTAGGACATTCCTTATGCACCTATTAATGATGATTTGTATGCACATGGCACAACAATATTTCAAAATTTCCTAATTTTCCTTTGTTAGCACATGATGGTGGTTACCTTGATTGACTATATACCTTTCAATACCCTAAATTATAGAGATTAGTCTAATGATTTTTATGACATTCCTAGGTATGCCTCCAAATATTCATGTTTCCAAGATAGCTCTAGCTAATGTCCACTTGTTTCCAACTTCTTAGATGTGCAAGAAATAATTATGAGCATTATATTCATCATAAATAAGTCACTTTTAGTCAATAAAAGCCAAAATACATCCATTTGCAATCATGGATTAGTTAAGGATAGCTAGGTGGTAAATTTGTTGACATTGGCAACTTCACAAATTTGGTGTCTTATCTTGTCCTCCTTGGTTTTCTCCATGGATTTCCATCATTGTCTTCATGATTTGTATAATTCATCATGTCATAGTGGCTTCATCATTCCATAATTATCTAATCACAATAGCCCTAGATGGCTATCCCTAGGACTACTCTGTGAATTGCACACTATGTATTTCAACAATTTAGATTTCCTTCATGTGTGTTTCAATGGTTTGCAGTGTTAAAGGACAGTCATATGTGAAGCTTATTGAACATAATTAAACTCCATCACACCACCTCAAATGAAATCCAACTCAATCCAAATTTCATGAATATGGTGAAACTATCCTTTTGCATAAATCGGTTATGGCATGACAATCCTTTATGAGCACTTGGTCAATCTTCTTCAAACTTTCACCTTTTGTCTGTATTGAAAAATATCTAAAATAATCCTCTTAGAACCTTACAAATAAATTTATTATTATGTGCATGAAGTGATCAATAGTAATGGTTGTCTCTAGAACTAGGTGTGATAGTCTTAGATAGTTAGGGCTGTTATGACTGCCCTCATAGCTGTGATGGTCTTATTTGCATCTGAATATGACAGTCATGTCTCCATATGATGAACTTGTCTAGGATATCTTTCTGCAACACCCATCCTCACCTTCATTCTCATTGCAAAGATCAACAACACTCCTGTGCAAGGCATTTGTACCTATTCATGATTATCCTAAGTGTTGGTTATGATAGCAGATTGTCTCCTTCTTCATATTGGCCTTTATGGCAATTTAGCTTATGCACATGATTGTCTACTTGATTTTGGCATTGCCATATTAATGAGCCTTGACTTCAATAATTGTCTCTTGATATCCCTTCTTCACCCTCTACACTAATCCAAAGCATAATTTTATCAATACTATTCACAACATATTTCATGAGATTGTCTTCCTTTTTGCTATTGTTGTGACAATTAAGGCATGACTAGGTCATAGCTGAATGACATCTCTTCTTAATTAAGATAGTCTTCTTCCTTATTTCACAAGTTTGTAGGATCTCATGAGTCACTTGACCCATACTTCACTAGAATAATCTTGAGGTGTGGAGAGATTTATTCATAGATAAGGTATTGACAATTTGCTAAACAATTTCAAAATGTTGCTTAGGACAGTCCAATTCATGGAATTTTGATAGGTTGTCTTTCACAATCAAATTTTAGATTGAGGCTATGGTTTTCTTCCAAATACCCTATATTTAACCCTCCCCTGTAGTAAAAACTAACTTCTTATTTACTCGAAACAGAAATTAGGGCACAAAATATACACAGTATTGCCATTATTTTGGCAATCCCATATAGAAAAGGTGTTGGCAGTCACTAGTTAAAAATTTCCATCATCCCCATAAAAATATCCCCTTCCTATCACTATCCTTGCACATACATTACTTAGGTCACTGAGGTAGGTCTAAGTTTAGAAGAAAATGTATATTGGATTGTCTTTTGATTGCCAATGTTGGTGAATAGTTATCATGTGCATAGTGGGCAACATTAGTCTCGTGGATAATAATAGGTGATCTTCCCTTGATAAACCATCAAATGAGAGATTTATTATATCCTTATTGGTCCATACTCATTACCACTATACAAACATTAACAATTCATGATTATAGCATGATTGTCCCTAATACTATATTACACAATGTGTATTTTAACATTTTGTATTTCACCACTGTGTAATTCAACAAAAGCCCCAGTTGCATATGGATTTCTCCTTAATGATCTTCCTATATTGAGTGCCCTCTATTCAAAAACTATTATGATTACTCCCAAATAATTATCTTGTTGTCCTCATACGTGTGTGTGTGTGTGCTTCACAACTCATTGGCAGCCTTTCCAATCCAATAGAGTATGGATGGTTATGAAGATGTCCATTTTCAACTATTATGGAAGAGATATACATAACTGTCCCATCATTCTCAGTGATTTTGGTATGACAATCCTTTCCCTTACCTTTTAGTTGCCTTCATGATAATCCTTCTACAAAGTTTAACATCTTGTGATCATGTTGGCTAATTCCTTGATAGTAAATAGGCTCACCTTGGGTAAATATCTCATGACAATTGTGAGGGTTAATGACAGTCATCTAGGGACTGTCCTATGGTTGTTGGTAATTCTTTATTGTAACATGATCACATAAATACCTACCAAGTGTAATGATTATGATTGACATCTTGATGATAGCATGTGTGAGTTTTAATCAAATCATAATAGTCTATTAAACACTTAATACAATCCCCATCTTCATTTTATAATAGGATTGGAGGTTTATAGGATGACAGTCATAGCAGATTTGTTGACAGTCCCATGAGCCTTGTATAGTTGTTCTCATTTTAGAGTTTAGACAAATACTTTAATAGCATGCAATATATTTAGTCCTCACAATGATTATCCTTACTAAGACAACATCTTGATGACCTCCCAAATCCCCATTTGAAACTACTCGCAAAGGGATTCATTCAAGTCATGATTTTTGTCTTGACATGTCTTCCTCTAGACTTTGGGACAACGGTTATAACTTTTTTCATGGGTCAATAAAATGAACTACAGAATGATTTTTCAGAATCTATGAACCTTATGCATATCTAGGACAACCTAGGCATCATAAAAATGACTTTTTATCAAACCTACAATAGCCATGAACATGAAGAACAAGTTTCTGATTTGGTTGAGAAAATGGGTATAAATCAAGCTAGTCTTTCACCACAAGGGGAGGTGCATGATATTTGTGCATTTGGATGAGTTCAAAAGTATTTTAGAGACCTCCATGATACTTCCATAGCCTAGGAAATGCTCACACATGAACATAAGCAAGAATTAGGGGAGTTTTCTCATGATCTTGATGTTGTCAATTCAAGGAATTTGAGTACTTTTTGGGACAGTTTTTTGGTCTATCATATCTTTTAATGATTTTTGTCCTATTTATGATTCAACTTTGATCATGGTCTATCATATCTTAATAAAAAAATACAACAATGAATTTCATGAAATTGGAGCTCCTAAAGTGATGCAAATCACCAAACATGATAACTTATTTTGTATTTTTTCATTGTGACCATTATTCATTGTCATTATAAAGGTTCTAATTATCATTGTCTTATTCATCATGCTTGTAGAAATCATCATCATGTCGAGGAAATGAGCAAAGAATCTAACACCAGAAGAGCGTGAAGCTGAGAATGAGAGGAAAAGAGAAAGAATGAGGTGAATTCAGGATATTAGGAAATTGTCAACCATACAAGAAGACATTCCACCATTGCCAATTGAAGAGGAACATGACACATCTAATGAAGCTAAGAGAGAGATGGAATTGGTGGCACAAAGGGAATGAATGCAAAACCTCTGTTCAATGAGGAAAGTGAATCTCCAAGTTGGAGGCACTCCATCATCCACAAGTCAACTTGAAGGAACACCATCATTATCTTCTTGAATTGGAGACACTCCATCTTTCACAGGTGAAGTAGAAGGTACATCTACATTTTCATTTTCTATGCCATCATTCACATGTCAAGTTGAAGGTATGTCATTTTCATCTTTTTCACCTCTAATTGAAGGTACGTCATCTATCCCATATCAAGTAAATATTGAAGAAATTCCTAATGTTGAGTCTACTTTACCAAATAAAATGCCTCCTAGAATTTTGCTTAGGAAGCCTAAGTTTCTAATCGATATTGAAGAGAATGTATTGAAGCCCATGCAGGCTAAGATTCCCATGTGCACTTTCTAAAGATATGCAAATAAGATATGGAAATTATTCTTTGAGAATTTAAATGAAACCGGAAGATGTCAACTCTTTGTTGAATTGATGAAAAATCTGAAATTTAGGCCCACTATGAAGATTCTTGGCCTAAGAATATCGAATTCCTCAAGTGAAAAATCAATTGTCAAGAATCTAATGAGTGTATATGAGAGTGTGGGTTCCACCTCATGCACCAAGGATAGTAATATCACACAATGTGTCATTACATCGACAATAGTAAGCCAAAAAATAGAAAAAAGCTCACCTCATTATAAAGACAAGTCAAGCATTGGAAATAAGTAGAAAAACTCTAATGAGAGCCGTTGGAAGACGTGAAAGAGTTGAGGACCCAAACACTAATGAATTGTGGGCATTCTATGGGAGACTCCCATGGAAAGACAAAGTTGTTGTTGAAGCTTTGAGATCACTAATTGAAGACTTTTGGAAGAATTGTGCACAAGGGTATCTCTGAATCAAAGGGATGTGGTAAGAAGGAGAATCGGTAGTCGAAACTGTGAGCAACATCCAAAGCATTTTTTGGATATGACTCAAACATAGTTTTTTGGTAAATTTCTAAAGATGTATCCTCAAATTAAAATTTCTCAAAGATGTTTTGAAATGCTAAAACCTTTCTATGTCAAAATAAATCACACACACACTACTTGTTGTTGTAGATTACATATTGAATTTTCTAACCATTTTGATGTTTATCAATCTATATGTTTAGATTTGCATACAAACAATGTTTTGCAGGATTGTGGCATACGTGCCCCACTGACTACTTCAAGAGACTTCATATCAATAATTTTATGTGATAGAGAGGAAGGTCAAATATTCTACAAGAAACTATGCTTGGATGGCACATGTCAGCATTGCAGTGACTTGCAACGTATGCCAATATGTGAACATATGGAAAAAAAACACATGCGGTTGGAAATGAACTAGTAGAGTTCAGCAAGTATAAAATAGTGGCATACAATACAAAAGATGGTAAAGAAGCAAAGAGGTGTGAATATGTTATTCGAAAGATTCCAATGTATCAGTTTATGTCTATATTTAGTGACAGTATAGTGTATTAGTATGGAAGACATGCCCATAGAGCTCGATGGTTGGACTTACAATTCAAGTTATGCAACGACACATTTCGAGTTGGTAGCATTGTTTCAGTCATTGACTTTGCAAAGAACTACAGTCTACAACCACAGCCTGAGGTGCAATCCCAATATTACAACTCGACATAGGTTTATATATTTGTGTACATCACATTCATTCATGTGAATGATAGTACAGAGGATGATAGAAAGATCATAAGGGAGTTTCATTTTTATATAAGTGATGATCGCATGCATTCCACTGAGTTTGTGCAAGGTTGCTTTCAGGTGTTCTACAATGATTTGGCTAGAAGGGACATATCATTCAGTCAACATATCATATGGTCAGATAATTGTGTATCACAATTCAAGAACTCATAGAATTTATATTGGTTGAGCAAGAGGCATAATATTACAACTGTTTAGCATATGTGGAACTTTTGTGAGGTTGGGCATGGAAAGGGAGAGCATGATGGTGCAGGAGCATGTAAGAAAAGAGCCATAGCACGAGAAGAGTTAAAGTATAAAGACAATGCCAAACTAAGATCTTTGGAACATGGTACATGGACATCCATCAAAGCATATGGGAATTTTGATAGATGTTGTAGTTACAACTGCCCTAGAAGACATATATGTAAAATGTCAAAGCATAGATAAGACAAGTGAATTGTTTGACATGATGCCTCAAATAAATGTGGTCTCATGGAATGCCATGATTGCAAGATATGCATAAAATGGATTTTTTGATAAGGCTTTAGAAACATACAAGAAAAAGCAATTGATGGGTGTAAATGCCAAAATGGGATCTTTGGAATAGGGTATGGACATCCACCAAAATATATTGTTTGGAATAACGTATGGACAGCCATCAAAGCATAAAGGATATAGGAAATTTGTCACATGTTGTAATTTTGCAACCACCCTTGTAGAAATGTATGCAAAGTGTGGAAGCATAGACAAGGCACATGAACTGTTTGGCATGATGCCCCAAAGAAATATTGCCTCATTGAATGCAATGATTGCAAGATATGAACAAAATGGATTTTTTTGATAAGGCTGTAGAAACTTTCAAGCAAATGTGATTGGCGGGTGTAAAGCAAAATTCCACAACCTTAGCCAGTATTCTCCTTGCCTATGCCAAAATGGACATCCATCAAAGGATAAAACACATGGGAAATTTGTTAGATGTTGTAGTTGCAACTACCCTCAGAGACATGTATGCAAAGTGTGGAAACATAGACAAGGCATGTGAACTGTTTGGCATGATGCCTCAAAGAAATGTCACCTCATGGAATGCAATGATTACAAGATATGAACATTTAATGGATTTTTTGATAAGCCTTTAGAAAGTTTCAAGAAAATGCAATTGGAGAGCACATAAAGCCAAATTCCAAAAACCTTAGAAGTGGTATCTTTGAAACACGGTATGAACATCCATCAAAGCATAAAGGATATAGGAATTTTGTCAAATGTTGTAGTTGTAAGTACCCTGCAAGACATGTATGCAAACTATGGAAGCATATACAATGAATGTGAACTATTTGACATGATGCCTCAAAGAAATGTTGTCTCATGGAATGCAATGATTACAAGATATGCACAAAATGGATTTTTCATAATTCTTTAAAAACTCTCAAGCAAATGCACAAAAGTAAAATTCAACCAAACACAAATTTTGGCACGTCTAAAACCAAATTACACAACCTTATCCAACTTCCTCCTTGCCTATGCCAGAGTGGAATCTGGGGAACATGGTGTGGACAACCATCAAAGCATAAATGATATAGGAATTTTGTCACATGTATTGTATCTGCAGGTGCACTTGTAGACATGTATGGAAAGTGTGGAAGCATAGATAAGGCGCATGAACTGTTTGAAATGATGCCTCAAAGAAATGCACAGTCCCACATAATGCAATGATTGCAAGATATGCACAAAATGGATAATTTGAAAATGATTTATAAGTTACTTTCAAGAAAATGCAATTGGCACGTGTAAAACCAAATTCATGTAATGATAATTGATCATCATATTAAATATTTAATGTAAACTATCATATACATAATGTCATGAACATGACATCTAGTTTACACACAAAGCCATATAGGCATGTCCAAACAAAGCCATACAGGCATATATACAAAAATATACATCGGTAATGTATACAAAAGTCTGTACATACAAAGCCATCTAGGCATACAAAAAATGTCCCAAAAACTAGTTGTTACCATTTTTTCACCACAACTTAAAATTGGCAGAGCTGACACAACGAATTCATTTTTAGAGTGAAGGTCAACATTCTTCTATTATAAGTTATTTGCATAGTTGTTGTGTTTCAGTGATAATTGCAGTGTTGTCCAGGATAAGAAAGAGAAGGTCATAGCCATCATAGCCTTGAAAGTCTTCAATCTTCAAAGTTGTCTTCTGTTCCTGCTCCCGATCTTGACATGAACCTGCAAAAATGTGGGAATGTCCTATTAGAGCTCTGGTTATGAGATCTCTATATCCTATTAGAAGAAGCATAACACTTTGTTTATAATGCATTGATCAATGAACATCATCCACATGCAAGAAGAGCTGAGAAAGAAACAATCATAGAATTTTAATGTTTTATTTTAATCTGTTTGTTTCATGTGTAGGTATAGGATAAGTCATGTAGCTTTCTGATGGCATATCATAGCATGTGGAGTAGAATGGGCTCCCACAAGGGTTTACCTCAACATGTTGCCCCCAAGTCTTAAGAGGATTGTGGAAAGAGTCTGAAAGAGCAACAGTGTCACATAAAGACCCTGCAAAATAAAGACATCTGTCACATGTTTCAATCATATCTCAAAAAATATGATCTGGATTTTTCATATTTTTGGACACAAATCAGATGGCAATATGACGCAAAAACCCTTTAAATTTCTAACCAACCCAGTTTGCAGTTTTCGAGAAACAATCAGAGGCACAATACACAGAAAAATGAAGATATAGTCGCGTGTTTTAATCATATCGCAAAACATATGATCTGGGTTTTTGATATTTTTGGAAAAAAATGAGAATCTTATAAAGTGCAAACACCCTTTAAATTTCTCACCTACCCAGTTTGTAGTTTTTGTGGAATATTTACAATGGCGGACCCTCTTTCTTTTTGCAAATTTGAAGCTGCAAAAAATTATTGTAAAATGATATTTAAAACAATATCCTATATATTGCTTATAAATATTCATTATTTATGTAGTTAAAACAAAGTAAAGAAAACAATATCTTTCTTTTTTAATTTACTTTCTTTTGGGAAGATATGGACAAAAATAAGCCTTGATTATAATTTTGTAAAAGAAAATCGAAAGAGATAAGATTAGGCAAATCAGAAGAAAAAGCTGCAGGACCTATTGTAAGACAAATATTAAAGCAATGTTCTTTATAAATTACTTTTAATATTTCATCATTTTATGCAATTAAAATTATTAAAGCAAATCAAATATCTTTTTCTGGATTTGCTTTATTTTGAGGTAGATGAGGACAATAAAAAAACTGAGCTTTTATTGAGTAAATAAAGCTTGTTTTAAAGAAATTTTTTGGTGAGATCTACCTTGAGGAAGATTTTGGCAGCTTTCATATACAGATTGTAGGTGATTTGAAAGATTTATTTTTGGCTTTTCAGTGAAGCTTGAAAATAGATCAAATTTGCTATTTTAGGAAGATTTATCATCTTTTTCCTTGGGAGATTTTTGGAGCTATAAATAGGGGAGAAAGACAATTTTTCTCAGGTTGATATCTTTATTTCTTCTCTCTTGAGCACAGGAAGAGAGTTTGTAAAATGATATTGGCTCATATTTTTTAGAATTAGATGTACCCCTTTCAGTTCAATATAGCATAGCTTTCTTGTTTCACATTTGTTGCCTCTTTTATAACTTTGATTTGATGTTTTCACTGTGATTATGATGTCTAATCCTCTGATCATGTCTCTATGTTATTAAAATATATGTAGCTATTGCCCATCTAATCCAGTTTGTGTGTTGTTTTTTAATTAAAACCTTCATACAAAGTACTTTTGGATTGTTGGACTTAGGTGAAACTAAAAATATTACAGGCTTGAGAGTTGTTTGTGGGTAAAAAATTTAGATTTTTAGACCATCTTTAGATAAAATAGAATTTCATTCCAGTTATTTCTCATCCCTTTTCTTAGACAAGTGATTAGTTTAGAAAGATCATAAGGAGAACCAACTCACTCTAGAGATTCACTCTCGCTATAGGAAACCCACATCCTGAGAGTGTTTCCATGTTTCAACAGATAGCTAAGTCTTTTGTAGGCTTAGCATAGGGTACATATCTGATTGATAACAATTTTTTGGCACGACCGGTGGGACAAAAGCACATTACTTTCTTTGTTGTTTGGTATGCGTAGCAAGGTGTTCAGCCTTTTAGAGGTAAAATTAGCATACTTGGCGACTCAAATCTCTAGTTTTTACATGCAAATCTTGCGATCAACACATGAAGAATAGCACATGCTAAAGAATCAGGTGTTTTCTTCAGTATCAACAACCTTTGGAGGTAATTTTTTTTTTTAACATCCTGGTGACTCTAAATAAATGTCTAGACTGTATCCTTTTGTTGCATTTAACGGGGGCAACCCATTACAACTTGCTCAGCATGATGACATTCCAGCTGCAGCCCTCAAAGGATTGTCATATTTCACTGGAGAAGATCGCATCACAGTTGTTGAGCAAATTCAAGATGTTGCAACTCTATGTTCGGTGCATAATATTATCCAAGAGAACGTGGCTATCAGAATCTTGGCTGCATCATTGAAAGGAAAAGCTTTGCAGTGATTTTATGGACTCACAATAGACTCAATCACGTCATGGGATCTATTGGGAGATGGATCGCACAAGCGCTTCAAAGACAAATCTGATCTTTTGTCTCTGCTGCAGCAGTTGAGTACCATCAAGAGGCATCCACATGAACATATGTCAGATTTTAACTATCACTTTCTCAGAACTTGGGATAGAATCCCTATGACAGTAAGGCCTACACCACAACATACCTTTCTATTTTATCTTAGAGCTTTAGATAGAGAAATGTCTATTATGATTCAGGCTCTGGGTGGATCTACCCTTCCCAATGCTTTTGAGATTGTTGTTAGAGCAGAAAACTACCTTATTCTAGCAGGGAAAATACCCCCAAGGCCTCCCTTACCCATTGTTCTGCAAATCTAGCCACATGAGTCCATGGTAGTTCCCTTTTTTACTGTTGTCCCAGCTGTTCCAGCCATAGAATACCATGTTGTTGCTCAAGATCCTGCTGTTCCAGCTCATTCTCAAGAGTTTCAAGAGGGTAGAATTATACTGCAAGCTATTGGCAAAGAATCTATTAATATCAGGAGGCAAATTAGTCAAGAACATAAGCCATACCAAGCCTTGTATCAGTCTAATCAGCCAAGCAGGCCACCTTTCCAAATTGATCCACAAGCCCCAAGAAAAAGTTGTAACCTTGAGGTGGTTTTTATGAATTGGCAAAGCATTGATTTTTGTGATGTGAATTACTCCCAAGGCCAAGAGATGGGTTTTGAATGCAAACAGACTCCTTAAGAGATCAAAATCCTAAGTTTCAGAAGTTCTGATTCTACTCAGGAGCTTGTCTACATTTAATACCAGTCCATTAGTCCTCAGTTTCAGCCATATAAAAAAACTAGACCGATTGAAATCATGAATGTCAAGCCAACATCTGAGAAATCAAATAAAGAACAAGAAGCTTCTGTTGTTTGTCCTGTAGCCTCAGTTGATTATGAGCATAATGAATGTACAAAGGAAATTGATTCAAACTTGATCCTGAATCCTTTGCATTTTGATTCTTTTGACAAGTTTTCTAATGCTCTTTATAAGATGAATCAAAGTAGGATGCAGAGCTTGGAGGGTGAAAGTCTCCAATTGCAAAGACAAATTGCCCAAGTTTAAATGGAGAATAGACCAGAAGAGGGAGATGATTCAGTTTTCTTGTTCGATCAACTACCCGCTTATGTTGAGGATAATAAGGATAGCATGCAAGAATCCCATTTATTAGATGATTTGGGACAGCCAGAAGGTGTTGCAGAGAGTCATGTCTTACTGTTTCCTGAAGACCGTGACTACCAAGATGAACACAAGGTTGAATCAAATCATATCCTTTATGAGGATGAAACATTCAATTTATTCTCAGAGCTTCCATTGTACTATAATAAAGAAGCTGATATGAATGGGACTAAAGCAACTTGCCTTGCTAAGCAATCAAGTCAACCGACTGAAATGATAGAGCTGTCCAAGATAATTTCACGATTGATTGTTAGGATCCTGACTGTTTGGCTTGCAGAGAGATTTCCAAACTGCTGATTTCTTGGAGCAGTCAAAAGCCCAAGCCAGTTGATGATAAGGATAATAAGCAGTTTGAAAAGAATCAGTTAAGCAAGGTATGGATTCAGGAAGACTCCAGTAAGGACATGATATAAAGGAGCTTGAAACTAATGCTATGCTATTTGATGGTATGTTGAAAGAGGTGAGTTCATCATTCAAACACTTGCCTTCATTTATTGAAGAGGAAATTCCTATTTCAAAATGTTCTTCCTTAGTTAATAATGTGTGTTTTGAGACTAGTCCAACTCTGGTTAAGAGCCTATTTAGAGTTGATACCTTTGACAAGTTGTTAGCAACCCTGACAGAGGAGGATGACCGATTAACCGAAGAGGAGGAAACCACATGGTAGGCTATCATGCAAGGTATGGATCATACTGTTGTTTCTAGTCCCAAACCTTCAAGAGGCTGCCCCATTAGAGTTTTGGCCAATCAAGTGACTGATAGCATTCAGAGTGTTTTCAGTGCCCCTAAGGATGAGATTGCAGTTGAGGGACAACAGATTCAATTTTCCCATTCATGGCCAATCAAAGGTATACCCGAACAGGATCAAGAGTTTCAAACCTTTGATTGTATTCTGCAAGTTGTAGTACTTAAGTTTATAAGGTGTATTCTTGTGTTTTGCTCATTATTGCCAGTTTGTAAGCATGAGAAGCATCCTGAGTTGATTAGGATAGGCAGTTATTGTTAGACTTAGGGCATACAACTGAGAGGGGGGGTGAATCAGTTGTACGAAACTTTCTCAATTTAAACACTTGAATCTTCTTTAGTGATTAGCATAATATTAATCATGAACCATAATGCATTCAAATCAAAAGCAGAAACATATCAACACATATGACACCAAAATTTTGACATGGAAAACCTGATTAAGGGAAAAACCACGGGGTGATTAACCCAAGAATGTATTCTCTGTTAGAAGAATAGAAAGAATAAAATGGCACATGCCAATTAGGGCTCACTGCCCGAGCACACTACTCACAAGAGGCTCACTGCCTACAAGAGACACATTGTCTACAAAGGAATAAGTATCACATTTATGAACTGGAGAATAGCATCTTCAGCATGCTTGAATCAGTTCCATGTAAGCCCAATACTTCTGCTCTACCTTTCGCACTTCTCTTCGCTACCACACACTCATCACACAAGTCACACCTCAAAATGACTTCACAATCCCTTATTTATACAAGGCATTGATTTAGGAACAATCATCTAAGTCAGCAAACACCTACAAGAACATCTGCAAGACGTGTAATACATCCGGTCGGCCAGTCTCAAGAAGAACACCAATATCCGTGGTTATTCTTCAAATGCAAACTCTAACTTCAATGCAGACCACCAACATGAATTGGACATGATCCAACGATCATCATAACCTTCCCTGAATCACCAAGAACATCCGCACTTCATCATCCTACAGGAATTCTTCTCTCCTTCATCTGGAGCTTCAAGAACATAGTCTATCATCACTGTCATAAATGAATAGGCTCTTCTGGACCTTCAACCCATGAACCAATCTAGTTGATACTTCACAGGAATGTCCTCAACACTCCCTCAAATCTGTAGAATGGGATAATGAAATTTTGGATCTCACTGGACCTATCTGTGGCACTTTGTCACCTCTGAACACCTGCCGGAACCGATTCTACTTGAGCAACCATAACTTCTTTAGATCTTCATGCGGATCTCTAAAAACGTGACTGGAGCATCTCAAGACTTATATCTACAAACCCTTTGAACCGCATCCTCCGATCCTCAACCTATTGAGGACTTTTACCTTCTTGTCATCATTGTTCTTCACTGTTCTTGATTGAGACTCATTTTCTCAATATCCTCAGCACACAGCTCATCTAATCCTTCTCATTAATGCAACATGAGTATGTTGACATCAATGACAACACTATTTAGGCCTATACTTGCAACAATCTCCCCCTTTGTCATTGATGGCAACATGTGATGTGAAAAACCATCAAGACAAGAACTTCTCCTTGCTGTCACAACTCCCCCTAACAGCAACAACTATTCACATGTCTTTTCTTCCTTTATTGCTCCCCCTTTGACTAGCAACCACTTATTTTTCACATGTCTTCTCTCCCCCTTTGACATCAATGGCAAAGGGCTCATAATTGCAACTCCATTACTTCATAACATACCAGCTACTCCCCCTAAGTAGCGACTCCCCTATCATCAATCCAGATCACAAGATATGACTATGATATCCACCAGATTGATGCACATCAATGCATCCTAGTTCATCACCGGAGGGGCAATAACCCCTAACTTCTCCCTGAGATACTCAAGAGTCCTTGGGAAGAGGTTTAGTAAAAATATCTGCAATATGATCCTTGGAGGGCACATACTCCAATCTGACTTCATCCTTGTTCACTTGCTCTCTTAGAAAGTGAAACTTGATAGATATATGCTTAGTCTTAGAATGCAACATTGGATTCTTAGAAATATTTATTGCACTTGAATTATCACAGAAAATTGTGATAGGCTCCTCATATTCTACTTTAATATCTCTTAGCATCTACTTCATCCACAAAACTTGAGTGCAACTACCTGCTGCTGCAATGTATTCTATTTTAGTTGTAGACAGGGATATTGCCTCTTGTTTCTTGCTTAGCCAAGAAACCAATCTTTTTCACCAAAAGAATGCTCCTCCACTGGTACTCTTCCTATCATCCACATCTCTTGCCCAATCTGCATCTGTATATGCATGAAGAGAAAAAATATGATCTCTAGGATACCATAGACCATACTCAACTGTTCCTTTTAGGTACCTAAAATTCCTTTTGATTTTAATGACATGGGATTCTCTGGGATCAGCCTGGAATCTCGCCACAAGACCAACAGCCTACATTATGTCTAGTCTAGTTTGAGTGAGATACAATAATCCTCTAATCATCGATCTGTACTTTGTCTGATCTGTCTTAGGTTCAATCTTTGAAATCAGACAATATTCATCTAAATTTTGAGCAATTTTCCTTCTAGTTTGCACACCTTTGATTTTGTTACCTATGATCTGATCTTCAGAGTGGTTCAGTCTTACATACCTTGGAACTTTGGGAGTTTCTTGCACTTCTGCTTCTTGATCAGGCTCATTCAAACCTGTCTCTTCTTCCTGATTTACCAGATCAGTCTGAATCTGATTTTTAGAAGAGGATTGAGCTCCTTGAACTAGAACACCATTCTGATCATCTTCACCATATTCATAAAACCTTGAGGGTTTCTCTATTCCGTCATCAACCTTTACATTTGTACTTTCTATCATCTTCCTTAGTCTCTTGTTATAACACCGATATGCTTTGCTTTGAGTAGAGTAACCCAAGAATATTCCTTTATCACTTCTAGCATCAAACTTGCCTAAATCTTCATCTCTTTTGATGTAACATTTGCTACCAAAGACTCTAAAATATATTACAGTAGGAGTAATGCCAAACCAAAGTTCATAAGGGGTCTTACCGGTATTGCTTCTGATTTGAACTCGATTAAGAGTATAGACTGCAGTGCTAACAGCTTCTCTCCAATAGATCTGAGGAACATTTGCTTCCATCATCATAGTCCTAGATGCTTCCTAGATGGTCCGGTCCTTTCTCTCCACTACTCCATTCTGCTGTGGAGTCCTCGGAGCAGACAACTGTCTCTTAATTTCATGTTTTTCACAGAATTCTATGAACTCACCGGATGTGAATTCTCCACCTCTATCAGACCTCAGACATTTCAACTTTATTCCTGTTTCATTCTCTACCATAGCCTTGAATATTTTGAATTTCTCAAGAGCTTCTAATTTCTCCTTTAGAAAGGTTACCCACATCATCCGGGAATAGTCATCTATTAGCAGCATGAAGTATCTATCACCTTGAATACTTCTGGTTCTTGCTGGACCACAAAGATCAGTGTGAACTAAGTCCAATAGTCTGGTAGAAGACAGTTCCTTGCTTTTGAATGTGACTCTGCTTAGCTTACCCAACTGGCATTCCTTGCACAAGTTGTTAGTAGGTTTCACCAATTTTGGAAGATCTCTTACAGCCTGAGTATTGCTTATTTTGATGATATTATCAAAATTCACATGACACATCCTTCTATGCCATAACCAGCTCTGATCAACTTGAACAAATAAACAGCTTTTACCAATACCAACCAAGTGGAAGATATTACCTTTAGTTTGAGTACCGAATGCAATCTGTGTTCTGAATCTCTCAAAGATTTTGCATTTTCCATCCTTGAATCGGAGATCATAGCCTTTGTCCACCAACTGTCCAACACTGAGAAAATTATGCTTCAAACCTTCAACATACAGTACATTACTAGTTTTGTTTCTTCCATTAAAAGAAATGGTTCCTCTTCCTCTGATTCTACCAGCAAAATTATCACCAAACTTCACCACTCCTCCTTCATACCTTTCCAAATCTATGAACTTATTCTTGTCACCTGTCATGTGGTGAGAGCAACCACTGTCAATGACCCAATCATTCTTTTCTTCAACTTGGGCAGCCAGAGCTTTTTCTACAACTTTATGATTGATAGATACAGAGGATAGTGGTTCTTCTTCCTTGATTGCAATAAACACCCATTCACTTCCGGATTTGTTTCCTGTCTCTGATTCATCATCTGTTACTCCTTCATTATCATCTTCTTCATGAACATAGTAACAATTCTTTTGGAACCTTGATCTATTAGGATTTGGCTTTGAAAATCTTTCCAGACATCTTGAGGCAAAATGACCAATCTTATTGCAGTTAAAACACTTAAAAGGCAATTTTCCTTCATACTTACTGAATCCTCTTGGCAGTCTCTTTGCAATGAGGGCTTCAAGTTGAGCAGTTTCTACTTCTTCTTCCAGGTCTTTTCTTGCTTTTTCATACCATGACAATTTCCTTGATGAGTTCTCTCCTAGATCAAATCCTTGTTTACCTTTCACAGAGGCACTGGCTTTGAATGCAGATTCAGTTTTGGGGGGATCATCTCCAAATTCAGTCATTTCAAAAGCAGCCAATTTTCCAACCAATTGGTCTCTTGTGACAGTTGTATGGGATTTGAATTCATCAATGGCAACAACCTTGATTTTGTAAGAGGCAGGAAGGGATCTGAGAATCTTACCGACAATCTCATTTTCATCCAAGACTCCACCAAAATTTCTAATTCCACAAACTAGCTCATTCACTCTTGGCATAAAGGAAGTAATATTTTCATCATCTCTCATCTTCAGTTTTTCAAATTTCCCTTTTAGACTTTGTAACCTTGCACATTTAACATACTCGTCTCCTTCATGTAGAAGTTCCAGTTTAATCTAGATCTCATAGGCAGTTGGTAGATCAATAACATTTGAGAGCTCTGAGTCAGTTAATGCGCTTAGAAGAGCCTCTTTGGTCCATAGATTGTTTTCAGCATCTGTGATTTCATTTAGGGTTGTCAGACCACCCTGTGGAGGTACATACACTTTTATGACCATGGACCAATACGCCATTCCCATACACTGCAAGTGACATTTCATGCGACCCTTCCAAAGAGAAAAGTTTGTTCCATCAAACTTCGGACTATCCTTCTTGTATGACGACATCCTAGATCTCCTCAAGCGGTTAAGCTCCCTTTTAGAGGAACTTAGCTCTGATACCAATTGTTAGACTTAGGGCATACAACTGAGAGGGGGGGGTGAATCAGTTGTACAAAACTTTCTCAATTTAAACACTTGAATCTTCTTTAGTGATTAGCATAATATTAATCATGAACCATAATGCATTCAAAACAAAAGCAGAAACATATCAACACATATGACACCAAGATTTTGACATGGAAAACCTGGTTAAGGGAAAAACCACGGGGTGATTAACCCAAGAATGTATTATTTGTTAGAAGAATAGAAAGAATAAAATGGCACATGCCAATTAGGGCTCACTGCCTACAAGAGACACATTGTCTACAAAGGAATAAGTATCACTTTTATGAACTGGAGAATAGCATCTTCAGCATGCTTGAATCAGTTCCATGTAAGCCCAATACTTCTGCTCTACCTTTCACACTTCTCTTCACTACCACACACTCATCACACAAGTCACACCTCAAAATGACTTTACAATCCCTTATTTATACAAGGCATCAATTTAGGAACAATCATCTAAGTCAGCAAAC
Organism: Cunninghamia lanceolata; assembly: GCA_027924645.1. NCBI lineage: Eukaryota > Viridiplantae > Streptophyta > Pinopsida > Cupressales > Cupressaceae > Cunninghamia > Cunninghamia lanceolata. The sequence goes on from BSBN01000076.1 coordinate 4,089,921, forward strand.
ACCTACAAGAACATCCACAAGATGTGTAATACATCCGGTCGGCCAGTCTTAAGAAGAACACCAATATCCGTGGTTATTCTTCAAATGCAAACTCTAACTTCAATGCAGACCACCAACATGAACTGGACATGATCCAACGATCATCATAACCTTCCCTGAATCACCAAGAACATCCGCACTTCATCATCCTACTGGAATTCTTCTCTCCTTCATCCGGACCTTCAAGAACACAGTCTGTCATCACTGTCATAAATGAATAGGCTCTTCCAGACCTTCAACCCATGAACCAATCTAGTTGATACTTCATAGGAACATCCTCAACACTCCCTCAAATCCGTAGAACGGGATAATGAAATTTTGGATCTCACCGGACCTATCTGTGGTACTCTCACCTCTAAACACCTGCCAGAACTGGTTCTACTTGAGTGACCATAACTTCTTCAGATCTTCATGCGGACCTCTAAAAACTTGACTGGAGCATCTCAAGACTTATATCTACAAACCCTTTGAACTGCGTCCTCTGATCCTCAACCTATTGAGGACTTTTACCTTCTTGTCATCACTATTTTTCACTATTCCTGATTGAGACTCATTTTCTCAATATCCTCAACACACAGCTCATCTAATCCTTCTCATTAATGCAACATGAGTATGTTGACATCAATGACAACACCGGTTAGGCCCATACTTGCAACAGTTATTTTACCCAATCTGTGAATGGTTTTGTTTAATCAGTTATTCCACCTAGTTAGAGTAGGTTAGAGTAGTGTTTTGAGTAAATAAGTGCTTCAATGCACATTTTCTTTCAGTCAGTTTTGTTTCCCTGAGTGCGGATGCAAAATTTTCTATCCATCAAGGCTTGTTAGTTTGATTGTTTTTCAGTTTTCTGTTGCTATTTGAACTAGTTGGAAAGTTGAATTGTAGTGTTTTCTAAGTTTGAGAAGAGTATAGTATGACTCAATGCCTAATGGATATTCAAGGCAATTGATTCGATGCTTAGCAAGCAAGCATATGGCAAAAGTCACCAAAAATGTTACCATTTTTCACCACAACTCAAAATTGGCAGAGTTGATGCAACAAATTCATTTTTAGAGTGAAGGTTAACATTTTTCTATTATAATTTATTTGCATAGTTATTGTGTTTTAGTGATAATTACAGTGTTGTTCAGGATAAGAAAGAGAAGGTCATAGCTATCATAGCCTTGAAAGTCTTCAATCTTTAAAGTTGTCTTTTGTTCCTACTCTCGATCTTGACATGAACCTGAAAAAATGTGGGAATGTCCTATTAGAGCTTCGATTATGAGATCTCTATATCTTATTAGAAGAGGCATAACACTTTGTTTATAATGCATTGATCAATGAACATCATCCAAATGCAAGAAGAGCTGAGAAAGAAAGAATCATGGAATTTCAATGTTTTATTCTAATCTGTTTGTTTCATGTGCAGGTATAGGATAAGTCATGTAGCTTTATAATGGAATATCATAGCATGTGGAGTAGAATGGGGTCCCACAAGGTTTGACCTTAGCATGCTGCCCCCAAGTCTTAAGAGGATTGTGTAAAGAGTCTGAAAGAGCAACAGTGTCACATAAAGACCCTGCAAAATAAAGACAGTTGTCACGTGTGTCGATCATATCTCAATAATTATGATCTGAGTTTCTGATATTTTTGGAAAAATACTAGACAACAACAAGATGCAAAAACCCTTTAAATTTATCACCAACCCAGTTTATAGTTTTCGAGAAACAGTCAGAGGCACAATACACAGCAAAATGAAGATATAGTCACATGTTTTAATCATATCTCAAACAATATGATCTAAGTTTTCGAAATGTTTGGATAAAAATAAGAATATTATAAAGCACAAAAGCCCTTTAAATTTCTCACCTACCTAGTTTGTATTTTTTGAGGAATATTTACAATGGCGGACCCTCTTTCTTTTTGCAAATTTGAAGCTACAAAAAATTATTGTAAAATGATATTTAAAGCACTATCCTATAAATTGCTTATAAATATTCATTATTTATATAGTTAAAACAAAGTAAAGAAAACAATATCTTTCTTTTTTTAGTTTGTTTTCTTTTGGGAAGATATGGACAAAAATAAGCCTTGTATTATTATTTTGTAAAAGAAAATCAAAAGAGATAAGATTAGGCAAATCAGAAGAAAACGCTGCAGGACCTATTGTAAGACAAATATTAAAGCAATGTTCTTTATAAATTTCTTTTAATATTTCATCATTTTATGTAGTCAAAATTATTAAATCAAATCAAATATCTTTTTCTGGATTTGCTTTATTTTGAGGCAGATGAGGACAATAAAAAAACTGAGCTTTTATTCAGCAAATAAAGCTAGTTTTAAAGCAGATTTTTGGTGAGGTCTACCTTGAGGAAGATTTTGGCATCTTTCATATACAGATTGGAGGTGATTTGAAAGCTTTATTTTTGGCTTTTCAGTGGAGCTCGAAAATGGATCAAATTTTCTATTCTAGGAAGATTTCTCAGCTTTTTCCTTGGGATATTTTTGGAGTTATAAATAGGGAAGAAAGACTTAATTTTTCTCAGGTTGATATCTTTATTTCTTCTCTCTTGAGCACAGGCAGAGAGTTTGTAAATTGATACTGGCTCATATTTTTTAGAATTAGATGTACCCCTTTCAGTTCAATACAGCAAAGCTTTCATGTTTCACATTTTTTGCCTCTTTTATAACTTTGATTTGATGTTTTCACTGTGATTATGATGTCTAATCCTCTGATTATGTCTCGATGTTATTAAAATCTATGTAGCTATTGCCCATCTAATCTAGGTTGTGTGTTGTGTTTTAATTAAAACCTTCATACAAAGTACTTTTGGATTGTTGGATTTAGGTGAAACTAAGAATGTTACAGGCTTGAGAGTTGTTTGTGGGTAAAAAATTTAGATTTTTAGACCATCTTTAGATAAAATAGAATTTCATTCTAGTTATTCCTCATCCCTTTTCTCAGACAAGTGATTAGTTTAGAAAGATCATAAGGAGAACCAACTCACTCTAGAGATTCACTCTCGCTATAGGAAACCCACATCATGAGAGTGTTTCCATGTTTCAACATATAGCTAAGTCTTTTGAAGGCTTAGCATAGGGTGCATATCTGATTGATAACACTAGTTTCCTATGGACTTTTATGAAATAATCAGTGGCCCTTGCTTGACTGTGAAGATGGAGAGCCAATCTATGACTCATCCTCTCTCTACCATCGAGTAGACCTCTTCAACAGTTCAAGTTCATGCAGGCCCACCTGTTAATACAATCAAACAATATGCAGATTACTATAGAAAATGTACATGAAATATATAACATCACATATGTAATCAATCACTTACTTCCATATGATGATCACTCTCCATTATCTCGTCTCTAGCTTCTTTGTCTGAAGTTGGATGGGCTGGAGTTGTGAGCTCTTGTGAGAAGCATCAAGAAGAAAAATTGACCAAGCATAATTATCATTTATGTACATCAAATGACATGAGATAAAACAAGAAATAAAAAATTATGACATTTTCATGTTATTGGCTCATACCTCTGTCAAAGGATTTGAAGACATCATGGCTGCAGCAATGCCTATCTATCCTGACTCACGAAGTTGAGGAGGAGTCTCCACATTTAGCATCTAAAAATCAAGTTCAAAATTATTTGACCAAAATAAATACATAACATTATTTTAAAAATACATAATGATTAGAAATGGTTAAATTTACCTTCGTAAAAGTGGTGGATTTGTGTCGAGAGGACCAAGGAAACCGTGGAGGTGTCGGTGACTGTTGAAATCATCAAATTGTCACAAAATAATATTACCAGACATATCTACAATAATTACAGTCATGTGATAAATTACATACCTACTAACTTGACCTCCTCTCATAACCTACCAGTGGATGTCTAATGGAGGCAAGATGAAGACTCTAACCCTAGAATTTCATTGTGCAAACAACTACATACATGTTATTTTTGACTTATAATATAGATAATCATATAAAATTAATTACAAATTACAAATAACAATTTATTAAATCAAGTTGAAACTTGTAACAAATTACCTGAGAGTCAATACCAAATGTAGTTTGTAAGATATCATCGGTGAGAATGTAATCTCATCCAATATGGATGTCTCCATCATTGGATGCTGCTCCTACATTACAGCATCCTACCGAGAGTCCTTCCATGCCTATTGCATCCCATAATCACACATGTTCCCACATGAACTACACAAATGTGGGGACACATGACGTCTACTGATCTCACCCTCATCGGCCTGGGTAAGATCATCAGCATGCTGTGATAGAGTTTGGGTGAGAGTAGTCAATGAATTTAATGTCTCCACCTCAACACTCTCCTTTAAATCCGAAGGGAGTGACCTACGTTCTGGCCTCAATAGGGGTACAGGCACACGAGCTTCATTTCGTTGAGCCCTGGGTCTATCTTGGGCAGATCCACCACCTCTACCCTGGAACTCAAGAATATCAAAATAATTGGGAATCTTCTTGAGGATGAACTTGCAATTGAGTTTCCTCAAGAAATATTGTGGACCTCATCATTGTTGCATGGGCGCTCATAAAAGACCATGTACCATCTATCCCAAAAGTTTTGGGATATTTATTCCTACACCAATGAATAGGAAATTGTTTTCAACTTTCTTCTAATATTTGGCCAGTTTTGGGATTAATAAAGTGTTCGCATAATTGAGATTTTGTAATTTTTTCATTCTTGACTTGTTCATATGACAACTTGTGGGCATAATAAATTATCAACAACTCTCCCTATAGTCTTGGAGTTCGATGATTTATTTTGTCACCAAATCGATGTGGGAAATAATCTCCTCTAGTGACTTTGCAAGCGCCCTCCTACGATTGGTGGTTCCACTTGGATTGTTTATCATTTGAATAACAGTTTGAAGATGTTTCTTGTTATCTTCTATTATCCCTAGGTGGTTTTGTTGATTATCCCTTACATTGTGAGGAAGTGAAGGTGGGTTTTGAGGGTTTGGAGGGTTTTGGGGGTTGTTTTCACCCTCTTCAGCTGGATTTGGGTTTTCTCTTGCCCCAATAACTATAAATGCAATATAAAAACAAATCAAACATTTCAAAACTCAAAAATTCTTCTCAAACTAACAAAAATTAGTCAAACCCTACCTTCTTCTTGTGCTAGACCCTCCAAATTTGCTCGACGATGTCTTTGGCGATGAGGTGGCATCGTGAATTTGTTGTTCTCTCTTACACTTGCTTGGACAAGCTTCTCTTCAATGTGATCACACTTTGAACTGAGTTTTTTGATGATGGTTCTCTCAATGGTTGCAGCTGTATGAGGAGAAATGGCATTTTTTTGCTTTTAAGCAAACCAAAACGTGAGCACGTTATAACGCACTTGTGTTCTTTTTTACTTTTGGACCTAATAGTCCCATGGTGGCAACTTTTTGGTCCCCCATCTATTTTCATTTACCCATCTTGTACTCTCATTTAACTTTCCAAAGAACAATCTCCAAATCTTATGAGCATATCTTCTACAAGTGTGTTTTGGAATCTTACCTTCCATTGGCTGCAAAATATTCTCATCAATATCAATCCAATACTTTGGCTTTCTATGCAAAATTCTAGGTGGTGTTAAGATAGGTAAATTCATCTCAACATTAGGAATTTCATCAATATTTAAATGAGATGGGCTAGATGGCAACCTTCGATTGAAGATGGAATAGATGACATACCTTCAGGTTGAGGTGGGAACGATAGCATACCTCCTTACTCACATGTGAGTGATAATGTACTCTCAACTTGAGATGTGGTAGATGGTGTCCCTACATGTTGACTTGCAGTAGAGGATGTGTCTTCAACTACGGTATTCAAATCTCTCATAGCACGAAGTTTTTGCATTCATTCCCTTTGTGTCGCTACTACCATATCTCTTTTCAATCATTGTGGTTCCTCTTCAATTGTCATGTCTTCATTTATCATGTCCAATTTCCTCTTCTCACAAAGTTCCCTCATAGCCACTGCTTTCTTTGCATTCTTAACTTCTATCTCTTCCTGTGTTAGTTTAATTCTTGATCATTTCCTCGGCATGACAAAGAATTTATTTGTAGCATGATAAAGAGATAAATATTAGTTCCTAAGAAATTAATCCATACAAATAACTAAAATATGTCATTCAACCCTTGATACAAAATGTACATACAATCATCATGTAGAGGAGTAAATGTCACTCAACCAAAATAGGTACAAAGCATACAAAGCATTATTGCAGCCATACAAAGCATTATTGTACAATGTTATTGCAACCATACAAAGCATTGTGGTACAAATTTCACTTCAGTCCTATGAGGATAAGGACAAAGGAGAGTCACCTATTGAGGCTAAAAGTGAAGAGTACATGGGACTTCATGTTGACTATAAGGTTGAAGATGTGGGGGAGGCCTTGGTGCTAGTGGCATCAAACTACCTACACTTACTTGCAAATAGAGATCATCTTCTCACACATGAAGATTGAGTTGCAGCCATTGGACAGAATTTAGGACACATGATACACTTGATTTTCACTTGGAGACATCTCGTGGGCCAACACTTGTTGATAACCATCTAGTCATGAAAGGAGAGATGATTGAGATCATGGGAGACATCACACTAGGGCATGAGGTAAGGACTAATTTTTTGATGTGTGACAACAGTCCCTTATCTTCACATTATCATGTTATGACAACCAAGAGGATCAGCCTTAAGGCTTATGATTTTCATGGAGACACTCATGTTGAACTTTGCACTTTGTTGTGACTGAACTATCATGAGACCCTATATCAATTCCATGGCAATGTGACTGATTTGTAGTATTTAACTTAGCACATTGTCATAGATATGGGAATGGAAACATTTGGTATACAAGGTTTGTATGAACTATCAACATGAAGAATAATGTAGCATAGCATACATCATGATTGGATTAAGCCTATTGGGATTTACTTGTATGATCGTGGCACCTATTCATTTGTATTTTAACTTGCTATGACAAGATAATAGTATTTCATTATGCTTAAGGATTGTATATTTATATGTTGTAAGGATTTATTCTTGTATAGTTTGACATCATGGTATGTTAAGGTCTGTTTAATTCATTATTGCACATAATTATTAAAGAGCCCAAGTGTAGAAAATATACATGGCACCATGTGAGATTGTAGGCTTCTTTCTTGATCGTGATTGTGTCTATTTTAATTAATGTTGACCTTTGAGATATCTTTTATTATGCATACCATGAACTAATTTAAAACATAGTCTATTATAAGGACATTTGTGTGTGATGACTGATTTAAAACATGTATGATAAAGCATGATAAATTAATTTAAATAGAATTAAGGAAAATGTAAAGAACATGCATGTAAAGAATTGACATACCTAAAAAATGGAGATTCGAATGGAGAGAGTACCCAAATATGTAGTGTTTTTTTCTTCTTGCATCAAACTCCTCAACAATTTGAGTTTTTCACCACTTGCTTCCTTTTCAACATTAAATTGAATAACACTCAAATATAATTACTAACAACAATACTATTAACCAATCTATAATGTTAAATTCCTACAATTCAATCACAATTAACATTGTAACACTACAAAAATTGAAACTTGAATTGATATTGTAAGGGTAAGACGTGGATAAATCAAATGAACAATGTAAAACCCAAACATCAACAGAATAGTGAAAACAAGAAAGATTCAATAAAACGAAGCAATGAACAATACAGCATAAACCTTTCCCATTTCGAAACTTCTGTTGTTTGCCTATCACAATCGTCCTTTTGCTGGTTAAGTAGGCCCTTAGAGAGTGCACTCTTTTAGCTGTTTGTAGGAAGTCGATAGTAAATGGCTGTTGTGATATGCAATGAAGATGAGCTTCAAAGCAAATATGTGATCTCAAGCTAGTGAATGGTGAGAGGGTGCCAAAGGCGCGCGGTTGGATTTTTGCAGAGTAACAATACGAATAGCCTGGATCAATATAATGGAGGGATGAAGCTTCATTTATAGACTTGGAAGAATGAGAATCAACGGTTGAGAGGAGATATGAAGATCAACGGCTGAGGATGGTTGAGGAATGTGCAACTAGTAGAAATGTGACAAGTGTCCCAGCTCCATCATGAAAGAGGGGATGTGACAAAATTGATTGGAGAGTTAACTCCATTGACTGAACAGTTAACAAACTTGATTGATCAGTTAGAAGAGTGGATTATGGGATTGACTGAATTGATTGACCAATGAACTGGGTTGATTGAGGAGTCAATAGAATAGATTGACCAGTGAACTCAAATGACTAATTAGTTAACAGATTTGATTGATTAGTTAACTAACTTCTGATTTGAGAAGAAATAGGCCATGTGGGTGAGAGAAAAATAATGTAATTAAATATTAAATATAGTTAATTACATGTGCAACCTGATGAGGTGGACAAGGTGAGGTGGAAAATTGAGGTGTAAGTGAGGTGGATTTTCGAATTTAGAACTTAGGATAGAGGAATTTGGATTAATTAAATAATTTATAATTATTTAATTATGTAGGACACTTAGAAGAATTTTAATTAAATAAATAGATTTTATTTAATTATGGAGCAGTGAATCGATTAAATAAATTTAGAATATTTATTTAATTGATAGAAGAATGGAATAAATATTTAGAATATTTATTTAGGATGAATCGTGTCATTTTTAGGTGTATACATTTTGCCCCTCTTTGATGCAATGCAGTTTACAGCGTTGCTTCAAAGAATAAATAGTCTGATAGTGATACATGTCCTAGTTTGCCCTTGGTACAAGTTTAATGACGATAGGATGCCCCCTCGGGAGATTGGACGGGAAACAGGCAGAAGGCGTGAGACGGACAATCTCACGATGAAGAAGGATGGAGAAAGAGTCGAATGATACACGATGCAAGATAGAATGATAACACACACAAGCAAGCAAGCAAGTATGCACAAATGATACAAGAACAAACAAGGTATTGCCCCTGTCAAGCAGTAAACCAATGATATATTGATAACGATATACGACAGTGTTGTCATGGTGGGGAATGATATATCCCTAGACCAACACAATAGGCGTGTTGTCATGGTGGGGAACGATGGATCCCTAGAGCAACATGAAGGATAGTGTTTGGTTTCATGAAATGAAACATGTCGTGTAAGACACGTGTGTTGGTCTGATTTTGACAATGTTACATCCTGTATAAGACGATTGATTAACTGATCGAGTTGGTTTACGACCAGACAAGGATCAAGACCACGGATTGTGATTGGATCATTTGTGCAAGATTGACTTGGATTGATTGGTATGGATTAAGGATGGACCTATATTTTGATCATTGCTTAGACTAACTGGACAAGGATGAAAGATATGATGATAGATAGAAATATGATTGATAGAAGAAAGACTCGATAGAAGGACTCACAAGCTTTTGTAAACATTGATACTCTACATTTTGTGGAGCTTTTTTATTGCATGGGATATGGATGTATGGATGTATAAATGGATGTATAATGAATGTATGATGGATGCTTTGCTTTTGGAGTGCTTTATTTCATCATTGGGCATTGTGTTTTTGGTACATTTTCTGAAATGTTGTAAGTGAATACAAGCATCTAGGTATAATTGAACCGAGATGACCTGAGTACCACTTACATGGATTTTGATTTGGCAAGTTAATACAAGCATCTAGTCAAAATTGAATCTAGATGACCTGAGTATTTCTTGTGTTTCAACAAACAAGGATTGCCCCCGTTCATGTTAGACCTTTGATGTCCTCGATGATCTTTTGCTGATCATGTCCTTAGACAAGGCTTCACATTACTAAAGTTTAATCCACAAACAGCAAACAAAGAAAGTAATCATGCCCCCATCATAGCATCTCTAGCTTTTGGCATCCTTGAGTAGCATAGGAAGGTATGATAGCAAAAATTAGGACTCAAACTATTAACCATGTTTCTGATCTACAAAGCATATTTGCATTGATATGTGTTTAGTTTTTGCCTTAATTTGCATAAAATCATTTAGAAGACCTTGGGTATTGGCTTTGCATTGGAAAGGGTAAGATGCTCACAGTCAAGATTTCTGCTTGAGGTGCGGGTTCTGCTTGCATTTGCTTGCTTGGTGAGAAGATTGCACAATCCTTATTGGGGAGACAGACCCTAAGGGACTAACCTAGTGCCTCGGGGGCTCATTGCTAAATGGCCTTGCCTACGTGACGAAGCAGAGGCAACGTAGTTCGGGGTAAACCCTAATGGACCATGGATGGACTAGAAGAAAGATGACAAGAATGAAGACAAGAAAGGTGGCGAATGGGATTAAAGGAAGAAATGGAAGCCTCGGGGGCGCATTAGAATAATGGCCTTGCCTACGTGACGGCGCAGAGGCAACATAGTTCATGGACCTAGACTATGGACACCGACGAGAGACACTATACTAGGCTCACATGAAGGAGACAGTATGGGACAAAACCTTGGTTGACAAGGCCACAAGGTGAGTATCAAGCCATGATAGGTAACTGTCAAGTGTTTATTGCGGGACAGATATGGGTCAAATGGGAGATGAGCAAAGGAAGAATGGACTCAGGGTGATTAGATTCCCAAAGATGGAGAAGGCGGTTTATCACAAGTAACACCTATTTACCAGGTTTTCATCACTTGCTTTTATTTGCACGGGAAGCTAGAAAGTAAACATGACGCCTGTTTGCCAGGTTTTCATCATGATACCTATCCAAGGCACCTGTTTGCCAGGTTTTCACCAAAGGATGATTTTTTTTGTATGATTTCTATTTTTTCTAATTTTTTTGTATTTTCTCTTTTCAACTTTTTTGATTTTTTGATTTTTGATTTTATTGTGCCCTCTTGCATTGGGGTTCTCCTAGGTATAGAACCGGCGAAGGTGCATGCTGTTGATTGGATCATCGAACAACTCACCCTCTGACATGGCCAACTGATATGCCCCTGATCCGTAAGCAACTACAATCACATAGGGCCCAAGCCAGTTAGGTTCGAACTTGCCTTTCTTTTCTCTGTCTTGTTGATTGCGAGGATTCTCTTTGAGAACTAGGTCCCCGACCTTAAAGCATCTTGGGCGAACCTTGTGGTTATAGCTTCTTGACATCATCTGTTGATATGCTTTGAGATGATCAAAGGCTTTCTGGCGCCTTTCTTCTAGCAGCTCTAGTTCTTGTAACCTGGAGACTCTGTATTCTTCGTCTAATATGAGACCTTTCAATGACACCCTGAGGGATGGTAGTTCGACCTCAATGGGGAGGATGGCTTCTGAACCATAGACAAGGGCGTAGGGTGTAGCACCTGTGGGAGTGCATATACTGGTTCTGTAGGCCCACAAAGTGGGATTGAGTTGGACATGCCAATCACGGCCAGCATCATTGATAGTCTTCTTTAGGATTTTCAGAATGGTTTTATTCGATGCCTCAGCTTGGCAGTTACCTTGGGGGTAGTATGGAGTGGAGAAATGATGTTGGATTTTGAAACGGTCACAGAGCCCTTGGACATCCTGATTTTTAAATGGTCTTCCATTATCCATGATAATAGATGAAGGAATACCATATCTGCAGATAATGTAATTCAGAATGAAAGAGGAAATTTGCTTACCTGTGACGGTGGTTAGGGGAACGGCCTCAATCCACTTTGTGAAATACTCAGTGGCAGTTATGATGAATTTGTGGCCGTTGGAAGAGGGTGGATGAATCTTTCCCACAAGGTCAAGTCCCCACTGGCAAAAGGGCCAGGGTGTCATTAAAGGTCTCAACTCTTGAGTAGGTGCATGGATCAGGTTCCTGTGTATTTGGCACTGTTTGCACTTTTTGACGAACTGATATGAATCCATTTCCATGTTTGGCCAGTAATAGCCCAAACGCATAAGTTTCTTGGCTAAGGAGGGACCGCTGGTGTGTGTTCCGCAGATCCCTTCATGTACATCTTGCAAAGCAATTATGGATTCTTCTTGTTCTAACAATGGAGTAAAGTACCATCTAGACCACGTCGGTAAAGGGTATCGGCTATGATGGTGTAACGAGAGGTTTGTCGTATGAAAGTTCACTTTTGGTTGGAAGAGAGGTCAGGTGGGAGAAGGTTGTCCTTGAGGTAAGTGTAAGTCTTACCGTACCAAGGTGAATTAGATCCGACTAGAAGGCATATGGAATGGGTCTCAAGGAGATCATAAGTTGGTTGCCATATAGTTTCCACTAGGAACTCATACCGTGACTCATGTTCAGGTATTTCTAGAAGAGAGGCGATGGTGGCCATTGCATCTACTGCTTTGTTCTCGATCCTGGGTATTTGCTCGAAGGAGATGGTCCCAAAGTGTGCTTTGAAGTCGTCGACCATTCTTTTGTAGGGGATGAGCTTTTCATCTTTGGTTTGATACTCATCGTTGACCTGATTTATGATAAGCTGAGAATCACCGTAGACATGTAGTTCTTGGATTTTCCACTCAGTTGCCATCTTAAGACCAATCACCAAGGCTTCATACTCCGCTATGTTATTGGTACATGGAAATAACAAATGGTAAGACTTTGGAATTGTGTTGCCTTGGGGAGTTATAAATAGGATGCCTGCCCCCAATTCATGGTTTGTGTAAGACCTGTCGAAGTAGAGTTTCCAAGAAGATGTTGATATAGTGAATAAGGACTCATCGGGAAACTCAAACTGTATGGGCTTGTTGTCTTGTAATGGTGCATCGGCTAGTTGGTCAGCTATGATTTGTCCCTTGATGGCTTTTCTGTCCACATATTCAATGTCATACTCACTGAGAAGCATTACCCACATCTAGCAATTTCTTGAGTTCTTCTTTGACCAAAAGGGCTATGTGAGGATGCATCTTTCTCAACTTCTGCTTTACTAGTTTCACTCTTGGATCCAATGGCAGATGATGTAGGATTAAGTTTGGGTCTAGGCTTGGCATGTCTGCATATGACCAAGCAAAGTTGCCTCTCTTCTGCTTAAAGAACGGTACAAACCTAGTTTTCTCTGGTGGTGTAAGAGATTTGGCAAAGTGGATAATCTTGGGCTATTCTTTTGTTCCAATATTCATGGGCTCTGTCGATTCCACAACAATCTGTGACCTTTCCTGGTACATATCACTAGGGAGAGTGTCAAGCATTCCATCATCAGGTGCCATAGTTGGGTTTTCACCTTCAGATGCATCCTTTCTTTTTACTGTTTTATGATCTGACACTGCCGCAAGGCAGTTTTCACTGTCAGATCCATTTTTGATCTTGATATTTTTGCGACTGGAAGGCTTGGCACCCTCCTTGAAGTAAGCCACAGTATTTAGTTCAATAGTAAAACCAGCTTTATGATCTCCCTTGGGTAAGTGGTCCCTAAGTTCCATATAATTGATGTAAGCATCGTCGTTTTGGAACATATCTAGTTGGGGAGTTCCTTGTAGATCCCAGTCAATAAGCTCAGGGTACAAGAGGGGAAGGGAGTCGGATGATAGACCTGATTCATTGATGGTGTGAATGGAAATGTTAGGAGCATTGGTGGGGGTAGTGTCCCAGGTGGTACTTTCCTCCAAGTTGTTTATTGCAATGGAATTTGAACTTTCCTCAAAAGCCATAATCTCAGGGATGGGCCAATCAGACTCCAGTGGTCTGTCTCGTTGCGTTTGTCCCTCACGGTAGGGGCTAAGAGTTTGGATGGTGTCGACCTATTTGTCATCGTAGGAGTGTTTTGTTAGCTTGTCCCACTCATACTTATTTGAATCATCTGAATCTGTGTCGCTATCCACTTGGAGTGTTTGGATTGTTTCTACAAGACAGGCATTTTCCTTGGCTTTACCCTTGCCTTTGTATCCTAGGCCACTTGTGTTTCTAGCCGATGAGGATGAAGAAGGTTGAATAGGTTCAATGATTCCTTCTTTTCTGAGACCGATGGGGCCTTGTCCTTCATACCCCATCCTGTGCAGAATAGTCTCACCTCGCCCATAGAGTTCTATTGGGAGTCTAGGTAGATCTTGGGGTGTGTTCTCTTCTTCAACATAAAGCCATTGCAGGAGGTCTCTCTCCTCTGTTTCATCAGATAAGGTCCCCCATTTTACAAAGGGAGTTGTGGGAGCTATAGGAGGAGCAGATGGCTTTGGAAAATGTATGGGTGGATGCTTGGGTTGGCCAAAAGAGCGAGGAGACAAAGGCATTTTGGCAAGGTTGAGTTTGTGCTCAATGGAGTATTTCTCGATGCCACTTTCTTTTATGGTAATTTTCTGTGGTTTGGGTCTTGAGGAGGAAGCTTCAGCGGTATGGTCCTGTTGCGGGGTAGGGGAAATGTAGGCTCTATTGTTGGGTATGACACATTCAGGTTTTGCATGGAAAGAATTGCAGTGTTGGTAGGGGTCGGGGTTGCCTTGAATGGTGACCTGCTTGCCATTGTGCGGGAATTTAATGCATTGATGATAGGTTGAGGGGATAGCCTTCATGGCATGGATCCATGGTCTCCCTAGTAGGATATTATAAGCAAGCTCCCGATCGAGGACTTGGCACACCACATCTTTGATTACCGGGCCCACTTGAATGGGTAGGACAACCGTTCCCTTTGTGGTTCTTTTTTCCTTGTCATACGCTTTGATGGTAATTTTCCTCCTTGGATCAACTGCCTGTTCGGAGAACCCCAGTGCAAGGACTAGCTTCAATGTGCAAATATTTAAACCGACACCCCCATCAATGAGAACCCTCTTGATGCAGTGCTTGTGTATGAATGCGACAATGTGCAGAGGTGTGTTATGAGGTTGGGATACAGAGAGATCATCTTGCTTAGTAAACGATATGGAAGTGGAGGATGTCAGATTGCCTACCATGGTCTAGAACTTCTCTTGAGCCAAGTTAGTGGGGACAGTAGTTTCCACTAAGGCTTTCTCAAGAATCTCCTTATGAGAAGGAGATAGACGCAATAGCTCCAATATGGAAATGTGAGCCGGAGTTTTCTGTAACTAGCCAATGACATTGTACTGACGGAAGGTGGATGGAGATGGTGACGACCTCAGAGGAATGGTATTGAGTGTGACTTTACCACTGCGGGTAATTATACTACAACCAGTTCGGTTAGGTCTTGGTTGTTGGCTGGGTGAGATGACATTGACTTGTGGAATATGCTCAGAAATGCAGTTTATGGTGTAATCAAATGGAACGCTTGCATAGTTAGCATTACTCGTCCCGCTGTTCTGATTTGGCCGGTTGCGATTATTGTTGTTGTCGTTACTGTTGTTGCCGTTGTTGTTGTGGTCATGGTTGTTGTTGTTGTGGTTGTTATATGGCCTATTATGATTCAGAAGTGGATCCCTGTAGGCCACATGAGTTTCATTGGAGGTATGCTATTGTGTCCCTCCTTGATTCTGATCCAGTATATCCTGTATGACATTTTTGAGGCAGATACAGTTGTTAGTTGTATGCCCCCTTCCTTGATGATATTCACAATAGTCTGTGTCCTTCCAGTAGGGAGGTTTGACTATAGGTTCATAATCACTTGTTGGCGGTAGAGAAATTTCGTTGTTAGCCAAGAACTTCCTTAGTGCAGATTCTTGAGACTCACCCAATGGTGTGAATTTTCTCCTTGGATTTGAATTGAACCAAGGTCTAGGCTCTCGAGAGGGTGGTTTGTTGAGTGCATCATTGTTTGTTTCTCCCTTAAGAGTGAATATGGGTTGTTGTTTAGGAGCTACCGCCTTGGCATCCACTACCCCATCATTGACCACATTCTTGTTCTTGGTCCAAAACTTGGATTTATCCATTGTGTAATTGGAATTAGGCATGTCCTTGTATAGCTTGATAGCTCCTTTAGTGATCATAGCCTTTTCGATGAATAATCCCATTTCAATGAGTTTTGAGAATGATATAGGGCATTGTATCTGAATTTGATAGCTAAGATCAGTATTCAAATTGTGGACAAACATTTCCAATAATTGCTTCTCAGGTATATCATAAGAACACTTACCAGCTAGCTGTCTCCATCGTTGTAAGAAGGTGGCGAATGACTCACCACTCTTTTGTTTGGTGTTGCATAGATCTAGCATAGATACCTCATGTTCTATGTTGTAAGAGAAGTGCGTTATAAATTTATTGACAAGTTCATCAAAAGTTTTGATTCTTGGTGGGAGGCGCGAGAACCACTCCATAGCTTGACCACCTAAAGATCTTGGGAACAGTCTCATCAAGTAGGTCTCGTTGTGAGCTACTTCTAAACATGTGGCATTGAATTCCCAGATATGATCTCTAGGGTCCCCCTTCCCTTTGTATTTGTCAAAATTTGGGACTCCAAACTGATAAGGGAAGGGTTTCATGACCAAACTTTTGTCAAAAGGATACGGAGCTATATCCTCCAAAGAGTAGTGCTTGGAACTTGTACCGGTCTTAAGGTTGGATATTTCCTACTTTAGACTTTTGATTTGTTGTTTCAAGTCCTCCATAGGAGCATTTTGATCTATGGGATTCTTTCCTCTATCATTTGCATGCAGGACTATGTCATTCATGCCTCTCTCATGATCATCACACCTCCGCTCATGATCATTGTCTACATTTTCCATGATGGAGCTTATGTCAAAGTCTGCGGGGAGTTTGATTCCAAGACTAGCAAGATGATGGAAGTATTTATGGGGGTCTTCAAGGAGCACCTTCTCTACTAGGCGTTGGAATTTTCTATCTTGGATGTGCGCTACTAATTCTTCATGAGAAATTTCTTCGTCATCGTAACGTGGTGGGACGAGGTGATTGGATGAGTCGGCCATTTCTTTTTGCTTGTTATACTGGGATCGATTAAGAACCATGTAAGGTGAGGTGGGATGAAGTGGACTAGGATTAGAAATTTTGGCAAGGTGCTGACTGAGACTATTGTGAATGGGATATCTAGGACAAGACTTGGACAAAGGATTTTCTCGCTCAATGACTTCAAGTAAGAAGGTTGACACAAGACGCTAGCCACTAGTAAGGGTAGTCGATACCAGTCTTACTGTGTAGGGCTTAGTCGTTCAACAAGACTACTAGCAAAGGTATTGTGACCTACTAGGCTTACGTGAATTCACTAATGAAATGAAGAAGGACCTATGTCGAATTGGTATGGGATAGATTGACCTTGGGACAAGAGGCGCTTAGACAGAAAGTGAATGAGACGATGAACAAAAGAGAGAGATTTGGGTGAAATAGATGAAGATTGATGGCAAGGTTGAATATGATCTCAGAAAGTGAAACTAGGCTGAAATGGGTGCTCCAATCAGGTGAAAATATTTTCTCAAAAATAGGGCTAGTGCTCACTGTCGTATATGCGCTGAAACAAATGCGCAGCAGGAATGAACAAATGCGCTGTAAGTCGCAGTATATGCGTCACTCTAGTGAAGTACAAATGTGCAACAATAGTATGTATATGTGCAGCAACAGTGTATATGAGCAGAAAGTCGATATGCATGCACGGCAAGTCGTTGCAAATGCGTGGCAGAGAGGAGCATATGCACAGTTCTGGTTTTTTTGCAAAATTTTGGATTTTTCTAAATTTTTTTGGTATCCTTGGCTGGAAAAAGGCCTTTTTATCTGATTTTGTGATTTAACAGCAAGAAAACACCGCAAGCACAAAGAATATTTTATAGTTTTTCATTGTTTTTGTAGTTTTCTGACTCTATTTTGGACTAAATTAAACAAAAGCAAGCACAAAAATCCTAGGTGAGAAATGGATTATAAGGGATTTGGGCCACTAGAACAAGAGGTATTTAATGCGGGCAACCATTCAAGTGGTTACACATCCGGCGGCACTACTCTCCATTATAGAGTCTCCCAGCCTCAAAGGGTTGCACCTAAGAGGGTTTTGGGGGAGGTTGGCCGTCGGTGTAACATAACAGCACTTGTTGCAGGAAGTTTTCACCTCAAGCACAATTTATTTTAAGTGGCTTGGTAGGGCTTGGCTTTAGCCTATTACCACTCAGGGTCGTTCCCACTTGGACAAGCGTGCATCCAAGGGCAGGCCCCTCCTAAAGGTTAAACAAATAGAATGACAAGTCTGGCACTCTGATCACCCAGAAGAGGGGAGAGCATAAACCTATTGTCATTTGTCAAGCACAGAATACACTGATTAATCCAACCTAGTTAAAAGTGAAAAATTAAATGGGCTAATCTACTCAAGCACTGAACGTTGAAGTGATTTTAGCAAGATAGCACTGGTTCAGTTTTAACCCCAGAAAGCAATGGTGAGTTTAGTTTTAAATCCACGTAGCACGAGATAGTTAACTTTGCAGTTTTGGTCTCACGATATAGCAATAGTTCATTTTAACCTCAAGATCAATGGTGAGTTCAGTTTTAAACTGCGTAGCACGAGATAGTTAACTTTGAAGTTTTGGTCTCACGATATAGCAATAGTTCATTTTAACCTCAAGATCATTGGTGAGTTCAATTTTAATCTTAGATAGCAATAACTTGGAAGGTGTTGCAATGCAAGCAAGAAATAATCCAGTTACTTTCTCCCTAATTAGAGTTAGATGAGGATTTGAATGAACATCAATTTTACTATCCCTTAGAAAGTGAAATGTGAACTATTTAGATGCAACTACATGGAACTAAACCCAAACCTATCCTACAAAACAGTTCCAGCAAACACCTGCAAAAAGGTTAGCGTTAGCAAATTCCCCTAGAAAAGTACTAAAACCTCAGTCTATTACAGAAGCGTAGCTTCAGTGATTAGATGCATAGAAATAATCAACAGAAGCGCAGCAACTATGAATGCACCGTAACAGTGTTCAAAAGCACAGCACAAATGAACAGATGCGCGATAATAATAGAAGCGCCGTAACAGTGCACAAAAGCGTAGTAAGAATACACAGAAGCACAGAAGGAATAGAAGCGCTGCAGAAATGGGTATATGCACCGTAGAAATGTTCAAATGCATTGAAATAACCTGTGCGTGTCTGTGCGTGACCAATACAGAATCTGCCTTCAAAAAAGCTCAGATTTTGATGAGATAAAGGGGCAAAGGCCCCACGGTGGGTGCCAAAAATGTAAGGGTAAGACGTGGATAAATCAAATGAACAATGTAAAACCCAAACATCAACAGAATAGTGAAAACTAGAAAGATTCAATAAAACGAAGCAATGAACAATACAGTGTAAACCTTTCCCGTTTTGAAACTTCTGTTGTTTGCCTATCACAATCGTCCTTTTGCTAGTTAAGTAGGCCCTCAGAGAGTGCACTCTTTTAGCTGTTTGTAGGAAGTCGATAGTAAATGGCTGTTGTGATATGCAATGAAGATGAGCTTCAAAGCAAATATGTGATCTCAAGCTAGTGAATGGTAAGAGGGTGCCAAAGGCGCGCGGTTGGATTTCTGCAGAGTAACAATACGAATAGCCTGGATCAATAGAATGGAGGGATGAAGCTTCATTTATAGACTTGGAAGAATGAGAATCAACAGTTGAGAGGAGATATGAAGATCAACGGCTGAGGATGGTTGAGGAATGTGCAACCAGTAGAAATGTGACAAGTGTCCCAGCTCCATCATGAAAGAGGAGATGTGACAAAATTGATTGGAGAGTTAACTCCATTGACTGAACAGTTAACAGACTTAATTGATCAGTTAGAAGAGTGGATTATGGGATTGACTGAATTGATTGACCAGTGAACTGGGTTGATTGAGGAGTCAATAGAATAGATTGACCAGTGAACTCAAATGACTAATTAGTTAACAGATTTGATTGATTAGTTAACTAACTTCTGATTTGAGAAGAAATAGGCCATGTGGGTGAGAAAAATAAGGTAATTAAATATTAAATATATTTAATTACATGTGCAACCTGATGAGGTGGACAAGGTGAGGTGGAAAAGTGAGGTGTAAGTGTGAGGTGGATTTTTGAATTTAGAACTTAGGATAGAGGAATTTGGATTAATTAAATAATTTATAATTATTTAATTATGTAGGACACTTAGAAGAATTTTAATTAAATAAATAGATTTTATTTAATTATGGAGCAGTGAATCGATTAAATAAATTTAGAATATTTATTTAATTGATAGAAGAATGGAATAAATATTTAGAATATTTATTTAGGATGAATCATGTCATTTTTAGGCGTATACAGATATATATCAAATTCAATGTGAAAACTATATTGTTTCCTCCTTAAGTTGGCAAAGTAGAAAAAGGTGGTGGAAGTTCATGCAAAGGTGGTAGAATGTGAAAAATGTGCATGTGAACTTCCCAACAACATGAAAACACTTTTTTTTGTTAGAACACATGCATAAACAAAAGAAAATAGAGTATGTGGGCTTGCATCACGGGGGTCCAGGCCTTTTTGCCATTTTTATAGCAATCCAAAATGTGCTCACTTTATAACGCGAGCACGTTTTGGCCTACTATAGAAAAATCCATATTATTCATTTCTCCATGTATTTATTCTCTCTCACCTCTCTATCTCTCACCTATCTCTCCCCCTCACCTCTCTACCTCTCACCTATCTCTCCCCCTCACCTCTCTACCTCTCCCTTGACCTTAAACCTTAATCTCTCAACCCTAATTCATTATCCCTAAACCCTAAACCCTAATCCATAAAACCTAATCCCTCAACCCTAAACCTTCAACTCCAAACCCTATCCCTAATCCCTCTACCCTCAACACTCTACCTTAACCCTAATCCCTCAACTCTAAATGCTATCCCTAAAGCCTCAAGGTCCTAATCCCTAATCCCTTATCCCTAAACTCTAAACCCTATCCGTAAACCATCAACCCTAATCCTTCAACCCTAAATGCTATCCCTAAAGCCTCAACCCTAAACCCTAATTCCTCAAGGTCATAAACCCTAATCCCTTATCCCTAAACTCTAAACCCTCAACCCTAGATGCTATCCCTAAAGACTCAACCCTAAACCCTATTCCCGCAAGGTCCTAAACCCTAATCCCTTATCCCTAAACTCTAAACCCTATCTCTAAACCCTCAACCCTCAACTCTAAACCTTAATCTCTCAACCCCAAACCCTAATCCATCAACTCTAAACCCTAAACTCTATCCCTATTCCTATACCCTCAACCCTCAACACTATGCCTTAAACCCTAATCCACTATCCCTAAGCCCTCAACCCTAAACCCTAATCCCTCAACCTTAAACCTTCAACCCTAAACCTTTAACCCTAAACCCTATCCCTAATCCCTCTACCCTCAACACTCTACGTTAACCCTAATCCCTTGACCCTCAACCCTAATCCCTCAACCCTAAACGCTATCCCTAAAGCCTCAACCCTAAACCATAATCCCTCAAGGTCCTAAGCCCTACTCCCTTATCCCTAAACTCTAAACTCTATCCCTAAACCCTCAACCCTAATCCCTCAACCCTAAATGCTATCCCTAAAGCCTCAACCCTAAACCCTAATCCCTCAAGGTCCTAAACCCTAATCCCTTATCCCTAAACTCTAAACCCTATTCCTAAACCCTCAACCCTAATCCCTCAACCCTAAACCCTATTCCCTCAAGGTCCTAAACCCTAATCCCTTATCCCTAAACTCTAAACCCTATCCCTAAACCCTCAACCTTAAATCTTAATCCCTCAACCCTAAACCCTAATCCATCAACCCTAAACCCTAAATGCTATCCCTATTCCTAAACCCTTAACCCTCGACACTATACCTTAAACCCTAATCCCTTATCCCTAAGCCCTCAACCCTAAACCCTAATCCCTTAACCCTAAACCATATCCCTAATCCCTCTACCCTCAACACTCTACCTTAACCCTAATCCATTGACCCTAAACCCTAATCCCTCAACCCTAAACCCTAGTCCATCAAGGTCCTAAACCCTAATCCCTTATCCCTAAACTCTAAACCCTATTCCTAAACCCTTGACCCTCAACCCTCAACCTTAAACCTTAATCCCTCAACCCTAAACCTTAATCCCTAAACCCTAAACCCTAAACACTAATCCCTCAACCCTAAACCCTAAATGCTATCCCTATTCCTAAACCCTTAACCCTTGACACTATACCCTAAACCATAATCCCTCAATCCTAAACCCTAATCCCTCAACCCTAAACCCTATCCCTAATCCTTCTACCCTCAACACTCTACCTTAACCCTAATCCATTGACCCTCAACCCTAAATGTTATCCCTAAAGCCTCAACCCTATACTCTAATCCCACAAGGTCCTAAACCCTAATCCCTTATCCCTAAACTCTAAAGCCTATCCCTAAACCCTTAACCCTCAACCTTAAACCTTAATCCCTCAACCCTAAACCTTCGATGCAATCCCTATTCCTAAAACCTCAACCCTCGACACAATACCTTAAACCCTAATCCCTTCTCCCTAAACCCTAAACCCTCAACCCTAATCCCTCAACCATCAACCTTCAACCCTAAACCCTATCCCTAATACCTCTACCCTCAACACTCTACCTTAACCCTAATCCCTTGACCCTCAACCCTAATCCCTCAACCCTAAATGCTATCCCTAAAGCCTCAACCCTAAACCATAATCCCTTATCCCTAAACTCTAAACCCTATCCCTAAACCTTCAACCCTAATCCCTCAACCCTAAATGCTATCCCTAAAGCCTCAACCCTAAACCCTAATCCCTCAAGGTCCTAAACCCTAATCCCTTGTCCCAAAACTCTATACCCTATCCCTAATCCATCTACCCTCAATACTCTACCTTAACCCTAATCCATCAACCATCAACCCTAATCCCTCAACCCTAAACCCTAAACACTATCCCTATTCCTAAACCCTCAACCCTTGACACTATACCTTAAACCCTAATCCCTTATCCCTAAGCCCTCAACCCTAAACCCTAATCCCTCAACCCTAAACCTTCAACCCTAAACCCTATCCCTAATCCCTCTACCCTCAAAACTCTACCTTAACCCCAATCCAACGACCATCAACCCTAATCCCTCAACCCTAAAAGTTATTCCTAAAGCCTCAACCCTAAACCCTAATCCGTCAAGGTCCTAAACCCTAATCCCTTATCCCTAAACTCTAAACCCTATCCCTAAACCCTCAACCTTAAACCTTAATTCCTCAACCCTCAACCCTAATTCCTTATCCCTAAACCCTTACATCCCTCAACCCTAAACCCTAAATGCTATCCCTATTCCTAAATCCTCAACCCTTGACACTATACCTTAAACCCTAATCCCTTATCCCTAAGTCCTCAACCCTAAACCCTAATCCCTCAACCCTAAACCTTCAACCCTAAACCCTATCCCTAATCCCTCTACCCTCAACACTCTACCTTAACCCTAATACCTCGACCCTCAACCCTAATCCCTCAACCCTAAATGTTATCCCTAAAGCCTCAACCCTAAACCCTAATCCCTCAAGGTTCTAAACCCTAATCCCTTATCCCTAAACTCTAAACCCTATCCCTAAACCCTAAATCCTCAACCTTAAACCTTAATCCCTCAACCCTATGTTGATAACTGAGAGGGGGGGTGAATCAGTTATCCTTAATTCACTTTTCCCAGTTCAAACACTTAAATCCACTTTGTTAATCAATAGCATAGCAATTAATCATTCATGAAAGCATAAGGCATAAACATCAGAGCAGATATACATCAACACATAAGACACCAAGATTTTGACGTGGAAAACCCGGTTAAGGGAAAAACCACGGGGTGATTAACCCAAGGATTATTCTCTGTTAGAAGAATAAGAAAAATGGATGGCACATGCCAATTAGGGCTCACTGCCTGAGCACACTGCTCACAAAGAGGCACACTTCCTACAAGAGACACACTGTCTACAAAGTGATAAGAATCACAAACTTGAACTGGAGATTGACATCTTTACCATGCCTGGATCAGTTCCATTTAAGCCCAAGAAACTTCTGCTCTGCCCTTCGCTCTTTCTCTATTCCACACTCATCCACTGCTCAACACACTTCAAGATGAACTCACAAACCTTTGTTTATACAAGGCATCGACTTAGGAACTATCATCTAAGTCGGCAATCATCCATAAGAGCATTCGCAAGTCGGCAATCATCCACAAGAACATTCGCAAGATGAATAACTCATCCGGTCGGCCAGTCTGAATAAGAACATCTTCATCCGGAAGAATATCTTCAATTCCAGGCTCTAACACTCATGCGGACCGACAACACAACCTCAACATGATCCAAGAACCTTCACAAGCTTGCTTGAATGACTAGGTACATCCGCACTTCCTTTTCCTACTGGAATCTCTTCTCTTCTTCTGAAACTTCAAGAACACAGTCTGTCGCGACTGTCAAACTGAGACAGGTTCTTCTGGACCTCCAAACTACATACAAACCAAGATGACACATCACAAGGACATCTCAAGCACTCCTTCCAATCCGCAGAGTCTGACAATGCACTTCCGGATCTCACCGGACCTTTTTGTAACACTCTGTCACTCCAGAGCATCTCCCAGAACCGGTTCTACTTGATCGATCACAACTTCTTCATATCTTCATACAGACCTCTAAAATCTTAACTAGAGCATCTTAAGACTCATATCTACAAACCCTTTAATCTGTATCCTCTGAGCCTCAACCTATTGAGTACTTTTTCCCTCTTCTCATCACTGTTCTTCACTAAGACTAATTTTCTCAATATCCTCAACACACAGCTCATCCAATCCTTCTTAACAATGTAATATGAGTATGTTGACATCAATGACAACACTGGTTAACCTCATACTTGCAACAATCTCCCCCTTTGTCATTGATGGCAACATATGATGTGAAAAACCATCAAGACAAGAACTCCTTTCTGTCACAGCTCCCCCTATCAGCAACAACTCTTCACATGTCTTCTCTTTCTTTTACTGCTCCCCCTTTGATCAACAATTTGTTTTTCACATGTCTTCTCTCCCCCTTTGACATCAATGGCAAAGGGCTGATACTTGCAATTCTAACACATCAGAATCATACCAGCTGCTCCCCCTTAGTAGCAGCTCCCCATCATCAATTTGGATCACAAGATATGACTGTGATATCCACTGGAATGATGCACATCAGTGCACCCTAGTTCATCACCAGAGGGGCCATAACCCCTAACTTCTCTCGGAGATACTCAAAAGAGTCCTTGGGAAGAGGTTTAGTAAAAATATCTGCAATCTGGTCCCTGGAGGGTACATACTCCAGTCTGACTTCATCCTTGTTGACTTGTTCTCTCAGAAAGTGAAATTTGATAGATATGTGCTTGGTCTTAGAATGCAACACCGGATTCTTAGAAATATTTATTGCACTTGAATTATCACAGAAAATTGTGATAGGCTTCTCATATTCTACTTTAATGTCTCTTAGCATTTGTTTCATCCACAAAATTTGAGTGCAACTACCTACTGCTGCAATATATTCTGCTTCAGTTGTAGATAGAGAAATTGCTTCTTGTTTCTTGTTTAGCCAAGAAATGAATCTTTTTCCCAAAAAGAAAGCTCCTCCACTTGTACTCTTCCTATCATTCACATCTCCTGCCCAATCTGCATCTGTATATGCATGAAGAGAAAAATCTTGATCTCTAGGATACTATAGACCATACTCAACTATTCCTTTCAAGTACCTAAAAATTCTTTTGATTGCCATAACATGAGATTCTCTAGGATCAGCCTAAAATCTTGCCACAAGACCAACAACCTGCATTATATCTGGTCTAGTCTGAGTTAGATACAATAAACCTCCAATCATTGATCTGTACTTTGTCTGATCTATTTTAGGAGAATCATCATCTTTGCTTTTAGGAGAATCATCATCTTTGCTCAACTTACATCCGGTTGCCATAGGAGTGTTCATTGGCTTTGAATCTTCCATTCCAAATTTCCTTAATAATGCTTTCACATATTTGGTTTGAGAGATAAAGATACCTTTCTTTGTCTGAGTAATTTGTAGACCCAAGAAGAAATTCATTTCACCAAGCATTGACATTTCAAACTCACTTTTCATTTGATCTGCAAAGGTTTTACACATACTGTCTCTTCCTCCAAAAATGATATCATCAACAAATACTTCAACAATCAAGATGTTTTCATTATCTATTTGGAAATATAGATTACTGTCAGCGATGCTTTTGTTGAAACGAATCTGCACAAGATGCTTATCCAACCTTTCATACCAAGCTCTTGGGGCTTGCTTCAATCCATACAGTGCCTTCTTTAATTTACAGACCATATCACCATGCTCAGATAACTAAAATCCATCTGGTTGTTCAATGTACACCTCTTCTTCTAAGTCACCATTCAAAAAGGCAGATTTGACATCCATCTGATATACTTTGAAATCTTTAAAGGCAGCGAATGCAAAAAATAGTCTGACTGCTTCAATTCTTGCTATCGGAGCAAAGGTTTCCTCAAAATCAATCCCTTCTATTTGAGAGTATCCTTTGTAGACTAATCTGGCCTTATTTCTAATTAGTTCAGCAACTTCATTTAGTTTGTTTCGGAAGACCCATTTGGTTCCAATCACATTCTTGTTACTAGGTCTGGAAACAAAATCCTAAGTGTGATTTTTCTCAATTTGCATCAACTCTTCCTCCATTGGTTTTGTCTAATTTTCATCATTGCATGCTTCATTTATTATCTTAGGTTCAATCTTTGAAATTAGATAACATTCATCTAAATTTTGAGCAACATTCCTTCTAGTTTGCACACCTTTGCTTTTGTCCCCTATGATCTGATCTTCAGAGTGGTTCAGTCTTACATACCTTGGAACTTTGGGAGTTTCTTGCACTTCTGCATCTTGATTAGGCTCATTCGGACCTATCTCTTCTTCCTAATTTACCGGATTAGTCTGAATTTGATCTTCAGGAGAGGATGGAGCTCTTTGAACCAGAACATCATTCTGATCATCTTCATCATACTCATAAAATCTTGAGGGCTTTTCAATACCTTCATCAACCTTCACATTTGTACTTTCTATCATCTTTCTCAGTCTCTTACTGTAACACTGGTATGCTTTGCTTTGAGTGGAGTAACCCAAGAAAATTCCTTCATCACTTCTAGCATCAAACTTTCCTAGATCTTCATCTCTTTTGATGTAACACTTGCTACCGAATACTCTGAAATATCTCACAGTAGGAGTTATACCAAACCAAAGTTCATAAGGAGTCTTACCAGTGTTGCTTCTGATTTGAACTCGATTGAGAGTATAGACTGCAGTGCTGACAACTTCTCTCCAAAACATCTAAGGAACATTTGCTTCCATCATCATTGTCCTGGATGCTTCCTGGATGGTCCTGTTCTTTCTCTTAACTACTCCATTCTGCTGTGGAGTCCTAGGAGCAAACAACTGTCTCTTTATACCATGCTTTTCACAAAAGTCTATGAATTCACCGGATGTGAATTCACCACCTCTATCAGACCTTAGACACTTCAGTTTCAATCCGGTTTGATTCTCTACCATAGCTTTGAAGATTTTGAACTTCTCCAAGGCTTCTGATTTCTCTTTTAGAAAGGTAACCCACATCATCTGGGAATGGTCATCAATCAGCAACATGAAATATCTATCTCTTTGCATACTTTTGATTCTTGTCAGACCACATATATCAATATGAACTAATTCCAATAATCCGGTAGAGGACTGATCCTTACTTTTGAAAGAGATTCTGCTCTGTTTACCTAGCTGACATTCTTTGCACAAACTATTTGTAGGTTTTACCAACTTTGGAAGATCTCTTACAGCCTGAGTATTGCTTATTTTGATGATGTTATCAAAATTTACATGACACATCCTTCTATGCCATAACCAACTCTAATCCACTTGAACAAACAAACAACTTTTATTAGAACCAATCAGATGGAAGATATTACCTTTTGTTTGAGTACCAGATGCAATCTCAGTTCTGGAGCTTTCAAAGATCCTGCATCTTCCATTTTTGAACCGGAGATCATAACCTTTGTCTACTAACTGTCCAACACTAAAAAGATTGTGCTTCAATCCTTCAACATACAGTACATTACCAGTTTTGCTCTTTCCATCAAAAGAAATAGTTCCCCTACCTCTGATTCTACCAGCAGAATTATCACCAAACTTCACCATTCCTCCTTCATATCTTTCCAAATCTAAGAACTTGTTCTTGTCACCTGTCATATGGTGAG
Source organism: Cunninghamia lanceolata (assembly GCA_027924645.1). NCBI lineage: Eukaryota > Viridiplantae > Streptophyta > Pinopsida > Cupressales > Cupressaceae > Cunninghamia > Cunninghamia lanceolata. Next base: position 4,117,973 of record BSBN01000076.1, read on the forward strand.
AGCATCCACTGTCAATAACCCAATCATCCTTTTCTTCAACTTGGGCAGCCAAAGCTCTTTCTACAACCTTATGATTGACAGATTCAGAGGATATTGGTTCTTCTTCCTTGATGGCAATAAACACCCATTCATTTTCAGATTTGTTTCCTATCTCTGATTCATCATCTGTTACTCCTTCATTATCAGCTTCTTCATGAACATAATAATAGTTCTTTTGGAACCTTTGTCTGTTAGAGTTTGACCTTGCAGATCTTTTCAGACATCTTGAAGCAAAGTGACCAATCTTATTACAGTTGAAGCACTTAAAAGGTAACTTTCCTTCATACTTACCGGATCCTCTTGGCAATCTCTTTGCAATGAGGGCTTCAAGATGAGCTGTTTCTGCTTCTTCTTCCATGTCTTTCCTTGCTTGATCATACCATGACAGCTTCCTTGAAGAGTTTTCTCCCAGATCAAATCTTTGTTTGCCTTTCACATAGACACTGGCTTTAAATGCAGATTCAGTCTTGGGGGGATCATCTCCAAACTTGGTCATTTCAAATGTAGCCAGTTTGCCAGCCAATTGCTCTCTTGTGACAGTTGCATGGGCTCTGAATTCATCAATGGCAGCAACTTTGATCTTGTAGGCAGCAGGAAGGGATCTGAGAATTTTGCACACAATCTCATTTTCATCCAGAACTCCACCAGCATTCCTGATTCCACACACCAGCTCATTTACTCTTGGCATAAAGGTGGTGATGTTCTCATCATCTCTCATCTTCAATCTTTCAAATTTTCCTTTGAGACTTTGTAACCTCGCACTCTTAACAAACTCATCTCCTTCATGCAGAAGTTCCAGTTTAACCTAGATCTCATAAGTAGTTGGTAGATCAATAACATTTGAGAGTTCTGAGTCAGTCAATGCACTTAGAAGAGCCTCTTTAGTTCGCAGATTTTTTTCAGCATCTGTGATTTCATTTAGAGTTGTCAGACCACCCTGTGGAGGTTTGTATGCTTTTTCAACCATGGACAAGTACGCCTTTCCCATACACTCCAAGTGACATTTCATGCGGCCTTTCCAAAGAGTGAAGTTGGTTCCATCAAATTTCAGACTGTCCTTCTTGTATGATGACATCTTGGATCTCCTCAAGCAGTTAAACTCCTTTTAGCTCTGATACCAATTGTTGATAACTGAGAGGGGGGTGAATCAGTTATCCTTAATTCACTTTTCCCAGTTCAAACACTTAAATCCACTTTGTTAATCAATAGCATAGCAATTAATCATTCATGAAAGCATAAGGCATAAACATCAAAGCAAATATATATCAACACATAAGACACCAAGATTTTGACGTGGAAAACCTGGTTAAGGGAAAAGCCACGGGGTGATTAACCCAAGGATTATTCTCTGTTAGAAGAATAAGAAAAATGGATGGCACATGCTAATTAGGGCTCACTGCCCCAGCACATTGCTCACAAAGAGGCACACTGCCTACAAGAGACACACTGTCTACAAAGTGATAAGAATCACAAACTTGAACTAGAGATTGACATCTTTACCATGCCTGGATCAGTTCCATTTAAGCCCAAGAAACTTCTGCTCTGCCCTTCACTCTTTCGCTATTCCACACTCATCCACCGCTCAACACACTTCGAGATGAACTCACAAACCTTTATTTATACAAGGCATCAACTTAGGAACTATCATCTAAGTCAGCAATCATCCATAAGAGCATTCGCAAGTCGGCAATCATCCACAAGAACATTCGTAAGATGAATAACTCATCCGGTCGGCCAGTCTGAATAAGAACATCTTCATCTGGAAGAATATCTTCAATTCCAGGCTCTAACACTCATGCGGACCGACAACACAACCTCAACATGATCCAAGAACCTTCACAAGCTTGCCTGAATGACCAGGTACATCCGTACTTCCTTTTCCTACTGGAATCTCTTCTCCTCTTCTTCTGAAACTTCAAGAACACAGTCTGTCGCGACTATCAAACTGAGATAGGTTCTTTCAGACCTCCAAACTATGTACAAACTGAGATGACACATCACAAGGACATCTCAAGCACTCCTTCCAATCCACAGAGTCTGACAATGCACTTCCGGATCTCACCAGACCTTTTTGTAACACTCTGTCACTCCGGAGCATCTCCCAGAACCAGTTCTACTTGATCAATCACAACTTCTTCATATCTTCATGCGGACCTCTGAAATCTTAACTGGAGCATCTTAAGACTCATATCTACAAACCCTTTAATCTGCATCCTCTGAGCCTCAACCTATTGAGTACTTTTTCCCTCTTCTCATCACTATTCTTCACTGAGACTAATTTTCTCAATATCCTCAGCACACAGCTCATCCAATCCTTCTTAACAATGTAATATGAGTATGTTGACATCAATGACAACACTGGTTAACCTCATACTTGCAACACCCTAAACCTTAATCCATCAACCATCAACCATCAACCCTAATTCCTTATCTCTAAACCTTAAACCCTAATCCCTCAACCCTAAACCCTAAATGCTATCCCTATTCCTAAACCCTCAACCCTCGACACTATACCTTAAACCATAATCCCTTATCCCTAAACCCTAAACCCTAAACCCTAATTCCTCAACCCTAAACCTTCAACCCTAAACGCTATCCCTAATCCCTCTACCCTCAACACTTACCTTGACCCTAATCCCTTGACCCTCAACCCTAAACTCTATGGACCTAAAGCCTCAACCCTAAACCCTAATCCCTCAAGGTCCTAAACCTAAATCTGTTATCCCTAAACTCTAAACCCTATCCCTAAACCCTAAACCCTCATCCCTCAACCTTAAACCTTAATCCCTCAACCCTAATCCCTAATCCCTCAACCCTAAACCCTAATCCCTCTTGACCTTAAACCCTTAAACCCTAAACCCTTGAACCTTAAACCCTTAAACCCTCAACCCTTATCCACCCCTCTCCTCCCCTATATGCCTCATCCCCATCTCTACCCTCCTCTACCCTCGACACTATACCTTAACCCTAATCCTTTAACCCTCACCCCAAAAGCCTCAACCCTCAACCATTAAACCTGAGCCCTCAACCCTCAACCCTCAACCCTCTACCCTCAACCTATTACTTAATCCCTAATCACTCAACCCTCAACCCTCAACCCTAAAAACTCTACGGGCTCAAGTCCTTATATACCCTAAACCAAAAACCCTTACATACATACATATAAGCATACATACATATAAACATACATACATATAAACATGCATACATATATACATACATACAAGCATGCATACATAAATACATACAAGCATACATATATACATACATACATAAATATAGGCATACATACATACATCAATATATACATACATACATATAGGCATACATACATACATACATACATACATAGAAGCATACATACATACATGCTTAATAACCTTGAACATAAAACATTCCAAGGGAGACATAACAGATGCGCGTTATAACATGCTCGCATTATGTCAAACATGACAAACAATGGGTAAACTTTTGCAAAAAGGGAAAAATGCAAAAGAAAACATAATGCGAGCATGTTATAATGTGAGCACGTTATAATGCGAATGCATTATAATGTACTCGCGTTATATTTTTTTTGGGAATCCCAAGCCTTAGCCTTGGGATTTACTTTGGATTTCCAACCCAAAGACTTGGAGTGCCTTCCCAACATCCAAAGACAAGTTTTTGTATATTCTACAAGATTTCACATAATTTCGTTTGTGCTAACCCTCAGAATTGCACGTGTTTCAAGGTTAAACAAATCAAACACCTGGGTAATGTTAGGCTTTCTCTTAGCTATTTAACGATGTAATTTTGTTCACATTTTGACACTATTAAGCCTTTCACCTTTAATTTCTTTTGCTTGTGTGTCCGTTTTGGGAAAAAATCAGTGTTTGGTCTTTTTTTCATTGTAAATTAACCGTTCATTGAAATTTAAAAAAAAATTACATTTTTAGAAACTAGACTCCATTGTACACATGTTAAAAAAAATAATTTTCAATTAGTTTTAAAAATTTATAGGGGTGGCACGGCCAAAATTCTATTTTTCAGGATGTGTCCACTTTGAAAATTAGTAAAAAATCAAATATTCATTAAATAATTATAAGAAAAATCGGGCATAAACTACATGTTAGCTAATTTCTCACTTAAGTGATTTTAAAAATACAAAAAAAAAGTTAACCTTTTGAGGGAGCCACAAAACATGCTATGTTATGTTTTTTTTATAGAAATAACACCAATTTATATGGCTCCCTCTTTTGAACCCCTTAATCTATACCATTTTTAAAAAAAATAGTAGTTTAGAAAGTAGACTCGGAGCACTATGAACATTATTTTTGGTGCATCTTAAAATTTTGAGTATAACCATGCTCAATTTCTCATCCAAGGCCAACATTTCCTGATTTCAGAAAAAAAAGTGGCCACTTAAGACCCCTTTTTGGCCCCCCATCTTCTTGCACTTACCCGTTTTGAACTCAGTTTTGAGGAACTTAGAGGTTCCTAAACATCTTAAAATTTGTCATAATTGATGAAGTGGATTATAACATGATAGTTCTCTTCATGAGCTTTCTGACGCATTAAATGGTTTACCAATCGAACACCTAAATCAAAAGTTATAGCCTCTGAAAGTTAGACCTATTTTTGGGAAATGTAAAAACGTGTTGGAGACTTATAAGAGCTGTAAAGGGGAAAGCTACACTTGTTGGTGTGTGTTTTGGCACATCACAAGGCATCTTTGATTGGATATAATTTGGGCACCACTTTTGGATGGTTTTATCTCATGGTTTTGTAATTACCATTGACGGTTTACTATATTGTATCTCCTATATATCATGAGCTTGAGATGGATGTTGTGTGTAAGAGTCTTATAGATGTTGAGTTACCTCTTGGATCTCTGGTTGGTTATGTTGCAAGTATGGGCCTAACCGGTGTTGTCATTGATGTCAACATACTCTTGTTTCATTAATGATAAGGATTGGATGAACTATGTGCTGAGGATATTGAGAAAATTAGTCTCAATCAGAAACAATGAAGAATAGTGATGATAGTAAGGTAAAAGTCCAAGTTAGGATGAAGATCAGAGGATGCAGTTTAAAGGGTTTGTAGATATGAGTCTTAAAGTGATCCAGTAAAGATTTTAGAGGTCCGCATGAAGATTTGAAGAAGTTGTGGCTACTCAAGTAAAACCAGTTCTGACAGGTGTTCAGTGGTGACAGAGTGATACAGACAGGTCTAATGAGATCCGGAAATGCATTATCATGTTCTACAGATTTGAGGGAGTGTTAAGGAAGTCTTTGTGAAGTGTCAACTCGATTGGTTTGTGGTTTGAAGGTCGGCAAGCATCTATTCCTTTGTAACAATGATGACAGACTGTGTTCTTGAGTTTCTAGATGAAGGAGAGAAGGATTTCAGTAAGTAGATGAAGTGTGGATGTTCTTGGTGATTCAGGCAAGCTTGTGGAGGTCTTTGGATCATGTCTAGTTCATGTTGGTGGTCCACATTGAAGTTGGAGCTCGCAATTGAGGAATAACTTCCAGATGATGGTGTCCTTCCTGAGACTGGCCGACCGGATGAGTTACACATCCTGTGGATGTTCTTGTTGATGTTTGCCGACTTAGATGATTATTCCTAAGTCGATGTCTTGTATAAATAAGGGATTGTAAAATCATTTCAAGTGGGGTCTTGTGGAGATGAGTGTGTGGTAGCAAGGAGGAGAGCGAAAGACAGAGCAGAAGTATTGGGCTTAAATGGAACTGACTCAAGCATGGTGAAGATGCTATTTTCTAGTTCAAGTATGTGATACTTATTCTTTTGTAGATAGTGTGTCTCTTGTAGGCAATGGGCCTCTTGTGAGCAGTGTGCTCGGGCAGTGAACCCTAATTGGCATGTGCCATTTTGTTCTTTCTATTCTTCTAACAGAGAATACAATCTTGGGTTAATCACCCCGTGGTTTTTCCCTTAACCAAGTTTTCCACGTCAAAATCTTGGTGTCTTATGTGTTGATGTGTTTTTGCTCTTGATTGAATGCATTATGTTTCCATAATTGATTTATTAATATGCTACTAAATCACTAAGAAGATTTTAAGAGTGTAAATGGAAAGAAAGTTTTGACAACTGATTCACCCTCCCTCTCAGTTGTTTGTTTTGAATCTAACAATTGGTATCAGAGCCAAGTTCCTCTAAAAGGAGCTTAACTGCTTGAGGAGATCCAGGATGTCATCCTACAAGAAGGATAGTCTGAAGTTTGATGGAACCAATTTTAATCTTTGGAAAAGTCGCATGAAATGTCACTTGCAATGTATGGGAATGTAGTACTAGAAGATGGCCTCAACAATGTATACTCCTCCTTAGGGTGGTCTGAAATCCCCAAATGAAATCACAGATGCTGAAAATAATCTGCAGACTATAGAAGCTCTTCTAAGCACACTATCTGATTCAGAGCTTTTAAATGTTGTTGACCTACCAACTCCTTTTGAGATTTGGCAAAAACTGGACCTTCTGCATGAAGGAGACAAGTATGTTAAATGTGCAAGGTTACAGAGTCTGAAAGGGAAATTTAAAAATCTGAAGATGAGAGATGATGAAAATATTACTACTTTTATGCCAAGAGTAAATGAGATTGTTTGTGGAATTAGATATGCTGGTGGAGTCTTGGATGAAGATGAGATTGTTGGCAAAATTCTCAGATCCCTTCCTGTTTCTTATAAAATCAAGGCTGCTGCCATTGAAGAATTCAGAGCCCATACAACTATCACAAGAGATCAATTGGCTAGTAAATTGGCTGCATTTGAAATGACCGAGTTTGGAGATGCCCCTCCTAAGAATGAATTTGCATTCAAAGCCAGTGCCTCTATGAAAGGTAAACAAAGGTTTGATCCGAGAGAGAACTCTTCAAGGAAACTCTCATGGTATGAAAAAGCAAGAAAAGACCTAGAAGAAGAGGAAGTAGAAACTGCTCAACTTGAAACCCTTATTGCAAAAAGACTACCAAGAGGATCCGGTAAGTATGAAGGAAAATTGTCTTTTATGTGTTTTAACTGCAATAAGATTGGTCATTTTGCCTCAAAATGTTCAGAAAGATTTTCAAGGCCAAATCCTAATAGATCAAGGTTCCAAAAGAATTATTACTATGTTCATGAGGAAGATGATAATGAAGGAGTAACAGATGATGAATTAGAGACAGAAAACAAATCTGGAAGTGATTGGGTGTTTATTGCCATCAAGGAAGAAGAACCATTATCCTCTAAATCTGTCAATCATAAAGTTGTAGAAAGAGCTTTGGCTGCCCAAGTTGAAGAAAGGGATGATTGGGTCATTGACAGTGGATACTCTCACCATATGACAGGCGACAAAAATAAGTTCATAGATTTGGAAAGGTATGAAGGAGGAGTGGTAAAGTTTGGTGATAATTCTGCTAGTAGAATCAGAGAAAGAGGAACTATTTCTTTTGATGGAAGGAACAAAACTGGTAATGTACTATATGTTGAAGGACTGAAGCACAATCTTCTCAGTGTTGGTCAGTTGGTGGACAAAGGCTATGATCTCCAATTCAAGAATGGAAAATGCAAGATCTTTGAAAGTTCCGGAATAGAGATTGCATCCGGTACTCAAACTAAAGGTAATATCTTCCACTTGGTTGGTACTGGTAAAAGTTGTTTATTTATTCAAGTTGATTAGAGTTGGTTATGGCATAGGAGAATGTGTCATGTGAATTTTGATAATAGCATCAAGATAAGCAATACTCAGACTATAAGAGATCTTCCAAAACTAGTGAAACCTACAAATAGTTTGTGCAAAGAATGTCCGTTGGGAAAACAAAGTAGAATCTCATTTAAAACCAAGGAACAATCTTCCACCGGATTATTGGACTTAGTTCATACTGATCTTTGTGGTCTGGCAAGAATCAGGAGTGTGCAAGGTGATAGATACTTCATGTTACTAATTGATGACTATTCCCAGATGATGTGGGTAACCTTTTTGAAAGAGAAATCAGAAGCTCTTGAGAAATTCCAAATATTCAAGGCTATGGTAGAGAATGAAACCGGATTAAAATTGAAATGTCTGAGGTCTGATAGAGGTGGAGAATTCACATCTGGTGAGTTCATAGATTTATGTGAGAAACATGGAATTAAGAGATAGTTGTCTGCTCCTAGGACACCACAATAGAATGGAGTAGTTGAGAGAAAGAAATGGACAATCCAGGAAGCATCTAGGACCATGATGATGGAAGCAAATGTTCCTTAGATCTATTGGAGAGAAGCTGTCAGCACTGCAGTCTATACTCTCAACCGAGTACAAATTAGAAGCAATACTGGTAAGACTCCCTATGAACTTTGGTTTGGCATCACTCCTACTGTGAGGTATTTTAGAGTTTTTGGTAGCAAATGTTACATTAAAAGAGATGAAGATCTAGTAAAGTTTGATGCTAGAAGTGATGAAGGAATATTCTTGTGCTACTCTACTCATAGCAAAGCATACCGGTGTTATAACAAGAGACTGAGAAAAATGATTAAAAGTACAAATGTGAAGGTTGATGAAGGAATTGAAAAACCCTCAAGGTTTTATGAATATGATGAAGATGATTAGAATGGTGTTCTGATTCAAGGAGCCCAAGCCTCCTCTAAAAGTCAGATTCAAACTGATCTGGTAAATCAAGAAGAAGAGATGAGTTTTAATGAGCCTGATCAAGAATCAGAAGTGCAAGAAACTCACAAAGTTCCAAGGTATGTAAGACTGAACAACTCTGAAGATTAGATCATAGGTGACAAAAGCAAAGGTGTGCAAACTAGAAGGAGAATTGCTCAAAATTTAGATGAGTATTATCTGATTTCAAAGATTGAACCTAAGTCAGTAGATGAAGCCTGCAATGATGAAAACTAGACTAAAGCAATGGAGGAAGAGCTGATGCAAATTGAGAAAAATCACACTTGGGATCTTGTTCCCAGACCTAGAAAAAAGAATGTGATTGGAACCAAATGGGTCTTCTGGAACAAATTGAATGAAGTTGGTGAAGTAATCAGAAATAAAGCCAGATTGGTCTGCAAGGGCTATTCTCAAATAGAAGGAGTTGATTTTGAAGAAACTTTTGCTCCGGTGGCAAGAATTGAAGCAGTTAGATTATTTCTTGCTTTTACTGCTTTCAAGGATTTCAAGGTATATCAGATGGATGTCAAGTCTGCCTTCCTGAATGGTGACTTAGAAGAAGAAGTGTACATTGAGCAACCGGATGGATTTCAATTGTCTGATCATGGTGATATGGTCTGCAAGTTGAAGAAGGCATTGTATGGACTAAAGCAAGCCCCAAGAGCCTGGTATGAAAGATTGGATAAGCATCTTTTGAAGATTGGTTTCAACAAAGGTACTTCTAATAGTAATTTGTATTTCAAAATTGATCATGAGAACATCTTGATTGTTGAAGTGTTTGTTGATGATATCATCTTTGAAGGAAGAGATAGTATGTGTAAAACCTTTACAAATCAAATGAAAAGTGAATTTGAGATGTCCATGCTTGGGGAAATGAATTTCTTCTTGGGTCTACAAATCACTCAAACAAAGAAAAGAATTTTCATTTCTCAGACCAAATATGTGAAAGAATTATTGAAGAAATTTGGGATGGAAGATTCAAAACTAATGAATACTCCCATGGCAACTGGATGTAAATTGAGCAAAGATGATGACTCTCCTAAGGCTGATCAGAAAAAGTATAGGTCAATGATTGGAGGACTATTGTATCTTACTCAAACTAGACCAGACATTATGTAGGTTGTTGGTCTTGTTGCTAGATTCCAGGTTGATCCTAGAGAATCTCATGTCATGGAAATCAAGAGGATTTTTAGATATCTAAAAGGGACAGTTGAGTATGGTCTATGGTATCCTAGAGATCATGATTTCTCTCTTCATGCATATACTGATGCAGATTGGGCAGGAGATGTGGATGACCGGAAGAGTACCAGTGGTGGAGCATTCTTTTTGGGGAAGAGATTGGTTTCATGGCTGAGCAAGAAACAAGAGGCAATATCTCTATCCACTACAGAAGTAGAATATATTGCAGCAGCAGGTAGTTGCACTCAAGTTTTGTGGATGAAACAAATGCTAAGAGACATAAGAGTGGAGTATGAGGAGCCTATCACAATTTTCTATGATAATTTAAGTGTAATAAATATATCTAAGAATCTGGTGTTGCATTCAAAGACTAAACATATATCCATCAAGTTTCACTTTTTGAGAGAGCAAGTGAACAAGAATGAAGTCAGATTGGAGTTTGTACCTTCCAAGGATCAGATTGCAGATATCTTTACTAAACCTCTACCTAAGGACTCTTTTGAGTATCTCAGGGAGAAGTTAGGGGTTATTGCCCCTCCGGTGATGAACTAAGGTGCACTGATGTGCATCAGTCTAGTGGATATCACAGTCATATCTTGTGGTCCAGATTGATGATGGGGAGCTTCTACTCAGGGGGAGTAGCAGGTATGATTCTGAAGTGGTGAAATTGCAAGTATCTTCCCTTTGCCATTTATGTCAAAGGGGGAGAGAAGACATGTGAAAAATAGGTGGTTGTTGATCAAAGGGGGAGTAGTAAAGGGAGAGAAGAAATGTGAATAGTTTTTGCTAATAGGGGGAGTTGTGATAGTAAGAAGAAGTTCTTGTCTTGATGGTTAAAATAGTTTTTCACATCATATGTTGCCATCAATGACAAAGGTGGAGATTGTTGCAAGTATGGGCCTAACTGGTGTTGTCATTGATGTCAACATACTCCTGTTGCATTAATGATAATGATTGGATGAACTATGTGCTGAGGATATTGAGAAAATTAGTCTCAATCAGGAACAGTGAAGAACAGTGATGACAGTAAGGTAAAAGTCCAAGTTAGGATAAAGATCAGAGGATGCGGTTTAAAGGGTTTGTAGATATGAGTCTTAAAGTGATCCAGTAAAGAGTTTAGAGGTCCGCATGAAGATCTAAAGAAGTTGTGGCCGCTCAAGTAAAACCAGTTCCGGTAGGTGTTCAGTGGTGACAGCGTGATACAGACAGGTCCGGTGAGATCTGGAAATACATTATCCTGTTATGCAGATTTGAGGGAGTGTTAAGGAAGTCTTTGTGAAGTGTTACTCGATTGGTTCGTGGTTTGAAGGTCTGCAAGGATCTACTCCTTTGTAACAGTGATGACAGACTGTGTTCTTGAGTTTTCGGATGAAGGAGAGAAGGATTTCAGTAAGTAGATGAAGTGTGGATGTTCTTGGTGATTTAGGCAAGCTTGTGGAGGTCTTTGGATCATGTCTAATTCATGTTGGTGGTCCACATTGAAGTTGGAGCTCGCAATTGAGGAATAACTTCCAGATGATGGTGTTCTTCCTGAGACTGGCTGACTGGATGAGTCACACATCTTGCGAATGTTCTTGTTGATGTTTGCCAACTTAGATGATTATTCCTAAGTTGATGTCTTGTATAAATAAGGGATTGTAAAGTCATTTCAAGTGGGGTCTTGTGGAGATGAGTGTGTGGTAGCAAGGAGGAGAGCGAAAGACAGAGCAGAAGTATTGGGCTTAAATGGAATTGACTCAAGCATGGTGAAGATGCTATTTTCCAGTTCAAGTATGTGATACTTATTCTTTTGTAGACAGTGTGTCTCTTGTAGTCAGTGGGCCTCTTGTGAGCAGTGTGCTTAGGCAGTGAGCCCTAATTGGCATGTGCCATTTTTTTCTTTCTATTCTTCTAACAGAGAATACAATCTTGGGTTAATCACCCCATGGTTTTCCCTTAACCGGGTTTTCCACGTCAAAATCTTAGTGTCTTATGTGTTGATGTGTTTCTTCTCTTGATTGAATGCATTATGTTTCCATAATTGATTTATTGATATGCTGCTAAATCACTAAGAAGATTTTAAGAGTGTAATTGGAAAGAAAGTTTTGACAACTGATTCACCCCCCGTCTCAGTTGTCTATCCCGAATCTAATAGGTTATACTCCTGTGAAAGATTTCTCTGCAAGTATATTGTAATCTTCTTGATTCTTGAATAATATATTGGGTAGCTTTGGAGTGTGGGGTTTTTTACTTGAAAGGGTTTTCCCCACATATATCTTGTGTTGTGAGTTTTGTATTTTGATGTTGTTATTACCTTTCTGATAATGTGCATCTAATAACCTGTAACTGTAAAAGTTAAAATTTCCATAAATCTTTCCTCAATAGATCAGTGTAGGAAGTGTTTCAACATACCTTGCTTCCTTTCAAGAGGCCCATTTTTTTGTTGAATCTCTATGGGAGGTAGCTCATGTTATTGAAATAATATATCAGATATTGTTGCCTACATGCAAATAAACAGAGATGCTACATCATTCAACTAAATGGCGGGTGGAACAATCACCTTTTCTAAAGCTTCTTGGAGCATTACGTGGTATGCAGGTGATGTTTATATTAATTCCCATAGAGAGATCTTATCCAGAGTAGCACAAAGCTTCTCAACAAGATCATATTGTTTACCAGTATTCGTAGGATGGTGAGGTGCTTGAGGTAGGATAGGTTGAGAAGGTGGAAGAGAGACTGGCACATGTGGTGCTTGCTTACTTTTCTTGTTATTATAGTTGTTATATGTGTGAGCAACCTCATCGTAGTGGGATTACTGCGATATACCTTGAATCGTAATCACTAGTTTGAAGCGAGTAATTGTATTAGGTGCCTTATGCACAATAACTTTAGGAGCATTAGTGCACTTATCCACTATCCCCTTATTGGGCGGAATAAGTCTATTAATGATAATTAAATTAACATTGTTTTCTTTTTTATTAAGCTCAACATCCATCTCCAAGGGATTTAATGTGAGAGACCTTTCCTCCTCCACTAATTCCTCATCTTTTGAAGGGGGGGCATTAGAATGAAGGGAAGGTAAAGTGTTGTTAAGAAAATTGTTGATGATTGTATCTCTGGTGGTGTCCAAGGGCTTTGAACATGTAACCAAAGGAGACATACCAAGGGTCTCCATATCCTTAGTGATATCCAAGGTATTTGAGAATTCAATCTAAGGATGAATATCAAAGGTCTTCATGTCCTTAGTGATGTCCAAGATACTTGGATATTCGACCGAAGGTGGGAGATCCTTAGGATGAGCCATATAAACCTCATGTACTATGGTAGAAATAGAAGTAGGAGAAGAACTATCACCATCATATTTCTCATGACTATTCATGGAGATGAATTCAGTTAGATCTTCTAGTATTGAAGGATACTCACCCATGAGGGTTATGAAGCTATCAAAATCAGATATGCACCCAAGGATTTCATATAAAGAGCCTTTAAAGACATCAATATCTAATACATAAGGATGCCTATTAATGAATTTGTAAAAGTGCTCAAGATCTATGATATATGTATGCAAAGATATCAAAGAGAAATAACATGAAGACACCATAATGAAGTGTCTTGGAACTGCAATTTACAATCAGATCTTCTTATTAATCAAGTACCACCAAGGTGAGAATAAGACTATAATAAGAGACCTACATGTGCAAGATAAGTGGGGCTTCCAAAAATTAAGATATTCTTGGTAACCACAACAACTAAGTCTTGCAAGTGTAAGATGTGTAGTATTTGTAAAAGAAGTGCCTAAATAATTTATCCACTTAAATGCAACAATTAATTATAATACTTTTCTTTGAGAAAGATGCACAAAATGCAAGACTAGCTAGGGTTTTACCACAAAACCCTAGATCTTAAATGTTTACTTCTAAAGACTATTTTTTAAAAAAATCTGCAAGCCTTATGTTTGAATAGAAATGAAATTTATGACATGAAATAACAATGCAAGATCAGATTTTAAATGTTTATGACAATAGAAAAATCTGAAACAAGATTTTAAATACAAACCCTAGGTTTTTGAATTCGACTAGGTTTTTCAAAAATGCAATTTTTTTACCAAAACCCTAGCAAATGAGAGATTCAAATGTGAGGTGCAACACCAAGAAAGGATTATATACTGCAATATGAATCAGATATGATGCAAAAATTAGAGATTTAAATATTTATGTGATTATTTATAACATATGCAATGGAAAGAATGCACAAATATGCTTTTTTCTAAGCCTAAAATGTTGAATTTTTCCACTTTTTTCAATGCAACTATGAAGAATAAGATTTACAATAGAAAGGATGATAAGGTACAGAAAATTAAAACCCTTTAATCAACCCAATAATGCAAAAAGATCTGTAACAACATGCCAATCTACAAACCCTAGGTTGAAGATTAGCTAGATTTTTTTAAAATGCGAGGTTTTTTACAAACCCTATCAATGCAATAATGTAAAATTAAGCTTTAACTATGCAAAATGATGAATGAATGGAATCTAATCAGATCTAGGGTAGAAAATAGCTCAAATATAATGCAATAAGGATGCCAAAATGTAAGAAACTACAGGTTCACCAAAATGTAATGTAGAAAACAGAGACTAGCTCAATAGATCAAACTAGGTCAAATCCTCTTCTACAAAACTTTCGAGGCATAAATCGAGCTTGGCTTCTACCTTAGAAGGAGAGACAAACTACAAGGGTTCTGACCTTTTTTTGTATAGAGAAGCACTTAATCCAAATCCAATCAATCAAGCTAGGATCAAGACACATAACCCTAGTTGACAATGCTTTGAGCACAACAGACTGTCGGTACCTGAACCCCAACAACCAAATAGACAACAGAGATCAACAGAGAATTTAGAAACTTTTCCCAGAGGTAAAAATGCCCAGGACAGGGGCGCTTGGGCACCTTGGTCCTAAATCAGGGTTTTCATAAATTGTTTTCTCTATTAGGCCTATACCATCAAGCTTTTCATTCTTCTCGAAGCTCAGCTTCTGAAACCTATCCGTCTAACTTACACACACGAAAAGAGGGAAAAGGTCAGGTTCTATTTAGTATCTTGCCTTAGTCAAGCCCCATGAATGGTGTTTGCACCTCCACAATAGAAAAGATGATTGATAAAGAGTGCATTCCCTAGGAGGGCAAATGCAAATCCAAAGTAGAATAGAATGCTTAACACAAAGCACAAAGAAAGGAAGTCACCATGAGCATGGAAACCCTTGTATGCTTGTAGACGATATCACAACTTGACTCAAGAAGTTGGTGTAGCCTCCAAGTATCTTCACAAGACTTAGAAAATGTTAGTGCCACAACAATAATCTATAATAGAGAGTATGATATAGAGAGAGTAAGAGAGCTAGAGTGCCAACATTCACTAAATAAAGTTAGATTAGAAGAAGATGTACAAATGAATGACTTAGCTTACTTTTATATGCATTCCCGTCAATTTAAGGGGAAATAAACTACGTAAGGCCAACATTAGGAATGTCTTAGAGGGCCCAAGATGAAAAGGCACAAATTTTGGGTAAGACTAAAGGAGGGCCCAGGGTGCTTAGGTGCCTTGGTCCTTTAGCCACTTAACTCCTGAAAAGAGGCACTTAAAATCTTCTTAGCCCAACCTTATTGTTCTTTTCTGAGTTTTGTGCATTAGGATCAAGTATTACATGCTTAATGCTTAAAAAGGTATTAAAATAGGTCCCAATAAACAAGTGTAAATATTTGAGGCCCATCTAGGAGCTAAACAAGGTGTAAAATGGTGGTGTACACATTTTACAATGTTATAGTATATACATATCACTTGAACCTATACCATAAGAAAGTATTACCAATAGTTGTAGAAAAGGTAATATATAATCTGTAATATGAACAATGCAAGTAAACATATTATGTTACATAATCTATGATTGAACTATAACATAAGTAAATAATGACATCCAATCTATAATGGCATGATGGTGTCAAATAGGTGGACCTTAAATACTTTTAAATCACAACATAAGGTAGTGTGTAACACAACAAGACAAATGTATAGCATGGTAATACAAATGTATAACGCAAGATTCAAAATACATTTGGTCAACTCATTAATAGTTCTACATATGTATGTGTATACAATTGTATGTTTTATGTCTATATAGTTGTATTTATATGCATATACAATTGTATCTTATATATATAATGTAAACACATATGCGTAGCTATATAGACACGATAAGTCATTTGTAATGGCTCAATGGTGCAAAGTAGGTGGACCTCAAATACATATAATATGTGATATGAGAATGCATGTTGAGGAGAAAGAAAAGATTATTGTAGCAAGAAAAATAGTATGGCTTGGTTGGAGTTACATTGTGTGTGTGTATATATGCATATATAGCTATATAGATGTATATATAGTTGTATAAAGACATATGCATAGTTGAATACGCATATTCATTCATTTCTAATAGTGCACTAGTGTAAAAGACCTCAAATATATAAAAACTATCAACATAAACTTTTGAATAAAAATAAAGTCCTCAGTTGTATATGATTGTATAATTCTGAAGAGTTACATTATAGGAGAAAGGAGAGATTGTTGTAGAAAAATGTGGTTTACAATTTTTTGGAGTTATATATCTCAAATATATATATACCAGTGGTAGTAGAAAAAAAATCACATTTTTACTTAGCAAAATTTGCAACTTGGCCAAGTTTGACTTTCATAGGTTTTGAAATGGATATCTGTTTTGCTTTACCCAATTCTTCACATTTAATTGTTTTGCTATACCACTTTCATTGTTTTCCGCATTTAATATGTATTCTTTTCCATTTTCCAAGTCCTACATGTGTCGAAGTTGTATTGTTTGTCAAGTTTTAGTCTAAGTGTTAGTCCTAGCTCTCGTGGTTATTAAAATGTTAGTATAGTTAGATTTATCCTTAGGTAACATTAATTACACATTGTTGCACAAACAACCACACTCAAAAATAACCTTACATAATTAAGGTTAGTTCCTTTAATGTTCTATCATTTGGTGAGCCTAACAGATCCAACTAGTTCAATCTAGTTATAGTTCATGCTTAGCCTTCCAAGAGAGTTCATGCCATGTTAACTCTGCATTATATCCTCACTTTCCTCTTTGCATGTCCTAGTCTTCTTGTTTCTATTTGCTTTGTCGATATGGGAGATAGATAGGGACGAAGAGGAAGAGAGGGTGGAGATGAAGGGGAGAGATAGGGTGAGAGAGAGAGAGAGAGAGAGTTGCTTGGGGTTAGGGTTTAGGGGCATTATATAGGGTTTATGAGTTTATAATTGCTCAAGTTTAGGGTTTAGGGTTTAGAGGTTAGGGGAATTATTTAGGGTTTAGGGTTTAGGGTTTAGGGGTTTGGGGTTTAGGGTTTAAAGAGAGATAGAGAGGGGGGTGATAGAGATTGGGAGAGATGGAGGAGACAGAGGGGAGAGATAGAGAGATAGAGAGTGAAAGACATGTCCAAAGACAGAGAGAGATGTTAAGAGGTAGAGGGATGATAGATATATGGAGATAGGGAGAGATAGGGAGATACAGGTTTAGGGTTGCTTGGGTTTAGGGGCATTATTTAGGGTTTAGGGTTTATGGTTTTGGGGTTAGGGGTTAAGGTCTAGAGGTTTAGGGTTTAGGGTTTAGAGGGAGATAGAGGACCAATAGGGAGATATAGAGAAGACTGAGTGGAGAGAAAGGGAGATAGAAAGTGAGGGACATGGCCAGAGACATAGGGAGATAGATTTAGAGGTAGAGGGACAAAGGTGATAGGGAGATAGGAGAGAGATAGGGAGATAGAGGTTTAGGGTTTAGGGGTTTGGGATTTAGGGTTTAGGGGTTTAGGGGTTAGGGGTTAGGGTTTAGGGGCATTATTTAGGGTTTATGATTTATTGTTTATGGGTTAGGGTTCAGGTTTAGAGGTTTAGGGTTTATGGTTTATAGAGAGAGAGGAATGATATGGAGATATAGAGGAGATTGAGGAGAGAGAGAGTGAGGCACATGGCCAGGGACATAGGGAGAGAGATTGAGAGGTAGATGGATGATAGAGATAGGGAGATAGGTGAGAGATAGGGAGATAGAGCTTTAGAGTTGACTGGATTTAGGGTTTAGGGTTGCTCAGGTTTGGAGAGAGAGAGAGAGGGGTTTAGGGTTTATGGTTTAGGGGTTAAGGTTTAGAGGTTTAGGGTTTAGTGTGTAGAGAGAGAGGACCAATAGGGAGATATAGAGAGTGAGGGACATGGCCAGAGACATAGGGAGAGAGATTGAGAGGTATAGGAATGATAGAGATAGGGAGATAGGGAGATAGAGAGATAGAGAGATAGGGTTGCTTGGGTTTAGTTTTTAGGGTTTAGGGGTTTGGGGTTTAGGATTTAGGGGTTTAGGGTTTCTCAAGTTTAGGGGTTAGGGGTTAGGTTTAATCATGCATTAATATAAGTTGTGGAGTGAGAAAGGGGTGGTATGGGTATGGTTGAATGGAATAATGAGGTGATTTAATTGGTGATGACCTAGGTGAAGTGATGGGTAAGGTGTCTTATGTGGGATTGCTAAAAAGTGTGATTGGTAATGGTGGAGATAGCTAAATGTCATATTCTAAGGGTTCAAAGGTGAGGAAAGTGTAAGATGGGGATATGGGATAATCCATGGTTTAATGATTATTCAAGGGAGTCTCCTTATAATGATTATCAATGATGGTGTCGATAGGGGGAATGGAGTCTATGAATGTAGGTGTGGGAATGTGAGCTATGACATTGCGATTGTATTGGATGAATAATGGAAAGTAGGGGCAACTGTCTAGTGATGGAAGGATCCACATGATCAAATGATGTTTGGGGAAGGGCTTTTATTAGGAAAGTAAGGATTTGGGTGAGGGTCTAGGGTTTGGTGGAGAAGATTTTATGGAAAATTTGAAGGTCATTAAAATTGACATGAATAGAAGAAGTACAAGAGATGGCTAAGGATAAATGGTAGGCTCAAAATAGGATAACTACGACTATGATGATGAAGATGGAAAGAAAAGTCAACAACAATAGTATGCTATTTTTCACCAAATGAAAGAACCTTAAAGGTTAACCTTAATTAGGTAAGGTTATTTTTGAATGTGGTTGTTTGTGCAACAATGTGTAAATTAATGTTACTTAAGGATAAATCTAACTATACTAACATTTTAATAACCATAAGAGTTAGGACTAACAATTCGACTAAAAACTTGGCAAATAATACAACTTGGACACATATAGGGCTTAGAAAATTTAATAGAATAAGTATTAAATTTGGAAAACAATGAAAAAGTGGTATTAGTTGCACCTATGTAGAGAAGGGGTCTTTATGAAAGATTCTTAGAATTATGCTCTATATCTATTTGTGAAGTTTGGAGGTGATTGGACCTAAAGGATATGACCACCATATGCAAAATAGCCTACCTAATGGGTATGTGCATTGATATATATATATGGTAGAGATAGAAAGAGAGGATTGAGAGAGAGAGAGTCCTAGTTTTCTTGTTTTCATCTCCTTCATTGATAAGGGAGAGGGGGAGATAGAGGGGAGAGATAGGGAGATATAGGAATGATAGGGGAGAGAGGCAAGGGAGAGATAGCTAGGTAGAGAGAGATAGAGAGGAGACAAATAGAGAGAGATAGAGGAGTCAGAGGGGAGAGATAGGGAGATAGAGAGTGAGCAATGTCTAGAGAGATAGGGAGATAGAGGAATGATAGGGGAAAGAGAGGCAAGAAATAGGGAGAGATAGATAGGTAGAGAGAGGAGATAGATTGGGAGAGACAGAGGAGATAAAGGGAGAGATTGGGAGATAGAGAGTGAGTGAGATGTCCAAAGAGATAGGGAGAGAGATTGAGAGGTAGAGGGATGATAGAGAGAGGGAGATAAGGGAGAGATACCTGGAGATAGAGGTTTAGGGTTGCTCAGGTTTAGGGTTTAGGGGTTACGGGTTAAGGTTTAAGGGCATTATTTAGGGTTTACAGATTTTGAGAGAGAGAAGTTTAGAGTTGCTTAGGGTTAAGGGTCAGGGTTTAGGGGCATTATTTATGGTTTATGTGTTTAGTGTTGCTCAAGTTTAGGGTTTAGGGTTTAGGGGTTTAGGGTTGCTTAGGTTTAGGGTTTAGGGTTTAGGGTTTAGGGGTTTAGGGTTTAGGGGTTAGGGGTTAGGGTTTAGGGGTTTAGGGTTTAGAGAGAAATAGAGAGAGGGGATTGATAGAGATTGGGAGAGATAGAGGAGACAGAGGGGAGAGATAGAGAGATAGAGAGTGAGAGACATGTATAAAGACATAGAGAGAGAGAGATTGAGAGGTAGAGGGATGATAGAGATAGGGAGATAAAGGTTTAGGTTTCTTGGGTTTATGGTTTAGGGGTTAGGGATTAGGGTTTAGGGGAATTATTTAGGGTTTAGGGTTTAGGGTTTTGGGGTTAGGGGTTAAGGATTAGAGGTTTAGGGTTTAGGGTTTAGAGAGAGATGGAGGACTAATAGGTAGATATAAAGGAGACTAAGGGCAAAGATAGGGAGATATAGAGTGAGGGGCATGACCAAAGATATAAGGAGAGAGATTAACTTTCTCTTTTCCCTTCTCACTTTTCTGCTCTATTTTTCTTTCTTTAGAATAATAATTTCTCATCACGTTCCTGCTTTTGCAAAACCTTGCAACATGTCCGAATTTGTTGCAATTGAAACATACCATGTTCTTTTGACCTTGATTCCTTCCATTGATTAAATTTGATCTGCATTGATTAGCCATGTGTCCAAATCTATTGCATGCAAAGCACTTTCCATTGAATGATTGACTATTCCTGATATTTTGAAAATTTGTTCTTACTAAACTTTTGCATTCATTTGATCTGTGTCCCATTTTATAGCATGTATTGTACCTAATAGAATTCTCACTTATTTTACTTTTGTAAACAACCACTCTATGACCAATTTTCTTGCAATTGAAACACTGACCAGAGAATAATGGAGTCTTTTGATTTATTCTACTTCTACACTGAGTAACCTTATGACCAAACTTATTGCATGAATTACAATAACCATTGAAATATGGGTACCTTTGAGCATTTAGTTGTCTGACCTGAGGCCTTCTAGGTCTTCTTCATTGATTTATGAACTGGTATCCTTTGTTTTTCCTTGGCTCAGTGCTTATTTTCTCAGAGTTTGAACTTTCTCCTTTCTCAAATCCTAGACCATGTTTGTCATCAGCATTCCTCTGGCTAGCAATCATTTCATCAAGATTTGCAGTACTTATCTTGAATTTTTCTTCAAAACTTCTTGCCTTTTCCAGATATGTTTTTAAACTTATAATTTCTTTTTCAAGTTTTGCACAATCTTCTGATCTATATTTCATAATCAATTTTAGATCATCTTCTTTTGTTCTTTTTGTAACTTCTGCTTCCAAATCATTTAGGGCTTCATTTGCTGATAGCAGTTGGTCACTGACTTCTTTGTATTTGTCTTTGGATTTCTTAACTTGTTCTTTTATCTTTAAGATGCATTCATCTACTTGTTGCAAGTTTTTATTTTTGTAACTGACAAAAAAGCTTGATAAAAGTAGCTAAGGGTTAGGGTTTCAATTGATATTGTAATGTAGCATTTTGCAGTAGTATTGAGTTGCAGGGATTGCTGGTTGTAATTGGTTTGATTTACTGGATAATAATATTGGACTCTCTGTTTGGTGGATGTAGCCCGAGTTTAGGTGAACCATGTTAAAACTTGTCTCTCGCTGTTATTATTTCTGTGTATTTCCATTCCTCTGTTTAATCTTTATTTGCATTTAATTGATATCTTCTGCCGGCTAACCCTAACACCCTAAGGGTTGTTAATCCCTACTGAAGGCTCACTGCCAGCTTACTGCCTTGATGACAAAAACATGGTTCCACTCAGATCACACATGATAACTAAATACTGCTTAGGCATCTACTGCTGTGCTAGGGTGTAGTCATTTAACAACTATATTCTAAATCCCAAGTCTTCATCACTGCTAATCCTTTAACTCTGCTCCACTATTCGCATCTTCGCATCACACACACTTCACATGCAACTCAACCAAATTTCATCACCTTTATATATCCACATCATGATTTACTTCATAATCAAGTCGGCATCCAAGAAGTGAAATGTGTACATAAAAGATGTATCTTGTCGCTCAATCCAATGCACTAAGTGTCGCGCAGACCCAAATCTTCTCCCAAGCGTGTTCATATAGGTCAGCTCTAATCTTCCAATTGCTGACATAAATCCTCCAATCATAACTCTTCTTCGCATAATGATTTATCTCACCAATTGGCCTGTTCCTCAAGAACATTCTTAACAACTTTATCTGTTGTCTTACAACTTACATTGCTGATCACAAAACACTTCCAAAATCATGTCAAGGACTCTTTACACATTCCCAATCTTACCCTCAGAACTACAAGGCATGATATCATCTTGCGGAGAAATGCAGACCATTAGAACTTAGACTCTCTCTGTCAAACTCTATGAAACACTATGCCAGTACTTAGCAGCTTGTAGCTATCCTTCCAGTGAACTTCAGATCTCTTAACTCTGGAATAAGACACTTCATATAAGTATTTACCAGTCCTCAAAACCACATAACGAAATACTTGTCTGCGGAGGAATATGGACTACTGGACTAGACTTTGTTCACTGTTCCTGCTATACATTTGCTTGCCCAGACTTAGACATTTCTTCAGGATGACTTCTGAAGAGAATTGGGACTTAATCTCTGAGGCATAACACTGTCAATTAACTAAGAACATCATACCTAAACCATATCTGCAAGTCTTCAATTGCGGAGGCATACTAGCTTACTTACTATCCTTTACTCTGCATGCTTTCCATACTTAGCCATTTTCTGTCAACCAGACTTGGAATCTCATATGTTCTTCCGGAGATATCTCTTCCTGTCAAGGTGATAGGATCTCTGAGCCTTGTTTCCATATTTGACAACATACAGATCCATACCAGAGTAGTGTCTCTTGCCAACAATCTCCCCTTTGGCATTGATGGCAACACTAATGAAAAATGCCTAACTGCTCCCCCTTACTATATACACTATACTTTCTTTCTCTCCCTGAGATGATTATCCATTTTTCACTGATCTACTTCTCCCCCTTTGATATCAATGGAAAAGGGTGTGATCCAAACTTCAAAAATTTGTCAAAATTTCAAAATTTGATGTATTTGGCCGCATATTTACAAGTGCAATCTACCTCTTTACATTACATGTATTTGAGAATGTCATTGAATAAGTTAGATTGATCTGAGCCCACTCATTTTCCCAACCTTTCTGAGCATTATCCAAAATTTGAATGTGTCCACTATAGAGAAAGGATAAAGCCTCTACCTTGTTGTGATCAGAAGGTGTGCCTATTTGTGTAGTTACCCTAGCCTCTATAGTAAGATTTGTCATTGAGTCTAGTTTGTTAGTAATAATTTATGTATGGGGTTTTGAGTCAGGTCTCCTCCCAAAAATCCAAAAATCTTAACACATTTTGGCCTCTGCAGTTGTCAAAAATGCCAAAAATCAGATTGGTGCAAGTCAAAATATCTAGTGGCGGGTTAGAAATCTCCATCGGCCCCTGAAAATGTTAAAAATGGGTCACACACATAAAAAATGCTTATCGGGTCACAATTTCAGTGTCCTTAAATGTTTCTAAGTGTGGCTTGATGGGTCTAATATTGCTAGCCGCAGGACCGCCAAGTTTAAGCCCCAATTTAAATCTATGTTTTTGCATCCCCGCGGAGTGTGCCACGTGTCAGCAGCGGAGTGTAGCCCCTGAAAGTTTCAACTTAGCCGCGGAAGCCATCATGTGTCAGCTTCCGACAGAGTTCTGCTAAGGTTTCAACACAGTTTCTAAAAGTTTCTAAAAGTGCCACGGAAGGTGCCACATGGAGGCACCCGAGAGACCCTAAAGTTTCATAGTTTCTGCTAAGTTTCTGAAGGGTTTGATGATCCTTAATGTTTCTCAAAGCAACGCGGAGCTTGCCATGTGTCGCTGTTCGCTTGAGTTTCAATAAGTTTCTAAGTTGCAGCGGATCTTGCCAAGTGTCAGTCTCCGCCGGTGTTTCAAAGACCCTTTAAATGTTTCTATTATGTTTCAAGTTCCTCCCCGCAGAAGATGCCACGTGTCGTCAGCTGAGACACTCCCAATAAGTTTCTATGTGCGCACGAGAGGCGCCATGTGTCTTTAGTTGTGGCTACGGAGTGTGACAGTTGTCGGCCCCCGCGTAATGTTTCTTGTTTATCTTGATGCTAAGTGAAGACGTGGGGGTGGGTCCTAGTGAAGGGTCTGAGAGCTGCGGATCGTGCCATGTATCTTTAATGTTTCTAACATAGTTTCTAGTTACTTGGCGTGGAAAGTGCCGCGTGTCACCTGCGGGGGCATTCTTTATTTGTTGCAACGGGTGCGCGTAATGCGCCATCTGTCCCTTATGCTTCCTGTGGAGCGTGACACGTGTCAGCTTCTGCGGGACTTTTCTTTATGTTGCAATGTTCAGCGAAATAGTGAGGTGGGCCTCGGCGTATGTATCAATTGTGTTAGAAAGTGACGCATGGCGGAGGGTCCCAAGGGTCTTAATGTTTCAAGGATATCGCGGATGCTGCCAAGTGTCACGGTCCACGAGGTTTCAAAAGTTTCTTTGTGTTTCAAGAAGTGGCCGCGGAAGGCGCCACGTGGTGGCTTCCGCAGGCTTGCCCCTGTTTTCCTTTTGCGATGGCGAGCGGGGGGTTGTGGGCCCATTTCTTTTTGTGTCTCTAGGTTTCAAGGCTGCGGGTTGTGACATGTGTGGCCTATGGAAGCCACTTTGGTATTGTGACACAGTTTAGTAAAGTATCGCGGGTCTCGACACGTGGCTGCTTCTGCTGAAGTTTCTATAAAGTTTCTTTGAGTTTCATGAGGCCGTGGAAGGCGCCACGTGGCTGCTTCTGCGAGTGTTTCAGAGAGTTTCTTTGTGTGTTTCAAAGGGAGCGCGGAGCCCGCCATGTGTCTGCCTCCACGTAAGTCTCCAAGGGTTTCTTTGTGTTTCAAGGAGGGCGCGGAAGCCGCCACCTGTCCTGATAGCCGATGCTACGGAGGCTGCCGCGTTTCCTTTTTAAGAAACAAGTAGTAAAGTAAGCGATGGCCCAGCGAAGGAAATATTAGGTGTCTGCGTGGCACGATCGGGTTGGCTTGTGACTTTTCAGCAGTTTTTGGGGCCGTTTGATCTTGGTGACTAGAGGATATATCGACGGCCAGGTTTCTCCTGAGCGTCTGCGACTATTTTGGTGGGAGAAACTCCGTGAGCGCACTGTTGCTACATTTCCAGAGGCTGCAAGTTGGTGAAACTGTAATGGCACATTGTGCAAGAAGGCATGGGTCGAGTTGATAGCTCAACTACCTGAATTGATGATACATGTCCCTGAGCGGCGGCTCGAGTCCCAATCTCACCTGCTCCTTCCTCTTTGCCCCTCTGCAGCTTTTACTATTTTGAGCACCATTTTTCTGATACTGTGCATCTGGCAGGATTTTTGGCCTACCTTATAATTAATTCGTTCAGTACATAGTTTTGCTATAAAAAGCAGACTGTGTGACCCATTTCAGGGTTGTTGAAGACCTGGGGCATTTTTGTGTAAATAATGAAGAACAGAGCATGAACTTGGTTGTTCCATCCCACTTTGGAGTTTATGAGTTGCAGCATGAGTGTATTTTGCATAGATTTCAGTTTCAATGTTGATTTTATATGAGAAATGCTTCATTGCATGTGTTTATCTGCTTGTCTCCATTTGTTGTATGTTATTCTCCTTCTTCTGAATCTGGTTGCTAAGGGTTTCTCAGGTTCTAGGGTATGGTTTTCTATACTGCATGCTTGATCTGTAACTTCCATTCAAGGAGTGGATTAAACTGTTTTAGGTCAATGCATGGAGAAGGTTGCATGTCAGCAGGGATATCTATAAGTAGAGGCAGTTAGATACCCATTCTTGGGTGATGTTTGTAAGGCAAGCATCAGTCCAACCCCCTAAAACTTGAGTGAAAGTTGCAAACCATCTGTTGTATACATCTAGTTGACTCCTTGCCCAATGGATAGGCACCAGTCTGCTTCTGGGTCAGTAGTTATGATCCGAAACCCCTTGTCTTGCATCCAGGACATTATGTCCACCCATTTCAACTCTTCCATCTGTTAGTTGTAAGAGTAGGATTAGGATCCCTGCATACTCTCATACCCAACCAGACACATATGTCCAAGAATGTTGCCAACCTTGTGATCTGTCATGAAGATCTTGGTCCATACATGAGAGTATTCTGCCTGTTGCTGTCAATCTAAATCTTTCTATCATTGAGCTAGTCAATGTTACATCTTTAGTTATAGGAACACCCCCCTTGGTGCGGCAGAACCAGAAGTGAAGGGGAGGCAGCTCACGCAACCTCCCATAATCTGTTGGCCGAATCCACCCGTGCATTGGAACTGGCAAACCCTCTGCAAATTTGGTAACCAACAAAAATGGCGACCCTGCTGGGGATGTGATTGATCAAAAGTACTATCTAGTCATCCTTGGTGATATACTTGTGGCCCATCCGAGTCGCAACAGATTTTGGTGACTCTACTGGGGATGTGATTCATCAAAAGTAATATTTAGTCATCTTTGGTGATATACTTGTGGCCCATCCAAGTCCCAACAGATTTTGGCGACTCTACTGGGGAGACAATGTCATATCCGTGAAGCATGAGTCTAAGAAATTGAAGAATTAGGCCTGGAAGTGCCTTGTTGCAGCAAAAGAAAAAGTTTTATCTGTGACTCTACTGGTGGATGACCCAGAAAGAAAGAAATCAATTTTTAGCTTCTACCTGTTTGAAGCTCATTCCTTTGCCAAGGAGGTGGTGACTCTGTTGAATGAACCTATCAGCAGCTGCAACATATCCAGGTATTTGTACAAGTTTTTAAAAGGTTCCCTATTTGGTGAAATAGCACTGGTTAAAAGGGAAACATTGGTGAAAGTAGAGCTTGCATGCTTTTGTTAGAAGCTAATCTGAATTTCAAAAGGGCATGCAATGTTGTTCAAAAGACTCATATAGAGGACTTTAGGCAGGTTGAAATAGTAGTTTGTATTTTAAGGGCCTAAGGTCATATTGTGATTGAAAGTCTGAGTAGAGAAGAGGGTTGCAAAAGAATAAAAAGATGTATTGTCAGCCCATGCACCCTTGTGAGGTGTCAAATGCAATAATGTATAGTAGTTAGTCCCAAACATGTAATAAAAGAAGTTTCAACATAGATAGATATAAGCCCATAAATTTTAGTGGCATTTGTGGTTATCCAAATGCTCTTCCACCTAAAATCAGAAGATATTTGCCCAAATTTAGTGGTGCAAAGGATGAATTAGCTGAGAGACACTTGCAGCAGTTCATAAATGTTATAGATGACTTTGAGATTGACCATGAAGATGTAGTTATGAGATTATTTGTTCAATCTCTAGATGAGAATGCAAGGGATTGGTTCTCCTATCTTCCAGCTTTCTCTGTCAGCTCTTGGCAGGATTTTAAATCTGCATTTCTAGTGCAATATGGTGAAAGGATTTCTGAATATGCAGTTATTAGTGACTTCATGTACATCCATATTAAAGAAGATGAGTTGATCCCAGCCTTTAACCTTAGATTTATGAGGGCATTAAATAGAATACCAGAATGCATGAGACCTAATGATGCATTGTGTGTAGTTGTCTATTTGGGAGCATTTGATAAGAAAATGATTTATAGATTGAGAGATAAGGAGCCCACCACATTGCATCAGGCTCGACAGTTTGCAATTGATATTGAAAACAATTGGATGTATGGAATACAAAAGGGTTATTTTTCTAAAAAAATTTGTTGTCCTGCAGCCCCCATTGTTGATGAAAGATTTAATTTAGGAGTTGACAATGAATGTCAAAGTGCTCGCACCCCTGCCGTCCTAGTTTTTGCATTATCCCAAGTTGATGATGTTTCTATTGTAGAGGAGGATGTCCTATTTTGCCCAACAAATGAAGTTGAAAACAATGGTTTTTCAAGTGATATTTACATGCTGGTCCTCATCAAAGAGCCTTCATGTTTAAATGATCCAGTTGTGCAAAGTTGTGATCATGTGGATCAAGAGTCAATATCAGTTTCATCAGGAAGCATTAGAGGGCTGGAAAATGATGCAGATTGTTCAACTTCATAGTGCATTGAAACAGCAAAAATTTTATATGTGTGGCAATCAGATGATAAAAATGATATCGACGATCAATGCATGGATCAGGTTTGTTTTTCTTATGACTCTGGATCTAATAGTAATGAAGAAAAATTGGATTGTCATGAGGAAGAAGCAGAGACCTTTACCATGAACATGAATCCCCTTTATGATGAGCCTCTAGATGCATTTATTGTTGTGAGTCATGACCTTCATTGGTGCAGGATTAACCCTCTATTTGATGATGATGCTGATTTACAAACTGTGAATAATGAATGTTCATCATCACCTGATTCAGACATGTGCAACATTAGGTGTGTGGATCAGGATTTGTTTTCAATATCAGTAGATATTAGGGATCTCATATTTTCCGAGTATTTTGAGTTTTTGGATCAGCTGGATGAGTGCCTGATGGTGTGTAATAGTCAGATAAATGATGAAGAGTGCCAGGAGCAATATGATGTACTATCTGAGGAATATAACATACATATGTTACTTAATGCTGAAGAATATTATGATGTGTATGGTTATATGTCTAATTTTGAAATCCAGAGTGATAGAGGCAATACTACAAGTGGCAAGTTGTCAAAAGTGGTGGAATATCTAATTGAGCAGATGACATTATAGGCAGATTATGCCAATATTTTTAGCTATGGTTGGGGTTTTTCAGTGTGGAATCAGGCATTTGACAGAATAAAGTTATGGTTCTTCCTTTTTGGCTACCCGGAGCTGCCAAAATAATGTGCTTTTGATGCAGGCTGGTGCAGTATTTGACTCTGTGCCCAATGGATAAGGGACTGGTCTGCATCCCAGAGATCTGAGGTTCTCGCCATGTCTACAAGAGGCATGCGTCCCCAATCAGAGCCACTGTTAGTAATAATTTATGCCAAAAATTAGATTGGTGCAAGTCAAAATATGCAGTGGCGGGTTAGAAATCTCCATCGGCCCCTGAAAATGTTAACAATGGGTCACACGCATAAAAAATGCTTATCGGGTCACAGTTTTAGTGTCCTTAAATGTTTCTAAGTGTGGCTTGATGGGTCTAATTTTGCCAGCCGCGGGACCGCCAAGTTTAAGCCTCGGTTTAAATCTACACTTTTGCATCCCCACGGAGTGTGCCACATGTCAGCAGCGGAGTGTAGCCCCTGAAAGTTTCAACTTAGCCATGGAAGCCGCCATGTGTCAACTTCTGATAGAGTTCCGCTAAGGTTTCAACACAGTTTCTAAAAGTTTCTAAAAGTACCGCGGAAGGTGCCACGTGGAGGCACCCGAGAGACCCTAAAGTTTCACAATTTCTGCCAAGTTTCTGAAGGGTTCGATGATCCTTAATGTTTCTCAAAGCAATGTGGAGCTTGCCATGTGTCGCTGTCCGCTTGAGTTTCAATAAGTTTCTAAGTTGCAGCGGATCTTGCCAAGTGTCAGTTTCTGCCGGTGTTTCAAAGACCCTTTAAATGTTTCTATTATGTTTCAAGTTCCTCCCTGTGGAAGATGCCACGTGTCATCAGCCGAGACACTCCCAATAAGTTTCTATGTGCGCACGGGAGGTGCCATGTGTCTTTAGCTGTGGCTGCAGAGCGTGATAGGTGTCGGCCCCCATGTAATGTTTCTTGTTTATCTTGATGCTAAGTGAAGATGCGGGGGTGGGTCCAGTGAAGGGTCTGAGAGCTGCGGATCGTTCCACATATCTTTAATGTTTCTGACACAGTTTCTAGTTACTTCATGTGGAATGTACCATCTATCCCTTATGCTTCCCACAGAGCGTGACGCGTGTCAACTTCGGCGGGACTTTTCTTTATGTTGCAACGTTCAACGAAACAGTGAGGTGGGCCTCGGCATATGTATCAATTGTGTCAGAAAGTGATGCATGGCGGAGGGTCCCAAGGGTCTCTAATGTTTCAAGGATATCACGGATGCTGCCAAGTGTTGCGGTCTGTGAGGTTTCAAAAGTTTCTTTGTGTTTCAAGAAGTGGTCGTGGAAGACGCCACGTGGCGGCTTCCGCGGGCTTGCCCTTGTTTTCCTTTTGCGATGGCGAGTGGGGGGTTTTGGGCCCCATTTCTTTTTGTGTCTCTAGGTTTCAAGGCTGCGGGTTGTGACATGTGTCGCCTGTGGAAGCCACTTTGGTATTGTGACAGTTTAGTAAAGTATCACAGGTCTCGACACGTGGCTGCTTCTGCTGAAGTTTCTATAAAGTTTCTTTGAGTTTCATGAGGCCGCAGAAGGCACCATGTGGCTGCTTCCGCGGGTGTTTTAGAGAGTTTCTTTGTGTGTTTCAAAGGGAACGCGAAGCCCGCTATGTGTCTGCCTCCGCTTGAGTCTCCAAGGGTTTCTTTGTGTTTCAAGGAGGGCGCGGAAGCCGCCACCTATCCTAATAGCCGATGCTGTGGAGGCTGCCGCATGTCCTTTTTGAGAAACAAGTAGTAAGTAAGCGATGGCCCAGTGAAGGAAATATTAGGTATCTACGTGGCACGATCAGGTTGGCTTGTGACTTTTCAGTAATTTTTGGGGGCATTTGATCTTGGCGACTAGAGGATATATTGACGGCCAGGTTTTAAGCCTACAGCGAGGTTTCTCTTGAGCGTCTGTGACTATTTTGGTGGGAGAAACTCCATGAGCGCACTATTGCTACATTTCCAGAGGCTGTGGGTTGGTGAAACTGTAATGGCACATTGTGCAGGAAGGCATGGGTCGAGTTGATAGCTCAACTACTTGAATTGATGATACATGTCCCTGAGCGGTGGCTCGAGTCCCAATCTCACCTGCTCCTTCCTCTTTGTCCCTCTGCAGCTTTTACTATCTTGAGCGCCATTTTTCTGATACTGTGCATGTGGCAGGATTTTTGGCCTCCTTTGTAATTAATTCATTCAGTACATAGTTTTGCTATAAAAAGCAGACTGTGTGACCCATTTCAGGGTTGTTGAAGACCTGGGGCATTTTTTTGTAAATAATGAAGAACAGAGCATGAACTTGGTTGTTCCATCCCATTTTGGAGTTTATGAGTTGCAGCATGAGTGTATTTTGCACAGATTTCAGTTTCAGTGTTGATTTTATATGAGAAATGCTTCATTGCATGTGTTTATCTGCTTGTCTCCATTTGTTGCATGTTATTCTCCTTCTTCTGAATCTAGTTGCTAAGGGTTTCTCAGGTTCTAGGGTATGGTTTTCTATACTGCATGCTTGATTTGTAACTTCCATTCAAGGAGTGGATTAAACTATTTTAGGTCAATGCATGGAGAAGGTTGCATGTCAGCAGGGATATCTGTACGTAGAGGCAGTTAGATACCCATTCTTGGGTGATGTTTGTAAGGCAAGCATCAGTCCAACCCCCTGAAACTTGAGTGAAAGTTACAAACCATCTGTTACGTCTAGTTGACTCCTTGCCCAATGGATAGGCACCAGTCTGCTTCTGGGTCAGTAGTTATGAACCAAAACCCCTTGTCTTGCATCCAAGACATTATGTCCACCCATTTCAACTCTTCCATCTGTTAGTTGTAAGAGTAGGATTAGGATCCCTGCATACTCTCATACCCAACCAGACACATATGTCCAAGAATGTTGCCAACCTTGTGATCTATCATGCAGATCTTGGTCCATACATGAGAGTATTCTGCCTGTTGCTGTCAAGCTAAATCTTTCTGTCATTGAGCTAGTCAATGTTACATCTTTAGTTATAGGGACAACCCCCTTGGTGCGACAGAACTAGAAGTGAAGGGGAGGCAGCTCACACAACCTTCCGTAATCTGTTGGCCGAATCTGCCCATGCATTGAAACTAGCAAACCCTTTGCAGATTTGGTAACCAACAGAAATGGCGACCCTGCTGGGGATGTGATTGATCAAAAGTACTATCTAGTCATCTTTGGTGATACACTTGTGGCCCATCTGAGTTGTAACAGATTTTGGTGACTCTATTGGGGATGTGATTGATCAAAAGTAATATCTAGTCATCCTTGGTGATATACTTGTGGCCCATCCGAGTCCCAATAGATTTTGGTGACTCTACTGGGGAGACAATGTCATATTCGTGAAGCTTGAGTCTAAGAAATTGAAGAATTAGGCCTGGAAGTGCCTTGTTGTAGCAAAAGAGAAAGTTTTATCTGTGGCTCTGCTAGTGGATGACCCAGAAAGAAAGAAATCAATTTTTAGCTTCAGCCTGTTTGAAGCTCATTCCTTTGCCAAGGAGGTGGTGACTCTATTGAATGAACCTATCAGCAGCTACAACATATCCAGGTATTTGTACAAGTTTTTAAAAGGTTCCCTGTTTGGTGAAATAACACTGGTTAAAAGGGAAACATTGGTGAAAGCAGAGCTTGCATGCTTTTGTTAGAAGCTACTCTGAATTTCAAAAGGGCATGCAATGTTGTTCAAAAGACTCATATAGAGGACTTTAGGCAGGTTGAAATAACAGTTTGTATTTTAACGGCCTAAGGTCATATTGTGATTGAAAATCTGAGTAGAGAAGAGGGTTGCAAAAGAATAAAAAGATGTATTGTCAGCCCATGCACCCTTGTGAGGTGTCAAATGCAATAATGTATAGTAGTTAGTCCCAACCATGTAATAAAAGAAGTCTCAACATAGATAGATATAAGCCCATAAATTTTAGTGGCATTTGTGGTTATCCAAACGCTCTTCCACCTAAAATCAGAAGATATTTGCCCAAATTTAGTGGTGCAAAGGATGAATCAGCTAAGAGACACTTGCAGCAGTTCATAAATGTTATAGATGACTTTGAGATTGACCATGAAGATGTAGTTATGATATTATTTGTTCAATCTCTAGATGAGGATGCAAGGGATTGGTTCTCCTATCTTCCAACTTTCTCTATCAGCTCTTGGCAGGATTTTAAATCTGCATTTCTAGTGCAATATGGTGAAAGGATTTCTGAATATGCAGTTATTAGTGACTTCATGTACATCCATATTGAAGAAGACGAGTTGATCTCAGCCTTTAACCTCAGATTTATGAGGGCATTGAATAGAATACCAGAATGCATGAGACCTAATGATGCATTGTGCGTAGTTGTCTATTTGGGAGCATTTGATAAGAAAATGAGTTATAGATTGAGAGATAAGGAGCCCACCACATTGCATCAGGCTTGACAGTTTGCAATTGATATTGAAAACAATTGGAGGTATGGAATACAAAAGGGTTATTTTTCTAAAATTTTTTGTTGTCCTACAGCCCCCATTGTTGATGAAAGATTTAATTCAGGAGTTGACAATGAATGTCAAAGTGCTCACACCCCTGTTGTCCTAGTTTTTGCATCATCCCAAGTTGATGATGTTTCTATTGTAGAGGAGGATGTCCTATTTTGCCCAACAAATGAAGTTGAAAACAATGGTTTTTCAAGTGATATTTCCATGCCGGTCCTCATCAAAGAGCCTTCATGTTTAAATGATCCAGTTGTGCAAAGTTGTGATCATGTGGATCAAGAGTCAATATCAGTTTCATCAGGAAGCATTAGAGGGCTGGAAAATGATGCAGATTGTTCAACTTCATAGTGCATTGAAACAACAGAAATTTTATATGTGGGGCAATTAGATCATAAAAATGATATCAATGATCAATGCATGGATCAGGTTTGTTTTTCTTAAGACTCTGGATCTGATAGTAATGAAGAAAAATTGGATTGGCATGAATAAGAAGCAGAGACCTTTACCATGAACATGAATCCCCTTTATGATGAGCCTCTAGATGCATTTATTGTTGTGAGTCATGACCTTCATTGGTGTAGGATTAATCCTCTATTTGATGATGATGCTGATTTACAAACTGTGAATAATGAATGTTCATCATCACCTAATTCAGACATGTGCAACATTGGGTGTGTGGATCAGGATTTGTTTTCAATATCAGTAGATATTAGGGATCTCATATTTTCTAAGTATTTTGAGTTTTTGGATCAACTGGATGAGTGCCTGATGGTGTGCAGCAGTCAGATAAATGATGAAGAGTGCTAGAAGCAATATGATGTACTATCTAAGGAATATAACATACATATGTTACTTAATGCTGAAGAATATTATGATGTGTATGGTTATATGTCTAATTTTGAAATCCAGAGTGACAGAGGCAATACTACAAGTGGCAAGTTGTCAAAAGTGGTGGAATATCTAATTGAGCAGATGACATTATGGGTAGATTATGCCAATATTTTTAGCTATGGTTGGGGTTTTTCAGTGTGGAATCAGGCATTTGACAGAATAAAGTTATGGTTCTTCCTTTTTAGCTGCCCGGGGCTGCCAAAATAATATTTGAAAATAATGTGGTTTTGATGCAGGTTGGTGCAGTATTTGACTCTGTGCCCAATGGATAAGGGACTGGTCTGCATCCCAGAGATATGAGGTTCTCGCCATGCCTGCAAGAGGCATGCATCCCCAATCAGAGCCACTGTTAGTAATTATTTATGTATGGGGTTTTGAGTCAGGTCTCCTCCCAAAAATCCAAAAATCTTGACACATTTTGGCCTCTGCAGTTGTCAAAAATGCCAAAAATTAGATTGGTACAAGTCAAAATATGCAGTGGCGGGTTAGAAATCTCCATCGGCCCCTGAAAATGTTAAAAATGGGTCACACACATAAAAAATGCTTATCAGGTCACAGTTTTAGTGTCCTTAAATGTTTCTAAGTGTGGCTTGATGGGTCTAATTTTGCCAGCCGCCCCGGTTTAAATCTGCGCTTTTACATCCCCACGGAGTGTGCCACGTGTCAGCAACAGAGTGTAGCCCCTGAAAGTTTCAACTTAGCCGCGAAAGCCGCCACGTGTTAGCTTTTGACAGAGTTCCGCTAAGGTTTCAACGTAGTTTCTAAAAGTTTTTGAAAGTGCCGCAAAAGGTGCCATGTGGAGGCACCTGAGAGACCCTAAAGTTTCACAATTTCTACCAAGTTTCCGAAGGGTTCGATGATCCTTAATGTTTCTCAAAGCAACGCGGAGCTTGCCATGTGTCGCTGTCTACTTGAGTTTCAATAAGTTTCTAAGTTGCAGCGGATCTTGCCAAGTGTCAGTCTTCGCCGGTGTTTCAAAGACCCTTTAAATGTTTCTATTATGTTTCAAGTTCCTCCCCGGGAAAGATGCCATGTGTCGTCAGCTGAGACACTCCCAATAAGTTTCTATGTGCGCGCGGGATGTGCCATGTGTCTTTAGCTGTGGCTGCGGAGCATGACAGGTGTCGGGCCCCGCGTAATGTTTCTTGTTTATCTTGATGCTAAGTGAAGACGCGGGGGTAGGTCCTAGTGAAGGGTCTGAGAGTTTCAGATCGTGCCACGTATCTTTAATGTTTTCAACACAATTTCTAGTTACTTCGCGCGGAAAGTGCCACATGTCACCTGCGGGGGCATTCTTTATTGTTGCAACGAGCGCGCGGAATGTGCCATCTGTCCCTTATGCTTCCCGCGAAGCGTGACACGTGTCAGCTTCCGTGGGACTTTTCTTTATGTTGCAACGTTCAGCGAAACAGTGAGGTGGGTCCTAGCGTATGTATCAATTGTGTCAGAAAGTGACGCATGGCGGAGGGTCCCAAGGGTCTCTAATGTTTCAAGGATATCGCGGATGCTGCCAAGTGTCGCGGTCTGAGAGGTTTCAAAAGTTTCTTTGTGTTTCAAGAAGTGGCCGCGGAAGGCGCCACATGGCGGCTTCCGCGGGCTTGCCCCTGTTTTCCTTTTGCAATGGTGAGCGAGGGGTTGTGGGCCCCGTTTCTTTTTGTGTCTCTAGGTTTCAAGGCCACGGGTTGTGACATGTGTCACTTGCGGAAGCCACTTTCGTATTGTGACATAGTTTAGTAAAGTATCGCGGGTCTCGGCACGTGGCTGCTTCCGCTGAAGTTTCTATAAAGTTTCTTTGAGTTTCATGAGGCCGCGGAAGGTGCCACGTGGCTTCTTCTACGGGTGTTTCAAAGAGTTTCTTTGTGTGTTTCAAAGGGAGCGTGGAGCCCGCCATGTGTTTGCCTCCGCGTGAGTCTCCAAGGGTTTCTTTGTGTTTCAAGGAGGGTGCGAAAGCCGCCACCTATCCTGATAGCTGATGCTACGGAGGCTGCCGCGTGTCCTTTTTGAGAAACAAGTAGTAAAGTAAGCGATGGCCCAACGAAGGAAATATTAGGTGTTTGCGTGGCACGATCGGGTTGGCTTGTGACTTTTCAGCAGTTTTTGGGGCCATTTGATCTCGGTGACTAGAGGATATATCGACGGCTAGGTTTTAAGCCTGCAGCGCGGGTTTCTCCTGAGCGTCTGCGATTGTTTTGGTGGGAGAAACTCTGTGAGTGCATTGTTGCTACATTTCCAGAGGCTGCGGGTTGGTGAAACTGTAATGGTACATTGTGCAGGAAGGCATGTGTCGAGTTGATAGCTCAACTACCTAAATTGATGATACATGTCCCTGAGCGGCGGCTCGAGTCCCAATCTCACCTGCTCCTTCCTCTTTGTCCCTCTGTAGCTTTTACTATTTTGAGCGCCATTTTTCTGATACTGTGCATCTGGTGGGATTTTTGGCCTCCCTTGTAATTAATTCGTTCAGTACATAGTTTTACTATAAAAAATAGACTGTGTGACCCATTTCAGGGTTGTTGAAGACCTAGGGCATTTTTGTGTAAATAATGAAGAACAGAGCATGAACTTGGTTGTTCCATCCCATTTTGGAGTTTATGAGTTGCAACATGAGTGTATTTTGCATAGATTTCAGTTTCAGTGTTGATTTTATATGAGAAATGCTTCATTGCA
Source organism: Cunninghamia lanceolata (assembly GCA_027924645.1). Classification (NCBI taxonomy): domain Eukaryota; kingdom Viridiplantae; phylum Streptophyta; class Pinopsida; order Cupressales; family Cupressaceae; genus Cunninghamia; species Cunninghamia lanceolata. Next base: position 4,154,717 of record BSBN01000076.1, read on the forward strand.
TCTGTTTATCTGCTTGTCTCCATTTGTTGCATGTTATTCTCCTTCTTCTGAATCTGGTTGCTAAGGGTTTCTCAGGTTCTAGGGTATGGTTTTCTATACTGCATGCTTGATCTGTAACTTCCATTCAAGGAGTGGATTAAACTATTTTAGGTCAATGCATGGAGAAGGTTGCATGTCAGCAGGGATATCTGTAAGTAGAGGCAGTTAGATACCCATACTTGGGTGATGTTTGTAAGGCAAGCATCAGTCCAACCCCCTGAAACTTGAGTGAAAGTTGCAAACCATCTGTTGTATACGTCTAGTTGACTCCTTGCCCAATGGATAGGCACCAGTCTGCTTCTGGGTCAGTAGTTATGAGCCAAAACCCCTTGTCTTGCATCCAGGACATTATGTCCACCCATTTCAACTCTTCCATCTGTTAGTTGTAAGAGTAGGATTAGGATCCCTGCATACTCTCATACCCAACCAGACACATATGTCCAAGAATGTTGCAACCTTGTGATCTATCATGCAGATCTTGGTCCATACATGAGAGTATTCTACCTATTGCTGTCAAGCTAAATATTTCTATCATTGAGCTAGTCAATGTTACATCTTTAGTTATAGGGACACCCCCTTGGTGCAGCAGAACCAGAAGTGAAGGGGAGGTAGCTCATGCAACTTCCCGTAATTTGTTGGTCGAATCTGCCCGTGCATTGGAACTGGCAAACCCTCTGCAGATTTGGTAACCAACACAGTTTAGGGCATACTAGTCTCCTTAGTTGTCCCATTCTACTTTTTATTTTATATTTTTGATTTAATAACTCAATTAGATCATTGGAGATGAGGATGACTTCTGCTTCCTTATTTCTAACTAATTTTTTTGCCGAATCAAATTTGTTAGAGATGTCCATCATTCTCTGTTCTAGCTCTTTGATCTTTTCTTCAATCTCCTGAGTAGCTTTTGGCCAGGATAGGTAAAATTTGTACACATCTCCAACTTCTTTCACAACTCTTTGAATGTTGGATATTTAATTATCTAATGAAGTCTTATCCTTGGCAAGCATTGTCTTTAATTCTTCCAGTCTTTTTCCTGTAAATTCTTGCCTTACTTTTTTTTCTGTAGATTTCTCAAAAGATTCAAACTTGTTATTTACTAAATTTATTAATCCCTTCAAATGAGTTGCTGGGGGCATGGATGAATCCCTCTTGTGGGTAGCTAGCAGCTTCTCCAAGATCCTAGATGCTTCATCAATTAGGTTACTATCCTTAGTAAGTGATTTCAACAACTCTTCTTGATCCTTTGCTTGAACAATTGAAGCCCACTTAAATTTCTGTGTCGAAGACATTGTATCCAGATTTGTTTGGTCCTGTAGTAATTTCGGTTCATCCCAATCTTGTCTCTCCTTTTCGAGCACTTCTTTTACTGAAGCAACAGTGTCTCTTGTCACGTTATCTTTACAAAGTGAGACTTTCTGTAATGGATGAGATCCTTATTCTTTTTCTAGGACTAGATGCTGGTCTCTCCTCTTCAGATCTCTTGTCTTTTCTTTCTAGAGTGCTTATGACCTCAGATCCTCCTGATTTGGTTTCTACCTTACTTAATTGTTCATCTGATGTTCTTTCTAATCGTTCAGGTTCCATCAGCATTCTAGAAGATAATTCTGAGAAAGTCCCAAATCTGTCTTCTTTAGGATCAGTAAGATTACTTAGTAGTGTATCATCTAACTTAGTCAAGACATCTTCCACAACTTCATAACCTAGTGCAAGGACCCATACAGTTCTTGGTTCCATAGCTTCCATAAGTCATTTATCTTTATTTACCATGAATACAATGTCCTTTTCATACTTTGTCACCACTTTTTCAAGTATCTGGAACCTTCTTACCATTTTCTGTTGAAAATCTCTGAAATAATTCCAGATGATTTTATTTTAGATATCTACATTACCCAAATTTTGTAAATGATTTCTTATTTGAGCAGCTATAGGAATGTGGTCGAGCCAGATAACATTTCCTAGACCAGGTAGCTCTTTTAGGAAGTAAAAGAGTAAACATGTAATCAGAGTTCCAAATTTGAAATGATAATTAGTTTCTTTTGCCCTTTTCAAATTTTCCATAAGTTCATTTTGAAGCAATTCACAAAGATCATAATCAATATTGTTTTTTATCATGTCATATGCTGTGTATATGGTTGATGTAGACACAAAATTTTCTTTTTTGGAGAAGTATATTTTTAATCCTACAATCATTGATGCAAATATGACAACTGGATCCCTGATGTCATCCATTGTAAGGCCATTCTTCTCAATTTTGGCTCTTGTTAGCTACATTACCACATTGTTCTTCATTTTCTTTATGCCTGGTACCCTTCCGGAAGAGCTCATATCGATTACTGCTTTAATGGCTTCTTTTGTTATCAAATAGGGTTCATCAAGCCATAAAAATTCATCATGAATTCTGCTTAGAACAAGCTTGACCCGTGCATCAATTGAAGTTACCGGAAAGTCCAACCAAGTGTCAATTTTCTTTTCTCCTAGGACTTTGTAATCATCTTCAGTACAATGTCCGCAGTAGTCAATTCATCCAAATATAGTTTGCCTAACTTCATATGGTCATATTCTTCTAATCTGGTATGAATGTATGCCCTGATATCTTCCATATGCAAGACCCCATGTTGAGTAATTGAGAATGCCTCTGATGGATTACTTTTCAGTAATTTGAAGAATTGTTTCTTAAACTTGGGGCAAGACATTTTTCCTATCTCGATTACATGAGGAGTAAATATTTTTCCAGAACAGTTTAATTTTCACAGTAGGGTTTCAAGTTGCAAATACCTCTTTCGTCAGAGTAGGATCCAAAATTCTCCAAAGCCTTAAAATCTTGGTTGTTGAGTACATGATAGCTTTGAGTGTAAAGTGATTTGAGATTAAACAAGTTTCCTTTTATCCTTCGCATGATGTGACCTAGATGTCATTAAATGCTTATTTCCAAAAAGTTGTTAAAACCTTTCACTGTAGAACACAGTTGATTAGGATTGCTCTACAATAAGCCGCATTGACTCTTTTTGTTCTGGTTTTTCATCCAAAAGCTGTGTCATATCAGATTTCATCATATGCCTTCGTGCCTGATTCTAGCACTCATTTTTTGGCTGGGGGATTTGGATTTTCTACATTGCTCCCCCTAAGCCAAAGCTCTCAATTTACTTCCTGGAGGAAGTATATGCACCGAATAATGGTGTGGTTTGATCCCCGACTCCAATTGCTTATTTCTTGATTGATACCTTATTCATTTATTTCTTGATTTCAATCAGATTAACTTTCTCTTTTCCCTTCTCACTTTTCTGCTCTGTTTTTCTTTCTTCAGAATAGCAATTTCTCATCACGTTCGTACTTCTGCAAAACCTTGCAACATGTCCAAATTTGCTGCAATTGAAACATACCATGTTCTTTTGACCTTGATTCCTTCCATTGATTAAATTTGATCTGCATTGATTAGCTATGTGTCCAAATCTATTGCATGCAAAGCACTTTCCATTAAATGATTGACTATTCTTGATATTTTGAAAATTTGTTCTTACTGAACTTCTGCATTCATTTGACCTGTGTCCCATTTTATAGCATGTATTGCACCTAATAGAATTCTCACTTATTTTACTTTTGCAAACAACCACTCTATGACCAATTTTCTTGCAATTGAAACACTGACCATAGAATAATGGAGTCTTTTGATTTATTCTACTTCTGCACTAAGTAACCTTATGACCAAACTTATTGCATGAATTACAATAACCATTGAAATATGGGTACCTTTGAGCATTTTGCTGTCTGACCTGAGGCCTTCTAGGTCTTCTTCCTTGATTTATGAACTGGTATCCTTTGTTTTGCCTTGGCTCAGTGCTTATTTCCTTGGAGTTTGAACTTTCTCCTTTCTCAAATCCTAGACCATGTTTGTCATCAACATTCCTCTGGCTAGCAATCATTTCATCAAGCTTTGCAGTACTTATCTTGAATTTTTCTTCAAAACTTCTTATCTTTTCCAGATATGTTTTTATACTTATAATTTCTTTTTCAAGTTTTGCGCAATCTTCTAATCTATATTTCACAATCAAGTTTAGATCATCTTCTACTTTTGTTCTTTCTGTAACTTCTGCTTCCAAATCATATAGGGCTTCATTTGCTAATAGCAGTTGGTCACTGACTTCTTTGTATTTGTCTTTGAATTTCTTAACTTGCTCTTTTATCTTTAAGATGCATTCATCTGCTTGTTGTAAGCTTTCTTTCAGATCCATGACTTCTGCTTCAGAGTTTTCAAGATCCATAAGAGCTACTTCTAGTTGATTGTACCTTTCATAATTTCCATACCTTCTTACTACCATGATCACACTATCCCAGATCTTCCTCAAGCTATTAAACTTTTTCTGAGGAACCTTGCTCTAATACCAATTGTTGATTGTCAAGAACACTGAGAGGGGGGTGAATTAGTGTTCTATAAATCTTTTCTTGAATTTTTTCTTTTAAGCATTTCAAAAGAATAATCAAACAGAAGCAAAATATACAACTGAACAACATCTACAAAAGATTAACACATAACACCAAGATTTTACATGGAAAACCCAAAAAGGGAAAAACCATAGAGAGGATTAGCTCTCAAATATATATTGCAATCTTTACAAAAATGATGTTTAGGATTGGTCACTCCACAGGCCTAGAACATGTTGTCTTATAGCCATGAAGTACAACTAAGTTTAGCAGGCTCACTGCCTCAACCCTAAACCGAGCAAGATTACAATAAGGGCTATTAAACCTTGAGCGTTGTTAAACCCTACTGAAGGCTCACTGCCAGCTTATTGCCTTGATGACAAAAACATGCTTTCACTCAGATCACACATGATAACTGAATACTACTTAGGCATCTGCTATTGTGCCAGGGTATAGTCATTTAACAACTGTATTCTAAATCCTAAGTCTTCATTGCTGCTGATCCTCTAACTCTGCTCCACTATTCACATCTTCGCATCACACACACTTCACACACAACTCAACCGAATTTCATCACCTTTATATATACGCATCATGATTTACTTCATAATCAGGTCGACATCCAAGAAGGGAAATGTGTACATAAAAAGATGTACCTTGTTGCTCAATCCAATGCACTAAGTGTCGCGTAGGCCCAAATCTTCTCCCAGGTGTGTCATATAGGTTGGCTTTAATATTCCAATTTCTTACATAAATCCTCCAATCATTAACTCTTCTCCGCATAATGATTTATCTCACCAGTTGACCTGTTCCTCAAGAACATGCTTAACAACTTTATCTGTTGTCTTACAACTTCTACTGCTGATCACAAGACACTTCTAAAATCATGTCAAGGACTATTTACACATTCCCAATCTTACCCTCAAAACCGCAAGGCATGATATCATCTTGCAGAGAAATGAGGACCATCAGAACTCAGACTTTGTCTCTGTCAAACACTATACCAGTACTTAGCAGCTTGTAGCTATCCTTCCAGTGAACTTCAGATCTCTTAACTCTAGAATAAGATACTTCATATAAGTATTTACCACTCCTCAAAACTGCATATCGAAATACTTGTCTACGGAGGAATGCAGACTACTACACTAGACTCTGTTCACTGTTCTTGCTATACCTTTGCTTGCCTAGACTTAGACATTTCTTCAAGATGACTTCTAGAGAGGATCAGGACTTAATCTATGATGCATAACACTATCAAACAACTGAGAACATCATACCTAAACTATATCTACAAGTCTTCAATTGCGGAGGCATACTAGCTTACTTACTGTCCTCTACTCTGTATGCTTTCCATACTTAGCCATTTTCTGTCAATCGGACCTGAAATCTCATATGTTCTTCTGGAGATATCTCTTCTTGTCAAGGTGATAGGTTCTCTAAGCCTTGTTGACATCAATGACAACATACAGATCCATACCGGAGTAGTGTCTCTTGCCAAAATCTATCTCTCCCTATCTCTTGCCTCTCTCTCTCCCCTATCATTCCTCTATCTCCCTATCTCTCTGGACATCTCTCTCATTCTCTATCTCATTATCTCTCCTCTCTATCTCCTCTATCTCTTCCTATTTGTCTCCTCTCTATCTCTCTCTTCCTAGCTATCTCTCCCTATCTCTCTATCTCTTGCCTCTCTCTCCCTATCATTCCTATATCTCCCTATATCTCCCTTCTATCTTTCCCTCTCCCTTATCGATGAAGGAAATGAAAACAAGAAAACTAGGTCTCTCTATATTTCTCTCTCTATTGACCCATCTCTCTCTCCCCTCCATCTAAAGAGAAATTGTCCAAAAAAGAAAAGGAAAACTAGGAAATCAAGGAAAAGGATTTAACTAGGAGAGAGAGAAAGTGATGCAAAGTGCACAGTGGAAGCGGGTAACAAAACAAAACTGATCGGTGAGAGGGTGGCCTATGTCTTGGTGATCTACTCCTATCGGCCAAACATACCCTGTCGGCCACCTTGCTATTTATCTCCCCAATCTCCCAACTCTCCCCGACAACTCGACTTCACCTTGTCTTTGGAGAGACTTCTTCCATTGGCAGTGTCTTCTGGCCTCCTACTGATACCCCGATGGCGGTTAAGATTCCCCGCGCCTTAATCGTGGTGGTCAGTTGTGACCTTGTCGGCTAGACTTAGATCATCAGTGACCCCTTGTGAACCTTGGCCGATGCACCGATACCTTCGACTTCGCTCAACTACTCCTGACACTTCGATAAGACTTCCTTCGTCAACAAACCCCGTGCTTGTTCTCCCGATACGCCGATAGATGTTCTTTAGTGAGACTTCCTTCGTTCTTCACCGATACACCTCCTATCAATCCAACACATTGATATGTGTAACTTTCAAAAGCTTTCCCAAGGGCTATGTTATGCCGATGACACTTCTACAACTCTGAAACTCGCAGACACTAAACAAATATGCAGAAACACGAAATTAACAGAATGGTAGGGGTCTATAATCTTCTGCAAACACTTGACCACCATCAATTTGGCCACTCCACTAACTGTTCTCACATAACAGATCTCTTGCTATCATTTCAATGACTAGTCACATAGAGATGCCTAGTCAACTCATGCCCAAACTCCTTGGGTCCTTGGGTGTTTGATCAAAACTACAAAAAACACAAAACACACACTGTATTCCTACATCACACTGAAAATGAGAATCTTGCCTTCAGTGGATAGAGGAAATATAGTCCATTTATTCACCAAACCCTAGTTTCTAGGTTTTCAGACTAGTCTCTACAAAAAGAATAATTTTTCACTAACTATGACACTTCAAGACACCAAACCACTTCCAAATGAAAGTTACTTCAATACATGAACACTATCCGTATAGGCCGTATAGAATGGTTGTTACAGAAAAATACTCAAAAAGAACAATGTTTCAACACACCCAAAAAATCTAGATCTTCATTCGTTCATACTTCCTACAATTACATCCAACTTCTCACCTATAAAAGGCTTGAGACCTTTGTTTACATCCCTCCCAACCGTGCAAACTAATTTTAAAGACAATTAGCTGTTGGGTTTCTCCCATCACAAGAAAACTACATGTTTTCATTGTGTTATTACATCAAACTTGACCAAACATGGTCTACATAGGTCTAGTGACCAAATTGACATGAAAACCTTATTACAAACATGATGTGGCTTAAAAAGCCTTATTGAAAACATAAACAAAACATGACTCCTACATCATAGAGAAGGTGCTCCTACACCAGAGAGAGAGAGAGAGAGTGAAAATTTATGTGTTGATGTATGTATGTAATAAATAAAATAGTTCTAAATTAAAATAGAACAAATTTAAGTAAATAAAATACCTCGAAACTAATATTGAAACTAGTTCATACATCTTATATTAGTGAGTTTATTATTTTGATAATAAGTTGCACCAAATAATTAGTTTGGCCTTTCTATTAATAGATTCAATATTAATTATTTTATAAAATTATATTAATAACAAATTTTTCTAACGTTCTAGAAACGGATATCCATTTTTGGAACCTTGAAAATTATTTTTCCGCTCCACAATATGGATATCCGTTATTAACGAATGTCTGTTTTACTTCAGTTTTTCCTTTTGTTTAGGCTTGGGACTGTCATAGTTGACTTTCCCTGAATTCTAATGTGTTTACTGGTTTAACTCTCTTCTTCGAACTTCACCCTTCATGCTGATGACTTTTTTTAATGCAAAATTGATAAAATGAAAAGGGTTTATAGAGGAAATTGTCATCTTTCTAAAAATATAAGATTTTCTTGATTATCATTTTATTAAATAATTATTAATAATTTTCTATATAGTGTGTGTCTAAAATCCTGATGTACACACTGATTGAAAAACATCCATAACTTTCAAACTGTTTCACCTTTTCAGATCCAAACAATGCGTCCCACTCTATGCTTCGTTGGCTATAGGTTTAAAAAAATTTTGAATTCTAATTTTTTTATCGAGTTAGGATAGATGGAAAATTACTTTTTTAGTTTTTAAAAAAGTCATAGTAAAAAAATCATAACTAATTGTTTTATTGGAAAAAAATTTCAAAAAAATATGCGTCACATCCAAGCATGAGTCCTCTACTTATTTTGAAAGTTTCAAAAAAAATATTTTTTTGCTCATATTGAGGTTGGCTGGACAGACACCCACTTTTTATTTTTTTCTAAAAAATTTAATAGTTGTTCATTGAAATCTTCATTTTTCACTAAGTAAATTTAGCTTTTTTTAAAAAAAAAATAGTAGCCCATAAACTAGATTCAATTCTCTACAAATTTTGTTCTTACATCTTTTTCAAATTGTATAGATAATCCATTCAAATTTTCACATGAACTTGATTAAGTCTGATTTTTTGTATTTTCATTGCCACTTAGAGGTATAGTATGGCCCATTATGATCCTGCACATATATATATATATATATATATATATATATATATATATATATATATATATATATATATATATATATATATATATATATATATATATATATATATATAAAGCTTCCCAAAAAATATAATTTTAAATATATTTAATATGATTATTATATTTATTTTTTATTTCTTGTGAATGTAGGTTTTTCAATGAACATCAAAGTCTTTGTTTCACACATACGAAAAAATAGGAAAATAGAGAAAAAAAATTCTAAAAAATACATGTCCTCTAGGTATTGATGTCCTTATTCCAACAAAAAAAAAGAATTTTGATACATACAAAAAAAGTTATGTTGGACAGAATATGCCTATGTCTAAATTATAATTGGTTTGACTTCAAATCTTAATTAAAAAATATTCAACAAAACATTATGAAATCAAATGCATCCTCTAGATATCAGTATTACCAATCTAAATTCAAAAGAATCAGAATTTTATCCTTTGTAGAAAAAAGTTATGTGCAATAGAATACACATCACTTTAAAAACTGTTGTTTACTATTAAAAACTAGTTATCAAAGGAGACGCAAAAAAGTTTATAATTTAACTCTAATTTTTTTTAAAATATATATTTAGAATCGACAGACAAAATCTCACAAATCACTAGTTCACATCATATTCAAATTCCTAATGGTTTAGCGGCTATAGGTGTCAGAAAGTGAAGATTTAGTTCAAAATGTTGATTTCAATGTCAAGTTTTGCCAAAACGTGTAACCCATTATTGTGGGATGACCCAACTCATCCATGGGCACGTCATCGACCTTCACTACTATGTGACTTCCAAGCATGTTGCTAATATATTCACCAAACCCTTCACTGAGAGCAAGTTCCTTCATTTGTGATCTTTTTTGGATGTGCAGGAGGCTTCATTTTCTAGGGGGCTTCATCCTCTCACTCAAAGTCTACACTCTCTCTACTTTGGGGGGTCTCTTCTCTCTCTCTATTTGGGGGAGCTATTCTCTCTTTTCTAGGGGGCTACTTTTCTTTGAGGGGTATTTTTATGTACATGACTACCTCATCAAGATTGATTTGCCAAGACCCATCTTTTCACCCACCTAAGTTGCGCTTAAGGGAGATGCTAGTGTAGGTTTTTATTTCTTAGTTCGGTTATTTATTTTCCTATATTCCTGGGTTTTTCCTACACCTTTTATTAATATTTCTTAGGTTAAAAAATCATGTTTAATTAAGTGAGTGGGTTATGAGGTGTCACCATCCTACAAGGGAACACCCATTAGCTATCTTGGGAAGATACTTTTCTATCTTTAGAGCAATAGATGGTCACTGCCTATTGGTTGGTGTTTCCACCTCCACCCTCTCCCTTTTCTATGTAAACATGCTACCTATCTTGTATTAGACATCTTTTGCTTTTGCATCCTCATAATGCTATTTTACTTCTGGAGCATTTACATTAATCGTGTGGAGACTAAAGTTATGCGTTGTTATTTTGATCTTGTATCATTTGCTTTCATAATTTAATATCTAGTTGTTTGCACTAGTTTTCTAGGTTATTCATCTTTTTATATTTTAATAGAGGGTTGGGTACCATGGCATGCAGAAAGGGTGTTGGGTTTGACCTCAGGCATCCACGCAAGAATTTCTACCTTGCATTTGAGGTTTGTTTGTGCAGATGGAGGCCAAAAGGATAGACACATACACCTAATCTGTGCATATCCCTTGATATGTGCTTGTGGATTCGAATTAAAGGCACCACCATTTCCCCTATTCATCCCATTCTGGCCATCATTTCCTAAACTTGGCTACTTGCCCTAATCTTCCCATATGCCCTAATCCGCCCTTGCTCTTTTTTTTTACAGTTTCCCTCATTTGTTTTAATTTGCAAGGCATTTTTATTCTTAAAAATTTACAAGGCAAAATAGTTGCTCTCTAAAAGGCATTTAAAATTTATTTTAGTATTTTAAATAAGCAAATTTCCTTTGTCTAAAAGCATTAAAGAAATTACATGCAAATCTTAGGGTTTAAATATTTGGGCAAAATTTCTTACAAATAGGGGGTAATTTAAAATTTGTGCATTTGGAGGTTCTTTGGAGGCTCTTTTTAAAAAAATTGTTAGTGCTAAATGAAATCACTCTTGTAAATAGGCTAAGTATTAGCACATGATTTTAATCATCCTGCTTAGTCCTATATCACTACATGATAAAATGCCTAATTCCAAAGGTAATTAAGTAATTTGGGGCACAACATAATCAAGGGGGTGTGTATTTGGGTTTCTATGGCATCTTTAGATGATTCTGAGATAAATCAATGGGTTCTTCACTCTGGTGGTATCGATCATATGTCTCCTTATCTAGAGGTTTTCATGTCATTCGATACTACCAACATCTCCAAAATCTTCCTAGATGATCATTAACATATTGTTTGTGGACAAGGAACAATATAGATAGGTAATGGATACATCCATGTAATGTCTTGTTCATTCCTGACTTGACAAAAAATCTACTTTCCATATACCAACTCACTTGTTCAAATTAGATAGTTGAGTTTACGTCCACTTCAACATTGATTCGAGATTCTCAGAGTAGAGAAATTGTTGTAATTAGGAAGCTTTGCCACTTCTCCCATGACTTCACATTTTCTCACTTTATATCTGGTGGGGATGAAGCTCATATTGCCACTTTAGATCTTAATGTTACTTCTCTAAGAGCTTCCATGGGTTCTGTGCAGTAGAATCATTGAACAATTTTCTAACAAAAATTTCTTGGTTGTACAGTTCTTTTTTTGTTCTAGATTGCACTTCTACTATACTTGTTTCTACTTGAGAGTTGTGTGTTTCTTCATCAAATTCTAGTAATTATTTACAATAGGCTCATCTTACTCTTCTGACAATACCTAAATCTCTTGCTACATGATATTCCAAAGATGCTCCATAAGAGAGCATCCAGTTATTCTTTCTAGTAGTTGTTTTTTATCCTTTGCTACATAAGATTCTAGAGATACTTCACAGAAAGCATCCAGAGATTATTTCTAGAAAAACATCATCTAGAGCAATTGGTCAACATTCAGAGAGTTCATCCTCTTTAGGGGGTGCCTTCTAGTTCTTTCTTTTCTCACTTTTGGAGGGTAGTTTTTTCCCACAAGGTTTTCTACCTTATCTCCACTTCATGGGAGCTTTTTTATTGTATATGGGTACCTAATCAAGCTTAGTTTCTGAGACCCATCCATCTTTGTGCTCACCTAAGCTAAGCTTAAGGAGGATGTTAGTGTAGATATTTATTATTACTTATTTAATTAATTATGCACTTAATTATCTACACATGTCATAAGTCATCTTAGGTGGATTTATGAGTCGACTTGGAGAGTTTGTCAAAACTCTTCTAAGGTATGTGGCAGTATGTGGCATGTTCTCTCCACATTTGGAGGAACAAACTCACCACCTTGTGTTGAGCACTCCTAGAGTGACTCAAATTCCATACTCTATATGTACAAGCTTAATAGTGTATCAATACACTTCGAACTTGGTAATCAACATTTTGCTTAGTCAAATCTGTAGTTTCTTATAATCTTTTCTTTCCTTTTCCATAAATCCTCCATGATTTTCTCCAAGTCCACAATTAACTCCCTCTCATCATAAACCTTACAATATGTCATAGATTAAATTAGAAACTTTTATGATACTAAGTGAGTCTTATACTTACCAAAATATAAACTACAAGTGACACCAAGCAGGGCCTAAATTTGACATTCAACCTTGCTTGTCAAGCAAATTTTTATGACAGTTATCTATTCAATGGTGCCTTTAAAATACTATGACATACTTTAGTATAAGTAAATTATATAAAAACCATATATATATATATATCATAATCCAATATAAATTTTGATAGTTTGTCCAAAATCTCTCCTTTCATATGATATGATCTTTTTAAAAAATTTATTGTAGTTTATGGAAAAATTTCCTAAATACAACTATACAATTGTCAAATTTAAGCCCTGACACCAAGTAACACTTGAAGTGGGATGCAACAAATATGTTTGTGCAAATAATTAAATAAATACTTTTAAAATTAGAATATTGCAAGGTGTGTGACACCTATTCCAACATTCTCCCACATGTATGCTTTGCAAGAGCAAAAGGGGGATTGCATTAAACTATGAACTATTTGATAAGGGATAAGAGACCCATAGACTCATTGTACCACTTGAACTTCTCTTGTTCTCATTGGCTTAGTGAGGGAATCTACAACATTTGCCAAGATGTCAACTTTTTGTAACATGAATCTATCACCCTCAACCATCTCCCAGATAAAGTGATACTAAACATCAATGTGTTTTGTATGAGCATGATACTTTATGTTTTCGTCCTTGAGGTAGTGGTACTAGATCCCATGTTTCATTCTTTTTCAAATCTACCATTTCTTCATCCATGGTAATCTTCTAAGATTCTACATCATTCATACATAATACCTCTTCTATTTATCTAGGTTCATCCATGTTAGTATTCAAAGAAAAAATTCATCTCTAGTCATCAGGTGAATACCTTTCAGGTGGTTTTCTATGCCTTGTAGACCTTTGAACAAGCTGAGTTAGACGTTCTTCCTTCTCTTCTAATAATTCAGAGCTAGATGAGCTCTCCTCAACTTCTTGTCTATCTAGGGTCCTTAATTCAACTTTCTTAGGTGTAGAAGGAAGTTGAATCACATTTTTCTATTCATTTTGTTCTAACTGCAATGTAACATAAAATGACTTAGTTTCTCTGAAAATCACACTTCTACTATATATTAACTTCTATGCAATAGGATCCTAAAGCTTGCATCCTTTCACACCACAACTGTACATGATGAAGATACATTTCATATTCTTGTTCTCCAACTTTGTTCACTTCTTCTTTGGCACATGTGCATATGCCTCACAACTAAAAACTCTAAGATATCTTAATGAAGGCTTATGACCCGACCATGCTTCCATATGTGTTTTATCAACAAGGGATGATGTAAGAGACCTATTAATCAAGTAGCAAGTAGTGGTAATAGCTTCAGATAAAAAATTATTCTAGACAAGCACCACAAAATAGACTCCTAGCCTTCTCCATTAGTGTCTTGTTCATTCTTTCTGCAACTCCATTCTATTGTGGAGATTATGGAATTGTTTTATCTTTGCTTTCTATTATCTTTACATAATTTGTCAAAATCATTGGATAAAAATTTACTGCCATTGTTAGTCCTCAAACATTTTATTTTATTTCTAGTCTGCAAGTCAACCGTTGCTTTAAATTCTTTAAATCGATTGAAAGCTTTAGATTTACTCTTTAGAAAATTATATACTCATGTCGTGCTATAATCATCAATAAATGAAGCATAAAATGTGTATTTTCTAATGGAAGGAACATCTATAGGACCAAACACATCAAAATGAATAAGATCCAATACACCACAAGATTTATGAGAACTCGAGTAAAATTGATTGTGGTTTTGTTTACCATAAATACAATGCTCACAAAAATTGAAAACAAGATTACAATCAGTCAACCCTTCAACAAGGTTTTTATTTTTCAAGATCCTTAGACCCTTTTCTCCAGTGTGGCCTAATCTCTGGTTCCAGAACATAGTCTTTTCTGCAGGCAATTTTGATTTAGAAAAAAGAGCACCCTTAGGTACCCAGAAGCCACAACCATTTGTTCAAGATGAAACCCTATCCTTTTCCAATGAAGTGGTCACAAACTTGCTTTTCATATAAGTACTATTACACTCAATAGTGCATGCATCAAGATTATACAATGTGCCACGTTTGACACCTCTAATGATCACCATAGCACCTCTAACCATTTTGCATCTTGTATCAAAAAAGACTACCTACATGCTCACATCTATTAGTTTTCTCATAGATAATGAATTTCATGCTAATCTAGGGATATGCAACATGCCATTAATCCTTTTTACTCTACCATTAGGAAATCTAATTTTAACACTACCATAGCCAATAATATTTAAATGAGAATCATCACCCAAGTACACCTTACCTCCATCAAATTCTTCATATTCAGAAAACTAATCTCTAGTAGGGGTCATATGAAAATATGCACCTAAGTCAATTCACCATGCATCATTACCTACACGAGTTGCCAAAGCTGCAATGATGGTAAATTACCATCTTCCTTCTTGGAATCATAATCAAAATCAAATTTCTTCTTTTCTTCTTTGCACTCCTTACGGAAGTTTACAGGCTTATTGTAGTTCCAACAAATAACTTTGGACTTTCTGGGAGATTTGGATCTCCTCTTGGACATGGATTTGTCACACTTCTTTCTCTTCTTTTCTTTTTCTTTAGATCTTCCATGAACATTTAGGGTCTCTTTGGTACTGATGGATGCCTTCCTCCTCATCTCTTCAGAAAGAAAAGAACCCACAATATCTTCAACTTTCAAGACAATAGAAGTACTCCCAATAGCCATAACAAGAGAATCCCATGAATCAGGAAAAGAACAAAGAAAGATCTGACATCTCTTCTCCTTATCCATTTTTACACCAACTGATGTCAATTGAGCCACCAACATATTGAATGCTTCCAGGTGGTCTGTAATTTGTCCACCCTCTTCCATTCTCAAGAAATACAATTTCTTCCTCATGAAAATCTTATTCACTAAATATTTGGCTTGATATATCTCACCAAGTTTCTTCCAAAGTTTCTTCACAGAGGACTCTTCATGGACATTGATTAAAATAAATTCTGTGAAGCATAATATGACTAGACCCTTGGCTTCATGGTCCATAACATGATATTGAGTAGCCAAAGTAGCATATGCAGGCCTTGAAACATTCTCATCAACAACATCTCATAGATCTCAATCAATTAACATATTTTCCATCTTTAGCTTCCACATCTCAAAATTGTTACCAATTTTTTTTTCTACCTCTATTCTCCCTGATGTGCTTGCTATTTGAAAATTCTTACAACAAGCTCACAAAGTATCTTCTATGCAAGATCCCACTCAAAAATAGATTAGTTCATGTTATGTCAGAAAAATGTACCCTTGGGGGATTTTTCCTTTAAGGTTTAGCTCCCAGGTCTTTAGATTGCATTTAGAGCATCTTGCATAATAATTCAGACTCCCGATGAGAAAACCCTTGGGTCTTGTGACAAATAGGACCCAGGGGGTGCTAATTTGATGATCCTTAAACAAAGACAAGGGGTGGAGAAGGGTGCTAGCACCCTAGTCCAACCCTATTTTGGGTTTGCCCTAAATTCAAATCTTGGGTGTGTGACCTTTATTTGGGTGCGTGACCTTTAGTAGTTGCATATATAAGCATGTGTAGGTTATCATTTAGAAACTTGAAGAGGACTAGAGAAGATGATTGTGAGCTATTGGTATACTTGTGATTTGCATTGTGTTGAAGGGCATAACATTGTTATTGTGTTTATTTTTGCAAGTTGGATTACATCTTCTTCTCATGGCATTGAAGAACATCTTCCTTCCATGGGAGCTTCATAATCAAGGTGACATCTATTGTGTTTTATCATCATTATCATTTGGATTTTTGTCTCTATCCCACAAGGATACACACTCTCTCTGACAACGGTGTTCGGAAGACTTGAATGTCTCTCTAGGGCTTGACTGAGGCAAGCCTCTAAACACCACAACCCCCTCCCACACTTCTTGTGATTATAGGTTACAGGTTGTGAAAGCAGAAGAAGTGGAGTTGCAAGGAGTAGGAGGACACTGTGGAGATTTTAGGTCTTGAAGGAGGAGCATGCTTGGACTAGGGTGCCATCAACCTTGTCCTCCATATCCAAAGCCACAGAAATAGACTGGATAGTGATAATCAGGGTTTACAGAGTTTCCAACATCTGGCGGAAGATCCCTCAGTGGACTAGGGCACCATCAACATTGTCCTCCACATTTTCAATTACAAAAACTAAAGATACAACAAAAATCAGTGTCAGAAGGAGATCGAGATTCCATAAAAAAATAGTACCTTGGACTAGGGCACCATCACCATTGTCCCCGACATTTCCATTCTCTGGACTGCGAAAAATAGTGAGTTAAGGTTCTCTGCCCTTTGCCTAATTCTAGTAGCATTTGTCATAATTCACAGATTTACTTACTATTTTGCTTAAATTAGGGTTTTTAAAGCATAAGAGCATTAATTAGAAACATTGTGTGATAACTTCTGAATTTCCCAATAGAAAACCAAGTGGCAACCCAATCTGATAGATGACTCTCCTCTCGATAGGAGAAGAACTCAATTGAAATACCCTTGGAATGTTTTGTGGAAAGGAGGATTCAAACTAAAAGCCCCATTCAAACAACCCCATCACTCCTTTGTTCCATATTAAATAGTTTAGAAATCCCAACAACCCACAACTAAGACTAAAGGTGATCAAGCTTTGATACCACTTGTAAGGATGCTAAGGTAGTGGAACAACTTCCTACACTAATCTTGAGGGGAGGGTTATGCAAAAATTTCAAATCTTTACAACAGTTACAAAAATTATACAAAAATAAACATAAATAGCAATCATACCACAACACAGTGATTTACATGGGGAAAACCCTTTCGGGAGAAAAACTCCGCAATCTAAAAGCCACCCAATATATTATTCAAAAATCAACAAGATTACAATATACTTGTAGGGAAAGCTTTCATAGGAGTATCACCAACCAGAGATCTAGAGGCAACTCAACATCTAGAAGACTTTCACACACAACCTCCATCTCAAACTTACCTAATATATAGGAGATACAATACATGAAATTATCTAACAGTAATTACAAAACCATAAGTTAAAGCCACCCAAAATTGGTACCCAAATTCATAGGGTTTCATTATCTCCAATCAAATATGTCTTATGATGTGTTAAAACACATATCAACACATGTACCTCCCCCTTACAACTATTTTATGTGTCCAACACATTTTTACATTTTCCAATATAGGAGGCCCAACTTCCAAAGGCCATAACTTTTGATCTAGGAGAGTGACCGGGGCCATTTTTTAAATTGAAGAGCTCAAAGAGATATACACACCGGGCACCCTCGATGGTGATGTGAACCACCTGAAATTTTTATTTTGGCCAAAAACCAACCCAATAGTCTAGAAATTGATTTTTTTTATGTTTTTATAACCAAAAATTGTACTTTTTTAATTGCAAGGTTGAGAGACCTTTCCTAGCAATTTCTACTCAAATTAAACATAAATTTTCCACAACTATGTAACTTCAACTTTGGAAATTTTAAATTTGAACATTTGGAAACTCCTTCAATATTATAAATTTGGGAAATACATCTAAAACCCAGCCACATAACACAAAAAACTTATTGAGAATGATCAGAAACAACAAACCCAAAAATACCACAAAATTTGTCAATACAATGCACACCATGAACACCCAAAATTTGCAATTTGTGCACCAAAGAAAAGATATTCATTCAATACTTGAAATTTTGAACCACTAAAGGTCTGCAACACTTTGATATATTCTATAATTATAGTAGCTACAACATATACAAAATACTAAAATCAAAACCATACAAACTACTGCAAACATGATGCTTCTAATGCTCCAAATTTGACAAGTTTAGCACCAAATTACACTATTATTCCCACAACTCTACAAGAGGCGTCTTGGAAACTTTATAGAATATAAAAATACTATTGTACATCACTTACAATAGCAACTGACATAGAAACAAAATCTAAAAATCAAAATACACAAAAGAATACCTAAAAACCTACAAACAAACACACCAAAATCTACAAACTACTTAGATTCCTTTTCTGATCTTCTAGTAGAATGCTACAAACTAACATATTCTATTATAATAGCCCACACAATAGCAATAGCAATAGCAATAGTGAATAAACTAAAAACTATCACTTCACAAATCCACAAATCTACAACTCTAGAAGCACATTCACAACCTCTGAATGAGATTGTCCTATTGAACCAAAGGGGTTTCATCCTTTGATCCAATAAACCAATGGGTTTTCATTGACTGATCTCAATCTCTAATGGGTTTTCATCCACATAAGATATTGTGAGACTACAAGTGTTCAATACAATTTTTTTATAGGGTTTTGGTATATAGAAATTAGATGTTGGAAATGAATAAATTGCCTCCAATTTATATAGATTTGATATCCCATCAATTCCAAATGCCCCTCTCTTGGAAAATAAAATATAATAATGTTGTTTCAAAACACTTCCCTAAAAAGGTGCTCACTTGTCATAACCGCTCCAAGATTCTCGTCTTAAAATAAGCAATAACTCCTCTTACAACCTATTAAACAAGAGTCTTGACAAACATCTTTTCAGAAATAAAGGAATCATCTTGGACTGGGAAAGACCATGGGAAAGACAAACCATTGTTTAAACTATTCAAATTGTCACCTCATCTTCTCCTTTTGAAAATCATTTGAAGTTTCTACCTATGAGGTGTCACCTCAACCAAGGAAGGTGTGGGTATTTGCATCAATTGGTCTTTTTCTTTTAAAGGGAAATAAAATCAAAGAAGGCAGAGAGAAGATATAGAGAAATGAAGTGCCCAGCTGAGACAAAATATCAAGCAGAAGTTGAATCAAAATATGATATAAACAAATAGATTTGGCAGCACTGAGGAGAATAGGAAGCACCATAGAGAGAGGGGGCACGACCAGTTGGAAGGAAGAGAGACACCTCTTTAGAGGTAGAAAAATATTATCTTTTGTTCTGTAGATGGAGCGTTAAAATCAGGGAAGACCAAAGCGTAGGATTTGGGATGTGAATAGATGCCTCATAGAGGCATTTAAATAATTTATCTATTGCAGTTTGGCAGGGGGAGGAGGTAGGAAGAATTCTTAGAAAAGAAGAGCATAGGGAAGATAGAGAAGAGGTCGATGATGGGAACAAGAAGAAATTGACTTGAAGATAGAGGAAGAAAAATTGACTAAAGAGGCCAAATGTGTATATATGTTTGTAGATTGTGTTTGAGTTAAAAATAATAATAAAATTTAGTGTTCTCTTGTGTTGTAGTCATGTTGATTTAAACAAAATAAAATTGAATCTTCTGTTGGTAGCAATCTATAATTTGAATTTGTGTTTGGGCATAGTGTTGTCCATGTGAGTTTGTTTTTGCATGAGGGGAGTACCCTTTCCATCAAGTGGTATTAGAGCTAGGTTCCTAAGAGTATATGTAGAGCGTTGAATGTGAGGCATCCTACGCCAGGACCTAAGGGTAGAGAAGAGAGGGTAGGCGGTAGAGAAGAAGCTCATGTGAGGGCTCTTGCAGGTAGGAGAAGTCTTGAGAAATGAGAGAGCTTGAAGCCATGAAAAGATTGGGTTTGATGTGTGCCAAATTGAAGTGAACAAGATGAGAGTGTTCTTGTAGAAGCTCGTGATATGGGAGGGTTGGAAACGGAATGAGAAGAGGAATATTTTAGAGATGGTGGAAGATATAAATATAAGGATGAATTGATGGAAGCTATGCAATGTGAAGAGATAATGAGTAATGAGGTCGCTGGGTAGGAGGAAGATGAGAAAGAGGAGGTACATGCAGCAGTAGTGGATGAAGATGACAAAGAGGATGCAAGTGTAGAGATTGCAACCATTGATGAGATTGCAATTGTTGCAGTGGTGGAATGCGAAGAGGTTGCAGTAGATGTTGATGATGGAGATGATTTAATGTTGAAGCTGTCAATGATTGAAGAAGGGTAGATGTTGAAGCTCCTTGTTGCAGCGTAGGGAGAGGAACGACAATTTGCAACTAATGAGGATGTGGAAGGTGTCGTAGTGAAAATTGATATTGCAGTTGTGAATAAAGATGAGGTAAATCTATTTTATGATGATATTTTGTTTTTAGATAAGATGTTAGAAGAAGAGATGGTTAGAGAAAAAAAGTATGTAGAGAAAATGGAGATTGTTGTAGATGCAGATTGGTATTTAGATGTTGCGAGTTTGTGCATAGAAATTGTAAAGGATGCTACAGGATTTTGGTGGAGGTGGTCGGTCTGCAGTGCGTTGGATCCCATGAAGGAGGAAAATAAAGGAGTGAGTGTTTGGAGGAGGAGAAGAGAGAGCCTTTGACAGAGGAGGACGGTCTATGGTGGATGTGAGTCCAAGAGGGGGAAAAAGAATCCAGTGCACAATTGGTGGAGGATGGTACTTGTCCAAGAAAAATTCTGGAAGAGGCAAAAGAATTTTTCTATGCCTAAATCAATGATGGAGTTCGTTGTAGGTTATCTACAACCTAAAAGAGTAGTTCTACTACTCCACTCCATTTTGTGAGTCCTACTCACAAAATCTTTCTACACGGCATGTCTGATGTATGAGCATCCTGGGTGAATATGCAATACTGTGTCAACCAAAAAGATGATGTTTCAATTTTGTTGGAGTTGTCATAATTTGTTTTAATTTGGTTGAGTTTTGTTAGAGTTGGTTGGTGACTTTGATGGTAGTTGTCGTGGTTGATCTTTCTTCAGGTTTGGTTCAATTTCTGTTCACTGATGGTTTGTCACAGTTACATTTGTTGGAAGGAATGTTGCAAATGGAGTCAAGCGTGGTTTTGGTTGTGCATTTTTTACTCCATGTCATCTATTTGATGAAATGTCTAACCTCAGCAAACTTGTTTTGTCTAAGTCTTAACAGCATCCCTCTGAAGGAGTTGACGACATATTTGGTTTGAATCATTCATTTGGGCGATTGAAGGAGTATAGACTAAATCCATATATTGGTGCAGCATATGGTGAAAAGAATGAATTATTATTGATTGTTTAATAGCATGGTGGATTTATTCCTGAAAGGTTTCCACATTGGTGATGGAACAGAGGCATTGTTGAACAATTTGTTGATTCTTGCAGTAGATGAGAAGGCACTCAATCACTACTAGGAAATACATCTGCATTATTATATGATGAAGACAGAGGGAGTTGATTTCTCGAGCGAAAAGGTTTACATGAGTAAAGAGTACTTGAAAATGATGTGGAGATGGCTTCTTTTCTTTAGAGAGCTCTTGGAGTGAGGATATAACTTCCTATTCTTGGATGTTGATATTATGTGGTTTCGAGATCCCTTCACAAAACTTTCATCCAAGACAGACTTCCAAATAGCATCAGATCATTATATAGGGAGACTAGATGATTTGTACAATTCACCCAATAGAGGATTTGTACAATTCACCCAACAGAGGATCTTCATGCAAGAGAGGCATTCGATCAAGTTACAATTTTTAAGTATGAAACACTTAGAGACGCAACTACTAATTTTGATCCCAACAATCTACTTGGAAAAGGGGGATTTGTTGAAGTTCATACGGGAAGACTTTTAGATGGAAAGTTATTGCCATTAAGAAGCCTAGCAAAAGACAATCAACGCAAGCCATGCATGAATTTCTAATGGAAGTGAAGCTGATCAATAGTGTTTGCCACCATAATCTTGTTATTTTGCTTAGGTGTTGCTTGCACGACCATCAATGCTTTCTCATCTATGAATTTATGTTAAACAAGAGTCTTGACAAACATCTTTTTAGAAATAGAGGAATCATCTTGGACTGGGAAAGACCAAGGCAAAGACAAACCATTGTTTAAACTATTCAAACTGTCGCCTCATCTTCTCATTTTGAAAATTATTTGAAGTTTCTACCTATGAGGTGTCACCTCAACTAGAAGGTTTGGGTATTCACACCAATTGGTATTTTTCTTTTGAAGGGGAATAAAATCAAAGAAGGCAGAGAGAAGATATAGAGAAATGAAGTACCCAACTGAGACAAAATATCAAGCAAAAGTTGAAGCAAACTATGATATAAACAGATAGATTTAGCAGCGTTGAGGAGAACAAGAAGTGCCATAGAGAGGGGGGCATGACCAGTTGGAAGGACGA
Source organism: Cunninghamia lanceolata (assembly GCA_027924645.1). Classification (NCBI taxonomy): domain Eukaryota; kingdom Viridiplantae; phylum Streptophyta; class Pinopsida; order Cupressales; family Cupressaceae; genus Cunninghamia; species Cunninghamia lanceolata. The sequence goes on from BSBN01000076.1 coordinate 4,177,464, forward strand.
GAGAGATGCCTTTTGGAGGTAGAAAAATATTATCTTTTGTTATGTAGATGGAGCATTAAAATTAGGGAAGACCACATCGTAGGATTTGGGATGTGAATAGACACCTCATAGAGGCATTTTAATAATTTCTCTATTGTAGATTTGGCAAGGGGGAGGAGGTAGGAAGAATGCTCAGAAAAGAAGAGCGTAGTGAAGATAGAGAAGAGGTCAATCATGGGAAGAAGAAGAAATTGACCTGAAGATAGAGGAAGGCAGATTGACTGAAGAGGCAAAATGTGTATATATGTTTGCAGATTGTGTTTGAGTTAAAAATAATAATAATTCAGTGTTATCTTGTGTTGCAATCCTGTTGATTTGAACAAAATTAAATTGAATCTTGTGTTGCTAGCAATCTATATTTTGAATTTGAGTTTGGGCAGAGTATAGTCCGTGTGAGAAGGGCTTAAATTTGACAATTGTATAGCTATATTTAAAGATTTTAGCTGTAAAATACAATAAAAATAAATATTTGACTGTATTGATATACAAGTAATTTATTTTAAAAACTGTAAAAAAATAATTAATATGAAAATTTGACTGTATGTATATGTATATATTTTTAGATTTATTTTTATGAATATAATTATATATGCATTCTAAATATATATCTTTTAGATTTGTTTTTTAATAGAATATATCCCAAATTTTTAGATTTTTTTTTGATTAGTAAGTGAGGGATTTTTAGGCTGGCCCACTCCAGTGGAGGTCACAAGGGGGACCTCCTCCCCAAGGAACTTCCATCACTGTAATCATGCCGCTTGTGGCGCGGATCGCTACTGGTGAATTCGTCACTATACATCATTACTTCCATCATGTCGCTTGTGGCGTGGGTCACCACCAATGAATTCATCACTATACATCATTACTGCCACGACCAGTCGAGCTGCGGAGACCAGAGTGCACCAAGATTCAAACACACTCCACTTAAGGACCAAGGAGTGCCAAGAGTCACCTACATAGAGCCACAACCATTTAGAAGTCAAGATGTCTTTGGGGGGATTCGAACCTTGGTCTCGACAATAATGACCAAGTGATCTTAACCACTAGACCACACCCACTCGACGATTTGTTTTTTATAAATATAATTATGTATTCATTCTAAATTATATAATATATATTTTTTCCATTTATTTTAAATTTTTTTAATAGGAATTTCTATTATTTAAGAAAAAAAAAATTATATATATATTTTTTATAGACTATATTCATTCTAAATTTATAGTTTTTTCTTTAGGAATGTCTATTATTTAAGAAATAGATTTGTTTTTTTATAGAATATATTCATTCTAAATTTCTAGTTTTTTGCTTTTATTTTTAAATTGTTTAATAGGAACTTCTATTATTTAAGAAATACATTTATTTTTTTATAGAATGTATTTATTCTAAATTTCTAGTTTTTTCTTTTATTTTTAAATTTTTTAATAGGAACTTCTATTATTTAAGAAATACATTTATTTTTTATAGAATATATTCATTCTAAATGCACTTTATATTCACTTGGTAAAGCAATCACCTGTTTGGATTTTTAATATGGATGCGTAGCTAGACCATTTCTTGAGAAAGCTCCAACTTTATATATAAAATTTTGACTTGCATTTAAAAAAATTAATTGTCACATGACATGCAATACTGAAGACTAAATTGTAGAAAAAAATTCTTTGATAGGCAAGGTGGACTGTCAAATTTAAGCCCTACGTGTGAGTTTATTTTTGCATGAGGGGAGCACCTTTTGCATCGGTATTTCCCTCTTTTAACTTATTAGCACTCTTCCCATTAAAATAGGCACTAGTCGCAAATGGTTGAATGATCTGTTGCAAGTATAGGCCTAACCGGTGTTGTCATTGATGTCAACATACTCCTGTTGCATTGATGTCAAGGATTGGATGAGCTGTGTGCTAAGGATATTGAGAAAATTAGTCATATCAGAAATAGAGAAAAATAGTGAAGACAGTGAAGCTCTATGAAGTGAAGATCCTAGCTAAGATGAAGATCAAGGAATGCGCATCAAAGGGTTTGTAGCTATGTATCTAAAGATGATCCAATTAAGATTTGAGAGGTCTGCATGAAGATTCAAAGAAGTTATGGCCACAAGAGTAAAACTAGTTTTGGCAGATGTTCAGAGGTGACAAAGTGACACAAATAGGTCTGGCGAGATCTGAAAATGCAATATCTTGTTCTGCGGATTTGGTGGAGTGTTTAGGAAGTCAATGTGAATTAACAACTCAATTGGTTCATGGTCTGGAGATCCACAAGCGTCTATTCCAATATGACAGTGATGATAGATTGTGTTCTTGAGGTTTCAAATGAAGAAGAGAATGATTTCATTAAACAAAAGTAGTGTGGATGTTCTTGGTGATTCAGGCAAGCTTGTGGGGGTCTCTAGATCGTGTCCAATTCGTGTTGGTGGTCTGCATTGAAGATTGAGCTCATAATTGAAGAATTACTTCCAGATGATGATGTTCTTCCTAAATTTGGCCGACCGAATGATTTACACATCTTGCGGATGATCTTGAAGATGTTTTGTGAAGGATGGCATGTTCCTCAAAGAAGATTGAAGTCACAGATATATGTGGCCGACAGTGTGGTGATTCGCATGAAGTCTTTTGCAATAAATCAAGTTGTATTTGTGTATTTTCTCTATAATAAAATAAAGTATGCTGACTTTGATGATAATCCCAAAGTCGATGTCTTGTATAAATAAGAGTTGTGAAGTCATTTCAAAGTATTTGGGGTAGAATATGAGAGTGTGATAGAGAGGAGAAGAGTGAAAGGCAGAGCAAAAGTGTTGAGATTAAATGGAACTAACTCAAGCATGGTGAAGATGCTATTCTTCAATTCAAGTATGTAATATTTATTATTCTGTAGACAGTGTGTCTCTTGTAGGCAGTGGGCCTCTTGTGAGCAGTGTGCTCGGGCAGTGAGCCCTAATTGGCATGTGCCATTTTGTTCCTTTTATTCTTTTAACAGAGAATACAATCTTGGGTTAGTCACCTCATAGTTTTTCCCTTAACCAGGTTTTCCACGTTAAAATCTTGGTGTCATATGTGTTAATGTGTTTCTGCTCTTGAATTATTGCATTGTGTTTCCATGATTGATTTATTATTACACTGCTGAACTACAAGAAGGATTTAAGTGGTTAATAAAAGGAAAGTTTTGGGACAACTGATTCACCCTCCCCTCTCAGTTGTCTGTCTTGAAACTAACATGATCATGTTTTATTAAAAAATCCTCTTTCTTTTTCCTCTATGTAGAATTAGTGTAGGATAGGTAATATTAGCTTGCTTAACTAAATAATATTATTTTTTGTGAAATCTTTTGAGAGTTTGTCTTTATTATGTTTGTAGATAGTCATGCATGTTGAATTTTCAAGGTTGTAAATGAAGTAAGAAAGTATAAGGGGATTAATATTTAGGGATATAAATTAGGTTGGCATCTTTAGTTGTATGTGTAATTTGATTTGCTATAAAAGAGATCTTTAGGTATGGAAGACTAGTAATCCAATGGAAGGCATATTTACTAAAATTTATAATTGGGATACTATTACAAATAGGGTGTGGCTAAGTTAGGTGACCTATGTTTTCTTGGCTTCTCTTTAATCAAGTCTCACTAAGATTTCTAGGAATATTGTCCCATAATTCTAATTGCTCCATAATTCATCTGTTCTTATTAATTGGTCTGTAATTGCTAGAAAACTAATAATGAGTCTTTCCCTTTTAATCTAAATCAACATATGTTCCTTGATTTTAGATCACAAGTGTATTCTCTATGGTTGTAGTATATGATTTGAAGTACTCACATGTTTCATGTTTACAACTTATGTTTTCACATTTTTCCTTGCTCCTTGTTAAAAGATTCATGATATTTCTATGTTCATTATGTTACATGCTTATGATCTCATCTACATGTCATGATCTTTATGCTTCCTATGTTTCTTTATCATGCTTATGATTCTATGTTTATGATTCTTATCATGTAACTCACATCTTATGTCTCTATGTTTATGATCCTTATCATGACTACATCTTTTACATCACATTATGATCTTAGTTTTTCCTTTAGGGCCTTCTCTCTCCTACCATTTGTGTATCTTGGCAGAAATATTATACACATACTTTCATGAAATTTGATATACTTACATGATCATAATGTTTCCTTTAAGACCATCTTTATTATATCATTTTCCTAGAGGCAACTTTATTTTATGTGCTAACATGCTCCTTATCTAGCATTTGCCTATACTAGGGGAAACATTTTACATTCCTTTATGATTATCTCCATTTTTTGTGTTTACATACTTATCATATGATGATGTCTTTTGCTATAGCAATGCTTTATCCTATTTATATATTTTTCCTTCCCTCCAATTCCCTTAATCCTTTATATGAAACCAATTGGAGGGTAGCATATATGTCACTGACATTGTTTTGTGAGTTATTTTTTGCAATTACATGCTCATACTCATTCCTGTGTCTAAGGGAATTTTATGAATGTTATCTAATTGGTCAGAGTCACATCCATTACATGCTCATACTCATTCTCGTGTCTAAAGGAATTTTATGAATGTTATCTAATTGGTCAGAGTCACATCCATTTTTACATAGTTGGAGCTTTGTATCACTTTTCAATAACTGGCATAATCTCTTATCCCTTTTTCACTACTTTTGCTTTTCATTTTTTGCTCCTACTCAAGTAAAATTAAAATTAATGTTACTCAAATTATGTATGATCCTACTCATTGCAAGTGTTTTCTCTATTTTGTAGGTTCTAATGGAGCACTCATGGAAAGAATAATTGAAGGATGGTCCATTACGTTACATGGACCATATATCCTTTTACTATCTAAAAATATTTTCTTTTACATGTTGACTACTTGTTTTATTGTAATGCACATCAAGATTGCGACAAAATGTAATGTTGAAAATTGCATAGCTATGCCCTTTCCCTAGTGTTTTGGACCCACTTTGATCAAGGTGTCCTAAATATAATAATTACCTTACAAGTGGCATATTCTTGTGTGAATTTGGTTTGTACCTCAATCTCTATTATCACTAATCCTCAGAGTTGCATTCCTAGTCCCCATATTCATTGTTCTTCACCTTAACCAAATGCATGTTAAGTTACTTTGTGTGCTTGGTTGTTGAATTTAAAGAAATTCACTAATTCATTTGATTTAATCTAAGGACATCTAGGGCATTGAGAATCTATTGAGTACATCTAGACTTCAATTTGCAAAAATGAATTCAATGCATAATCAAAGTATTTAGAGCACATCATCCTAGGTCCACTACACATTTGTTTGTTATTTTCAAATCTTCCCTTAGAGTTCGAATGTTATCCCATCCAAGGATTTCACCTAGGAGAACTTGGCTCTTGCGATCAAACAAGTTCCCAATTGTGTTTGTAAACATAGTTAGTACATACAAGCAATCATATATTAGAGAAGCAAGACAAAATGAGTTGCAAACTACAAGAATCAATGAGATTAGGTCCATGAGTTACAAGGTTATTTTCACACAAAAGATTGCTTTTGTACTTGAGGAGATCAATCCTACAAATATAGATTTGAACCAAAACAATAGACAATATTTTTTTCAAGTAAAAAATCAGACCAAATCATTCAAAAAAATATAAAACATTGATAAATCATTTCTTGACATTTGTTCAAATTTTACGTAATTTAATTTCAATTTAATTTTTATCTTTTTTTAATTAGCCTAAATTTATATATTTTTTAAAATTATCGTCACAATTCCATTAATTGATTTACCGTTCCCTCTTTGACTGGCTTAAATTAATGTATGATTATTTAATTTGTGTACAATTATTTTGAGAATATAAATCGTTTCAAGTTGCACATGGCTTTGATCGTTTTGGCAATCATTAGAGTTGATCCATTAACTTTACATGCCAAGATATGTATGTTGTAACACGCAAAATTGTTTGGTCTCTGTCACCAAACGCCAAATTTTGTTTAACTCCATACGTAGGGAGGGTTCGCAACTGTAAAATAAATACATAGAAAATGCTTTGAAATAAGTCGGCCAGAACGGCAAATGTTGGTGGAGGAATCTCTTCATGTTAGAAGAATTGGCAGACATGGTGGGCCTTGCTAATCTCTTCACGCTATTCAACACACAGTTTTATTTTAAGAGTGCCAAGTGTTGAATTATTAAAATTAGAAAACTTGGGATCATTTAAAATTTGAAATGGCTTAGGTATAAAATGTGGGAATCTAAAGTGGATTGTCTACCATTTGGCTACGCTGAGAAAATGCCGGCTTTATCAATATTATTTATTTATTCTTTTTAATTTTCTGTAAAAGACAAAACAAAAACGTTAAGCCATAGTGCTATCCAATTTGGCGATATCTTTAATACTTTATTTCTTCTTTTTAATTTTCGTTAAGGCGGCTGCGATACTTATTTGGGCTTAAACACACTACACCTTCTTTACTTGGAGACATCGTACAACTAAATAGTGTTAAATAGTGTTATAATAGGGTGAAAAATACAGTTAAAATTAATTGTTATTTAGTGTATTCAAATTCATTAATATTGAGAGATTATATAGGAAATAGAAATAATAACAATGTAATAGAGAAAATGTAAACCACAACACTTTGCAATAACATAGGATATATGTGGAGAAGTTTTTGATGAAAAAACTTCACTATGAAAAAGACCCAAGCTTGTATTAATCTTCAAACAAGGAGGTACATCAATATGATCTACTTATCTCTTAAGTAATCCAACCGCATAAGTGTATTTACAAATACATCTTCATTTTACTTTCAACTGGAACACTCAATATATAGGCATGAGCAAAACCACAAACCATGAATGCTTTTTAAAACCTGTGTTGGGGAAACCACTAGTTAATTTAGGGATCCATAACCATGCACACATCCCAATGCCCAAATCAAGTTTAGTTTGCTGACAACAAATTAGAAACTGTTACTACCAAACTTGGGTGTTCAAGTAGTCTTTTCTTGCCTTTTCCATAACTCCTCCATGATTTTCTCCAAGTCCACAATTAACTCCCTCTCATCATACTCTTTCTTTTTTGACAACTCTTACAACCCTTACAAGATGTCATAGATTTAATTCTATGATACTAAGTGAGTCAGATTACACTTACCAAAATATAAACTACAAGTGACACCAAGTAGGGCCTAAATTTGATAGTCCTTCTTGCTTGTCAAACATTTTTTTATGACAATTATCTATTCAAATGTGCCTTTAAAAACCTATATATTTATATCATAATCCTATATTTAAATTTTGACAGTTTGTCCAAAATCTCTCCTTACATATGATACGGTCTTTTTAAAATTTCGATTGTATTTTATGGCAAAAATTCCTAAATACAGCTATACAAATGTCAAATTTAAGCCTTGACACCAAGTGACACTCAAAGTGGGATGCCACAAATATGTTGGTGCAAATAATTAAATAAATACTTTAAAAATTAGAATATTGCAAGGTGTGTGACACTTATTCAACCATTCTCCCACATGTATACTTTGCAAGAGCAAAAGGGGGATTGCATTATTTACTATGAACTATTTGCTAAGGGCTGTGAGGCGAATAGACTCATTGTACCACCTAAACTTCTCTTGTGCTCATTGGCTTAGTGAGGGAATCTACGACATTTGCCAAGATGTCAACTTTTCGTAACATGACTCTATCACCTCAACCATCTCTCAGATAAAGTGATATTGAACATCAATGTGTTTTGTATGAGCATGATACATTGTGTTTTCGTCCTTGAGGTAGTGGTACTAGATCCCATGTTTCATTCTTTTTCAAAGCTACCATTTCTTCATCCATGGTAATCTTCCAAGATTCTACATCATTCATACCTAATACCTCTTCTATAGATCTAGGTTCATGTCCATGTTAGTATTCAAAGAAAAAATACATCTTCAGTCATCAAGTGAATACCTTTCAGGTGGTTGTTTATGCCTTTTAGACCTTTGAACAAGTTGAGTTGGAGGTTCTTCCTTCTCTTCTAATAATTCAAAGCTAGATGAGCTCTCCTCAACTTCTTGTCTATCTAGGGCCCTTAATTTAACTTTTTTAGGCGTAGAAGGAAGTTGAATCACATCTTTCTATTCACTTTGTTCTGGCTGCAATGTAACATAAAATGGCTTAGTTTCTCTAAAAATCATACAAGTCTACTATATATTACCTTTTGTGTAATAGGATCCCAAAGCTTGCATCCTTTCACACCATAACTATACCTGATGAAGATACATTTCATAGCCTTGTTCTCCAACTTTGTTCACTTCTTCTTTGGCATGTATGTGCATATGCCTCACAACCAAAAATTCTAAGATATCTTAATGAAGGCTTGTGACCCAACCATGCTTCCATAGGTGTCTTATCAACAAGGGCTGATGTATGAGACCTATTAATTAGGTAGCAAGTAGTGAAAATAGCTTTAGACAAAACCTTTATTCTAGACAAGCACCACTAAGAAGACTCCTAGCCTTCTCCATCAATGTCCTATTCATTATTTATGTAACTCCACCCTATTGTGGAGAATATGGAGTTGTTTTGTCTCTAATTGCCATAATCTTTACATAATTTGTCAAAATCATTAGAACAAAATTTACTGTCATTTTCAGTCCTCAAACATTTTATTTTCTTTCTAGACTACAACTCAACCATTGCTTTAAACTCTTTAAATTGATTCAAAGCTTCAGATTTAATCCTTAGAAAATATACTCATGTCCTTCTGCTATAATCATCAATAAATGAAACATAATATGTGTATTTTCTAATGGAAGGAACATCTATAGGCCCAAACACATCAAAATAAATAAGATCCAATACACGACAAGATTTATGAGAACTCAAGTAAAATTGAATGTGGTTTTGTTTACCATAAATACAATGCTCACAAAAATTGAAATCAGGATTACAATTAATCAACCCTTCAACAAGGTTTTTAGTTTTCAAGATCCTTCTAAGACCCTTTTCTCCAATGTGGCCTAATCTTTGGTGCCATAACATAGTCTTTTCTACAAGCAATTTTGATTTAGAAAAAGAGCACCCTTAGGTACCTAGAAGTCACAACCATTTGTTGAAGATGAAACCCTCTCCTTTTCTAATGAAGTGGTCATAAACTTGCTTTTCATAGAAATACTATTGCACTCAATAGTGCATTCATCAAGCTTATACAATATGCTAGATCTAATGTCTCTAGCTATCACCATATCACCTCTAACCAATTTTTATCTTGTATCAAAAAAGACTAGATACATGGGTAAGTGCAAGAAGATGGGGGGCCAAAAAGTGGCCAAAATAATTTCAAAAAAAATTAAGTCATAACGCGAGCGCGTTATAACGCGCTCGTGTTATGGCTTGGTAATGACAAGCCTCAGGCTCGTCATTACTGAGCCATAACGCAAGCGCGTTATAACGCGCTCGCATTATGACCAAGTATAAATGAAAAAAAAGCAATTGAATTTCATTTCACTCTCATTTTCTCCTCTGCCCGCGGCTTCCAAACCCTCAAAAATGTGCTCGCATTCTGTAAAACGCCAATCAACACAAAAAGCTTATCAATTCATCGCCAAAATGCCGCCACGACGTTGAGCACGCCAAAGGGGTGAGTTATCTTTGTTTTTTTGTTTGAATTTCTTTCTAAATAGGTAGGTTTTTGTTAATTTTTAATGTATATTTCATTAATTGTCAGGAAATGTTAATGCACCTCCTCCTCCTCCTCCTCCTCCTCAAAATCCATAAAATCCTGAGGAAATACCTGCAGAACAACAACCTCCTCCATTCATTCCTCGACATGCCCCTAGAACACAAGATAATATAACGGGGCAAATTGAAAACAACAAAAAACAAATTGAAGATATAATTGCAAGGTTGAAAGACCCTTCCACTCCAACCTTGCATAGGTCCACGCTTGCCGAATCTCTTGAGTCTATGTTATCAAATGTAAATTCAATTAGCAAGCAAATAACTAGTTGGACAGATAAAAAGAGAGAGTTTAGAGATTACTATGCAGATAAATTGTCATACCAAGATGTCAAAAAATTACAAATTACAAATTACAAAATTAGACTTGTGTTCAATTTTCACAAACCCACAAACAAATCAACCTCCACCCATTACATGCAAGAGGTTCCCTATCCATTGGTGCAACAACCAAGCGATAAGGGACAATTTCGGGCAGAGGTGGTGGATGGTTTTTGACTATCCTCCATGCAATAATAATGAGGTCACGCAATACTTTTTGAGGAAACTCTACTACGAGTTTGTCCTCAATAAAGGGCCAAACTATTTTGATATGTGGGACTTCCAGGGTAGAGGTGGGGGCTCATTACAGGATAGACCAGGGGCACGTCTTGACCCACAGCGAGTAGTGAGACGAGTAATCAGCAGACCAGCCCACGAGCATGTTTCTATCCCTTCCATTGTGAAGGAGAGTGTTGAGGTCGATACACTGAGGTCGATTAGTGCCTTGACCCAGAGCATCATAGAGCATGCCGATCCTGCAACACAGAGTGGGTTGGGAGATAGTGCGAGGAGTAGGGTCCCACCATATACTTGCTAGGCTTGCGGGTCAGCCTGTGGTTATGACCCCATGGACAGTCAGGACGCAGGTGCATAGGCTACATCTGTAGCTGAACAGATGGTGATGATAGATACCCTCCTGAGTGAGACTTTCGGCCTTGATACTCAGGTAAATATTAGCAAGTTTATTGAATTTAATTTATTAAATTTTATTTTTGAAATACAAGATTAACTAATTTAAATTGATGGTTTTAATAAAATTTCAGGGTCATAGCATCGATGCAGTTTTTAGTGGTTCTCCACCTACATTTTTCACTAGATCATCTACTGTCGAGGTATGTAACTAGTAAACAATTATAAATATTACATGTGAATAGCATCGTTATATGAATGGTATTCTAATTTCTGATTTTGGATGTTGAATAGGTTAATATTGTAGATTTCATGGCAACACCTGCCAGCGGTGGTGGACTTCAAAGCTTTATGGAGGTAATAAAATAAATAGTTTAATGAATGAATTGTACTTACTAAATTTTGTATGTGATTTGTGTGTTTTATTGTGTGTACTTCCATGTTTAGATGAACGTGTGTGTATGTTAGGAGCCATGATTTGCATCACTATTATAGTTTTCATAATTGAATAATGTTGTTTTATTTCCAGATGATGCAGGCTGCGGAGACACCTCCCCATGTTCATAGGGCAATGGAGCAGGGTGTGGCCTCTGCGATTCATAGCTCCATGGCATTGACAGGGGTATGAGGCAGATTAGTAAATTTCAATTTACATTCATTGTTATAGTTGTCTATTTTTGAAAAATCAAAAGATTATTGATTTGAAGTTTAATTTCTATTTGGATGGTTTCTATAGGACATGACATCACCAGGGCCTATTCCTACTACTGAGGCAAGTGAGGAGACAGATTATATGTTAGCGGTAAGTGATTATTTTGTTAAATGTTTCATTTTTTTATAACATGTAATTTCTATATATTAATGTCTATACTTTTTTTTGTAACAGGTAAAGGTGCAGGAAGAACTAAATAGGAGGAGTAGCCCTTGGGTTCGTAGTAGACCACCCACATGCATGTCTCCATCCCCTAGAAGATCAAAGGCTGCTCGTGATTTATTCTCTTCACCAGCCAGAGGGGAATGACTTTTTATTGTGTTCCTTTGTTGTATGCCTATATGGCATTTGTGGACATATATTTTGTATTGTACATAGTTGACATTGTATGCCTATATGGCATTCTTGTAAGCCTATATGGCTATTTTGTATATATGTTATACTTATATCGACAGATATTGATGTATGCCTATATGGATATTTGGTTAATACAAATCTTTTTTATTGATGGCGTCCATACTTGCATTATAAATCCACTTTTGAATGGATATTTGTAGATGGCTACTTCAAATATTTAAAGTCCGATTGTATTACATAGGATGTTTGCATTTTCTTTGATAGGCTTGATAGGCCATGGATTACATGATGGTGTTTGATGGAAAAGTATGGTACTAGAAGACTCTAGTTCATTTTTAATAGGCTTGTGATTGATAATATCTTTGCATGATTGCACTTGATCTTGGATCATGGGCGTGTTGTTAGGATTTTGATTGCATTGTGATGTTTGATGGATAGGCATGGTGTAAGATACCCAACTAGTTCTACAAAAATTTTTCCTTACTTAAACAATTTTACTTGCTATCAATTCATCAACTACTTCAACAACACAAAGATATACATCAAAGATAACTACTTGAATGAATCAACCTTAGAGTTGGGTACTTGTCTAGTTATTTGACTCAATCAACTTGCAATGTCTTATTACATGGATAATGCTTTCAATAGCATGAAGTTACAACTTATTCAATGGAGATACAAAAGAAAGGCCTTGAAGCCTTGATGTTTACAATGGCGTCTACACTTGATCAACTCAATCAAACTCAATGATGTCAACTGAATGTCAACACCTCACAATATCACAAGGGAGCATCACCTTGCTTGTTGCATGGATGAATGTCATAGTTGCAAGACTCTTAGGGTTAGGTGCCAACTGAAGGTAGTAGAGACCATACTAGGCGCCATCCTAAGCTGGGCGCTTCCTTGAGGTGGTAGAGACATGGATGAACGTCTAGTGGGGTTTGATGACTCTATATTGACACTCAAATTCACTTAGGTGCAATATTAGTGTTCTTCTAACTAGGCGCCAAATAGGAGGATTCTTAGGGGTTTTGGCGCCTAGGTTACAACTTGTCAATTTCTCAAAGAATCTTTGAAACACTTGACTTCCAAGGATTATCATCTTACCCTCTGATGGAGCACCTTGTTCCAAAATTGGTCTTGGGGACTTGCATCTCTCTTAGGCGCATGTTTGGAGTAATGTCAACTGGTATCAGCGCCTATTATCTCAATTCACACTTGACATCAAACTTTTGAAGCTCTTTTACCCTAGTGCCTTTATCTTCTATCAAGCGCCTAACATTCTGGAGGTGAATTCCATCTTAATCCAAGTCTTCAAGGTACTTCCAAGTTTAGGTGCCAAAATAGGGTTATGGAGGAGCAGAACCATGCCTTAGGAGGATGACTGAACCCTAGGCACCAATTTGAGGTTGCAAGAGCATAGGTATGCGCCAAGTAGAGTTTGATACTCAAAACATTAACATTATTCAGTGAAATCTTTTTTTGACTCTAGGCGCCATTTGGAGGCTAGAAAGAGGGAAGTTGACACCAACTGCATTAGGCGCATTTCTGAGGTGATGGAGACCAATAAGTGTGCCTTGTCCTTTGGCTCTATTCCTTGTTAACTTTACAACTTAGATTATCTGAACAACACTGAGAATGCTTCCCTTCTTCCTAATACAAGTTGAAAGATCCACTGGGCGTCATTTCAGGTGTCTGGAGAGATCATCAACCAAGGGCGCTAATAGAGCCTTTGGCAAATGGAAAGAGCGCCTTACTTAGATTTGATTTCTAGATTCTAGAATTGAGGAATTCTGCGCCTTGGCTAGGAGTTTCTCATTTCAATCTTGATTATTCATTTAAGTGACTTTCCTTAGCTCCCAAGCCTTCAATCTATCCATTACCCCCTGCTAGGTGCTCAAAATAGAGTGTTAACGCCTTATGAAGGTTAGGTGCATTCTGAGGGTGGGGTAGGCAAGTGAGGGTGCCAGACCAGGCCTTGAGACTTCTCTCCTCATCAAAGGCTTTCAATCCTAGGTGCCAGATCCAAAGAGTTCCAACCAACACATGCGCCTAGTGCTGTGAGTTCACCCAAAGGACATCTTTAACTTGAAAACTTTCAATCTTCATCCATCTATGCTAGGTGCTCAATTGGAGGATCCCTAGAAACATGTATAGGCACCTTGAGGTTCTTAGGTGCTTAATTTGGATGATCCTTGTGCTAGGCACTTAGTAAGGAAAACTGGAGTGAAATGGGCGCCTAGGCTCCCAAGCTTCCATACTTAGTCAAATTTTAGGGTTCTGACCTTGTTCCTGCAAAACAAATAGATAGAGTTAGTCCGAAACCAATTCATTCCCTCATCATTTGGAATTAGCCTCCGGGAATGAGGAATAGGCTAATCCATTATACACTTGATGATCAAGCCGGGAACAGGGACATGACACATGGTACTAGGCTAATCATTTTGGGTTTTGCATGAGCCTCGAACAAGGTAATAGGCATAGGGTTTTTATCTTGCATAATGATTTTTTCAAACCAAGGGTCCATGATGGAAATGATTAAGGATGATAGAATGTTTGGATTTTGGACTTTGAGATGTTTATTGTTGTAAATGTTTATTGTTTGGACTCAAATTTTGTTAAATGGTTGTTTGAAAGAGGACACATCAAACACAACAATAAGATTGGTTTAAGTATGGATGCAAATGATGTTTACTAGTTTACTAATGTGATGATGTTTACTAATGTGATGATGATTACTAATGTGATGATGATTTTGCATGTTTTCAATGGTTGGGATCTACAAGTTATGCATTTTTTTGGGATGCACACCTCATTGATTGTAGTGGGATGACTTGAATGCATATTGCCTATATCCACGGGATGAATTTGTTATTTTTCCTTGTCTATGCTCATTTGCGCATTGGTATGTTGCATTGGGATGAGAGGATGGATGTTGCTTTGATAGTGATGTGTATTCGTCACCTAGTGATGGATGATCTTATATAGTGGTTGGGTGTAATGGTTATCTTCATGTGGTTGTAGATGTTGATCCTTGGTTTAGAGGTGTTTGGTAGTGTGTCTTGGTGGACTCTTGATTCTAGATTAGAGTATTAGCATGATACAAGTTCTCTTGAGACTAGGATGTCTGTATTGGTGCATGTGATCTTCTAGGAGGAGATGTCAGATCATGATGTCATGTTTGGATACCTAATTTTGTAGTTAGAGTTTTGATAGTGGTCTTGTTGGTTCTCTTGGTATTGAGTACATTGGTCATGTGCTTGGGAGCTTCATGATAATGTGGTGTTGCATTTGGAGCTTAACATGGATTGATTGGTTGTAGGTTCTCATACATACTTTGAGACTTGGGTGAGGCTAGAGTTCTCTTGGGATTAGAGACACTTGTTGAGATGGTTACCCTTTAGAGGTTTTAGCAAGAAGACCAAGGAGACTTTCACTTGGGTATGGGCGTGAGTTAATTATGGACCTAGAGAAGATTCTTATTAGAGAGAGTCATTGTGGCTTGGTGTATCTTTGATGAGCATTCTCATTCCCCACTCTTGGTCTACTCGGCAGACTATCATCTAAGAGGTATTTCCCATCCTTTAGATGAATTTTTTTAATGCTTTATCTTCTCATGGTTATGGATCTTGAGCTATGGTTATTGGTTCTAGAGGGTTCATTCGAGGGGTGTCTCTAAACATGCTTTTTCTTAGGCGCTAAACTAGAGTTGTCTAGATGCACAAGTGCGCCTCCCTCAATGAAGTTCCTTTTGTTAACTCAGTTCATCCTAGTGACTCAAGGGGTTGTTATATTCTTTAGGTGCAATCTTTCATAGACTAAAACATTCACTCCATGTTAAGGCACTCAAAGGAGGCTCTGGAGATGGAAAATGGCGCCTTAACTCACTTATGTAAATTTTGGACTTTTAGGCAATTGCAAGATGTCTTGGAGGGCTCAATTCTTCAAGGCGCCCATTTTGTTCACCACTTGTAGCATCACTTGTTCAAGGCGCATGTGTGATTTGGTCAAAAACAGGTGCCTAGAGTGCATAGGCTTTCATCCTGACTTAATACACTGCCTCCTTCTGACAATTTTTGGGGCAGCAGAAAACCTTTCACCACGGGCAAATGCCTCAAAGCTATAAAAAATTGAGAGAGGTTATTGTAGAGGCACTCTACATGATAGCGTTGCCTCAAACGGAATGTTTCGAAGTGACACAATTTTTGAGTAACATCTCGTCAAAGATTGCTGCCTTTTTGCACTTTGGACTCTTTAGGGATATCGTGGGTACAATGTAGCTCGGACTGTTTCGACATGTTTGGGTGAAAAATAGGACCATGCCTAGCGTAAATGTACCCATTCAGACGCGTTGGAATAGTCAGTTTGGTCACATCAGGAGCAGGACGAAAGTTACACCCCTTTGCAACTTTACACTACCTCTTTCTGACGATTTTTGGGGCAGCAGAAAACCTTTCACCATGGGCCAATGCCTCAGAGCTATAAAAAATTGAGAGAGGTTATTGTAGAGGAACTCTGCATGATAGCGTTGCCTCAAACAGAATGTTTCTAAGTGACATGGTTTTTGAGTAACATCTCGTCAAAGATTGCAGCCTTTTTGCACTTTGGACTCTTCAGGGATATCGTGGGTACAATGTAGCTCAGACTGTTTCAACATGTTTGGGTGAAAAATAGGACCATGCCTAGCGTAAATGTACCCATTCAAATGCGTTGGAACAGTCAGTTTGGTTGCATCAGGAGCAGGACAAAAGTTACACCCCTTTGCAACTTTACACTGCCTCCTTCTGACGATTTTTGGGGCAGCAGAAAACCTTTCACCATGGGAAAATGCCTCAGAGATATAAAAAACCGAGAGAGGTTATTGTAGAGGCACTTTACATGATCACGTTTCCTCAGACAGAATGTTTCTAAGTGACACGATTTTTGAGTAACATCTCGTCAAAGATTGCTGCCTTTTTGCACTTTGGGCTCTTCAGGGATATCGTTGGTACAATGTAGCTCAAACTGTTTCGACATGTTTGGGTGAAAAACAGGACCATGCCTAGCGTAAATGTACCCATCCAGACACATTGGAATAGTCATTTTGGTCACATCATGAGTAGGACACCAAAAATGCAAAAGTTGCTTTGTGCAACTTGACAACATTGACACTTTTTTGCAACATGACTTAAAGACTCAAACTGACCCCAAATGACTCAAAGTGACTTAAAATCACCTTGATTTGGTGCCCAATGTACATTATAGAGGTCGAGGCACTCCTTATCATTCAAACATCTTAGATGAGCGCATAGGAAAGGAAAAAGCTCTAAGTTTCATCATCATGAGCGCCTAATATCAAGAGACTTTAATGGCTCAAACCTTAGCATGGAGTCCTAAGGCGCATTTCATGTCTCCTTTCATCCAGTTTGGTGCCCTTATGTAGATTTTTCAACTTGATTTGGCACCCTATATGTGAAGGAAGATCTAAAGGCATGAAAGTGGATGTCATATTGCAAGAGTTTGGATCATCAAAATTGAAAGAAATAAGTCTATTAAGCTTGGGCGCCCTTGGTCTTCTTTTCATTCATTATGAGCGCCTTGGGAGAATGGTATATAGGTCATCATCATGATTGGGCGCCCTGGATCCAGAGTGTTGGAGAGATCATCAAATGGTGTCTAGTAGGGTGAGTTATGAGTTTGGTCGCATCAGGAGCAGGACACCAAAAATGCATAACATGATGATGTAAAAATGTGTACATATGTGTAAAAATGCAAGAGGAAATAAAAAAAGACAAACCTTACAAATTAATGTGCATACTTACAACTCAATGTAACATAACTTTACAAAATCAATGTGAATACTTACAAATTAATCCAATGAACCATCCAGGTCTGCTCTACTCTTTATTGTGTCAAGTATTGCTTCATGGTCAGACTCACGCACCTTCCACAATATTTTGTTCAAAGGTCTACCCCGATACATTATCAAATGAACATTGGATGCCACGACAAGGTTTGAGTAATGAAGAATCTTCCGATGCATGTCAAAGTCCTAAAATAGCCAAATATTAACACTCTTATGTGGGTACCTTCTAAGCCATGTTCCAGTAATAACCACTGATCCTGTAGGGTATTCAATGTTTTCTCCATCTGTAACAGGGGCCTCCAATTTCTTTTTGGCCTCAACACAATGACATAAGTAATAATCTGTTCCCTCTTCATTATCTTCATCTGCAATAACTGCATATACGTACCCTACATTGATATGTGTAGCAAATTAGATGAAATTAGTCAACATTACAAAAACACTACAAAGTAAGATGACATTACCTAGTTGAACTAGATGAAATTAGATGCATATACGTGCCCTATATTACCTGGTTGAACTAAATCTGATATGTGGTCAAAGTCAACTAACGATTCCATCTGTGTTAGTTCCAGTGCCGTCGGGGGTCGATACGTGTCAAGTGGGCTAAGATAACTTAACTGCCATTCGTCAACCCACTCCTTTGACTCGCACTCATCCCAGACTTGAATTGTATAGGAAGAACAAAAGCATGACATCTTTCGTGTATGGATACTCCATGAACCTGCAATTGAGCTTCTGAAAGAGTGCATCTCATTTGATCCTGTCAGTGTACAACAATCCTCATATGGTGCAATGTTAGTATCATCTATCAAGCAAAAAAATCTACGAACTAAAGACTTACCTTCATTACCTGGACCCATGGAAGCATTACACCACTCGACAATCAATTTTGCATCTGTCAACTTTGCATTGTCTTTATACTTTAACTCTTCTCGTGCTATGGCTCTTTTGATACATGCTCTTGCACCATCATGCTCCCCCTTTCCATGCCCGGCCTCACAAAAGTTCCACATATGTTGAATACCTGTAAAATTATGCCTCGTACTCAGCCAATAGAAATTCTGTGAGTTCTTGAATTGTGATGCACAATTATCTGACCATATGATATGCTGACTGAACGATATGCCCCTTCTAGCCAAATCATTGTAGAACACCTGAAAGCAACCTTGCACGAACTCCGTAGAATGCGTACGATCATCACTAATATAGAAATTATACTCCCTCATGATCTTTCTGTCATCCTTTGTACTATCATTCGCATGAATGAATGCAATGTGCACAAAAATAGAAACCTGTGTAGAGTTGTAATATTGTGATTGCACCTCACGCTGTGGCTGTAGACTATAGTTCTCTGCAAAGTCGACGACTGAAACAATGCTACCAACTGGAAATGTGTCCTTGCATAACTTAAATTGCAAGTCCAACCATCGAGCTCTATGGGCATGTCTTGCATACTCATACACTATGCTGTCACGAAATATAGGCATAAACTGATACACTGGAATCTTTTCAATAACTAATTCACACCTCTTTGCTTCTTTACCATCTTTTGTATTGTATGCCACTGTTTTATACTTGCCAAACTCTACTAGTTCGTTTCCAACCACATGTGTTATTTCCATATGTTCACATATTGGCAAATGTTGCAAGCCACCGCAACGATGACATGTGCCATCCAAGCATAATTTCTTGTAGAATATTTGACTTTCCTCTCTTTCACATAAAATTCTTGATATGAAGTCTCTTGAAGATGTTGGTGGGGCACATATGGCACAACCCTGCAAATCATTGTTAGTATGCATATCTAAACATATAGACCTATAAGCATCAAAATGGTTAGAAAATTCAATATGTAATCTACAACAACAAGTAGTGCATGTGTGATTTATCTTAACATAGAAAGGTTTTAGCATTTCAAAATATCTTTGACAAATTTTAATTTGAGGATACTTCTCTAGAAATTTACCATAAAACTGTGTTTGAGTCTCATCCAAAAAATACTTTGGATGTGGCTCGCGGTTCTGACTACCGATTCTCCTTCTTACCATATCCCTTTGATTCGGAGATACCCTTGTGTAATTCTTCCAAAAGTCTTCAATTAGTGATCTCAATGCTTCAACAATTGGTTTATCTTTTCGTGGTAGTCTCCCCGAGAACGCCCATAATTCATTGGCATTAGTGTCCTCAATTCTTTGGCGTCTTCCAATGGCTCTTGATAAAGTTTTCCTATTAATTCTCAATTCTTGACTTGTCTTTCTAATGAGATGAGTTTTCCTCGTTTGACTACTTACTATAGTCGATGTAATCACATGCCGTGTTGCATTACTATCTTTTGTGCATGAGGTGTTACCCACACTCTCATACACACTCATTAGATTCTTGACAATAGATTTTTCACTTGAAGCCTCTGATGTTCTCAACCCAAGAATCTTCATGATAGACCTATACTTTATACTTCGCATCATTTCAATGAATAGTTGACATCTTGCAATCTCATTTAACTTTTCAAAGAACAATCTCCAAATCTTATTAGCATATCTTCTACAAGTGCGTTTTGGAATCTTACCTTCCATTGGCTGCAAAATATTCTCATCAGTATCAATCAAATACTTTAGCTTTCTATGCAAAATTCTAGGTGGTGTCAAGTTAGGTAAATTCATCTCAACATTAGGAATTTCATCAATATTTAAATGAGATGGGTTAGATGGCATACCTTCGATCGAAGATGGAATAGATGACATACCTTGAGATTGAGGTGGGAATGATGGCATACCTCCTTCATCACATGTGAGTGATGATGTACTCTCAACTTGAGATGTGGTAGATAGTGTCCCTACATGTTGACTTGCGGTAAAGGACGTGTCTCCAACTATGGTATTCAAATCTCTCGTACTACGAAGTTTTTGCATTCGTTCTCTTTGTGCCGCCAATACCATATCTCTTTGTGATGGTTGTGGTTCCTCTTCAATTGGTATGTCTTCATTTATCATGTCCAATTTCCTCTTCTCACGAAGTTCCCTCATAGCCATTGCTTTCTTTGCATTCTTAGCTTCTATCTCTTCCTGTGTTGGTTTAATTCTTGATCGTTTCCTCGGCATGACGAAGAATTTGTCTGTAGCATGATAAAGAGACCAATATTAGTTCCTAAAAAATGAATACAAGATAATAGTGGGATTGTATTTTTTTTATGTTGTAAGGATTTATTCTTGTATAGTTTGACATCATGGTATGAACTAAGGTTTGTTTATTACACATAATTATTAAAGAGCCCAAGTGTAGAAAATATACATGGCATCATGTGAGATTGTAGGTTGCTTTCTTGATTGGGAATGTGTTTATTTTAAACATGTATGATAAAGCATGATAAAGTAATTCAATCCAAAATAAGGAAAATGTAAAGAACATGCATGTGAAGACTTGACATACCTAAAAAATGAAGATTTGAATGGAGAGAGTACCCAATTATGTAGTGTTTTTATCTTCTTGCATCAAACTCCTCAACAATTTGAGTTTTTCACCACTTGCTTCATTTTCAATGTTAAATTCCTAAAATTGAATCACAATTAACATTGCAACACTACAAAAATTGAAACTTGAATAGATATATATCAAACTTGGTGTGAAAACTATGTTATTTCCTCCTTCTCAAGTTGGCAAAGCAGAAAAGGTGGTGGAAAGATCATGCAAAGGTGGTACAATGTGTCAAATGTGCATGTGAACTTCCCAATAGCATGAAAGCACTTCTTTTTTGTCAGAGCATGTGCAGAATCAATAAGAAAATAGAGCATGTGGGCCTGGATCATGGGGGTAACCACTTTTTTACAGTTTCAATAGAAATACAAAACGCGAGCGCGTTATAACGCGCTCGCGTTTTGTCCTGCTATAGATTCATCACATCCTTTGCATTGATCACATCTTTTTCCTGCAAGGGCTTGCCAGATGCTTCGCCATATGATAGGCATAACAATGAAGGGGAAAGCCCTCATAATCAAGTTCTTGATAGAAAATGCCCTCAACCCTCAACGTCAAACCCTAATCCCTAAACCCTCAACTCTGATCCCTCGACCCTCAACCCTCAATGTCAAATCCTAATCCCTCAACCCTCAACGTCAAATCCTAATCCCTCAACCCTCAACCCTATCCCTAAACCCTCAACCCTCAATGTCAAATCCTAATCCCTCAACCCTAATCCATCATCCCTCAACTCTAATCCCTCATCCCTAAACCCTAAATGCTATCCCTAATCCTACACCCTCAACAGACTTGATACTATACCTTAAACTATAATCCCTTATCCCTAAACCCTCCAGCCCTATCCCTAATCCTTACAACCCTCAACCCTAATCCCTCAACCCTTAATTCTGATCCATCAACCCTCAACACTATACCTTAAACCCTAATCCCTTCAACCTCAACCCTCAACCCTCAACGTCAAACCCTAATCCCTCAACCCTTAACTCTGATCCCTCATCTCTCAACCCTAACCCTAAACCCTCAACCCTCAACATCAAATCCTAATCCCTCAACCCTTCACTCTAATCCCTTAACCCTAAACCCTATCCCTAAACCCTCAACACTATACCTTAAACCCTAAACCCTATCCCTCAACCCTTAACCCTTAAAACTTAAACCCTATCCCTACACCCTCAACACTTGACACTATATCTTAAGCCTTAAACCCTCATCCCTAAAGCCTCAACCCTCAATCCTTAAACCTTCAACCCTAAACCCTATCCCTAATCCCTCTACCCTCGACACTCTAACCCTAACCTTGACATTAAATGCTAATCTGTCAACCCTAAACCCTAATCCTAAACCCTCAACCCTCAACCCTCAACACTATACCTTAAACCCTAATGCCTCAACCCTCAACCCTAAACCTTATCCCTAAACCCTAATCCCTTAACCCTCAACCCTAATCCATCATCCCTCAACTCTAATCCCTCATCCCTAAACCCTAAATGCTATCCCTATTCCTAAACCCTCAACAGACTCGATACTATACCTTAAACTCTAATCCCTTATCCCTAAACCCTCCAACCCTATCCCTAATCCTTATACCCTCCACACTCTACTTTAACCCTAATTCCTCGACCCTCAACCCTATCCCTAAACCCTTGACCCTCAAACCTCAACCCTCAACCCTCAACATCAAACCCTAATCCCTCAACCCTTAACTCTGATCCCTCGACCTTCAACCCTATCCCTAAACCCTCAACTCTCAACGTCAAATTCTAATCCCTCAACCCTTCACTCTAATCCCTCAACCATAAACCCTATCCCTAAACCCTCAACACTATACCTTAAACCCTAATCCCTCAACCCTAACCCTAAACCTTGTCCCTAAACCCTAATCCCTCAACCCTCAACCCTAATCTGTCATCCATCATCCCTCAACTCTAATCCCTCATTCCTAAACCCTAAACGCTATCCCTATTCCTAGACCCTCAACATGCTCGATACTATACCTTAAACCCTAATCCCTCTAGCCTTGACACTCTTATTTAACCCTAATCCCTTGACCATTAACCCTATCCCTCAACCTCAACCCTCAACCCTCAACCCTCAACTCTCAACATTAAACCCTAATTCATCAACCCTAAACCCTAATCCCTCAAACCTAAACCCTATCCCTTAACCATCAACCCTCAACACTATACCTTAAACCCTAATCCCTCAACCCTCAACCCTAAACCTTATCCCTAAACCCTAATCCCTCAACCCTAATCCATCATCCCTCAACTCTAATCCCTCATCCCTAAACCCTAAATGCTATCCCTATTCCTAAACCCTCAATAGACTCGATACTATACCTTAAACTCTAATCCCTTATCCCTAAACCCTCCAACCCTATCCCTAATCCTTATACCCTCCACACTCTACTTTAACCCTAATTCCTTGACCCTCAACCCTATCCCTAAACCCTTGATCCTCGAACCTCAACCCTCAACCCTTAACATCAAACCCTAATCCCTCAACCCTTAACTCTGATCCCTCAACCTTTAACCCTAACCCTAAAACCTAAACCCTCAACATCAAATTATAATCCCTCAACCCTTCACTCTAATCCCTCAACCCTAAACCCTATCCCTAAACCCTCAACACTATACCTTAAACCCTAATCCCTCAACCCTAACCCTAAACCTTGTCCCTAAACCCTAATCCCTCAACCCTCAACCCTAATTTGTCATCCATCATCCCTCAACTCTAATCCCTCATTCCTAAACCCTAAATGCTATCCCTATTCCTAGACCCTCAACAGGCTCGATACTATACCTTAAACCCTAATCTCTCTACCTTCGACACTCTTATTTAACCCTAATCCCTTGACCATTAACCCTATCCCTCAACCTCAACCCTCAACCCTCAACTCTCAACATTAAACCCTAATTCATCAACCCTAAACCCTAATCCCTCAAACCTAAACCCTATCCCTAAACCATCAACCCTCAACACTATACCTTAAACCCTAATCCCTCAACCCTCAACCCTAATCCCTCATCCCTCAACTCTAATCCCTCATCCCTAAACCCTAAATGCTATCCTTATTCCTAAACCCTCAACAGACTCGATACTATACCTTAAACTCTAATCCCTTATCCCTAAACACTCCAACCCTATCCCTAATCCTTATACCCTCCACACTCTACTTTAACCCTAATTCCTCAACCCTCAACCCTATCCCTAAACCCTTGACCCTTAAACCTCAACCCTCAACCCTCAACATCAAACCCTAATCCCTCAACCCTTAACTTTGATCCCTCAACCTTCAACCCTATCCCTAAACCCTCAACCCTCAACGTCAAATTCTAATCCCTCAACCCTTCACTCTAATCCCTCAACCCTAAACCCTATCCCTAAACCCTCAACACTATACCTTAAACCCTAATCCCTCAACCCTAACCCTAAACCTTGTCCCTAAACCCTAATGCCTCAACCCTCAACCCTAATCTGTCATCCGTCATCCCTCAACTCTAATCCCTCATTCCTAAACCCTAAATGCTATCCCTATTCCTAGACCCTCAACAGGCTCGATACTATACCTTAAACCCTAATCCCTCTACCCTCGACACTCTTATTTAACCCTAATCCCTTGACCATTAACCCTATCCCTCAACCTCAACCCTCAACCCTTAACCCTCAACTCTCAACATTAAACCCTAATTCATCAACCCTAAACCCTAATCCCTCAAACCTAAACCCTATCCCTAAACCATCAACACTATACCTTAAACCCTAATCCCTCAACCCTCAACCCTAAACCTTATCCCTAAACCCTAATCCCTCAACCCTCAACCCTAATCCCTCATCCCTCAACTCTAATCCCTCGTCCCTAAACCCTAAATGCTATCCCTATTCCTAAACCCTCAACAAACTCGATACTATACCTTAAACTCTAATCCCTTATCCCTAAACCCTCCAACCCTATCCCTAATCCTTACACCCTCCACACTCTACTTTAACCCTAATCGCTTCAACCTCAACCCTATCCCTAAACCCTTGACCCTCGAACCTCAACCCTCAACCCTCGACGTCAAACCCTATTCCCTCAACCCTTAACTCTGATCCCTCATCTCTCAACCCTAACCCTCAACCCTCAACCCTCAATGTCAAATCCTAATCCCTCAACCCTAAACCCTATCCCTAAACCCTCAACACTATACCTTAAACCCTAATCCCTCAGCCCTCAACCCTAAACCTTATCCCTAAACCCTAATCCCTCAACCCTCAACCCTAATCCGTCATCCCTCAACTCTAATCCCTCATCCCTAAACCCTAAATGCTATCCCTATTCCTACACCCTCAACAGAATAGATACTATACCTTAAACCCTAATCCATTATCCCTAAACCCTCCAACCCTATCCCTAATCCTTATACCCTCGACACTCTACTTTAACCCTAATTCCTCGACCCTCAACCCTATCCCTAAACCCTTGACCCTCGAACCTCAACCCTCAACCCTCAACGTCAAACCCTAATCCCTCAACCCTTAACTCTAATCCCTCGACCCTCAACACTATACCTTAAACCCTAATCCCTATCCCTCAACCCTTAACCCTTAAAACTTAAACCCTATCCCTACACCCTCAACACTTGGCAATATATCTTAAGCCTTAAACCCTCATCCCTAAAGCCTCAACCCTCAATCCTTAAACCTTCAACCCTAAACCCTATCCCTAATCCCTCTACCCTCGACACTCTAACCCTAACCTCGACATTAAATGCTAATCCATCAACCCTAAACCCTAATCCTAAACCCTCAACCCTCAACACTATACCTTAAACCCTAATCCCTCAACCCTCAACCCTAAACCTTATCCCTAAACCCTAATCCCTCAACCCTCAACCCTAATCCATCATCCCTCAACTATAATCCCTCATCCCTAAACCCTAAATGCTATCCCTATTCCTAAACCCTCAACAGACTCGATACTATACCTTAAACCCTAATCCCTTATCCCTAAACCCTCCAACCCTATCCCTAATCCTTACACCCTCCACACTCTACTTTAACCCTAATCCCTCGACCCTAAACCCTTGACCCTTGAACCTTAACCCTCAACCCTCAATGTCAAACCCTAATCCCTCAACTCTTAACTTTGATCCCTCGACCCTCAACCGTAATCTGTCATCCCTCATCCCTAAACCTTAAACACTATCCCTATTCCTAGACCCTCAACGGGCTTGATACTATACCTTAAACGCTAATCCCTTATCCCTAAACCCTCCAACTCTATCCCTTATCCCTTAACCCTCATGATTAATAGCCTTGAACGTAAAAAAAAATTTGAGGGGGACATAACGTGAGCGCATTATAACACACTCGCGTTATGTCAAACATGACAAAAGATAGACTTGCGGGAAAGAAAAATGCAAGGCAAAACATAACGCGAGCATGTTATAATGCACTCGCGTTATTTCTTGCTTTGGGAATCCCAAGCCTTGGGCTTGGGATTTGCTTTGGATTTCCAACCCAATGGCTTGGAGTGCCTTATGAACAGTCACAGACGTGTTTTTCTATATTCTTCAAAATTTCACATAATTTCGTTCGTGCTAACCCTCAGATTTGCACGTGTTTCAAGGTCGAACAAATCGAACACATGGGTAATGTTAGGCTTTCTCTTAGCTATTTGACGATGTGATTTTTTTCACATTTTAACAATGTTAAGCCTTTCATCTTTAATTTCTTTTGTTTGTGTGTCCGTTTTTAGGCAAAAACCACTGTTTGGTCTTTTTTTCATTGTAAAATAACTATTCATTCAAATTTCAAAAAAATTACATATTTAGAAACTAGACTCCATTCTACAAATATTAAAAAAATAAAAAAATAATTTTCAATTAGTTTTCAAAATTTATAGGGGTAGCACGGCCAAAATTCTATTTTTTAGGATGTGTCCACTTTAAAAATTAGTAAAAAATCAAATATTCATCAAAAAATTATCAGAAAAATCGGGCATAAACTACATGCTATTAGCTAATTTCTCACTGAAGCGATTTTAAAAATACCAAAAAAAAGTTGACCTTTTGAGGGAGCCACAAAACATGCTATGTTATGTTTTTTTGACAGAAACAACACCAATTTCTGTGGCTCCCTCTTTTGAACCCCTTAATCTATGCCATTTTCAAAACAAAATAGTAGTTTAGAAAGTAGACTCGGAGCACTACGAACATTGTTTTGGTTGCATCTCCAAATTTTGAGTGTAACTATGCTCAATTTCTCATCCAAGGCTAGTATTTCCTGATTTCAGAAAAAAAGTGGCCACTTAAGACCCCTTTTTGGCCCCCCATCTTCCTGCACTTACCCACATGCCCACATCTATTAGTTTGCTCACAGATAATAAATTTCATGCTAATCTAGGGATATGCAACACACCATTAACATCCTTTTTACTCTACCATTAGGAAATCTAATTTTAACTTTACCGTAGCCAATAATATTTAAATGAGAATCATCACCCAAGTACACCTTACCTCCATCAAATTCTTCATATTTAGAAAACCAATCTCTATTAGGGATCATATAGAAAGATGCATCCGAGTCAATTAACCATGCATCATTACCTACATGAGTTGCCAAAGATGCAATGAACACATCACCATCTTCCTTCTTGGAATCATAATCATAATCAAATTTCTTTTTTTCTTCTTTACACTCCTTACAAAAGTGTCCAAGCTTACCATAGTTCTAGCAAATACCTTTGGACTTTCTAGGAGAGTTGGATCTCCCCTTGGACTTGGATTTGTCACACTTCTCGCTCTTCTTGCCTTTTTCTTTAGATCTTCCATGAACATTTAGGGCCTCTTTGGTACTAATAGATACCTTCCTCCTCATCTCTTCAGATTGAAAAGAACCCACAACATCTTCAACTTTCAAGACAATAGAAGTACTCACAATAGCCATAACAAGAAAATCCCATGAATCAAGCAAAGAACAAAGAAGGATCTGACATCTCTCCTCCTCATCCATTGTTACACCAAATGATGGCAGTTAAGCCACCAACATATTGAATGCTTCTAAGTGGTCTGCAATTTGTCCACTTTCTTCCATTCTCAAGAAATACAATTTCTTCCTCAAGAAAATCCTGTTCACTAAATATTTGGCTTGATATATCTCACCAAGTTTCTTCCAAAGTTTCTTCGCAAAGGACTCTTCATGCACATTGATTAAAATAGAGTCTACCAAGCTTAATATGATTAGATCCAAGTGGCTTCATAGTCCATAACATGATATTGAGTAGCCAAAGTAGCATATGTAGGCCTTGAAACATTCTCATCAATAGCATCCCATAGATGTCAATCAATTAACAGATTTTCCATCTTTAGCTTCCACATCTCAAAATTGTTACCAAAAAAATTTCTAACCCTATTCTCCCTAATGTGCTCGCTATCTAAAAATTCTTGCAACAAGATCACAAAGTATTTTCTACACAAGATCCCACTCAAAACTAGATTAGATCAAAAAACACAACAACCCACAACTGAGACCAAAGGCGATCAAGCTTTGATACCACTTGTAAGGATGCTAAGGTGGTGGAACAACTTCCTACACTAATCTTGAGAGGAGGGTTATGCAAAAATTTCAAATAACAGTTACAAAAATTATACAAAAATAAACATAAATAGAAATCATACAACAACACTATGATTCACATACTCCACACTCCAAAAGCCACCCAATATATTATTCAGAAATCAACAAAATTACAATATACTTGTAGAGAAAACTTTCACAAGAGTATCACCAACCAAAGATCCAGAGGTAACTCAACATCTAGAAGACTCTCACACACAATCTCCATCTCAAGTACTTAATATATAGGAGATAGAATACATGAAACCATCAAATGGTAATTACAAAACCATAAGCTAAAACCACCCAAAAGTGGTACCCAAATTATTAGGGTTTCATTATCTCCAACCAAAGATGTCATATGATGTGTCAAAACACACATCAACACATGTACCTCCCCTTCCAACTTTTTCTTTATCCAACACATTTTTACATTTTCTAATACGGGAGGCCCAACTTCCAGAGGCCATAACTTTTAATTCAGGAGGCCAATTGGGGCCATTTTTTAAATTGAAAAGCTTAAAGAGATATATGCACCGAGCAAGCTTGATGGTGGTGCGAACACCCTCAAATTTTTATTTTGCCCAAAAACCAACGCAATAGCCTTGAAATTGATATTTTATGTTTTTATAACCGAAAATTTTTACTTTTTTTAATTGCAAGGTTGAAACACCTTTCCTCACAATTTCTACTTAAATTAAACACAAATTTTCCATAACTATGTAACTTCAAATTTGGAAATTTTAATTTGAAAATTTTGAAACTCCTTCAATATTATAAATTTGGAAAATACATCTAAAACCCCTGAGCCACATAACACAACAAACTTATTGAGAATGATCAGAAACAACAAACCCAAGAATACCACAAAATTTGCAATTTGTACATCAAATAAAATATATTCATTCAATACTTGAAATTGAACCACTGAAGGTCTGCAATACTCTGATATATTCTATAATTATAGTAACTACAACAGATACAAAAAACTAAAATCAAAACCAAACAAACTACTACAAACATGATACTTCTAATGCTCCAGATTTGACAAGTTTAGCACCAAATTACATCAATATTCGCACAACTCTGCAAGAGGCATCTTGAAAACTTTCTAGAATATAAAAATATTGTTGTACATCACTTACAATAGAAACCAACATAGAAACAAAATCTAGAAATCAAACTACATAAAATAATACCTAAAAAGCTGTAAACAAACACACCAAAATCTGCAAACTACTCTGATTCCTTTTTTGATCTTCTAGTAGAATGATACACACTAACATATTCTATTATAATAGCCCACACAATAGAAACAACAATAGTGAATAAACTAAAAACTATCACTTCACAAATCCACAAATCTACAACTCTAGAAGCACATTCACAACCTCTAAATGAGATTGTCCTACTGAACCAAAGGGGTTTCATCCTTTGATCCAAGAAACCAATGGGTTTTTATCTATTTATTTCAATCTCTAATGGGTTTTCATCCATTGATCTCAATCTCTAATGGGCTTTCATTCACAGAAGATATTGTAAGAACACAAGTGTTCTTGATACAAATTTTGATAGGGTTCTGGTGTATAGAAACTAGATGCCAGAAATGAAGAAATTACCTCCAATTCATATAGATTTGAGATCCCATTGATTCCAAATGCCCATCTTTTGGAAAATAAAATAAAATAATGTTATTTCAAAAAAACCTTCCCTAAAAAGGTGCTAACTTGTCATAATTGCTCCAAGCTTCTCATCTAAAAATAAGCAATAACTCCTCTTACAACCTGTCATAAAATTTGTCATATAATTTACTAAAATTAGGTGCTGCATGATCTTGGGATTTACAAAATGCTCCATAGGGGTCAGTGCAAAAAGTTGGGTCCACTTTTTGGCCAAAAAGTGGAAGTGTTTTTCCTGATTTTCAGAATTTGTCACATTTGACCTTAAAATTTGAAGCACTTAGAAATGGAATCTTTAAAAAAGTCACTAAATATAAAATGTAGTACTCGGAGTATAGTTTCTAAATGTGTATTTTTTTTCAATACCCAGATGATACAAATTGATTTTCAATAGGCATTTCTAAAAACCACTATTTAAAAGTCACTTTTTTTTAACCATACCATGCACGTGTACGGCCAACATAATTTGACCTAAATAAAATTATTTTTCAAAATCCTTTTGGGAAAAGATGTGTAGTACAGTGAAGTTTGATGAGGATATTTTTTTATAATTTTTTTCCAAATAATTATTTTTTTATTAATTTTTTATTAAGCCTAATTGCTACTTTTGAAAACCCCTCATGTACGGCCAACATAATTTGAGCAAAAAATATATTAAAATTGGATTTTTTTTTCATTCTGTAGAGAATGATGTGTAGATTGATGACATATAATTTTAAAAAAAAATTTAAAACTTAAAAGTTATTAAAGAAATACAAACACCTGTCATTTGAAGCTTTTGGACTAGTTTTCTCATAAATTAAATAATAAATAGAAGAACATGTCCAATAACAAAAAAAATTACATATTTGAAAACTAGACAATGTTATCTGTAATGGGTTTTCGTTTTGTAAAAAAATTCAGACAAAAAGGTCCTCAGCCATATAGGTAAACTCAGTGTTTTTTCTTGTTTTATACTTAGAAAAAAACTTGCAGGTCCAAGGCTCAAGGTCAGCCAACCATGCCTATCCCGAGCCTAAAACCCAAGCAAAGGGAAGGGAAAAGGTGGGCGGAGATTTCTAATTTCAAATAACAGGTACCCGTTAAAAAATGGGTACGCGTTATATAATGGGTACCCGTTATGTTTTTAAGAACACGTACGCGTTATATAATGGGTACCCGTTTCTATTATACCTGTTATTTTCCATATTAGGGAAAAACCTACTATTATTGTATCCCTGTAACTTGCAACTCTGATCAGTATGACGTGACAGCGACAATTTCTGCATTTTTTTACTTACAAGTGTTTTGTGGAATCTCTTGACAGGTCATATTCTATTTAGATTTTGAAAGGAGTCGATCATATGAACAATTCTGAAGTGAAATCAAGTGCATGAGCTATTTTCAAGAGGAATAAAGAAAGAAGGTTTTTGTTTTTACATCTACAGTTTTTACTTCAAAATCTATGGAACAAAGGATCTACATCTAATTCTACTTCAAAATTTTAAATAAAAAAATAAAGGAGGGTAATCATGGGATCAAATCAACGTCAAAGAAAAAAATAAAGGAGGGTAATAACACCTCAAGAAATTGAAGCAAATAAAGAGAAGGAAGCAAAAAGGCAAAGAGATAGAAGAGCAAGGATTCAAGAGATGAAGAATATTGAAGCATCTAGTTCCATGAGTATTGAAGAGAAAGACATTCAAGAGACTGTAAATGATGGGATGAATGTAGATGATGCAAATGTGGAAATGATGAATGTGGAAAAAAATGTGTCTATAGAAACAAATGCATGTATGTCTTCAAACCCAACTTTTGAAGATATAGAAAATGTGACTATACAAACAAAAGCAGGTATGTCTTCAGAGCCAGCTTTCAATGATATGGAAAACACGACTATAGAAACAAATCTAGGTGTGTCTTTGGAGCCAACTTTCAATGATATAGAAAACATGACTATAGAAACAAATCTAGGTGTGTCTTCGGAGCCAACTTTCAATGATATGGAAAACATGACTATAGAAACAAATCCAGGT
The DNA here is from genome assembly GCA_027924645.1 of Cunninghamia lanceolata. Classification (NCBI taxonomy): domain Eukaryota; kingdom Viridiplantae; phylum Streptophyta; class Pinopsida; order Cupressales; family Cupressaceae; genus Cunninghamia; species Cunninghamia lanceolata. The sequence continues at coordinate 4,209,851 of BSBN01000076.1, forward strand.
ATGTCTTCAAACCCACCTATTGATGATATGAATGAGAATGATATCCCTTTTAGGAGTGAAAATGAAAATGTTTTATTTGAGATTGAAAGAAATGTCTTAGATAATCTTCCTGGTAAGATTTCTTGGAGGCAAATGAGAACTCATGCAAATAGATTATATAAAAAAAAAAATTATAGAAAAGGTCTTGGATTTCAATGTCAATTTATAATGCAATTGATGAAGATGTGAAATTGTGAAAAGTAATGAAAAAGTTAGGCATCTTTGTAAAACCTAAAAAAAAGATGAATCAATCAAACAAGTTTTATCTAGTGTTGCTAATGCTATTGATTCTATTGGTAAAAAGAGTTGATCTAAAGATAGCAATGCAGCACAAAGAGCTATAACAACTGCTTTAGTCAATAAATCATCTTCTAATAAAAGAATGATAAGTAAGACAAGTGAAATTCTAAAGATAAATCCTAAAACTTTGAGAAGAGCAGCAAAGAGAAGAGAATCTATTGAAAATGATCCAATTAACCAATGTTGGAGTTTTAGTGGTAGACTCCCAAGGTATGACATGAAATTAAATAGTGAAATCAAATCTTTAATTGAAAAATATTGGCATGATAATAAAAGGGTATCATCTAATGTTAGAGATGTTTTAAAATTATGAAGGGTCTAAAATTCATGATCCTCATCCAAAACATCTATTAGACATGACTCAAACTGAATTATATAAAAAATGTTAGATGATTTAGTGTTAGAACCATTTAATATTACCATAAGCCAAAGATCTTTTGAGAAATGTAAACCTTGGTATGTGAAAATTAATAAACAACGAATCTCTTATTGTTGTAAAACTCATGTGCAATTTTGTTATTATTATGATGTTTTTCGATATATACGTTCTACTTTGCATACTGACAAAATTATGTAGGAATGTGGTATTAATATACCACCTCAAACAATTAAGGAGTTTGTAGTAGGTTTGTTTTGTGAAACATCTACTGGATACTTATTTTATTCAAAAGCATGTATTTCTGGACAATGCAATAGATGTGGCAACTTTTCATTGTTAGGAGAATGTATGCATGAAAATATTTCACATGAATTTGGACAACAATTAGTGGATGTGAAAAGATTCAAAAATGTTGAATATTCTTTAAAAGATGGAAAAATTGGACAGCGTTGTGAGTTAGTCACTGAAAAAATTTGTGTGCATGCATTCATCAAAGATTTTAAGGATAATATTGTATCCAAATATGTCAAACACTCCCAATATGCTCAGTGGCTTGATGGACAATTCCGTTTATGTAAAAACACCTTTCCAATTGGAACTATCCTATCAGTGGTTGACTTTGCAGAAAACTATACTCTTGCTCCACAAGAGGAAATTCAATCTCAATATTATAATACAGTGCAAGTGGCCATATTTGTTCATATTGTATACAGACATGCAGATGATAGTACAGAAGATAATAGAAAAATTTTGAGGGAGTATCATTTCTATTTGAGTGATAACTAGTTACACTCTTTAGAGTTTGTGCAATATTGTTTCACAAAATTTTATGAAAGTTTAAAAGAAAGAGGAATCCAAATGGCACAACATTTCATATGGTCAGATAATTGTACAGGGCAATTCAAAAATGCAAGAATATTTTATTGGCTATGTAGGGCTCACAAAGAAATCAATATCCAACATATGTGGAGTTTTTTTGAAGCTGGACATGGTAAAGGAGAACATGATGGCGCTGGAGCATGTGTGAAAAGAGCTCTTGCTAGAGAGCAACTAAAATTTGAGGATGCAGCCAAATTTAGAGATGCACGTGCAATTGTGGATTGGTGTAATGAAAAATTATCTACGGGATCAAGTCAGAACTCTACAATTCGATGATTCTTTTGGTTAGTTGAAGAAGAGAATATTCCTACTCGACTTGATTGTGAGACAATAACTGGATCAACAAAATGGCATTCATTTAAGAGTTCAAATGCAAGCACATGGACTATATGGACTAGGGAGCTTGCATGTTTTTTGTCAATTTTGTATTACAGGGGATTGGGGAGCATGTGAAAATACAGAATGGGTTGAAGAATGGAAACAAAGATCCTTGACACCTACAGAAACACAAGATCAACTTGAAACAACAATTGAAGATGATAATCAAATGTTTGCATCAGATGACTATGATTGTGTTTCAAACCTTGTACAAGAAGGTACTTTTATTTTCATTATTTTTTTATTGTCATTTTTTTGTACATCTATATATAATTAATTATATATGTATGCATGTACAAATTTATGTGATTTAGATACATGTCACACTTTATTGAATTACATAATTTTTTTGTAGGACATGTGTATGCTGTTGTTGCATCTGAGGGCAATGAAGAGGAAATCGAGTATTGGTTGGCCCGATGTGTTGAGACAAAACAAAAGTTGTTACATCCTAGAGTAGATGATGATAACATGGAGTATCCAACAAGTTCTGTGGTTGTTGTTGGCACTTGGCTACGAAAATATCTAATAAGAAGGAATGGTTTGCTTGCATTTGAAGATTATGAAACATATAAGAAGATCATACACTACTCACATTTGATTGTGGCAACAAATATAAAACTAGTCAGATATCAAGGCAAACCTTCTAATAAACAGTTATGGACACTTTCGATGGAAGAACATGAGTCAATTATAGATGCATTACAAAAAAATGAGGATGCAGATGGTACAATGGAATAAATTTTCAGGTATGTAAACCATACTCTTACATCCCCTAAATCCATCCTCTTAAATGTATCCTATAATGTTATCTAGTTACATGTAATGCATCAATGTTTTGTCTTTTTGGTATATAAAGTCTTTCATTCTCATTTCAGCTTCTATATTATTCCCCTTGTGCATGCACAAATTTATGTGATGATCATACTTTTTGCAGGTGTACCCTAGACAAATAGTCAAATTTACATGATTGTCAATAGAATTTTTCACCATACAAGTATGTGAGGTCATTTTTGTAGTCTTCAACTAAAAGTGAACGCAAATTAGGTAATTATATATATATATATATACTCATATATTTCTCATCCATCCTCCTAACTCCCCTTAAGCCATCCTCTTACATCCCCTTAAGCCATCAAGTTTTATCTTATACTTTGTAAATTGACTCGTGTACATCTCTCCAAGTAAGCTATCCTCTTTTGTATCCCCTTAAGACATCCTCTTAGCTCCCCTTAAGCCACCGTCTTACATCCTCTTTTGTGTTATTTAGTTACATATTACATTAATATTTTGTGTTTTAGTCACTGATTAATTCATTCTCATTTGCATTCATTATTTCTTGCAGGTGTATCCTACAAGTAGATTTTTCCATGATTGCCACTACAAGATTTCATCATAATGTATATGGTAGATCAATTTTGTAGTCATGTCAAACTAATAACATGGACCTATAAGCTAATTACATATAGATATACTCATATGTTTAATAATGGACCTATTTTTTGTTTTGAGACTCTTTTTATGATCTATGTATTTAATTTTCACGGATTGTATATTTGAAACATGGTTTAATATCACCTATCTAGTTTATTCTAAAGAGTTAGTTTGTCTACAAGAATTGAATGCTAATTCTTGAATAATTTCAAATTGTGATAAATTTTTTGGTAGCTTATATTGTGTGGATAAGATTTGAAAAACCTATCTAGTTTATTCTAAAGAGTTAGTTTGTCTACAAGAATTGAATGCTAATTCTTGAATAATTTCAAATTGTGATAAATTTTTTTGTAGCTTATATTGTGTGGATAAGATTTGAAAAACCTATCTAGTTGATTCTAAAGAGTTAGTTTGCCTACAAGAATTGAATGCTAATTCTTGAATAATTTCAAATTGTGATAAATTTTTTTGTAGCTTATATTGTGTGGATAAGATTTGAAAAACCTATCTAGTTGATTCTAAAGAGTTAGTTTGTCTACAAGAATTGAATGCTAATTCTTGAATAATTTCAAATTGTGATAAAAAAATTTTGTAGCTTATATTGTGTGGATAAGATTTGAAAAACCTATCTAGTTTATTCTAAAGAGTTAGTTTGTCTACAAGAATTGAATGCTAATTCTTGTATAATTTCAAATTGTGATAAATTTTTTTGTAGTTTATATTGTGTGGATAAGATTTGAATTTCCTTCTAGTTTATTCTAAAGAGTTAGTTTCTCTACAAGAATTGAATGCTAAGTTTCTTGAATAATTTCAAATTGTGATAAAAAATTTTGTAGCTTATATTGTGTGGATAAGATTTGAATTTCATTCTAGAGTTTATTCTAAAGAGTTGAATTGTAACACCAAACCTATCTATTCCACTATGTAAATTTTAACTTAATTTAGGTTTGTGAGGTGATGTATTAGAATTTTGAATATAAATATAAATGAAAACATTTAATAAATTTTTTGGCAGTTAATAGATTGTTCACTATTTCAAGAAGAACTATTGAACCATAATGCTTCATTTGAATCATGTTTTGAATGTTTTTTTTAAGGAAGATTTTGTTTGGACACTATCAAAGTGAGTCTAACATCCTTATCATTTTATCACGATTTTGTAGGTTTATCCTAGGTAAATTACCTTGTTATAAAGTGCCCTAAATTTATCTAATAGATAATTGTAACACCAAAATTATCTAAATTAGATAATTGTAACACCAAACTTATCTATTCTAAGATAATTGTAACACCATTTACCTATCTATTCCACTATGTAAATTGACTTAATTTAGGTTTGTGAGGCAGTTAATTTAGATTGTTCACTATTTCAAGAAGAACTATTGAACCATAATGCATAATACATTCAAGCATATACTTAATAATATATACATGTAGATCAGTATCTAGATAAGTCCATGAAATACTATAAAATATAGGTAGGACCCATGAAATGTGTACTAAAACATCTACTCATCATCATCATATAAATAATATAAATCATAGTTCATGAAATACTGAAATATATCTAGAAGTACATGTAATAGCAAGTTTGACATATATAGTCAAAGTCCTGGCATGACATATATCAAAAATAATGTGCACATCATACAGAACTTAGTCTATGAAATAAACATCTATATCAAGTATGATCATCACTCAAGTTCAAATCTGAAAGAGGCCTCTTTCTTCCTCGTGAAATAGATGGATCTACCTCATGCTGTACACAAGAGAAAAAAACTTGCAATCAAATTTAAAAAATTTTAAAATGACATGAAATTAAATATTTAAATGTAGGCTTTAAAGTGTGCATTTAAATTACCGTGCAATCATGCTCATCTACTCCCATATTTTGTTGTGCAGGTGGTATAGTTGTTTCATCTTCTTCACCAAAAGTTTGACCTACTAATTGCTAGAATTTCAAATAAAGCAAGTTTGAAATAAGTTAGAATATATTTAGCATATAAAGACCTAGAAATTGCACATAGAAAATTTAGTAAAGTTTAGGACCTCAAAATGTGTAGATGGCTCATGAAATTCTCCCTGACTAGCAACTTGACCAATAGTCTCACTCCTATCATCCTGCACTTACATATATATGGTTGCATATATAAATAAATATATAAACTCAAAAAAGAAAATTAGTACAAAATTAGTACATTTTTTTAAAACACACACCAGGGAATGAGTAGGCATAACAGCTGATGATGGAGGATCAGTGGAAGAAACACCTGAGTCGTGTGGTCGGTCAGGCATGGGAACTGCCACATGACTTGAGCCTCACTGCAATAGTAGTGTTTCACATACATGTATGTATATAGTTATTTATTTATTTATACACTTGTTAATTTAAAATATAATATTGATAAGTTTCTAGAAGAAAATTTAAACTAGAATTAGATACATATGGTTTTAGGGTTAAGATATATTAGTTTACCCCGTAAGGTGTGCCAATCTCTACAACTGTCGATGCAAAACTCAATGTATCAAATTGTGATGTGGCCCTAGAGTGACTTGAGATCTGTACAACAAATAGTTCACAAAATTATTTATTAATTCATTAAATTATTTATATAAATTTTGATACGTTCAAATTATGCACTTGAAATATTTAATAAAATGTGGTCATTGTACCTATGTAGGATTATCATCCAACTATAGTAGATCCAAGTATGACTCCACTTCTGTTGTAGCTGCATCTGATGTGGATGTAGGAGCAGGACCATTACACGGTTGATTGCAATTTGTACACAAATGTGCCCCTGACATGCCTGAGGCTCTATGATGAGACGCATCAACTCCTCCATGATGCTCTCCACCACTGAATTCATTTGCCATGTGGGCAGCTTGTTCAATGAGATTGCCCGAGAGTCTACTCAATGCTCCTAATGTCGACAACACTGCCTGGTGCTAAATAGGTGCAGGAATAGTGGGCAAAATAGGAGCAACCATAGGAGCAGGAGGAACGGGTCGATTGGGGTCAACTCGTGCCCCTAGTCTGTGTTGTGGCATGCCACGACCAACGCCCTAAAATTCTCTCATATCAAAATAATTGGGTTTTTGACCCAATTGAAACTCCACCCATAATTTTCTCAAAAAATATAGCAGTACCTCACAATTAGCATGAGGTGGGTGATCAAACACCATCCACCACCGATCCCAAAAATGTCTCGAGATCACCTCATGCGTACACCACTTAATTGATATTCTTTTTTTTGTTGTAACTATAGGTTGATTAGTTTTTGGGTGACAAAAAAATGGGGCTAATGTTTGTTTTGTTATGTGGAGGTCATGGATGTCTTTATATGAAAGACCATCTGCATAGAATTGCCCCCTCTCCTCCCGTCAAAGCTGAAATCTATTTAGGTCTGCATCGATAGACCTAATAGAATCAATAATGGTTTGCATCGAAGATGCAAACTGAACCACATGAGGAGGCATCAAGTGAGATTGATTATTAATCAAATTAATGTTCTCCTCAATTGCATTAATATTTTCATTAATGTTTTGCCGCAATTGGGCCTCATCAGGTGGAGGGGGTGGGGGGTTTTGAGGTGGATCATAGGATGGGGGGTTTTCATAAAAAATGTCATCTATTAAAAATTCATCTAGACTCTGATCATCCATTAGATGTCTCCTACAAATTTCCAAATATGTATCAATATAAAAAACTTACAAATGTATAATTTCACAAATATATACATATTTCAAAAACTTACAAACAAATATGATCTATAAATTTAAACTTAATCTAATAGATCTATAAATGAAAGTTTAAAATATCCATGAATTTAGAGAGCAAGTAATACTTTAACTTAGAGATTTCCCACCTCAACCTCTATTTTGAAATTATTCTACAAAACTTTAACTAAGTGCATTAACAAACCAACACTCCATGAACAATTGCATTTACATGAAAACTACTATTCCCATGCCTTGAAATGGAAAATAGGATCCTTTAGGATTAGTTTAGGCTAATCCAATAAAGTGCATACATATAAGCATAAAATTACCTATACTAATAGTTGGAGCTAGATATGTCATTGATAGACACATGTTTACTATTTTTAGAAAGGAAATAAGAGATACAAGGAATTTAGCTCAATGAGTAAAGAATGAATGCTATGTATAGATGAAGACTTTGGAATCAATGCACATCTTAATATTTGAGAAGCTCTATAATGGTTGTATGTGCATATCAACATAAATTATTCTTCTTGTCTTTGCTCTTGGTCAAGTTTGTTGATCAAGGTATAGTTTACGATCATGAACTTGATCTATAGTAGCAAACATAGTTCCTTGGATGCTTTTATATTATTGTTCTCTATTAGGCTTGATAGCAAGTTGCCTCATGCATGAAAAGTGTTGGTTTTTCCTGTTGGTTTGCTCAAGAGGTTTCCAATATTCCTATGTCAAACCATGTAAGGATGGTGATTCAAAGAATTTGAAAAATGATTTTAAAAAATTCTCAAACATACATATGATCACTAAAATGATTGTGCAAACCTAGATTAATTTTAGAGCTCTAATTGAAGTGTGAACATTTGATTAATATGCCAATGAATTCAAATATTTGTTATTCAATGCGTGACGGTGAAAATGAATTCTATAAATGTTTTTAAATACTAACACATGACATCAATTCACAAAAATGTGTGTTTAGTCTATGTTGGGTGGGATACATAAAGGGGGTAGTTGGTCAAAATTTGAATTTTTAATTTTAAACTAGGATAGGTCAAGCTTGTCAAGTCATGTGGATGACCTTGCAACCACATACTTGACCTAGGATCAAAAATACATATTGGATCATGAAGGATACTAGGGATAAGTGCATTGATTAGTAGGATGATCAAGTGGATAAGTTTAATGTATAGAAATGTGACACATATGAATAGTATTGGGTAATAAGCATAGGGTCTAATGTGTCACTCTACCTAACAACCTTATCCTATCATCATTTTTCTCAAAATTATAATGGAAACATTTTGACACCTTATATAGTCCAAATTTAAAAGTGCATTCAATAGCCCATGCCAAGTGTATTCTTCCCATTTCTCTATTATCCTACTTCTATCTTAGTTAAGCTCAATTGTGACATATTTTACTATTTTGCACCATCTTCTATTTTTTTTCTTGATTGGTTTCTAGATAGAGAAATTATTAGTAAACTATTCTAAACACACCCAAAAATTTATTAGTTAAAATGTTTATTTTGAGTCCATTCAAGTAGTGGTAACCATCTCCTACAAGTGCATCTAAACCCTTGTATTTATAGTTTACTATTTCCTAATCCAGTGTGAATTTCTATTTCCATTGTCTCAAGTTTGTTTAACTATCATTGATTATTTCCTTTGATCATTTATCACATTATTTATCTAACCCTTTGATCATTTATCACATTAAATCAAATTAAACATAATGAGATTGATATTTCATGAGATTTAAGAGTTCTAATGCATGGTTTAACCCTCTATCTCTTCCATTCAATCACACCACCATTTTCCTAAGTGATTGCTTTACCTTCACACTTTGAACAACCATGATAATCTTGTGAAGGAAAGATTTAGGAAGGACAAAAGTGGATTTTTCACATAAGATGGGGTATGGACAAATCATGGAATTCTACATGCTAGCATAAGGTAATAAATACATAAGGTTTGCATTTTTAGGACCTGATGGAATAGTGGCTTGTTTGGAATTTCAAGTCAATTCAATATAAAATTTTGTTTGACCACAACAATTCAATTCATAAAGCTTCTTTTGAATGTTATTACTTCCAGTTAGAAGTCATTGAAAAGTAGAATGCATTCGAATCATACTCACACAAAATTGAATCTTTATAATTTGGTTTTGTAAGGTTTATAGTTTAGGTTTTTAGGATTTGCAGTACAACATGGTTTTAGGGTTTATAATTTGGTTTTTTGGGGTTCATAGTTTAGGTTTTTAGAGTTTGCAGTATATCATGGTTTTAGGGTTTATAATTTGGTTTTTTAGGGTTTATAGTTTAGGTTTTTAGGGTTTGCAGTACAACATGGTTTTAGGGTTTATATTTTGTTTTTTTAGGGTTTATAGTTTAGGTTTTTTAGGGTTTGCAGTAACATGGTTTTAGGGTTTGCAGTAACAAAGTTTTAGGGTTTGCAATAACATACAATCACAAAAAAATCATAAAACTCTAATAACAAGTAAAACCCTAGTTTTCATTTTAATCATACAATCACAAAAAAATCTAAAACAAGCTAAAAACTAGCGAAGAACTGACCTGGAGGCGCTTAGTAGTGACGAGGTGGTGGGAGGATGTGAGAGGGAAAAAAAAACTGTGGTGTTGTGCTCATGTAGTCTTTAACAATGCGTACCCGTTTTGAGGCATCTGCTGTCTCTGTCACCGCCCGCTGGAGTGGAAGAAAATGAGCCCGCAGGGCTCTTTTTTAAAAATATATAGTTTTTTGAAAACGGGTACCCGTTTAGGAATGGGCACCCGAACCTAAACGGGTACCCGTTTAGCTTCGGGTGCCCGTTCCTAAACAGGTACCCGTTTCTTTGAAAACGGGTACCCGTTGCTGTCGGCATTTTTTTTCCTTGCACGACTTTCCCTACATGTGGACCCAGTTTCTTGCACTTACCCATAGCAAATCCCATGCCCCATTTTGGGTTGCCAACCCAAGTAAAAATAATAAAATATTTAATACTTAATTAGCCTCAATTATGCAACTTGAAAATATAATCAATTGTAGGTCCAAAATATTAAATATTAAATAAATTATTTTCCATACTCCCTTCTTAACCCATGGAAAATATTGAAATGGGCACTTTGTCCATAAAACAAAATTAATTAAAAATGGGACATTACACATTGACCAAAAATACAAATCCATGCTATCTTAATGCCTCAACACCTTGCAACTCTGTTATGATAGCAAAAACATATAAATATCAAACTTTAAGTCTCCTTACAACACCTCCATTCACATATGGATGTTTATGAGATATTAGGAAATAATAGAAAATAGGTAAGTGATGGCATGTTATGTGGGTTAACTTAATAAAATAATAGTCTATCATCTACGAAACCAGAGCCCTCATCAACCAGATTTCTACCAGATTATTCTACCTGCATTTGGAACTAGCAGCTGACTTGTGTTGTGATATCTGGGCTTGGCTTGACACCCAATCTCATGCGAGAGCTCAAGGGTTGAAAACCACTTGTGAAGATAGGTAGAAGAAAAAATTCGGTAGGCTGTTCAATAAGAGATTTCGGTCTTCCTCGCCACTCCCACTCTGTGGCCGCATTTATCCTCCTCACTAGGTTCCCGGCATCTGTCTGGCAGCAGGGATCTTTTCGCATCTCATGGCTTCGTCCCACCTCCATCCTCTCCTTCTCACCACCGACCATCCCTCTCCAGGAAGGCAGAGATTTTGTCCTCTCAGTACCCTCCGCACCTTCCTCCTTCGCAGTGCTCTCCCAATTCCATTTTACAGGCACTACTTTCTTCTTCCTCTCATGACAGATTCATGGAGTCTCCTTGTCGATCGCCCCTGGCATCTCATCCTTCTTCATTGTTGGGTTTTTGTTTAGAGTCTCCATGTTGTTCACTGCAGCCATCTCCCAGTCTCGTTTTGCATACACCAGGTTCTTCTTCCTAGCGTGACGTATTTATGGAGTCCCCATGTCGCTCACCCCCGTCATCTTCTTTTGTGTCGAGTATTCATTTGGAGACTCCCTTTTGTTTACTACAGCCATCGCATCCTTCTTCCACACCGGTTGCTCTTCTTGGCTTCATTCCTCACTCGTCGACCTCTAAACTTGGACATCTGCCATACAGTTCCACTCTCGCATCTTCGTAGGTTTCTAATTCACTCATTCACAAGGAGGCCCCAGATGACTCATTGCAGATGTCTCATCTTTCCTCTTCAAATCTGGATGCTTTGACCAATAGCAGTCTTCAGCTTTTGTCTCCGGGTTCTTCTCTGCAGCCGTCTCACCCTTGCTCTTTGAGTTTGGTTGCTGTGTTTGGTAGTGTTACAAATGAACCACCTGCTATTTTGGATCAACCACCCTGTTCCACCATTGTTGCTTCTTCACAGGTTGTAGGTGAGTCCTTTGTTACCGTTTCTCCCAATGGCCTTAACATTTATGTTGATTTGTTTTCTTTGTCAGATGTTTGTCGCTCTTCCTTTCCATTCACACATTCTTCAATTTGGCCAACCACCACTCTCTCCTCGTGCCCCGTGCCTCCACCAATCACTTCTCTCCCCATTCCCTAATTCATTGACCACTCCTTCACCGTTGTTGATTGCACTAGACCTGATCCTCTTCTTTCTGGCTTGAACGGTATAGCCAATGACGTAACCTCTACGGACAGGGTTGTCCATTATTCCTCCTTTCCCACCTCTTCCAATCTCTCCCCCATGACCTGTCCCCTCCATGAGGATCCCTCCAACCACTGCTCCTCTTTCTCATTTGACTCACCTTCTACCTCCTCTTTTCTTGCCCGGTCTTCTTTACCCCCTCCCACCAGTCTTGTTGATCATGGTGTTACTTTTCTATCTGAACCTAGTGATGCAGTCAAGTCCCCCAGTGTCATTAAAAATTGGGAGGCCAAACTTGTCCTTAACCTATCTAATCGTCACATCGACCCTCTTGCCATCCACTTTCTTAAAAGAGGCTTGGGATTTCCTGTCATGCTGTCATCCATCCCCAAGGTTGATTTCTTGATTGAAATTGAAAAGGTCCTCTGCTCTCTACCTGCTCCCATAGCTGACGAGATCAAACAAGATTGTGCAGTAGCGCTCAGACATGCCAAATGCCCACTTTGCAATGTTCCCAAAGATGAGTTCATTGCCTTTAAAAAACTCACGAGAGATAATGATTTTGTCATAACCAAACCTGACAAAGGCAATGCCACTGTCATCCTTGATAAACAGACCTACGTCAACAAGATGCTTGATCACCTGGCATCTAGTGGGAGTTACAAAGTCCTTCCCCACAACCCCATTTCTAAAGTCCTCAAATATGTCAAACAGGCTATTGCCCTTTCCTCTTTTGATGAACTTACCAAGAAGCACCTTCTTCCTAATAAGGAATTCACCCCTCGTATCTATGGTGCTCCCAAAATCCACAAGTCTGACATACCTCTCAGACCCATTGTTGACACCACACATTCCCCTATCTACAAGTTAGCCGCATTTCTTGCCAAATTGATCTCTCCCCTAGTGGGTAAGTTAGCTACCTTCATTAAAGATTATGCCCACTTCATTGATTTCATTCATGACAAGAAAGTAGAAGATCATGAGATCTTGGTTAGCTTTGATGTGGTGTCCTTATTTACCAAAGTCCCTGTGTACGACTCGGTGGAACTTATCAGGCGTAAAACCAATGATGAGCTAGCTTCTCTGGTTGATTTATGCCTTCAGTCTACCTTCTTTACTTTCCTTGATGTCGTCTATGAGCAAACTGACAGAGTGGCCATGGGTTCTCCTTTATCCCCTGTTGTTGCCAACCTTTATATGGAGCACTTTGAGGAGCTAGCCCTCAACTCCTTCCCTCTAAAGCCCAGGTGGTGGAAACGTTATGTTGATGACACCAACATATGTTGGCCTCATGGTCGTGATAGTTTAGAGCTCTTCCACTCTCACCTTAACAATTTAGTGGATTGCATTCAATTCACTAAAGAGCTTGAGTCTGACAACAAACTTCCTTTCCTAGACGTCCTAATCATGAGGAAAAAGGATGGTTCCCTTGCTCGCACTGTCTATAGAAAGACAACTCACACTGACCTCTACCTCCATGCTTCCTCTCACCACCATCCTTCCCAAAAAGCTGGTGTCCTAAAGTCTCTAGCCATTTGTGCTTATCACATTTACGATGACGATCACATTGACCTTGAGCTCTCCCACCTATCCCAAGTGTTCAAGCTCAATGGTTTCTGCCATAAGTGTATCTCTCATGCCTTTAAACATGCCAAGAGTAGAGTTAACCCCAAGCCTAAGGTTGATGCCCCAAGTGATACTTGGGTTGCTACCATCCCTTACATAGAGGGCCTCTCAAATAAAATCTCTAGAATCCTACACAAGAAGTGCCTCCGTTGTACTTTCAAACCCGTCACAACCCTTAGAAATCTTATTCCTTCCATCAAAGACCCTAGAAATAATCTTATCAACCCTGGGGTCTATAAGATTGTCTGCTCCTATGGGACTCCATACATTGGAGGAACGAGTCGATCCATTAGCACTAGGATCAAAGAACATTGTGCAAACATTAGGCATGATTGTACCTCCAAATCTGCCTTAGCTGAACACTCTTTCAACACCAAACACCATATTTTTCTTGAGCATACCCAAGTCTTAGTGAAGGAAGATTATTTCTTTAGGAGGAAACTCCAAGAAGCGATCCTCATTAAAAGTCAACCCTCCAACCTCAATCATGATGAAGGGTGGCATCTCAGCCCAACCTGGCAACCCTTATTGAACTCCATCCAATCGCTTCCTAATCCTATGTGATCCTCCTAGCCCTCGTGGTCACCTTCCCTCTTCAGGTGTTGCCCTCCCAACCTCTTCACCCTTTCCTCTCTCCCCCCTTCCTCTCTTTCTCCTGTCTTGTCTTGTTTCTCCTCTTCCCCTCCCCTTCCCTTTTCTTCTCTTCCCCCTGGGTGGTTCTTATTGTTGTTTCTGTGCCCTCTCCTTCTTTGCACTCTATTCTCCTTGCCTCCTTATACTTTCTTGCATACTTTCTTGTTGATACCCTTGCTTACTTGTTTATTTTTCCCTCCGCTTGCTCTCTTACCACCTTGCATACTTTCTTGCTCTTTTTCTTATCCTGGGTTACTCCTTGCTTATGTGGGGTTTCACGTTGTATAGTTTAGCTTTTAAGGTTGTGTCTTCATCTATATGTCTAGTTTACTTTTTTTATGTGTATCTTCTAGTTTATTGGTTGGAACTTTTAGCTATTATTTTTTGGATTTCTATTGTATATTATTTGTTTAGATTTCTTTCTCGCTTATGGTTTTCCTATTTCTTTTATGTTTTTTTGGTAGGTTTATATTTCTTGGCCCTTTTTTGTGCTTGTTTTTTTCATCCTATGATTTCTCTTTCAGTATTTTTTGCTTTTATCTCTTGTTCTCCTTTTTGTTTATTTTTTTTCCCTTTTACTTTTTGATTTATTTTATTTTTTATTCCCCTTCTTGTCTTTTTTAGGTATGTGTTATATAATTGTGTCTATTTTTATTTTTTAGTTAAATATTTTTTGTACCTTTTCTTACTTCTTAATTTAGTTGTTTTAGGATGTGGGCTTATATTTATATATTCTTCGGGTCTCTGCCTTAAAAGTTTTTTGGTACATTTGTTATATTTTTTAGCTTTATATATACTTGTATTTATATAGTTTTATTTAGCTTTATAGAGTATTGTATTGGCTTTTTCTGAGTTAATATGGGTGCTCTTATTAGGTGCTCTCATGCATTTTTATGTTCTTACTTGTTATTATTGTATGCTCATTCTTGGGCTTTTGTGATTTTACTTTATTTATGTATGTTTATATTTTCATTTTTAGTTTCTATTTTTTCTCTTGCTCTCACACCCCCTCCTATCTCTCGTTATGCGTTCCCTATCTCATTCCTTTATAAGGTCCAGTCTGCTATCCTATCTATACATTGTCCTCTTCCTGATGATGGATCATTGAGCATGATCTGAAAAAAAAACATACACAGTTTAATCTAGAAGCACTCTATCTTAAAACAATAGTCTTTTTCATGTGGTGCATCCCTTTAGGTGGACCCCCTCCTCATTCCATATTTTTATTTTTTTGAAAACTAATGAAAATAAACCTTTTTCAAAACCTCTTGTGTCATTTATATCATGTGGATCATCCTCATTATAGAAGTGGAGCCCACCAATCAAATATGATGCCACAAAATTGTCAGAAGCTAGTCTATCAGATACTCAGGAACTAGATTGAAATAGTTGGGAGCCATTCTAGAATACTTGGGAGATGCCTGAGATAGTAACTATGGAGCCAATTCAAAAGTAGCTACTCATGAGCAAGTTTAGAAGTACACCTACTTAGAATCCAATTCTAAAGTAGCAATTTAGGAACTGAAATATTTTAGAGCTAGGGAATTCAGAAAATACTTCGAAGCTAGAAGTCAAGAGTTGGAAACAGTGGGGAGATGCAACTCTGGAGCTGGGAACTTCAAAGTCGAGATACTCTAGAGGCAATCTTGTATTACTCCTTCATGAAGTGTTGCATACCATGGTGCATGACTTGTGCAATATCATATGGATACTCCATATCCTTATCATTCAAATACAACTCAAAGCCAAACTAGAAAGCACAAATTTTGTAATTTGGGGCAAAGGCCAACATCCGTTGTGCTTCCAAAATGTGAAATTCTTTATTAATTGAACACTCTTCTAATAGAGATTACAATAGTGATCAAAATTGTAAGCAATTGATGTGTGATAGACCTACTTACATACCAGAGATGAAGTTCACTTATAGGCAATCCCTTTGTTAGCATTTAAGATACTATAATAATCTCTTTGTTGGCATTTAAAAAATATTATAATTGGCATTTAATAATAAATTTAAATTCTAAGATTTAAGGAGGCCCATTTCAAAATGTCAATGAAATTTGTTTTTATAAATATTGACCAAGCTAATGTACAACTTTAATCACTAGACAAAGTTTAATAAAGAATGAGCCATTGTCCTCTTCCTGATTGATGAAAAAACATACACAGTTTAATCCAAAAGCACTCTATCTTAATTCATGGACTGTGGAAAACTCATGCCTACCAAGAATGAAACTAGTTAAGGAGGCTTTAATGTCATGGTTCCATGCAACTAAATAAGTCAATTTTCTGCTTAAATTTGAGCAACACTGGTGATCCTATGCAAACTTTATATTATGTATAAAGGATAATTTAAAATCTTTCCCTATTATAGTGGAGCGCTACATTTGAGGAATTGAAAATATACTCTAAAAAGGAACTAAAATTATAATGAAAAATATACCAAGTGACTGCATATATATATTTTTAATTTTTACTTTTTCTCCAAATTAGTTCTTTATTAATAATTTGTTTGTTAAAAATTAAATCGAAGAGTGACTGCTATACAAAATAAACTAAGCAGCGCATGGGACCTAATACTTGAGACTGAAATTGAAAACTTAAACAGCCGGCACATTGTCTGCCGGCTGCTTGTTTATGGTTGACGGTCTGTTTGCTTTTGTTTTTATTGGTTTAGACCGTTCTGGGGGGGCAAAGATTCTCGGAGATGTATCAACTACCCTTGTATTTAAAGCAGATTACTTGTAGGAAATTTTATAATGTTTTGGGTTGGATAGCCAGGTGAATATGGCCTTGAGAAAGTTGCCAAGGAGTTGCCGCACTCCATCCGGATGGCGTTTAGCAACTGTGGAAGAAGCGAATTATAAGCTGGAGTCGATAAAGCGTGATAATCTGTTAGAGGAATGGGACAGAGCCCGTCTTTTAGATGGCTGGATCGGAGGCTCTGCTTATGACTTCCATGTCCAAGTGGGTTTCAGAAGCTGTCTTGGATACATGTTACTCATTCACTCACCAGTTCCCGATATATTCAACACAGGTCTGTATAATATCTCATAGCATGATTAACTAGGATAAAACGTAGTTGAATGCAGATGACAAAATATGCTTACTGAAGATTTCAAAGCTTCAAGTAGTTGTTAATGTTGTAAAGTAAACATTAGGCTGATGCTTGGACAGTATTCACAAAAGATGGCAGGAATGAGGTCCTATATTCCGATGTTCCTAAATTGAGTAAAGAGGGAAGGATTGCTGCTTTGTTCTTGTGCTGTGAAGACTGGAATTACGAGGTCCTTCATTGGTTGATTAAGGGCGAGAAAGAAGATGGGAATGCATTAAGTGTAGGTGATGAAACAGAAGCGGCAAGCAAACTAGTAAGCGCTATGGCCAGGGAGTTGCACAGTGTGCGTGCAAAGGGCAGAGTGCCAAAAAAGAAAATTTCACGGGCTTCTATGACGGACTTGATGATGGACATTCAAGAATCTGTGAAAGCCTTGATGTTCAACATTCGAGAGTCTGTGGAAGCCTTGATGTGCAACATTCAAGAGTCTGAGCGAGGCAAGATTACAAATAACGTTTTAACGGAGGAGTTTTACTCGACGGTGATCCTGGAACTTCGCCATTGGTTGTGCCAGAATATGCATTTGACAGAGGATTTGGAGAAGTTTCAAGAGTTTAAATTCGATGCAAGCGTGCCCTCGATTTGGAATGGCGTTGCTGATGCAGTCTGGTATTATGCGACGGACGTCATAGCTATGTGGAGCATAACCAGTTGTTGCAAAGTCCATAATCGATTGGTGATGCAATCTGACCCACTAGCAGAGAGGAGGAGGATGGACGATCGCGCATTTTTCACATCCCTAATTGCCTACGCCCACGAGCTCGTGCACTCTACTAGTTTGGGGAAGTCAATAGAGGCAGCAGCAACAGAGGCCAAAGGCGATTGCAAGCGGTTTAATGAGATTTTACGTGACTCTGTTTTCAGCTATAAAGGCAAGTATGATGTTGTAAACACCATTCTTGTTCAGGCAGCGAAGAAAGGCGATGTAAATATGGTAGAAAGGCTCTTAGCAAATGGCGTGGGGCCCTCTGAAACAGACGATAAAAGAGGAAAAACAGCATTGCATTATGCGGTACAACTGGACGATGAATCCAAGGGACTTGAAATTGCAGAAATGCTGCTCACAAAACAGGGCCGTGCGAACGCCAGTGACTGTAAAATGAGGACTCCTCTACACAGAGCTGCTTTTTGTGGTCACGCGAATGCATGTAAACTCCTCCTCCACCAAAACGCAAGCGTGAGTTCCAGGGATGAGAAAGGTCAGACTCCACTACACCATGCACTTCTGCAAGAGCAGCAAAATGAAGAGCTTGTTCGTCTTCTCATTTCACCTGAAGAAAAGAAATGGAGTGCTCGCTTGGTGGATGCCAAGGACAAGAATGGAAAGACGCCTTTGCATTTTGCTGTAAAGCGTGAACTCACCAATGTCAGAACGGTGGCGTGGCTTCTGTCACTTCCAGCCAGCCACGATCATATTTTAAGAAGCTGAACCTCTCTTTGTATCTGCGTGAGTGTTCGCGAATGGGCTGTAAGGATCTTGTTCGAGAGCTGCTAAATGAAAAAGCCGATCCTCTTGACCCAGAAGATGAAGGAAAGACAACGTTCCATCACGCTGCCGAGGGTGCAAATGACAAGGTGGCATTGGAAATTATTAAAGGAATACTGCAACAAGTTAAAAAGCTTTATAAGCGAGGTGGCATCAGCGCGTGATAAATATGGAAGAAACGTTCTTCATGTTGCAGCCTTCCTTGGACACAAAAAGCTTTGTGAATGGCTTTTAGAGCGAATCCCAAACATAGATAGCAAGGATCGTGATGGACAGAGTGCTATATATTATGCAGTTGCTGGAGCTCATGACGATAGCGAGGTTTTAGACATATTCAGTGAACAAGGTACAAATCAAGTTTTTATGAAAGATGACAGTCAAACAACGCCTCTGCATGTGGCTGCTGCGAGAGGCAACCTAAAAATGGTGGAAAAACTTCCTTCAAAGAAAGTGATTTCAAGACAAGAGCGCAACAATTATGTTGGGGCACCAGACGTGCTGGGTCAGACGGCACTGCATAAAGCAGCGAGTGGAGGCCACAAGAAAATTGTTAAAAGGCTTCTCGACGAGGGAGCCCATCCGTTAGACGAACGTGATTATGATGGCAAAACAGCTTTGCATTATGCCGTTCAAGCAGAAAATGGTGATGATGCCGTAGCAATAGCTTAATTACTTTTGAACAAATGCGAATCCGATGGACACAGAAGCCTGCTTTTGATTGCTTCTGCAGTTGGAATCGGTTCTGCAGAAAAAAGTTCACGCTCGAATTCTTTACTCAAGGAATATCTTGCGGAGAAGAAGAGTAAAATAGGGAAGGAGAATCTGCTAAGAGTGGCGGCAAGATTAGGCTATGTAGATATAACAAGGGAGCTCCTCGCCAAGGGCGCAAACATTGCTCTCATTCGCAGTCAAATACGGAGGGCGGAACTCTCAGAACAAGAACAAAAAAATGTCAGAGACTTTTGGTTTCTTTTCCTTTCAAAAAAGGTTATTCTTAAACATCATTCTTTTTATAATAGTCAAAATTAATTTTGGCCAATAAAAATAATAGGATAAATATTTCCCACTTTTTATTGTGGATGAAATATAAAATTGAACTATTTAACCATTAAAATGAATAATATTTAAATAGAGTAGAATAAATATTTAAATAGAGTGGAATAAATATGGAATAAATGAAATATACATCTCTAATAATTTTTTTTTAACTGACAGTTATCGAGCAACTTGACAATATTGTTGAACGAACAGACAAATCGGCTGTGCTGGATAGTCTTGGTAGGTGTAATTATCTAGTTATACAAGTCAAACACAAATTCACAGGCGAAATTTCCTAATATTTTTCTGTAATAACATTGTGCAGGACGAATTGCTTTTGCCAATGGTCTGGCTGCATTGTTTTTGAGTCCTTTTGTGAAATCTTCCATTACTGTGGGAATCTGGGGAGCATGTGGAATGGGAAAGACTAGTCTTATGGCTATGGTAATCATCCTTCCTAAATATTTTACCAGATTTACTTCGCTTCCAGACATAGTGCATTCTTTTACAGGCAGCGGCCCAGTTAGCATTCTCACATTCAAGCGAGTCCACATTATCTGCAAACGGGCAAGCCAGGCGTAGGAAAATAGCACATGCATTAGAGAGGTCAATTGGAAGAAAGTGGTGTACACGTGGCACAAAGGTAGACGCACATGAACAGTTAGATGCTCTTATTTACAGTTACATAAGCAATTTGTAGAGTAAAATGTATAACCTAATATTTTTAATGAAAACATATATTTAATTGATGATTTTTTAAAGTTAGACAAGGAAATTAGTTGTTTATATATATAAGAGAGATAAAATCATAATTAAATTATATAAGGAAAAGTTGTATATCTTGCTTTAGTTTTGTTATAAAAATATTCTTTTGATACAAAATCTATCATATTTTGTATACAAGATGACTTAATCATTGAGCCTATCATTTAGAAGCCTACTTTAGTCTTTAATAATCCAAACAAACTCTCTCTTTAGCAATTTATGCATCTTCTATTAGACCATATATGTATATATGTCCTTTGGACAAAATTCAACCCATGAACTTCTCCCTCTAATTGAAACATCTTTTCTCTTTGCTTTCAAATAATTTGATGGTTATCCATTGGCTTATTTGGAAAGTATTTCAAATTGAGTGTCTAGGATCTTGTGTTTAAGGACAAGCCTTAGAAAATAGCAATCGATGGAACATCAAAAAACATTATTAAAAAAATCATAGATGCTACTCTAAGCACTTGCACTATATGTTTTGCATGTCTTTGACAATCTTGTCACAACAATAAACAAGTTTCAAGAC
The DNA here is from genome assembly GCA_027924645.1 of Cunninghamia lanceolata. NCBI lineage: Eukaryota > Viridiplantae > Streptophyta > Pinopsida > Cupressales > Cupressaceae > Cunninghamia > Cunninghamia lanceolata. Next base: position 4,230,804 of record BSBN01000076.1, read on the forward strand.
TACCATCAAGCAAGTTAAACACCTTTCTCTCTATCATAGTAGGCACCCAAATGTACTCTTTATCGCCACTCTGTTCGAGGAGCAAGTAAAAGTGGAGGTGAACAAGGCCTAAAGAGCATACCAACAAAGGACAAGATTGTGTGAAGACAAAGCATCTCGAGACTAAACTATAGGTTTGACCTAATCCTAAGTAAGTCCAGATTTATCACAATTTCATAGGTACAACCTAATCCTAAGCAAGTCTAGATTCATCACAATTTCATAGGTACAAATACAATTTCAGAATCCTCTCTTTTTTATCATCAAGAATAATATATAACAAAACCTTCATCGTCAATAACCTTAAATTGATATAAAGCTAATCACATTCTAACTTTCTCTTTCATTTATTGTCTCATCTCTCATTTACTTCATCTTAGTGATTTGTAATTTATTAGAGTTTAAGTTAGTGTAGTTTGTGTTTATTTTCTTTATATTTAGGTGATCTCTATTTCAAACACATTGAGTCTAGGGCTTTACTCTATAGTTTTACTTTCTTTTTCAATTTTTTAGTTTTAATTTTTCTAAATATACTTATCTTGTATTCACATGTAAAAGTTACTCTACATCATATGAACTCCTCCTTAAACTCACTTATATAATAGATGTAGAAAATTTACTCCATAATAATATTCTTTTCTTTATATATAATACATTATAATAATACCTCTAAAATTTTAATTAACATTAGTTACATATCTGCATCATTATCCTTTTTAGTATCTCTTCCCTCTTTGAAATTTATGTCTTATGATACATTTATCCTATTATTTAACCCTAAATTATGCATGCATAATTTCTAATAATTAATTTATATAAAAAATTCCAATTTAACACATCTATAGTTTCTAATATATAATAACTCTTTTAATTTCCAACGACAAACAGAACCGTTGGTACCGTCTTTAACTGTTAGTGCTCACTTTTAGTAAGACAATTGGTTTCCTAAATTAAGTGTGTCACTGTCTATATTGTACGTATTGAAATTTCCTGCAGGTCATAAATCCCCTGTATGACTTCTTGGGAAATTATCAACCTGAATATCGTGAAATTTTGAAGTCCCTGGCCGTCATGGACCGGCGCGATATGGTAAGCAGACTTACATTAATTGTATTAGTCGTCGGTTTTCTTCTTAAAACATTAAATTTTATAGATTTCTCAAGTACATGATCAACTCCATCTTTATTTGTATGCAAAATTTAACTTAAGATTTTGTATTTGGTCCGGCTCTGGTGAGATTCAGTTTGAATATAAGGAAGAAGAGGAAGAAAGTCGATCTAGAAATCGAAAACTCGGTGGAATGCCATGGGAGGAAGTGTCGATGCAAGGGATTACACCTTCTATTTTGACTGTATGGTATAATGCCTGGCAATACAGGAATGAATCCGAGCCATGGGCGGGTCTGGCAGTAGAAATCACTAAAGAACTGGAAGCGACAACGACGGTGGCGCACAAGCTGACGACTACTTGGAGATATAACTGGAGAACCCGTAGAAACAGTATCTGTTGAGGAGTGATCTTCCCATGCTTTCTTGCGTTGATTATGACCATCTTGTTCACTACAATTGTATGCTTGCAACTTAATAAATACAAAAATAAATGTGTGAGAGTTTTTAAATACGGAAGTCCCCCCCTATCTGTGATTGGACTTGTTTGGGCTGTGGTGAAGTCAGTGGTGTCTGCAGTGAAACCAATCAGTGCTCAAATAGATGATCATTTAAGTTTCCCAGACCACAGCCAAAAGCTTGGCTATCAACAGAAGGTTATTCTTGATATCAAGTTTTTGAAAGATGCACTCGACTATAGACCCTCCTGGATGTGGAAGCTGTTTGCTTTTATATGGTGCTGCATTACATTTAGTTGGGATGACAACTATGTTCCAGGAACACTCATTCACAAAATGCCCGCTGCTTTCAAGGACAATCTGAGGATAGTAGTCTTCGTCGACGATCTCGATCACTGCGAAGAAAATGTGATTCTGCAGGTATAACTTTAAAAATCTCGTCTATCTGCAATTGTTATAATTCTCAAATATTAACCTCTGCTTCTCTAAATTTCTCAACTACTTCTAACTGGCAGATATTATCAGCAGTGCATCTGGTTTTGGCTAATTGCGGGATCGACGTTATTTTGGGCATGGATAAGAGCATCATGGAAAGGGCAATCATAAGAAAGTATGGGGACAATACCAAACCTAACAAGTCCATTCAGGACTTAGCAGACAAGTATTTAACGAAAATAATTCGGCTGCCACTAGACCTACCCGACCCTAGTATCTCAGAGTCCCTGAACTTTGTGCAAGACCAGCTAGGCGTGTGGGATAGTAGAAAAGGGTCTACGGACCGAGCAAGTCAAACAGAAATACAGAATACTTATGGGCGTAGAGAAGACAATCCGAAGTTTCAAATTGGAACTACTTCAATTCCAAAAAAAACTAAACTAGGTGAATGCCTTTGACTCTATACTGTTGTCCTCAGTTGTTGTCCTTGATGTCAAAGACACAATCTCTCTTGGTTGGATATGGTTGGCTATGGTACCTTGACAATGTGGCATTTGACAGTGACTTGGCATTTGACAGCGACTTTGGTATATGTATAGTTGCTATTCATGGTGACTTTGATTTTGACATACATGAGCATACAGTTGGCATCTTGTTTCAGTTCTATGGCATCACCTTGTTTCAGTTATGGTGACAAACTCATATGGTTCCTTTTGGATGACACATGATTTGTTGGCTCAGTTGGTATTCACAATGGTTGACTTGGCATAGCATAACGCGTTAAGAACATTGCATAAAAAGTCAAAGTCTTGATGTTTATTATTATGTGGCATTATGTGCAATTTTAGAGTGACAAACTTTATTTTAAGTATGGTCCCCGAATGACATTTTCCTAACACTTGGCCGAGGGCACAAATGACATACATGAAATATTATTTTGTGAAAGGTTTAAAGTTTTCAAAGCTTGTAGAAGCTTCGGGTTTCTTGTGTAACCTGTCAAAAAGGTTTTGACAGCAATAAGAGGTAAAAGTAGTGTTTTGTTTTTTTTAGCCCTTTTTAGGGCATACTGGCACATCTGGTTAATCAGCTCAAAAGGCACGAATATTGCAATAAACATTTCATTTCATCATTCCGTTGTCTCTTCTCCATGAGGGTTTGGTTATCATCATGGAATTCTGTTGATTCAATGCTGGTAATCATGGAAGTTGGATTGAGAATCTTCAAAAGTCTTGCTGAAGTGACAAAGCTGGAAGTGAACTTGAGGAGTGTGGTCGTTGTCAGTTATGGTGGTTCTCACAGTTTGAGTACACGGCACAGTTTGGTGATTCGTTCATGAGTTTAGGGTGTTATCTCTCCGTAATAGTATTCTTGGTTATGTTTTATTTCATTTGCTTAAGCAAGATCTTAAGGGTTTTGAAAGTTAATAATGAAGTTGTGTTTTCAGTTGAGGGTTTATGTTTCAGGATATGGGTGCAGTTTGTCAATGGGTTAATATTGTTTCTGTTAAGATGTACTACTGTTACATTTGTTTGACAGTCACTGATGAAATGATTAGTATTGTTTTTAAACATTGTTTGAGTAACCCTAGTGCTTATGTGGCACCTGTTCGAACATTGACAATATGGGTTAAGATTTAATGCTCTCTCAGCTAGATTATATTTGTCTGTCAGAACCATGATTCGGTAACACTATATTGATTTATACACAGAGGTTTGATTTATGGGCCAGTTATGATTATAATCCTAAACAGTGGTTTAATATTCTGTTATTACCTAAAACAGTTTTATGGAAACGGTTATCGCTTCAAACTATTTTATGAGAAGAGGAAGATATTATGAAATGTATAAAAAGGGTGTTGAGCATGAATTGTATGTGGTTGTGTATACACCTGATGTAATGTTGAGGATAGATGACTGAATGCATTATCATTGATATTAGATCAGAGATTGAGGATCAGTGAAACAGAGTGTCCCTCAGTATTTATTTTTTCGTCATGATTGAAACATGTATTGAAAGGTCAAGTCAGTGAGACAAGAAATGACCTTTGCCAATGAGGCATTTTGTAGCCAGTGAGGCCTGTAATTAGTGAGATTCATTAAATAATCCAGTGAGGCATTTTTTGAGTGGTTTTTATGCCCCAGAGGGTTTTCCACTCAGGGCAATCTCTATGTTATGGTTACTTGTTCTGCTCATGAGTTTTTGTTCATTATTTAATAATTTAACTATTATATGATGCTCATAGTAAATTAGTACAAATGCATAATACTTTGATACTTATCTCAGTCTGATGAAATAACAATCTGCCTCTATTGTTTGTCTTGATGAATTGTTCTAATGATTCTTCATAGTTCACAAACAGTTGTTCTGTCTTTTCATGCTCACAAGTTGGTTTGATAGTTCATCTTAGTTCTTAAATGAATGTCTTGCTTTCATTTAAGGTTGAAGTTCACAGTTGGTAAAAGTTAATTAGGTGTTGCCAAAAACAAGTTTGTTTTATAAGACACTGATTCAAAATGCTCCTCTCAGTGTCTTGCGTACTCCAACATATACAAGTGATTTAAGTCATTTTATGTTTGCATCCATGTACAACACCACTTTAACGAATGATTTTTTTGTGTTTTACTTTGATGTTGTAACACTGAAATCTCTGGCAGAATCTGAAGCTGAAGTCTGCAACTTTTCAGGTGAAAATATTTCAAATGCAATCCTTTTAAGCTGAACAGATAATAGGAGATTAATGGTCTATACCTAACTGTAGTAATGAATTTAATATTAATAAGAGAATGTTGCTTCCCCGAACAGATACGTCTCAACAAGGATTTGTAAAAGTAGAAAGGCAAGAAACAATTTGGAAACCAGGTGAATAGATCATTCAAATACACATAGTATTTTAGGTGGTGATTTGTGCAATGTACAATCAAATAATTCACAATCCGTTTTAATGTTAGAAAAAGACTCAAGAGTTGAAGAAACAAAGATTGAGATAGCTAAGACAACAGACATTGGACAGTTAATCGAAAGAGATGAACAAGGTACAGGTTTCAAGTTTAATAAGCTGGTTATATTATATTAATTTTGTTTTCTACCATTTTATGAAACCTATTTATTTATAACTCAAGACAAAATTGTTAGCATTACAGCTAGAAACACCATAAAAATGGCTTGATATGTGTTGCATTCAGGTGAAATTGTTCAGAAACATCGAGAAGGCGGTGAGAGTGAGCGAATGGAATGCTTTGTGTTCTCTTCATTCTTATATGATATGCTCATCCCTAAATACAGTAGAGGAGAAAGGGATGCTTTTTTCTTTCTTCATTCTCGATTCACATGCACTAGAAATCCCCGAGAGTGGAAGTGTTTGCTGACATACCATTGGCTGGCATGGAATATTTTGTCTAGAAGCCCCGAAGTGATCCCACTGGCAGGAATGGCAGGTTCAACTTATTGCCTGGGTTTTTGTCTGCTGGCAATGGAAGCATCTCATAACAACTCTTGTAGAAGTAAGATAGCGTCACAACATTTTTTAAGCCCTTGGCACAAAATTTTAGTTCTGGTAACCAAAAATAAATATTCTTTGTTTGCACTGATGCAGAATTGGCACGATCTTGGGGTTTTAAGAAACTGGACTATGGTAAATGGTATTCAGAAAGGGGAAGTTATAGGGGAGATTGGTGAGCCTTCGTTGAGAGAGATTGTTGAGCATTATATCGATAAGAAGTGGCCGACTGACAAGAAGAGCAATTTTTTCAAGGAGATGAGGCCACAAAAAAGAAGACATGAATGAAGTGGTAAGAAAGGATTTGAAAAAAGACAGGAAGCAGAAATGAGGGTATTCCCTAAAAATAAAAGGGCTTCAGAGGTCCAAGAAAGGAAGGCGAAGGCACCAGGAACAGGATGATCCTCAAGGTGGACTAAAATTAGTAATAAGAAAGATTTTACAGGAGGAGGAGGAGGTGGAGGATGTGCTCAAAAGGATCATCAGGAACGTTCTGAAAGAAGAAGAAGACAACAAAAGAAAAAATTCTAAGAAACAGGATACAACGGTCAAGGCAAACGATAAAGAGGAGGAGGGGGAAGAAAGGAGGAAGCTGAGAGAAACATTGACCTGCTACAATGTTTCGATGCATGGTATTCAAGCCTTCCAAAAGTTTAGGCTTTACTGCAAGCCTAGACATCTTCCGTGGCCATTGCCCAAACAAGCATAAAACCTCACCTACTATTCATATATATTACAAATTTAGGCAGACCCTCCTCCCATGTATTTGTTGGAAGTAATCTTGCTTCTCATGACAGCCCTTCACCTATAACTTGTCAGAGTATGTATACAACTATATTAATGAAAATATCCCTCTTACAGATTTTAGATTTTGTAATGAAATCATATATTTATACTAATATAAAATATAATCTAAATGTAGACTTTGTATTGTTCATGGACCTTGTGTATAGATAAATATATATTAGATTTAGAATAATCTAGAAAAGGAAGTCTATAGACTTGAAAGAATAATTAATAAGAATATTCCTCATACAAATTTTGTAGTAGTGAAATTATATGTAAAATCTAATTAACAAGAATATCCCTCATACAAATTTTGTAATGAAATCATATGTAAAATCTAATTTAAATGTAGATTTTGTATTGCTGGAAACTTTGTGTATAGAAAAATAATATATTAGATTTAGAATAGTGTAAAAAAAGAAATCTCTAAATTGAAAGAATAAACAATTTACATGTAGATTACATGTTTTAATCTAGTTTACTCTAGCATAATTTTCTATATAATGGATAGTTTACCCTCTCATAATATACACAAAAGTTGGAGCTTTGCATATTTATGTTGTGTATGATCGATAGATCATCTTTCTTTATTATTTATATTGCTGATCTATTCCTTTATTTAGTTTCAAAGCCAAATGAAAGTATTTGATTGTTTTGTAGCAATAGCGTGAGAAAGAGAAAGCTACAAAAAGAGTTGTAGCAGTGCGAGATGTGTTGAAGAATTAAAGAGGGGAGTTGTGATTGTCTTTTTTCCCTATTATGATTGGTGAATTTGTTGCAAAAGGATGAATTAAAAAATATGGAAATGGCTAAGGATTTTCCAAATGAATATTAGCGAGAAGTTGTAACTTGTACAATTTATATTTTGAACTGGTGCCCCACAAAGTATAAAAGACAAAGTACATCAAGAAGCATGGAGTGGAAAGAAGTATAGTGTTAGTCATTGAAGAGACTTTGGTTATGTGGCATATGTTCATGTGCTAGAGGAAAGAAGGAAGAAATTAGATGATAAGGGGGAAGAGGTATTTAATGGGATATAGTGAGCATACAAAATGATACAAGTTGTACAATTGAATCACAAAGAAATTGATAATTAATAGAGATGTTGAGTTCATTAATTAAGAAGCATGGGATGACAATATTGAAAATCAACAACTATTGTAGTAGGCATACTTTGAAATAAAGTTTATAGCTATGCCAAGAGTTTTAATTTTTGTGGCATCATTTTTCCCCTACATCTATATGTACCCTATGTTAGTTGTTGAACCACAATATCATCTTAATGGGCACCTATCAAAATTGACATTTATCATTGTTGTTAATGTTGTAGTTTAATATTGAACCTGAACCTTTTGAACATCACTCTTCAAGTATTGTTCTCACATTCAATTTTTTCCCTCTTAACAATTGTGTTTTCACTAGGCCCATTCCCTCTTATTTGTTCTTGTCAATCAATGTGTTCTTGCAAGCATGTTTTATTGTTTTTGAATATATGTTCCTCTTAAGCCCCAAATTTTTCATCAATTGTATCAGAGCATGAGGGTATGGTCCACGAGTCATGTTAACTCCTGTTAATGTGTTAATATTTGGGTTACAAATTATTGAATTATAATTAGTTATTTAGTTTCTTTTTAGTTTTGTTTTTTAGTTCTGATAGTTCAACCATTTTTGGCTACCTTCAAATACGATTGTAAATATTCCTTTTTTTGACTGAATAAAAGTTTCCATTCTCCCTTTCTCCAATCCTAGCTTGACCATGGTATCAAAGCCACGGAAATCAAATTTCCATTCTTCTAGATTGAGTGCAGTTATAGATTGATCACATAAAAGAAATAGTTATGGTGGCTTCCATTCTAATAATTGTTCTGCTTAAGGTGTGTGCAAGAAGTTGAGTCCATTTTTTGGCCAAAAAGTGGAAGTGTTTTCCCTGATTTTTAGAATTTGTCACATTTGACCTTAAAATTTGAAGCACTTAGAAATGAAATCTTAAAAAAGTCACTAATCATAAAATGTAGTACTCGGAGTCTAGTTTCCAAATATGTAATTTATTTGAATACCCAGATGATACAAATTGATTTACAATAGGCATTTCTAAGAACCACTATTTTAAAGTCACTTTTTTTTATTATACCATGCACGTGTACATCATTCATATTTTGACCTAAATAATCATATTTTTCTAAATTCTTTTGAAAAAAGGTTTGTAACTCACTTAAGCATGCTTTCCATATTTTTTTGTAATTTTTTATTGAATTTTTTTTGTTAATTTTTATTGGTCATATTTGGTGTTTTGAAAAATCGTCATGTACGTCATGCATAAGATGACCTAAACTTATCATTTTTAAAAAAAAATTTCCAAATTGAAAAGAATGTCTGAAGTACGCTTTCGTACAATTTGTTTTTCAAAAATTATTTTAATAAAAAGTTATTAAAATACTAAAAAACCCTGATAATTCAAGTTTATGGACCTATTTCATCATAAATTAATTGAAAAATAGAAAAAGTAATCCAATTGTAAAAAAATTACATATTTGGTACATTGTCTCATCTATAATGGGTTTTAATTGAAAAAAAGGTCTTCGGACATATGCCGAAAGTCACTATTTTCTTGTGACATTGGCAGGACCTTCAACTTGCAGGTCAAACTAGGTCCAAATCCTAGGTTTGGGTCCCCAACCCTTTTCTTGAACCGGCTAACAAAGCAAAAACTAGGCCTAAAATTCAAATTTTGCAAAACAGGATCCCATTTAGTAAATGAGATCTTGCTTTGTTTATAAACGAGATCCCATTTACTACGGGATCCTATTTACTATAGGATCCCATTTACTAAATGGGATCCCATTTTATAGAGCAGAATCATGTTTAATAAATGGGACACCATTTAGGATTTGACCATTTTTTTAATTCTTATTATCATTGTCAGCCCTGCAACTTGTTCTGTATGACCGACAGCGATATATTCACTATTTTCTATCAACTTTTGCCTTCTACAGGTTCTTCAACTTGAGATTTTATTTCAATTTTGAAAGGAGGCATCATTGGGATAGTGTTTGAGTGGAATTGTATTTAATTGCTACTTGTTTGAAGGAGGAACAAAGACGAAAGACTTTCAAGTTTTTGACATTCATTTGTACATACTTAAAAAAAAATTAATCATGGGATCACAATGTCGTAATAAGAGGAAAGATAGGATAGTATTGACCCCTAAAGAAATTGAAGCAAAGAGAGAGAAGGAGGCAAAAAGACAAAGAGATAGAAGAATCAAGATTCGATCAATGAGTGATGTTGAAGCGTTCAATTCCACAACTATTGAAGATAAAAACATTGAGGAGACCATGGATGTAGACGATGTAAATTTGCAAGAGGTGAATGTGGAAACTAATACGATTATACAAACTACTCCTAGTATGTCTTCAAATCCCCCTTTCAATGTTGTGGAGAATGTTTCAATAGACACAAATCTAAGTACGTCTTCAAATCCACCTTTGAATGAAATGTAAATGATGTTTATAGGAGATTTAAAAGAAGCTGGATATAACAATGTTGAGATCGATAATATTCGTAGAGATCAAGATTTGAGTCAAATTGTTGTTGACAATGAAAATAAAAATTGTTATGTTGTTGAAAATGAAGATAAAAATAGTTTTGTTGTTGAAAATGAAAATGAAAATCCTTCTATTGAAAATGAAAATGAAAATCGTTTTGTTTTTGAAAATGAAAATGAAAACCATTTTGTTAATGAAAATAAAGACGAAAATGAAAATGAAAATCCAGGATGTGATGTTGAAAATGAAAATATTTTTTTAAAAAATTGAAATGGATGTTTTGGATAATTTTCCTGGTAAGATTTCTTAGAGACAATAAGAACACATGCCAATAGATTATACAAAGAATTTTTTTATCATAAAAAGCTATCATTTCAATGTTAACTAATGATGCAATTAATGAGAATGTGGAAAATGAGAAAAGTAATGAAAAAGTTAGGCTTTTTTGTTAAACCAAGAAGAAAAGATCAATCACTAAAATGTGCTATGTCTACTATTGCTAGTGCCATTGAGTATATTGGAAAGAATAGTCGATCTAAAGATAAGAATATAGCAAGACGAGCTATAACAACTGTTAAAGTTAATAAAGAAACTTTGAATAAAAGAATGGTAAGCAATATTAGTGAAATTCTAAAAATACATCCTAAAACATTGGTAAGAGCAGAAAAGAGAAGAGAAAGTATAGAAAATTATCCAGTCAACCAATGTTGGAGTTTTAGTGGTCGACTCCCGAAATCTGACATGAAACTGAATGTTGAAATCAAATATTTGATTGAAAAATATTGGCATGATAATACTAGGGTATCATCTAGTGCTAGTGATGTTTTAAAATTAAGAGTAGGGTCCAAAGTTCACAATCCTCAACCAAAACACCTATTAGATACAATGCAAACTGAATTTTATAAAAAATTTGTGGTGATTTAGTGTTACCTAGTAATATTAGAATAACTCAAAGATCTTTTGAAAAATGTAAACCTTGGTATGTAAAGATTAATAAGCATCGAATATCTTGTTGTTGTAAAACACATGTTCAATTTCATTATTATTATGATGTGTTTCGATATATACATTGTACTTTACATACTAACATGATTATGCAAGAATGTGGTCTTAATATCAAGCTTGTTTTGTGAAAGATCTAACGGGAAAATATTTTATTTAAGTTCATGTATTTTTGGACAATGCACTAGTTGTGGCAATCTTTCTTTCTTAAGAGTTTGTATGCATGAGAGTGTTAAAAATGATTTTGGACAACAATTAGTGGATGTTAAAAGATTTAAGAATGTTGACTATTCTTTAAAAGATGGTGAAGTCACGGAAAAACATTCAAACACATAGAAACAATATCATGCATGCCCTAACAACTCAGTGGAGTACTAAATAACCTAAGATCAAACAAATGCAAACACAAGACATGAAACCCTAGACTACTAGTGTTAATCCTCCATTTTTTCTCCAAGGTTTTGTAGTACTTTGCTCTCAAATTTGTAGACCTACAAACACAATGAGAAGCTCAATAGTATGTTGATGGCAAAATCAGAGAGAGTGATCAAATTATGCAAGTGGGAAGTGAGAAATGAGACTGAAAGAGTGATTTTATAGAAGAGTAGGGTTTGGATGAAAGGTTTTGATTGCATGTTTGACTTTTGATATGATGAAGGGTGTAGATTGATTAGAGTTTCCCAGTCACTAAAGGACAAAGGACAATTTTTAATTTGAAGAAATGGTGAGGTGTAAGGTGTTTCTAAATTAAATAAATTATGTTCATTTATTTAATTTATTTGAGAAGAGGGATAATCACATGAGGAGATTTAATTAAATAAGAGGAACTTTTTTAATTAAGCTGAGACCTATAATTTAAATAAATATGTATTTATTTAAATGAATAGGGTAGAGGGGGGATTAAAATAGTAAATAATTAAATAATTATTTAATTATTTATTTATAGAAGAAATTTAGAAGAAAATAACTAAGTAATTAAATAAATAAAAATTTATTTATTTAGAAGCATAGGAGGGGAAATGAATTAATTAAATAATTAAAAATTATCTAATTAATAGTAGAATGCAAAATTGAGATGGATCATGTGTAAAAATGGTGTTCGCAGGCTCAGGACATTTTTAAGTGTCTACATTTTGCCCATTTTTGATATAATGCCGATTCTTGCATTGTATCAAAGAAAAAAAATTGAGAAATATGCTTTAGACATGCCTCAGTGTGCCCCAGATGAGGTGTGATGGCCTTATGCCCCCTTAGGAAAATTTTCAAAAAAATTTGGCAAATTTTCTAAAAAGGTTTGCGGGATGGAATGAATAGAAGAAATGGAAATGTGAGAGAGAGATGATCGAGGAATGAAGACTAGTTAGAAGAATGGAATGAGATTTTGCTTTGATATATTTTTGAGCTTCTCACTTGCAGTTTCTACTTATCATCATAGAACTTATGATGTCAAGGGACAACAAATACAATGGCAAGTCATAGGCCAAAGTGTAAAGTGTGGTCCTTTGCGAAACAATCACATGACAGTCAAGGAATGCCTGACTCAGACTAGTAATCATGGTACCTTGTCAGAACATGTGATGAGATAACCTTGAGGTATGCAAGTCTTGATGCAAGGAAGCATTTATTCTTTCTCATGCATAGGGTGTCTTTGATTCACAATTGATGGAATCCCGATCACATGCAAGGAACCTAGTTGCCCTAGTCATTTTGCCAAGATAAACCACAAACATAAATCAAAGAAAAAGGTCTCGCTCTATCCTCACTTCTCTTCATCACTTAGGGACTTCCTTGAGAAGCATAAGAACGAGACTCCAAAATAAGCAAGAGAGATGAGACCCAGAGTCAACAGCCATGTAGAGCATTTGTTGAGTGTGTATGTGTTTGTTTGATTGATTGAGAATGGCTAAGTAGAGCCTGGTTTTAGGATAGGAAGCATGTCATATAAGATGTTAAGTCTAGTTTCAGAAATGCGGCCACCTGTATAAGGTAGATGACAGGATTGTGACATTTCGTATAAGACATGTGGTCTAGTTTCAAAAATGCCACAAATTGTGAGATGATTGGCATGTGATGATTGTTAACATCTGATTTTAGAAATGATGCATGTCGTATAAGGTGTAGAGTCCTGGTTTCGATGATGCCCCATTCCATGTAAGGTATGTGATAGTTGATAAGGATAGTTGATAGTGCTGTACGATCATCACTAGGCGATTTATTGGTTTGGCTGATTGGATAGATTGTCTTCTTGATTTTGGGATTGGTTTCAAGTGTGCATTTTTTGTAAAAGATTGACTGTTTTGGTATGATCAAAGTGTCCATCGCGCCGAAGGATAACTTATTATGATAGTTGACCCAATGGGCCCTAAGGGACTGACCTAATGTCTCAGGGGCTCATCACAAATGGCCTTGCCTACGTGAAAGCGTAGAGACAACGCAGTTCAACCATTTGGACCATGTGTGACCTAAGACTGAGGGGGTGGGAAGCCTTAGGGGCTTATCAAAGATGGCCTTGCCTACGTGAAAGTTCAGAGGTGATGTAGTTCGACAAGGTGGTTTTGACATGGTTTATTGCTCAAGATTTTTGGTTGGTTATTTGATTGTTTTTGTGATTTTTTATGTTTTTGATGTTTTTGGATTTTTGAGAATATTTTAAGTTTTTAGTTTTTTTATGTTTTGGGATGTTAATGGATTACAATTTTGGGTAGCCTCCAAATGATGACTTGGATTTGATACAAATGCAAGATAAAATGATAACACATGCAAGAAAGCAAGCAAGCATGCACAAATGATTGAAAAACAAACAAGGTATTGCCCCTGTCAAGCTGTAAACCAATGATTAAGTGATTGATTGATTGATTATAATAATGATGGTGTCTGGTTTTAGTAGGGTAATTAGTTCATCTCAGAATGAACATCTGAGAATAGTAGTGTCTTCGGTAGCTTTAAATTTCTTTAGATTACCTCAAAAACACTCACAACTATGCCACAAAGCAAAATCAGACAGTTCATTTCCCACCATTAATCCTACTAAGAAAAGTTAATGCAATTTTTAACCAGTTTCATCAACAAGCATCAAACAGACTCAACAACAGAATCATAAAACATGAAAGGATATAAGATATGAACACACAAATTTACGTGGGGAAAACCCTTACGAGTAAAAAACCCCACACTCCAAAGGCCAAACACTCATTGTGTTATTCAGTAACCAAGTAAACATAGGTACAATACAATTGCAGGCTTTAGGACTTTTCATGGAGATTTACATCCTGTTCCATCTAGAGATAGTCCGATCGCATAATCCCCCCTGAATGCAACTTCTCTCGTCACATTCACTCTAATCTCCCCACCCATTGTTTCAACGCATTCGGCATTACAACATTATAACCTATTCCAAAGACATTCAAATAACCAACCGTTTCCAGGAGAACATTTGTTTCCAACTTCCATTGGTTCCAAACCATCACACAATTTACATAACTATCATTGCCCTTTTTGGAAATTCAAAGACTCACTCTAACATAGCACAGTCCCACCAATTACATATGACAAACATCTATAGTTATTAACATTCCCTATCAGGAATTTGGTGGGACACTTTTCATTGTCTCGGTGATAACGTCAAGTCACCTCGACACTGCCCCATCGAAATATCAAGGGGATGGTGTGACGACTCACACCAGCATATGATTGTCCCACTGATTAAACCATAAAACCTACATCGAATGTTGAGGAGAAACCATCCAAAGTCCCGACGACATATACAACTCCCACCGACGAAGTGACCCTATCTTCCTACCATCGTAGCATCGAGGAGACTTCAAAGAGACTCCTTCTAAAATGCAATTGTCACTTCGATAGAGAAACCACTAGAGTATCGAGGAGACATTCAAATGTCTCCCTCTGACAATGTAATATCACACTGACAAATGGTTACCAACAATGCAAACACATCAGGATGTTGGGGAGACTAACCAATTTGCCTTGCCGATATGAGACTGTCAGCCTGACAAGAAACTAACTGCCAAACTAGTAGCTCGTCGATACATCGAGGGGACAAGCAACTTGGTCCCAATGAAATTCCTCTGTTAGCCCAATACACTGTAACTTAAAGCCTTACATGCTAGTAAATTTGAGACACTATTTCTCAACATTCTCCCACTTGACGAAGAATTTACTGGGTTCCAATCAATGCTTGAAGTCACTGTATCAGCCTAGACACCTAACATTAAAGGCTATAGCATACTACCACCACTCCATTGTTCTCACAAGCTATATAGAAGCTTCAACAATAACAACTTCAAAGCCTCCAACCTAAACACAACCGTGAAGTCATCCTCCAGAAAATAAGATAGAACATCAGCTAGAACAACAACCAAAAAACTGATTGCTCCTATCCAACTGAACAAAACCTATGTGCAACTAAAAATAGCACACACAACAAGTGCTAATCCATCCAATAACCCATACCTCAAAGGTATCCACATCAGCAAACTCATGCCACCTATAAAGCTGCCAACCCATCAACTGCAAATACAAGCTCCATGTGTCAACCAGTTGAAGAAGACCAAACACATCCAAGAACTCCCACTACATGTGTAATAAAAATCTTAAAAAGATCAAGGCATACCAAGTCTACCAATAGAATCATTTAGAAAGTGTAAACAACATCATGTAACACCAAGGAATCATCCACAATGATATATAAAACCTGTAAACAAATAACCTACAAGAACAATTCTCACCACCAATCCAGAACTCTCCCAAGTTCTCCACACCCAACAAAGGAAAGAGATAACAAAACCTCCATGTCATCACCCAAGAACATAAGTGAAAACACATGACCACAATCTAGTGATCACAATAGCTCCAATCAAACCTCAAATCAATGTAATGTGAAACAAAGCATCTAGGAAGAAAACCAAGACAAAAGGGAGAATCACTGCACATCATATTCTTGTAGAAAATTCTCCTACATACACCTCTAAGTGCCAACTGTGTCAAGTATGATCTCCTTCACAATTCCCAAAAGAAAAGCCATGACAACACCTAACCGTCCAATTACCAAGATCAAACATAACATTTGTATCATGTAACCAACATGGATGTAAGCCTCTTAAACCAAAGAAAATCAAACTAATCCATTTCCCATCGTAGAAAATTAGCCCACTACCATCCCCTATAATCATCATAAATGAAAATGCAATCACAAGGAGATAACCATTGCAAACATCCCTCAAATGAATCCTCCAAAACTAACTACATAGCTCAAGATCCACATCTATGAAAGATAAAGCAAATAAACTCATGCTAAACCATCCTCAAATGAGTCTCTATAATCAATGACCATGAATCAACTCAATCCTATGAGAACTAAAGCACAAAATATAACATATATGAAAGATATAATGGGAAAATACCTTTCAAATAATAAACTGTCAAACAGACCAAGAGAGGGGAATGAGAATGCTCCTCCAAGATACACAAGCCATAATGACTCCTCCAAGAAACAATCTCCTCATAGGTCTCTGTTGAACTCACATCTAACCAAGGTGAAGGCTCTTCGGACTTCCTATTAAAATCTCATCAAGAGTAACCATCTCAACACACTTCTCTCATCTTAAGAGAAATACAACCTCACCTCATTCTCCATGTATCCATGAGCACCTGCAAACAATCATCTCATGCTAAACTCCAAATGCATTACTGCACCATCATGAAGTTCTCAAGCATATGACCAATGCACCCAAAACACAGAGAATCACTAGACCACTGTCAAAGCTCCAATCATATGAAACAAGAACTTATCATGACATCATGATCTTATCATCCGCCTTAGGAGATTCCATGCTCCAAGTGAACATAGCATTGTTTCAAGAGCAATGTATCATGCCAAAACTCTAATACATAAACAAGAGTATGCCATGACATAAAACAAGTAAACTCTAAACCAACATCACCTGTCAAGCACCACCAACACCTCAATCAAAGACTCCAAGAGTCCTTCATGGCTCAAGATGTTACACATCCCCACATAGTGTCCACACAAATATGGAAGAACCTTTCTGTAGCAACAGGATCAAAGGGTCCCTCCTAGTAACATCTGCATCACTAAGGAAGATTATTCACCACTAAGTGATGAACTCACATTCATTGCTAAAGCTCCCACTAAACCGTGTCAATTAAGATTTCCAAGCATCATGACCAAACTTCTCCTAATATGAAAATCCTCTAAGTCCACACATTAACATGTCCATGTGACAATAAAACCAAGTGGCACCAAGATCTCCAAACCAAGTAAATACACCATCACTGTCAAAAGCTTACACAAAATTATGTATCCAAGCTATTTATGACATCGTGATACACATGCTACAAGTCCCCACAATTGACTATTCAGGTACTCAACATCATCCATCCTCTCATCTCAAAGAAATCACAACAATGCACAAGTGACCAGAGATAAGGCCAGCTGATATTGTTCACACCAACAATGAATCAATCTCATGGATATAAACAGTCCACTTTCAAGTTATCCCACTGCAATCAATAGGCTGTACACACCTACAAAACTACATAACTCGTAGATCCAATACACTAAAACATGAAAAATCCATCATTGTACTAATAATCAGAAAACTGAGATTAAAAGGAGAATTACCATATAGACTACATGACTCAAGCACCAGATCATGCTTAGATCCAATTCACCAAACAGGTCCACAACTCGAGTACCATAGTCTAGGAAACCATCAAGCATTACCACAGAAATGGTGAGTGAAAAATCACATACCAACACTCCTATGAAGAGAAAGCATCTCACCTCCTCACACCATGCATAGAGCATGCATGTAAAATTGCAACTATCTCATCTAGCAACACCCCAAAAGCCAGGGTCTAGAAAATAGCTTACCAGTAGCTCCACAAAACCACAAGTTTTTTTTTCTTGACCGTGTTAAACCTGCAAAACCACTGTCTCTTTAAAAACACCCATGCACATCCATACCCACTTCACATCTGGATGGCTCAAAAGTTTGAAACAAAAAACACCATAATAGTTAAACTGAAATAATGGATTATTATGAATATGCATAACCATAGATTTACTTTTAGGAAAATCTATAAAACCCTTAGATCCAAGGAACTTGAATCTGATCCATGCAAGTACAAAACATCCTTAAAAGGAAACAACAGTTCAAAAACTCTAGGCCCACTTCAAGTTGACTCCCCAACCACCAACATGCACATGCATCTGAGAGAGGCAGGCTATTACAAAAGATTTTAGAACATCCAATAATCAACTCCATAGCCTATATGCAATCGGGGTAACAAAGAATAATGCCTTCCAATACTAGGTATAAATACCCAGCATAAGCACATTACTCCATGGTTGAACAACAACACAAGATTCTCCATATGACCAGGGAGCCTCTCACACAGATACCCAATATGAAAGCTTTGCTGCAACACAACCACAAAGCAAAAAATCCCACCCCATGGATCAGGATTATTTCGCTGTCAACTAGGAGCCTCAGATCACATCATTTCAATATGACCAGCTCCAATTTCTCCATCTTCACCATCCTTTAGGCTACATGTTATCTCATGAAACTAAAACATATGAGCATTTGAACAACTTTCACTCACCAAAGGATCAATCATCAGCCAATTCCTTTTGCTTTCCTCAAGCTTTCCAAGCTAAGAAATCTTCACAGAAGGAATACCCAGAACCAGAAACACCAGGACCAATCAAATCTCAGCATAAGGCTCTGATACCACTTGTCGAGTAATTAGTTCATCTCAAAAAAAATCTGAGAATAGTAGTGTCTTTGGTAGCTTTAAATTTCTTTAGATTGCCTCAAAAATACTCACAACTATGCCACAAAGCGGAATCAGACATAGTTTATTTCCCACTATTACTCCTACTAAGAAAAGTTAATGCAATTTTTAACCAGTTTCATCAACAAGCATTAAACAAACTCAACAACAGAATCATAAAACATGAAAGGATAGAAGATATGAACATACAAATTTATGTGGGGAAATCTCTTACAGGTAAAAAACACCACACTCCAAAAGCCAGAGACTCATTGTATTATTCAATAGCCAAGTAAACATAGGTACAATACAATTATAGGCTCTAAGCCTTTTCATGGAGATTTACATCATGTTCCATCTAGAGATAGTCTGACAACATAATCCCCTTGAATACAACTTCTCCTCTTGTCACATTCACTCTGATCTCTTCACCCACTATTTCAACTCATTTGGCATTACAGCATTACAGCCTATTCCAAAGATGTTTGAATAACCAACCATTTCTAGGAGAACATTCATTTCCAACTTCCATTGGTTCCAAACCTGTCACACAAAATGTAACTGTCACTACCCTTGTTGGAAATTCAAAGAGACTCACTCTGATGTAGCACAGTCCCGCCAATTACATATGACAAATGTCTACAGTTATTAACATTCCCTATCAGGAATTCAGTGGGACACTTTTCATTGTCTCGGTGATAACATCAAGTCACCTCGACACCAGCCCATTGGAATATCGAGGGGACAGTGTGACAACTCACACTGACATACAATCATCCCACCGATGAAACCACAAAACCTACATCAGGTGTCAAGGAGACACCATCCAAAGTCCCGATGACATATACAACTCCCACTGACAATGTGAGCTGGCCTTCCTGCCATTGTAGCATCAAGGAGACTTCAAAGAAACTCCTTCTGAAATATGATTGTCACTTCGACAAAGCAGTCACTGGAGTATCGAGGAGACATTCAAATGTCTCCCTCTGACAATATAATATCACACTGATGAATAGTTACCACCAATGCAAACACATTTGGTGGTTAGGCAGACTAACCAATCTATCCTACCGATATGAGACTGTCAGCCCAACAAGAAACTAAACACCAAACCAGTAGCTCATCGATACATCAAGGGGACAAGCAACTTGGTCCCAACAAAATTCCTCTGTTAGCCCAATACACAGTAACTTGAAGCCTTACATGCCATTAAATTTGAGACACTGTTTCTCAATAGTTTCAGGAAATGAAACATGTCGTATAAGATGCCTGGTCTGGTTTCGACAATGCAACATCCTGTATAAGACAATTGATTGACTGATTGATATTGGTGTTGTTGGCCATGTGAATCAACACCAGGATTCAATTAATTGATTGTTGATTGATTTGTTTTACATCAAGATTAGGATCAAGACCATTGATGCAATTGGATAATTTGGCAAGATTGATTAGCTTGATTGGTATGGATTGAGGATTTGGATAATTTGGCAAGATTGATTATCTTGATTGGTATGGATTGAGGATGACTTGCATTGGAGTTTATTGCTTGGAATTTTGATTTGATAATGATGATTTTTTTATTTTGAAATGTTTTGATTTTTTTTGGATTTTGAAATGTTGTGATTTTTTTGGATTTTGATTGTTTTGATTTTTTTAGTTTTTTTGACATGTTTTGGAATGTCACTTGATGACAATTTGGGTAGCCTTTGTGCTAGATACCAATGACAAGGGAAAACCAAGTCTAGGTGCAAGGAGGTAGGTGGGATTGGATGAATGGATAAAAGGATGGACAATAGTAAATGGGATGAATGTATGTATCATAAGGGAGCTAGGATGTGATCTCCAAAGGCTATGTTGCATAGGAATAACATGCCCCATTCTAGGTGTAATACTTAGGATTTTTCATGACAAATGTTATGGTACTATGATGATGATGTGATGGATTGGAAAGGTTGAGGTATATCAAGAGATATCCAAAACATTTTGTTAATGTTTTGCCCCCATATCTTTATCAAGATCAAAAAAAGGAAGGGTGCATGAATGGATTCAATAGGATAGGAATGTGGGTGAAATGGATAAGGGTGGTAAGATAGAAGATGATAGGAAATGGTGCAGGGATTTTTTTAGTCGTGAATCTTTGCCAATTGGCAAATAGTTCATTTCCATGAATGAGGAATTGGTGAATACATTACCACTGGTGGGGGGCCAATTTGCTTAGTTTTTACAAATTTTTGGTCAAATGTGTTTCAATTTGCCACCCAATTAATTTTTGATTCATCTATAGTTAGTATTTTTGCCATGGTATTCTATGCGGTTCTAATGGTGATTCGCTTGGAATTCGGAGGCATGTTTTAATTCACCCACATATTTGCCAATATCATTAAATGGTGGACATTCATGAGGACCCAATTTGCCAATATCATTAAATGATTGACATGCACGAGGACCAATTTCACCAATATAATTAAATGGTTCACATGTATGAGGACCAACTTCACCAATACCATTATAACTCCATGCTAATTGTAGGGCAATATTTGCCTAGAAAATTACTATATATGTGTTTGATGGAGGTCCATTTCACCTAACATTTATAAGTGTCCTATTAATATTATGCGGAAATCATCATATTATTATAATACCATTTGAAAATCCTACGTTATTTGCCAAATATGCATTGATATAAATGCATTTGAAACTCTAATTAATCCTTTACACATTTTGTTTAGCTCAGATCTCGAATCCTTGATTCATTTCAGATCATAGAGAAGTTACAACTACAGGCATTGGCGAGTCACTGAAAGGTAAGTGATCATTTCTTTACAAGTTTACTGTGTAATAATATAAGATTCATGTTGATTATTTATGTCTTTTTTACAGATGATATTGATTGAGTAGGAATTAGGACTAGGGAGATATCTTAATCTAGGACCCATGGATCTATATTCTCTCATCTATGATTGCATCTTGAACAAAATGACATTATTTCTATAGCTTTTAATTCGTGAGAGATGTCGAGCAAGAA
Source organism: Cunninghamia lanceolata (assembly GCA_027924645.1). Lineage (NCBI taxonomy): Eukaryota > Viridiplantae > Streptophyta > Pinopsida > Cupressales > Cupressaceae > Cunninghamia > Cunninghamia lanceolata. The sequence continues at coordinate 4,252,514 of BSBN01000076.1, forward strand.
GAAGGTGTCTAAGGGTGGTGAAGGGACTCAAGGGAGGTCAAGGCCATCAAAAATGGAGAAACATTAACATAAAGTCATACTTTGGTAATGTTGACAGTCCATAGGATGTAGCTACAACATCAGAACGTATATCATCTATTGACTTGCATCACAATGGTACATATGATATTCCAAGGAATACCCAATGTAGCAGGAATGATGACAATGCTACATATGATATTCCAAGGAATACCCAATGTATCGAGAATGATGAGAATGCCACATATGATGTTCCATGGAATACCCAATGTACTGGGAATGATGACAATGTCACAGATGATGTTTGAGGGAATACCCAAGGTAGCTGGAATGATGACAATTCCATAGATGATGTTCCAAGAACAAATGATAATGAAGCTAATGAAGTTATAGAAATCAATGAAGATGAAGATCCTGCAAGTGCATGCAAGGGGAAAAGAAAAGTCAAATCAAAAAAGGGGCGTAAGTGGGAAATGTCAAGGAGTTTTCAGATTGATTGGGTGTCAAAATTCCCATTCATTGAACCGATGGAGAATAAAAACAAAGATGAACCTCCCATAGAATGCAAGTGTAAGATTTGCAGTTGGAAATATCATAGGGAGAAGAGGTTGCAAGTAAAACTTGACACCATAGAAAAACATATTGGCAAAGTTTATGAAAAACAAATCATAGATGGACAGGAAAAATCAATGATAAGATAGAAAACGAAGGAAGAATGTCTTCATGTAAAGAATTCCCTCAAATATGAAGCACATTTGCAAAGAAAGGTGAAGATTCATGCAGGTGGAGGTTCAATTGAAGCTCAATTTAGAAAGATGATGGGAGAATTACAAATAGCAAAAACTATTCAATTGGGTGTTGTTTTTCATATTTTAAGCAGAGGGCATCCTATGACAGACTGCCCTGAATATAATAGTTTATTATCTTTTATGGGCCTTCCTAATTTTCCCAACACACACTAGTCAATAAACAATGGATGGGAATGAGCAAGTTCTCTTCCTGAGGTGGAACAATGTGATTTACAAGAAAAAAATAAAAGAGTCAACTTTTATTGCATTATCTCTAGATGAAGTTACAGTAGTAGATAATACTTCCTAGGTATGTATGCATGTGTATATTGTGGAAAATCATGTCCGCCAACCCCATCTACTCTCTGTTTATAAAATGAAGGAGAATGCAACATCACAAAATCTATTTGAGATAGTTAAGAATTCTTTGAATGAAATTGGAGGTATGGATGACTGCACAATTGCTAGAAAGTTGGTGTGTGTAGGGGCGGATGGAGCTTCAGTAATGCAAGGTCATAGGAATGGTCTATGTGTGAAGCTATAAACTTCTATTTCACCATACATGATTGGCATTTACTGCATGGCCAAAAGAATGAATTTAGCATTTAAAATTGTCAGCAAGTTTCCCGTAGTATCAAAATTTGAAGATCTAGTCCACAAGCTCTACTCATACTTCTACCAAAGTCCCAAAAGGTTTTTGGAATTTCAACATTTTGCTAAGGGAATAACTATAGGAAACAAGCTTCTTAAGGATGTTGATACCAGATGGATCTCCTTGCTTGAACCAACTAAAAGAGTTTTTGCAGAATTTCAATCCTTGATTAGTTTAATGTACAAACATCGCTTCACAGTTGACAGGGCTCCTAACCTCTTACATAGGTTAAGTGACATAGAGACACTCCTCATTTTAGATGGTATTCTTTCCATGCTGGAGGAAATGAACATGTTTATGAAAAAATCCCAAGAAAGGACTATGTATATTTCTGAATATACTAGACTGCGTAGAATGATATGCATGACCCTCGATAATCTATATCTTTCAAGCCAGTCCTTCATAAGTCCAAAATTTAGTAGCTGACATTTGATAACAAATGTAACCAATAGTGCCAATTTTTTACTGTTTAATAATAGTGGGGAGTTATGTGTCTTTGTAAAGGGATTTGAGATACCAATGTACTATTTAAACAAGGTCAAGCACACTATCAGAGAAGAACCTGTTTCAAGGGAAGCTTTTGACAAGATTGTTAATTCTGTAAGTACTTCTTTAAAGAATATTGCGAAATCTCTTTCCTTGAAGATTAGAGATTGATTCCCTCATGATGAACTTCTTGAAGCCATGTCTATAGTGTATCCTCAATATTGGGTCAACTGTGAGCCAAGTGATTTTCACAACAAGATAAAGACCTTAACAAATCATTTTTGCAAAAGTATAGAATTCAATGGACAAGTAATAGAAGGAATTTTAAATCAAACTAAGCTCAGTGATCAATCAGGTCGATTTGTAATTTCAATGAGGGAATAGTTTAAACTCATGGAGGCTCCCCACCAACATGGATCAATAACAAAGCTTTGGGTAACCTTAAGTCAAAGCAAAATATTGCGTGATGCATTATCAAAAAAATTTAAACTTGCTAATTTATGTCAAACCATGATATTGGGGTCGGTGGAGGATGAGAGAGTTTTCAGTGCATTGGGGTTCTTGAAATCAAAGATAAGAAATAAACTTGACAAGAATTTGGAAAATTTCTTGAGGATGTATACAACTAGACATGATATCCAGAGTTTTCCTTTTGATAGGGCACTCGCAATCTAGAGGTCCTCGTATGAAAGAAGAGGGTTGTGTAACACTTCAAACAATAATAGCATATAGGACAGTGACACGATGAATACCAGTGCCACATGTAGTGGTAATGGTGTTGATGAGATGCTCTTAAGTGGAGATATGGAGATAGAAGAAACTGAAGAACATGATCAAGATGATTCTGGATATCATGGTCAGAGCGAGGATCGGGAGAATCTGAATGACGAGATGATTTGGCAATTTGAAGGGATTTAGAAGCTACTAGGTATTTATACTATATTACATGTTCCAAACTCCAAAATTTTGTTGATGGCATTTTATTTCAATTTGTCTATCTGTGATGTGCATTTTTTATTTTCGATCAAAAAAATTAATATTTTCATTTATTATTGTGTGATTCTGATAATTTTTACAAGCATTCAACTAAATGTGAAGTAATTTTTCTTCTCTATAACCACAGTAGTGTTTCATTTGTTTTCCTTTATTGCATTGTGATGGTTTTTTTAAATTCCCAGGCTCCAGCTCTTGTAAACTATAGAATAACACGTTGTATTACCATACTTTGATCAGTTCCTAAACCAACTCTACTTAAGAATCCTTGTAATCACTCAGAACACTCAATATCTTCTTAAAGAATTAAATTTACTCTAAGTAAAACCAATAAGATAAATATTCAAGAACTAAATTTAGGTTCATCGATCATAGCGTTTTATCAATTTTAAAATAGCAGACCCCAGTAGATTGTGCCATGATGTCCAACAGAACATCTTGGTGGTGCTTCCTTAGGTTTTAGGGCTTCTGGTTTGCTTGGTTTCATCTATTTGAATCCCTAAAATTCTACGTGTTTATGCTTTGTGCTTCCTATGCGCTTTTTCTTCTTTCCCTCTGTTGACTGTCTATCAAAGGTTACCGGTTGCTTAAGTCACAACTTAATGTCTTCACACCCGTGAGTTGACCGGCCCCTAATCCTAGCCTTACCTTCTGTCCCATAAAAATAAAAGCCTTAAGTCTTAGTTTAAAGCTTAATAAAGTGCATTTTGCATCTTTGTAGTTCCTTTTTCATGACGTCACATCCCCCTGTGATGATGCAAAATGACTGCCATCTATCAACTAATTATGGGCCAAATTAATTTTCCCTGAGGTCTTTGTTAACCTGGACCTAGTGGTGGTACCCATTAGGGTTTAGGGTTTTAGGTTTGTAATGTACAAGTGTTTAACTTTAAAATCCTTTTCGCCCTAATTCCCTAAGTCATGTATTCTATTTCTATGTTGACCGTTTGCAGCAGGTTCCCGGTCCATTAAATCATAACCTTAAGCCTCTGTATTCGTTAGGTGACTGGCCCCGCATTCTAAGTCTTACTGCCAACGGCCATGAAAAATTAAATTGAATGTCCTAAGTCTTCCCATAAGTCCTAAGGTTTAATGAAGGGTAAAAATCATAGTGTCATAGGGCATCTTTTATGACATCACCACCCCATAGAGCAGCTGCGATAGGTTGACACATGCCCAAGATTTTATGCTTGCATAGTATTCCATTAGGAGTCTTGTCTTTGCCAATCATTTGTTGCCAGCTGTCAATATGATAGTGGTCCATGGAAGAACTTTTGATCTAATAGTTGCGCACCATCACAAAGGTATCTCTCTGAGGGGAATATTCGCTGTGCTATCATGAGATGGTGACACATGTCACTCCTCTATTAAAGAACTGAAAAGCATGTGGAATATGGGCATGTGGGGTCTTAATTGCATCATCGCATGGTAGGTAAGTGGTGGGCCATTTTTGGCTATGAGGCTGTGAAATGGCACCATGCGTCTGGTCCAAACAAAAAGGTGATGTGATCTGTAGAGAGGGTACAGCTGATTTGGCCTATTCTGATTGGTCAAGGACTTTTCAAAGGTGGTGACAAAGATTTTCAAATCTAGTCATGTGATCTCAGTCATTGATTGTAGAACGTAAGGAAAGGATCAACGGTCCCATTTCAAATTTGCTACGAATGAGGATTTTCAAGTGTCTGTGACATGAATTGAGTAATGGCCATTGTGGTCACCATTACTACTACAAATGGCAAGAAATCTAGCATTATAAGGGCATAATTTTGGGCATTCTCTATCATTTTCGAGAGCACAATTGCATTCCTAGTGAAAGGAGCTTCGAAATGAGCAAGTTGATGTGATTCCAAGCCTCTGTTAGCATCAAAAACTAGTAAGTGGCTTCTATTCCTCTGTGTCTCATCAATTCAGCTATCCGTTCATTTCAAAGTGTTAAGAAGTAATTTATAGTTATAGAAGCCCTAGGTTAATTGCATAAACACAGTTTAGAAGGATGAGTCAATCTAGTCAACCTTCCACCTCAAAACGTAGTCTAGATGAAGACCTCATGATCCAATGTCTCAAATCATTGAGGAAAGATGCAACAGGGCTAGGAGAAGTAGGAAAAAATGATAAAATCTATGACCTGTGTGTGAACTATAGAGATGCTAGGATACCTATATCAGCATGGAGCCTATTTGAGAATTGACATAACATAGAAGACTATAGAGCCCCTATTTGCCATGCCTGGAAGCTTGATTTGGCCAAATTGATTTGCTCCAATGTCTTTGTTAATCCAGAACTGGTCAGAGTAATTGCAAGTAGATATGACCCCAAAACTAGGTCTGTTCTGTCTGGAAATGGTTGTCATAATTAGATTCACAAAAGCCTATATTTCAACTGTGTTCAATTTAGACCCTGCTACCAGTATGCCCATTGACCTGAATGCCTTCAAAGAAAAGTATAAGATTGTTAGATATGCCTATAGATCATTCAATTTGGCCAAGCATAGACCAAGGGGAATTGATGGAGGCCTGGTAAAAAATTTTGACAAAGAAGGGGAGCCCTTCCATTGTAAATTGTTCATGGATTATTTTGTCAAAATTTACCACAGTTTATGTCATGTGCTTGGGAGGGATGCAGCTGACAGAATGCCAGTATCCATAATGATGATGGTAGTTTACATTCAAGATCTTGGAACCAGACATCTATATGACTATGTGGGTTACTTGGCTGAGAAAATGCACAAGCAGATGATGACAATAAAAAACAACCTATATGTTGTAGGTCCCCATGTGAAATTCACATGGTATTCTTTGATGTGCCACATGATCCTATTCTCTGTGTCAGGCCACTGGCATAAAGATTTACATGTGAGGATGAGAGATGAAAAAGGAAACATGATGCCAATGCAAATGTGGACTTGCATTCTTGACATGCATTTTAAGGATGCTAGTTATGTTGTTTTGAGGAGCTTTTTGTAAGGAAGGTCTTAGGTTTATTGGAACTTGAGGGGGACATAATACCTAAAGAAGTTAAGGATTTCTTGAGACCTTTGGAAAGAGCTCCACACTTGAACATAGAACACAACTGGGGAGATTGGTTTCTGCATGCAAATACTACTTGCATCAGTATTTATGGGTGTGAGGCTCCACCTTACACTCTACCTAAGTTTGTGTCCAAGAGGCTTGCCTTCATGGAAATTATAAGGAAATTAAATGAAGCTGAGAAGGAGCATTTTAGAAAGCACAAGAAGGGGTCACTTATCCCTACTTCATTGAAGCTCAGTGATTTTATAACAATTGATAAGAATGGATTAGATTAGATTGGCTCCATGCTTCAGTGTTACAAGATGGATACGGAGCAAGTCAGAGCATTTGACCCTGAGGGTTTTATTCACAAAACAAGGTTGAAGGTTAGTAGGCCTGGTTACCCCCACCGAGTCCTCTTGGATGAAGATATAGTAAGAAACTGCCAGTCAATGCAGGAGATATATCTTTTGAGAAATAAATGGAATGCAGTGATGGAGGGAGAGAGGATAAAGAGAAAATTCCAATGTTGCATACCTTGGGGCTTTTGCTAAAGTGCAAGATCCCATAAGGAGAATTGAGATGATCTTTGCCAAGGCAGAGGAACTGATAGCTAGTGCACTTGCAAGTGAGGAGAGGCCATCTTACCAACCAAGTAGTTCTAGGGGTAAGTATGTAAGAGAATAAGAATCCCCTAATTCCCCTGCTCCAAAGAGAGCATAAATCATTGACCTTAAGGCAAAGATGGAGATAGAAGTTGTGGAACAGAAGGAAGAAGTAGCAGAAGAACAAATTCAAGAGATTCCTCATTAGTGAGTTCCCCATTAACGATAAGGCCATACTCTTCACTAGATAATAGGTTGACAAGGTCAACAATTAACAATGAAGTTGATACAGAAGATGTGAGAGTACTGGCATGTAACCAATTTATTGCAGATGATGCATTTGTCAGCACACCTGAATTTAGGTCATTCGTGCTAAGGACAAAGAATGAAGAATTTCAAAGGAGAATTGAGGAAGCAAAGAGTGGTGTTGACCCCTCTGAGTATTATACTATTACTCAAAGGGTTTTGAGTGAGGTTAATAAGGATATTAGTGCAATAACCCCAGAGGAGGGCAAGGCTCTTGTAGCAAGAAGAAACATCCTACTGCTACCACATTGGACTCTATTAGATGCAATTGCATTTGATACCATAATACGGATGACTCTGATATGAGAGAGGAACAAGTCAGGAAAGCTTTGCAGGGTGCTGCATTTGACCCAAGGTTTGAAACCTTGGCAATTTGGGCATTGGCCCCCAATGATAAGAAACCGAAAGTTGGTTTGGAGGAACTGACTGGCAATGTCATAATTAGAAGGGTGTCAGACACCCTTGCCCCTCAAGCTGCCAGTCTAAATGTGCAAACTGCACAATTTGTTGAGGCAATGACAATTAAACTACAAAAAGACTATAATGAATTGTTGGAGAAATATGCAGTGGCCATGGCTAGGTTGAGAAAATATGAAGGGCAACCACAATTAGAGCCTAGTCCATCTCAGACTCCCCCTATCATTTAGACTACAGAGTCACTTCTAGATGACACACAACCTCTCCTTTCACAAATCAAAGAATTGGAGGATAACAAAAAATTGAAAGAAGAAAAGGAGAATAAAGTAAAGGACATGGTCACCAATTTAATCAAAAATAGAGTGACCAAAATCTTGGCCATAGTGGAGGAGACCTAGAGGTCTTACTCACAATTAAGGATAGCCTATGAGAAGCATGAATCTGATAAGCAGAGACTATCAAGTGTGAAAGCTAAGTGGCTACCAAGAACTGCAGAGGTCAAAGATTTTCTTAGGTGTTCTAGATTTGATGCAAATGCACCTTCTGAGCTGAAATTGGTGTTAGATATACTGAAACATTTCGAGGATGTGGCTAGTTTTCAATTGAGATTGGATACAATTTTGAGGGAAAAGATGCAAGCAACAGAAAAGATGGACACTAAATGGTTGCCACATATTTTGGAGGCTGATGGGAAGGATAAGGACCTGGACAAGTAGAGAAGAGAAATAATAGAAAATGGTTACCAATTAATTCCCACTTGTTGTGATGAGGGCAATCCTACCATGCAGGTACTGAGTCTATCACTTGACAAGCTGCACTAGGTTGAAATAAATTTGAATTATTCTGCAAGAATGTGAAGACTATTTTGGATGCCAAGTATGTCAGTCATAATGGCAAGATCGCATAGGTTATCTCATTCCCCTGGCCACTTGAAAAGACATACAGTGAATGGAAGGATAAGTATGGGTCGCATAATTGAATAGTCCAACCACCTTTTTCCCAACATTAATGAGGCAGATCTTCAGGTGGCTACACATCTCCCAAAGTCCATCTACTCTTTTCTTTTCTCAAATGAAATTAATGTTCTTGAAACCATGTTGGCACTGGTGTATTATATCCAGAACCTATTTGAAATGACAATGTAATCAATGTTGAGTACATGATCTTGGTCTATAAAAGAAATGTGTTACTCATTCTTGTGTGGTTGGAGGATTTTAGAAATTTTGAGAACTAAATAAGATACAAGTACTACTTTGTAATGTTGTTGGAAGATTGGGGATGTTTTGAACAATGAAATACAATACAATTCTGATAGGTTGCCCATATTTCTGAAGTTGTAAGTTTCAGTTTCTTACATGTTGCATGGTTTTTCATGAGCATTTTATCAGTTCTAGATTGAAATATATGAATAATGTTGTAGCATATTATATTATTAATATACACCATTAGTAAATATGTAATATGAAGTGGGCAATTAAATAATATAGATAATTTCAACACATAAAAGGATTTCAATGTTATATTGATTTTCAAATGAACATTGAAGGTCCAAAGGAAATTAGAATACATTGAAGACTGAAGTATTACATTTACAATGTACAATAACTTGCTCAAAACCAACTCTGTACAATGCTCTATTGGAACTTGGAAACACATGTTTTTTATTAGATAAGCGGCAAGCCAAGGGTACCGAACCCATTACAAAGTAGCCCCTAGGGTAGTCTAGATAGACAACAAAAAGAATGGATGCCAAAAAACTAGAGATAATAGTCCAACAGCCTAGTCATTATGGTATTGATGTCATTGGAAACACATGTTACTAAATGATTTTATTAGCTTTTGTAGAGTGCTCCACTCTTCATCTGATGGAAGTGTAATTTTTCTTAACCCATGGTTACTGAGTTGTAACTGTGATAATATTTTATAACTGATATTGTTACTTGACTTGAATGTATCACTCAAAGTTGCATTCAAGGTTATCAGTGGTATGATGGAATCCATAAAAATTGCCTCATCAAGATTTTGAGGAAATTGGTCTTTGTCAAAGTTCATTTCATCCTCCATCTTCTTTTTGAAAGCATTCTTTCCAATGTATCGGTATGATGGGTCAAAAGCCACCGCAAACCAAGCTTTTTGAAGTGTTCTACATTTGTTTGTAGTTGCTTTGTCAATAATGCAACTTGTACCAAAAGTACCTGTGCTTGTTCTAGCTTCATACATTTTTCAATGATAGTTGAGGCCTTTATTATGGCATCAATATGGTTCTGAATTCCTTTGGATTCTAATTCTTCACCACTAGCTATGTAGATTGATTGCAAAATTTTGTTTGCATCTGACTGTCTTGAAGTTGCCATGTCTCCATTTTCAGCAATTTATTATTTGAGTGTATTACTACATAGTACTAGATCATTAATGAATTCAAACATTTTAGACAAATCATCAATCCTCTTCATTATTTTCTCCCAAATGTTAACTTTTTATATAAACCATTGTGTTTCTATATAATTTAGATACTTTGTTTTGGTAGGATTTTATTTCATTTTCTACATTCTTCAATTTTTTCTGCAAATTTTCAGGGAATTCTCTCTCTCTCTCTCTCTCTCTCTCTCTCTCTCTCTCTCTCTCTCTCTCTCTCTCTCTCTCTCTCTCTCTCTCTCTCTCTCTCTCCACATTTTCTTGCCACATATGTCTTGCTTTTTCTAATTGCTCCAGTTTGGTATTGGCTTCAATCAAGGATTGTTCTAATTTTTTTGAATTGGCTATTTGAATATCATAATTATTTTTACTTTCACTTAACATTTCCTTCAGTTTATTCATTTCCTCCTCTGTATGTTTATTCACTTCACTTGTAGATGTAGAATCAAAGTTTTTTATCCTTTTCTCTAATTCTTTGGTCTTGTTCTCTGCTCCTTTCCTCTTGGCTTTTTCACTTTCTATGTCTGCCTATAACTTTCCTATAAGAGTCTCCAACCTATTACATAGATCACAAAGTCAAATGAAAAAGAGCAATATGAATGGAATTAACATCATTGAATATATTTTCCTTCTATCGTAACTCAATTACTAGAACATGTGACCTATCTATCTTACAACTTTGATTTGTAGACAATATATTCAACAAGGTTACCAAGAAATTTAAAACAATCATACCTTTTTTTCTCTCTCTTGCTTTAGCAATAATGTCTACACCACTTCGTTGTTCTTTTTTGATACATTAATTTTGTCAGAATTTTTCATTCCAGAAAAATCCACTTGGATGGTGCTCACCTCATAATCAGATCGTTGCATCTGGTCCTCTGGTTTATTTTGAACTTTGGACACAATGATCATGTAATCCATTTTTCATTTTTCAGGTCAAGTGTAGTCAATACCCTAGTTGTTGTAGGCTCTAAAGTTGCAGTAGTCTCTATCTCTAGCACTTGCTTCTTATGACTTTTAGATAATTTTTCTTTCTTTTCAAACTCAGCTTTGTAATCACAATCTGTGACACTTGACATAACTTTGAATGGCGAAGGAGTAGTTGTAGTCTTGGCGACATCTCTAATTAATTATGGCTGAGTATTAGTCATTCTTGTCCTAGTCACACAAATGATAGGAGGGGGGTGCCTTCTAGAAACAAATGCTTTGATGTGGATGTGGAATCAAAACTTGTCATAACCTTCTGCTTCTTAGTCTTCACAAGGCCTTTCTCTTTAAGTTTGTCTATAGTTTCATTTAATGTTGTTGATGGCCTCTTTTGAGTTTGTTGTTGCATCTCTTGCTGACCACTACTATTACTAATACATGTACCATCGCCATATTTGCCACCAGTAGCACTAGAATGTCCACCATCTCCTGCAAGAAAAGAATGAGAAACATGCAGATCAGAAGACCCTTGTGGTACTATTAGTGATTGAATCTCACTCTAAGGATTTAAAGTTGGAACAAATCTAATCTCCTGATCTATATGTGTATGCCCTTCGAGGCTTGTTCATCACCTCCAATGTCAAGTAGAAGATCATTAGGTTTTCTAGGGTATACCTCTGGTACTATCCAATTGCCTTCTCCTGTGGGCCCCAAACAACCACCTTCATAACCCAATTTTTGGGCTATTGATGCCCCTTTAGTCTATGTTCATCTCGTGGTCTCACTCATACGACATTTGAAAACATAGGCACTAAGATCTTTGGGTTGGTCTTCATCCTCATCATCACTTTCAACATTAGTTGCTTGGGCTTCAGAGGGATGCTCTTTATCCCACAATTTGTTGAACTCTTCATCTTCTGAGATGTCTTTGAGATCTATAGTAGCTTTTGGATCACTAAGATCCTTCCTCATAGGCCAAAAGGTAGAATTTTTTGAGTGTGACCAATGTTCCTCTGTACAAGCTTTTTTTAGTCTCTAGAATTTTTGTACACTTAGATATTTCAGCAACTTTTGTATAAAAATTGTTGAATCTTTTGTTTTCGAGTGCATCTCTCTGTGTGTGTGGAATTGGATGCAATCCCATTATTTCTGATGACAATTTTTCAAAAGAAATACCTCTTTGAGCAATTGTTTCTTCCATGACTTTTCTCACCTCCTCCTAAGAATTCTTGTTTTTCAACATTTCTAGCAGGGGTTTACTTTCATGTTGAATTCTAGTTGGAGAGTTCTTATTGGCCACAAGCCTTCTTTTAATCACGTCACATGGGTCATACTGCCAGTGAGAGTAAAAATCAAATTTACAAAGTTGTAGAATTTCATGTTCCACAGTGAATGCTTTTCTCTTGAATGTGAACCCTCCACATGAAAAAGGTAAGGAAATATGCTCTTCTTTTGTTGACTAACAAAGTACATGTGATCAGTACTCTCCATCTGTCATATGTATTCCAATGCAAAAACCCTCTATCTCAAATGTATTGGAAGTTTGTGGGGCTGTGCTCCTGATCCATAAAATCATAGGATAGTATATTCCTCCATGAAGTACCTGTCAGCCAATTGTATTTCTTTTCCTAGTTCAATGCAATTTCTACAAGACTCGGGAAATCTAGGCATTGGAGTATTTGTAATGATTTCATACAATGGAGCCAAAAAGTAGTCCACAAAATGATTGTAGTTCTTTTGATTATGATACATCTTTATCTTATGGGTCCAATCTAGTAGTCCATTTTTATCTTGTTGACGCTGAATTTGAAGCTTGTTTTCCTAAAACATCCCAGTAAACTGCACTAGAAAAAAATAGCACAAGTAGGTTGTGAATCTAAATGTCTTTCTATTGGAGGAGATTTGTGGAGGCATGTGTGATATGTTAGAAAGAAAAATGGAGGTCCACTAATGCAGGTTTGTATCACTTTGGCTTCATTTAATCATTAAAAACTGACAATGCATGGATTCTACAATGTGCTCAAGAAATCTATATTTAGCAGGTGGCATGAATTGATGGATATTATATACCATTTCAAGGAGGCTTACATCCACTTCACTATTATTATCCAATCTAAGCCAAAACACTAGCATGGAAACAAGATCTTGGACCCATGATCTCAATATATCAATTTTATAAGGAGGCTTATGATTCTGATTGAATTGGACACCATCTGCTGTTAGAGATTTGATAAATCTTTTTTTGTTATTTTCACTAACTGCTTCATAAGTATTAGCAAGTTTTTCTAGGTTTATGTAGACTGCTCCACATTCTTCAGTGGTAAAACCCAACAAATTGCCAAAATGTTGTCCATTAATGGAAAGAATTATTTCTTGGCTATCTTTTTTAACTATTGCTTTTCTTTTTTCATCATAATTCTAGGCACAAACCATGATAAATTCAGGGCAAGGGAAAACCTCAGGTAACATCAAGCGTCCTAATCCAACCACCCATGGTGCAATCATCCTGTTAATTAGTATTGGTTTTTTTGGGTTAGGTTGAGCAGCTTGCACTTGACGTACCTTATTCTCCAATGAAAACCTAAGTACTAAGGTAAACCTTCCAAAAATTATAGGGTCATAAATATCATGGTATTCATCTGTAAAACCTGGGGTTTTAAGCAGTCTGACATAGTCTATTTTTTCTTTTTCTTTGGTTTTCCCAATTTTTGGTCTATGAGTGCTAGTAGACATGCTTGTAAACACTCAACCCTAAATCCCAAGATTGAAAAAACTGAAGTCTCAAGGACAACAGTAACATCAATAGTAATAGGAATTAAGTATTTCTATATTTCACTTACTCGGAAAAGATGAATACAAAGATTGGCAATGAGTGAATCCATGGCATCACATAACCAATATTAAAATTTTTGCTGCACTGCAATCTCCTTGTCACTTGAGTCCTTGACCCTCTCGCTTCCAAGTAGTATCAATTAAAATTTCTAAATGCTAAGTGCCAATTGTGAAGTAAAATGAGTGAAATGTGGTAAATTATTTTATTAAATTTTAGTACAAGTATGTAGTTTTCATTGTACACTTGTACTGAGTACTCCCACTTCAAAGTTCAAATGAAATTTAAGGATGGTATGCAAGTCTATAGCCTGAATTAATTATTTAATACAACACGTACATCGAGCAGTGGAATTGAAAATTTGAAAACTATTGTATAATCTCAACCATTGATCTTTGTAAATCTAATGACTCTTGATTGATTCCAGAGGTTTGAGACTGCAAGTCTAGTGCTCTTCATTCCAAAATTCAACTACACTCGTCCATCTAGCATCACAACCTTCATCGAAACATTTCGCTAAAGTCTGCAACTCCTTTAATATTTATATGAAGTCGGACCCACTTTGATGATATAATAAATAATAGAATAAAATGAACACATTGACATCATTGCATCAATAATAAAGTAGAAATTATATTAACACAAAAAGATTTACACTTGGCAAATTATATTAATACAAAAAGATTTACACTAATACACACGGGAAATTATATTAATACAAAAACCACTCCAGCGGCCAGCCCATGACCCAGGCTCCAAAAACACACAACACTATAGAGGCTACCATAGAAATCCCTAGCCCCTTGACTAAGCGACTCCTCAAAAACTTGCTACCCTACCACCCTAGCATGGAAATCACCAAAAAAAGTGGTCTTGGAGCCCGACCACTGTGAGTAGAATTCCCATGCACTCACATTGGCTTCAAAGTATACAATCCATAGTGGAGTCTCTTCTGTGTCCATTCCAATTGCTCGCCGAAGAAAGTGTCTCCCACGAGCCACCCAAATCCTATGCCTTCCCAGTTGTTGCTCATTCATGTTTAGCAGGAATGGCTACCTAGCTACGCCCTCCTGTCCCTCTTGCAGCTTCTCCAAGTCTCTCAACCATGGGATACCGACCCCTAATTCTACACAAATTGCCACATTTACATCATCCAAAAGAATATCTGGAGTGAATACCTCCCATAGAATCACCAGTGCATCCACCTTTGCCTCTCCTAGGTCCAACAAAGAAGCCACAAAGCATGAGGAAATGTCTGAATTTACCTATATCTTTCCTCAGAGACCAAGACGTCTTTACCAAGGACCATCTTCACTGCCTCAAGGAAGAGTTTGTTTTGTTGGTTACAAATGTTCATTAGTCTGTGATTTATGATACAGCCCAGAAAGGCGACCTGGTGCTTATTACAGCGGAGCCTTATGGGAATCTCCATGCTATATTTTGAGCAAGCTAGCCGAGTGCCATTTTGCTAGAGACCTCTAGGATTTAAAAGAAGATCGTTAATGAACACATGCCTCAACTAACAGATGCATTTATTCGTTGTCTAGATTTTTTGTAGCATCAATCTTCGGCTCGTGTAAGGATTGACCAACAGTGATTCTTCAAACTTCTCAAAACTATTTAATAAATTAAAAATTAATGCCTAGGAAAATTATTTTGCAGACCACCAAATGAAATCGATATCAATATATAAATTTATAATAATATCATATTTTATATAATATAATAATAATTTATTATTATATTATTATTATCATATATAATACAATATGATTATTATATATATTATAATATAAATTATAATATGTAACATCATATATTATATAATTATTATCATATATTATATTATTATTTGATAATAATATAATATATGATGTTAATCATATAATGTAATTATTATTATATAGTCAAACTTAGAATAAAATAAAGGGGCTCGGGGCCGACGACAACAAGGGGATATGGCACTATCTATGGTATGGAACTATCTATGGTATGGTGCATCGTGAATGTCAGACAGATAGTGCAATTCCAATGACAACCTTTCCCACCTTAAACCACACTTTGTTTACCCCCACCACATGGTATTGCCAAGTTTTGCATATTTTAATAGAGATTGATGGAGGAGTTGTAGTTAAGAACTTGAACTTGGGAGTTATACAAGTTAAGAACTTGAACTTGGGAGCTATACTTTTTTAAAAGATATTAGTTTACCAATTCATCTATTACTTCTTACCTAGATGTTATGAGAAAAGCAATGAGAAAATGACATTTTCCATTTTTATATTTTTTAAATATATTTAATATAATTTAATTATTATTTTTTTGGATGGAGATCATCCACAAGATCATTTTTGCTACTCAATACAGGAGCATGAGCCTTAGGTTGAACCTCTTCAGCTGGGAGCCAAGGACTAAATGAGTACAAGCCTTGGGGTCAACCTCTTCCGCTGAGAGTCAAGGACTAAGGGGTATCCATTCCACCAAATTCGCTCAAGGCACAATGCATACCTCATCCCTTATTGTGTTGGGGGCCTTGCACTCAGCAAGACTTTATCCCTAATGGGCTCATTTAGAACCTTTCAACTTCACCAATAGACCAAGGACCCTTTGACAATTTTATTAATTTTCAAAATTAATTGATAAATAAAATTAATATAAATAATTATAAATAAAATTATGATATATATTTTGAAATATATATGTTTTTTATATGTAAATTTTCTAAATCTCATTTTCCATTACATTGTCCTAGTAGTTGCTTTGGCATTTCCTCCTTTTATAGCATAGCTTTATCCACACACAAAAATAATAAATAATCACTTAATTTTAAAATAAAAAACTACACTTAGTAGACGACTACCTAGGTAATTCTAAAACGTTTTGGGTTCAATTCGCGTTGTTATATAACGCTTTGCATTTGATTTGATTTGGTTAGCTAGGGAAAAATATTAATATGGCCTTGAGCAAGTTGCTAAGGTGTTGTCGAACATCCCCCCTGGATGTCATTTGACAATTGTGGAAGAAGCGAAGGATAATATGGAGTCAATAAAGCATGATAATCTATTAGAGGAATGGGCAAGAGGTCGTCTTCCATGTCCAAGTGGTCCCCACTCCTCATTCCTTTTTTTTTTGAAAAATAATGAAAATAAACATTTTTTAAAACCTCGTGTCGTTTAAATCATGTGGATCATGCTCCTTATAGAGGGTGTATGCAAGAAGATGGGGGACCAAAAAGTGGCCACTCCACTTTTTGGTCGTAGAAAATCATAACGCAATCGCATTATTGTCTACTAAATATAATAAAAAATAGAGACCCATGGCCTCATTGTTTAAAAGTGATTTTCAAGAGCAAAGGAAAACACGAGTAGGGTTTTAATGCAAACACAATTTGGAAAATTTGAAGAACTCCATCGAGCAAGATGTCATGTCTCCATTCCCATTGTGGATGATTGCGAAAAACTCAACAAACAGAAGCAAGTAGGGTTTTTATCATTTTTCTACATTTCAAAATGAATTGAATTTATTTTTCATTGTTTTGATTGAATTTCTATTTTCAATTTTCAATTAATGAACCAGTGCAAAACTTGAATCTAGGGGATCAAACTCTATGTGAGGTGGAGCCTCAAAACCCTCCTCAAACCCTGCCTTCATGCCCTCACCATCCATGTGACACATAAGAAAATTATTTAGGACAAATCCAAGAAAATAAAAAATAGCTTGAATCCTTAGTTCCAACATTAAAAACTCCAAATGCAAGAACCGATCATAGGAGAGCCCTTGTCAGTTCATTAAAGGTCATTATTTCTTATATTGACTTGGTGACAAACCAAATCATTGAATGGAAGGACTATAGGGAGAGGTGTCAGTGATTCTGTGTTGACAAATTATCTTACAAACAAGTTAAAGATTAAAAAAATTCGAAATTTGAATTATGTGTGCTTTTTATCAATCCTAAAACTAATCAACCACTACATGGGAGTTGCAAATGATTTCCAATTCATTGGTGTGTGCACAATTGTATATCCTAAAACTTTTGGGATAGATGGTATATGGTTTTTTATGACCTTCCCTGTAATAATAATGAGGTCCCGCAATATTTTTTGAGGAGACTCTATTGTGAGTTCATCCTCAACGAGATTCCTAACTACTTTGACATTCAGGAGTTCCAAGGCAGAGGTGGTGGCTCTACACAAGATAGGCATGGGGAAAATAGTGACTAGAACCGTCCACCTAGACCCCTCATGAGGCCACAACATATCTCACTCCCTTCGACTTTGAAGGAGAGTGTTGAGGTGGAGACACTGCATTCTCTGAGTTCTCTCACCCAATCTTTGGCACAACATGGCAGTGATCTTACCCAGGTTGATGAGGGTGAGAGCAGTAGGCATCGTCGATCTCCACATCTTTGCGAATCATGTGGGGCTTTGTGTGATTATGGGACCCAGGACACTCCCCATGTAGACATTCCAAATGATGATGCAGAGTGTCAGGACCATACGACGCAGGGGCAACAACAGGTGATGGAGACATCCTTATTGGATGATATTGCACTCACAGATGAGATCTTGTAGGATACATTTGGTATTGATGCCCAAGTAATTCTTTAGAAGGTTCTGTAATTTAATATGTTTGTATTTGAAATCTTTAATTAATTATATGAATATATATAAGTCAAAATTAATGTATGTAATTGTCTGCACTATGAAATTCCAGGGTCAAAAGTATTCATCCTACGTATGTTAGCCATCTAGTGCAGAGTTATGAGAGGAGGTCTAGTCAATAAGTATGTAATTTATCACAAGATTGTAAATATAGTACCTGTAAACTTTTTGTCATATATCAATGGTAATCTTATTTAGTGACAATTTGATGATGAATAGGTGGATGTTGGAGCTTCACCATCCAAGGATTTCCTTGGTCCCCATGTAGAGGTAGTTTCACTTAGGTAAATTTTACCATTTTTAATCATTATGCATTTAAATAATGTTATGTATCTATTTTGGTCAAATAACCTTGAACTCTATTTTTTAATGTTGACAAATATGATAGATACTCCTCATCTTCATCAATTAGTGGAGAAAGGCATTACTGCATCTATTTTGTCTGCAAATCCTTTAATCAAAGTATGAGCTAGTAACATGTAAATGTTATTTTGTATTTCTTGTTTTATCTTGACGTCATTTAATGTACATAAATGATATTCGTGTTTACTCAATTTTGTTTCTTCATGCTTCTCAAAGGAGATCACAACTCCAACACATCCAATTATAGATGAAGAGAGACAAAAGTGATCAAGAGGGATCACCAGATAGCAGTAAGTAATTGATTACATATTTCATGTTATATAATTTTAATATTTTCTATATTAATGTGGATATTGTTTGATTGTATTAAGAGGTGGATCTTCAAAAATCTCTATCGAGGAGGTCTAGTCGACAAGCAAGAGAGGATGAGTCATTGATTGATTCTCCATCTTCACAATACTTAAGGGTCATTGATTATTTGATAGTAGTCCATAGGAAATTTGATTTTGGGACATTTTGTTACTGTTACATGTGCAAAAATGGGATTGATAAAATTGTGTGTTAATTAGATTCAATCAAACCCTTCTTTCACACATACATTCAAGGACATAGATCAAGCCAAGTCACAAATGTGATAGAGGACTCAGCTAGATAGGTTTGATGTCACTATATGATGCTTGGAAAGATAGAATAGATTGATATTTTGTCAAAACCTTAATTACACAAAATCATAAATAAATGGATGAATCTTGACAACTACTCACATAGGAAGGCACCAAATACAAATTAGAAACATACCAGGATTTTAATTTCAGAAAGAGGAAACTTTGGGGACAAAAGAGGGATCGCCCTTGTCTAATGTGGTCCTTTTTTTGGAGGTCAGGAGTCAATATGTTGTAGACTATACCCTACTTAGAGATTTCTGACAATGATAAATTTAAAGATGAAAGAGGGACTGCCCTTATCTAATTAGGTTTATTTTCTGTTGCTTTCTTCAGATATGGAATCCTTATGCTCTGCAATGATCTCCTACAACTCCTCTCTGCAAGATTCAACACTTGTCACCTGCAATCACAAGAGAGGGGTTGGGGGTTGTGGTGTTTAGGAGCTTGCCTCAGTCAAGCCCCAAAATGGTATTCAAGCCTTCCAACACCATTGTTAGATAGAGAGTGTGTGTCCTTGGTGGATAGAGGCAAAAGTAATGATATGATAAAATTATTGAAACACAAAGTAGATGTCACCATGGAGGTGAAGCTCTCATGGGGAGATGAAGATCTTTCACACCATGAGGAGATGGATACATGAAGACAAATCTACAACAAACAAGTACAAATACAACACAATATTGCTCTGCAACACAATGGAAGCCTTGAGTGTCCTTAGCATAAGATCACAAGTTTGCATTATCCATCTAGTTGTAAAATGAAGTCCTAAACATGATTATATATGCTTTCCCGCTAAGATTTCATAATTCAAACCTAAGATGCCGACAAAGAAACCTTTTTAACGCTCACAAATTGACATTTAAATTTGAGACTTTGACAAAATAATGCAAGACAAGGGCACAAGCACCTAAGTCTAGGGGCCTGTTTTGGGTCTAGTTTATGCTTAAGGTTCACCCCTAGGTCCCATTTGTCATGGGTTTCAGGGGATTTTTTTTCGGGATTCATTTTAAACATGCATACTTAAATCTAAGGGACCCAGGAGCTAAACTTAGGAGGTAAAAGTCCTAGGGGGACATTTTATGACATAATAGCTACATATGTCTATTTAGAAACATACTTTTATATGTTACCGATGTATATTATTGTATATACCTGTATGGCTTTATTTGTACATTCCTATATTGGTTGATATATACACTATATAATATTTTAATGACATTATGTATATATGAGATTTTACATTATATATAAAATGATTATCAACTATGGTTACAGGATAGATAATGTATCATGCTTAAAAGTTTTGATATTTCATACGTGTTCTTCAATCTTTCCATGAAATGATATTATGTTCAATTATAGTTCAATATATGTTCTATAGTGTTTGATTAATTCAAATATGTTGACAACATCCTTGTAAAATATGTTTTGTGCATATCTTGTAATCATTGCATTCCATGATATTACATTTCTTTGAGGCATCATGTCAAACAGTTCATGCACCTTGTCTATGCTTCCACACTTCACATACATGTCTCCTAGGATAGTTGTAACTACAACATCTGCTAAAATCCCCTTATCCTTTATGCTTTGATGGATGTCCATACCCTATTCCAAAGATCCCATTTGGAATAGGCAAGGAGGATGCTAGCTAATGTTGTGGAATTTGGTTTTATACCCCCAGTTGCATTTTCTTTGAAATTGTCTTTAAATCCTTATCAAAAAATCCATTTTGTGCATGTATTTCAATCATTGCATTCCATGAGATAGCATTTCTTTGAGGCATCATGTCAAACAGTTCACGTGCATTGTCTATGCTTCCACACTTTGCATACATGTCTACAAGGGCAACTACAAATACAACATCTAACAAAATTACTATATCCTTTATTCTTTGATTGTTGTCCATACCCAATTCCAAAGATCCTAATTTGGCACAGGCAGGGATGATGCTTGCAAAGGTTATGGAATTTGTCTTTACATGTGCCAATTGCATTTGCTTGAAAGTTTCCAAAGCCTTATCAAAAAATCCATTTTGTGTGTATCTTGCAATCATTGCATTCCACGAGATAGAACTTCTTTCAAGAATCATGTCAAACAATTCATGTGCATTGTCTATGTTTCCACACTTCGCATACATATCTACAAGGGCAGTTTAAAATACATCTAACAAAATTCCTATATTCATTATTCTTTGATGGTTGTCCAAACCCTATTCCAAAGATCCTAATATGGCACAAATAGGGAGGATGCTTGCAAAGGTTACGAAATTTGGTTTACACATGTCAATTACATTTTCTTGAAATTTTCTTTAAAGCCTTTTCAAAAAATCCATTTTATGCATATCTTGCAATCATTGCATTCCGTGAGATGGCATCTCTTTGAGGTTTCATGTCAAATAGTTCACATGCCTTGTCTATGATTCCACACTTTGCACACATGTCTACAAGGGTAGTTGCAAATACAACATCTAAAAAAATTCCTATATCCTTTATTCTTTGATGGTTGTCCATACCAGGTGTTCCAAAGATTCTAATTTGGCACAGGTAGGAAGGATGCTTGCAAAGGTTATGGAATTTGGCTTTACACATGCCAATTGCATTTTCTTGAAAGTTTCTAAATCCTTTTCAAAAAATCTATTTTGTGCATATCTTTAAATCATTTCATTCCATGAGATGACATCTCTTTGAGGTGTCATGTCGAATAGTTCACATGCCTTGTCTATACTTCCACTCTTTACATACATGTCTACAAGGTCAGCTACAAATACAACATCTGATGAAATTCCTATATCCTTTATTCTTTGATGGTTGTCCTTACCCTATTCCAAAGATCCTAATTTGGCACAAGCAGGGAGGATGCTTGCAAAGTTTATGGAATTTGGCTTTACACATGCCAATTGCATTTTCTTGAAAGTTTATAAAGACTTTTCAAAAAATCCATTTTGTGCATGTCTTGCAATCATTGCATTCCATGAGATGGCATCTCTTTGAGGTTTCATGTCAAACAGTTCACATGCCTTGGCTATGCTTCCACACTTTGCATACATGTCTCCTAGGGCAGTTGTAACTATAACATCTGACAAAATTCCCATATCTTTTATAATTTGATGGATGTCCATACCCTATTCTGAAGATCCCATTTTGGCATAGGCAATGAGGATGCTGGATAAGGTTGTGGATTTAGCCTTTACACCCACTAATTGCATTTTCTTGAAAGTTTCTTTAAAGCCTTATCAAAAAATCCATTTTGTGCATATATTACAATCATTGCATTCCATGAGACAACATTTCTTTGAGGCATCATGTCAAGCAGTTCATGTACATTGTCTATGATTCCACACTTTTCATACATGTCTACAAGGGTAGCTGCAAATATAACATCTGAAAAAATTCATATATCCTTTATTCTTTCATGGTTGTCCATACCCTGTTCCAAAGATCCTAATTTGGCACAGACAGGGAGGATACTTGTGAATGTTATGGAATTTGGATTTACACATACCAATTGCATTTTCTTGAAAGTTTCTGAATCTTTTTCAAAAAATCCATTTTGTGCATATCTTGCAATCATTGCATTCTATGAGATGGCATCTCTTTAAGGTGTCATGTCAAATAGTTCACATGCCTTGTCTATGCTTCCACACTTTGCATACATGTCTACAAAGGCAGCTACAAATACAACATCTGACAAAATTCCTATATCCTTTATTCATGCTACAATGAAGCACAACATGATGAAATAACAAGATGCATATTTACAACACTTAAGAATATGTAGTAGTGTTGCTCATGTCATCAATACATGTTGTATCCCTTACTTTCTCATGCAAATGGATAAACTATGTTTTTATGTTCACATACATGGCTTACAACATGTGACAATAAACCACTACAAGTTGTATATGCGCTTAGGGTAAGTGCATGGAAATGGGGGACCAAAAGTGGCCACTTTTTTTCTGAAATAAAAAAAAATTGATCTTGCATGAGAAATTGAAGATAGCCATGCTCAAAATTATAAGATGTGATAAGAACAAGTTTTGTAGTGCTCTGAGTCTAGTTTCAAAACTATTATTTTTTTCTAAAAATGGTGGAGATTAAGAGGTTCAAATAGGGGGAGCACACAAAGTGCTCTTATTTTTATTAGAAAATATAACACATTGTCTAGTGTGTTCCCCCTAAAATGTTGAATTTTTAAAAAAATTAGACAAATCGCAATGGTGAAAAATTAGCTAACACCATGTAGCTTATGCCTATTTTTTCTATTAATTTTTTTATGAATATATGAATTTTCAAAGTGGATACATCTTGAAAAATGAAAATTTGAGCATGCTCCCCCCTAATTTTTTTGAAAACTAATCAAAAATCAATTTTTTTCAATGTGTATAGAATTGATTCTAGAATCTAAAAATGTAATTTGTTTCAAATTTTGATAAACGTGTAAGAAATGACACCATAAATACTAGACATAGGTTTTCTAAAAAAAAAGAACACATTAGCAAAAGAACTTGAAGATGGAAACCTTAATGTTATCAAATTTTTTAAAAAATACATGGTTAGAAAGATAATAAAAAAGTTGAAATCATCTTGACATTTTTCGTATTAACATTGAAAAAATTGTAAACGATAGGGGGAGCATGCATGGTATTTGGTCAAATATTCTAACTTTTTTTAATAAAACATCCTTAGCATCCAAAAGGTACCTCTAACCCTTAGGGTTGGGATTTCCCAAAGCAGGAAAAAATATGCTCGCATTATAACGTGAGTGCATTATAAGCAATCAATTAAAAGCTATTGTTAATTTCTAAGTGATAGTGTGTGCATCCCATCACGACCATTCTCTTTCAAAAATCTAGGCACCCTCTCTCTGATTATGCTCTCATTCTTATGATTGTGTCGACTTGTATGTCGCACTCATGGAAACAACATTAAAACATTAGTCCTTGTTAGTACCTTTAAATAAAATCAATAAAATATTTATCAAAACACCTTGCATTGTCGATAATATTGTTCTACTACATATATTACCAAACCATCACATCCAATATTTTAATTTTTTAAAGTAATCTATTTAGTCTGAGAAAAAAGGGACATGACATCCTTCCCCTCTAGGAAGTGACATCGTCCTGATGTCTATCATACCAAAACTGAATAATAAGTCATGATATTAAATGTGGAAATAATTGTTGCATGTCTTATGCATTTCCCATGTAGCATTATTTGCAAAATACTCATCCCATTGCACCTTATACTATACCAATTCTCTACTATGCAACTTAATTTTGCACTCATCAAGGATTTGTATGGGTTCTACTCGAAACACTCCTAGATCTTGTACCTACAAGACCCGCCAATAAAGAAAATGAGTAGCATCAGGGTGATATGGTTTAAGAAAAGAAACATGAAACACATTATGGATTCGGGTGAGAGCAAGTGATAGAGCACGTCTATAGGAAATTGGGTTGATCACTTCCAAGACTTCAAACATCCCCGCATATCTAGGAACGAGCTTAGTTGATTTACCAAAAGATATAGAACTTTTTTGACTTTTGACTCGAAGAAAGGCTTTATCTCCAACAACAAACTATCTTTGCATTATATTCTTCTTTGCATAGCTCTTTTGTTTGTTAGTTGCTTCTTTTAATCTTTCTTTGATTGGTCTCATTTGATCTCCCATTTCTTTGAGCATATCTGGTCCAATTACTACCATGTCTTCATTTCTGTCCCAACTAATAGGTGTACGACACTTCCAGTCGTGCAAAGCCTCGAAAGGAGACGTCCCCAAGAGGTTTGATGTGAGTTATTATAAGGAAACTCTACTAAGGGAATATACTCTTCTTGTGAAGTGTAAATTTGCATACGAAGATAAATCAAAGAGAAGAAACTAAACAAAAAATCATGCATTCCTTCGCATTTGAATTTGACCTCACCGATCAAGCATATTGAAGTGCACTTGAACTCCAATGCATTTGCTCCTTTGATCTTCATGAATATGTGGATTGCTCTACTCAATAGCATAAATTTGATCTCCCAAAATGAATTAAATGCAACAACATAAGTTTACGAAAAATGAGAGATGTTTGTGAGAGCTAGAAGAAGTTTATTTATAGATTTCCATAAATGAAGATCAATTGTGGAAAATGATTGGGATGATCAATGGTTGAAATTGAATGAGAGAATTAGACAGATGAGAGAGTGACAAGTGTCCTTGTTCTCTCATAAATTAGGGGAGTTAATACGTTTGATTAGTGAGTTGACTGAATTGATTGAATCGTTAATTAAATTGATTGATTAGTCAACTGAATTAATTGACCTTTTATATAAATTGATTGATTAGTTAACTAATTTGATTGATTAGTCAACTGAATTGATTGACCTATTATCTTTAAATTGATTGATTAGTTAATTGATCTGATTGAGAGTGATTGAGGGAGTGATGAGAGAGAATCATGGTTCAAGACAAGAGTGAATTATGGTGAGAGAAAATTATGGAGGAAATTCAATTATTTAATTATTTAATTTTTGGTGCACACGGATAATATTGGAAACTAAAAAATAAAATAAATTAATTTTATTTATTAGTGGTGAAGAAAATAGAAATTAATTTGTTTATTTAATTAATATTAGAAGAAATGAAGGATTAATTAAATAATTGTAAAATTATTTAATTAATGTAGAAGAATAAGGTAAAGTGGTAATAGATGAAATTAATCAAATAATAAAGAATTATTTAATTAATGTGAAGGTATGGAAGATGAATAACTAAGTTGGGAAGTGAGGCTAATTTTAGGTGTCTACATTTTACCCCTCTTTGAGATGGTGTTGTGAAGTAACATTTCAAAGAAGTTTAAAACATAGTGTTATGTTGGATGGAAGAAGATTTTGGTTTAGAAAAATATGGTTGGAATAGAAATGATGATGCCCCAGTCAGGTAGAAGAAGTACTTAGTGAGTTGAATGATCCCCCCTCGAGAGGACAAACAAATTTGGAATAAAATGAGTGTGCTCTCGAAATGAATGGAAATGGATCCTTTTATAGTCCACGATGTCGGGCAACCTGTTTTTGGCTCTACAGGTGGCTTATAACATATGGGACTACCTCATACTCCAGAATGCAGGAGGCACCTAACTGTGCTTCAAATATGAGGAATACATACCCTACCCCCTATAGGATTTGAACTTGTAACCTCTCTTTCAAGAGGGCAAGTTTTTCACCAACATGCCAACTCAGGCTCTAATATTAGTGGAAGAAGAAGAACAAAATAGAGAAAAATGGAGAAGATAAAAAGATGGATGCAAGAAGAAATGGATTTATTATGATGAGTAGTTATGCTGAGGTGAGTAGAGCAATCCTTTATTTAATATAAAAAATGGATATTATGCAACAAGGTATAAGGAACCAGGGTGACTTTGTATCCATTGCGCGGACTTGACGCTATAAACAAAATGACAACCTTATGCATACCCAACATAATACAACCTTGTCTAGACATGTGAGGAAAAAAACTTAGAGCATAAGTCCTTAGTGCACAAAAGGTATTGCATAGCCTTAGATGCAAAAGGACAATCGAGTATGCAAACAGTTATTCCAACACACACAAGGTATGAATATTAACTAGAGTAATAAAAGCATCCAAAAAACATGACACACGAAAAGCAATGACTTTGCCCCATTCTATTCCAATCTAAACACACCAAAATCTATAGAAAGATTTAGGTGGCCTTTGAATAAGAAATAGAAGGAGACGAAAAATAAATCAAAAGGAAAAAGACCAACTAACAAAACAAAAGCAATCAGCCATAGTAATCTATTGCCCCAAAATGTGATTGATATTGAATTATGTTGGATGCAAGAAGGACCTATCCTATTGTAGGCATGATTCTGGATGATATCTCTATATGTTGAGGCAATGGGAACTTAGGTATCGGGTGTTTCAAAAGGTGGTCTTACCTATGATTTTACATGAAAGCGTTAAGTTTTCAATGTGTGGTTTTCTTTGCTTGGGTATCAAGTCCAATGGGTGTGTATTTATTATGGGTGATGGATAATGAAATTTATTATGGTTTGTAGGAGGTGATGAGTTTTTATTGTGAAAATGATAAGGAACCCTCTTTAGGATGAAAGAGGTATATACCAAGAATGCCCCCAGTTAGGTATAAGAGTATTTATTATGGAATGGGATAGGCGATACTTGTTATGAAAATGGATGAGGGTTGGATAGGATCAATTTCTATCAATTATCAAGCCATGATGGTGGGATAAGTGGATAAATGGGAAAGATAATATCTGGTGGATTGGATGGGATGGGTGAGAACCTAATAGACGATGGATAGTAGCCTCTACATATGGCACTTGTTTGCCATTTTTTCACCATGGTACTTGCCTAGGACGCCACTAAAGTGGTTTTCACCTTTGGACAAA
This sequence comes from Cunninghamia lanceolata, assembly GCA_027924645.1. Lineage (NCBI taxonomy): Eukaryota > Viridiplantae > Streptophyta > Pinopsida > Cupressales > Cupressaceae > Cunninghamia > Cunninghamia lanceolata. The sequence continues at coordinate 4,280,071 of BSBN01000076.1, forward strand.
TTATTTCTCTTTACTTTTTTCTTATATATATATTTTAATTTTTTTAACATTTTTTCAAACTAGTTGGGATATTTGAGGGTCAAGTATAGAACCGCTTGAGGTGAATGATGTTTATTGGTTCTTCAAGAGGTCAAGGCCCTATGGTGTTGCAAGCTGGTAGGCACTTGATCCATAGCTAGTTGTAACAACAAAAGGTCCTTGTCAATTTGGTTCAAATTTTCTCACATTCTTGTAGATTTCGTTGATTCTCTTTGAGGACAAGGTCACCAATTTAAAAATGATGGGTCTTGACTTTCTTATTGTAACTTTGTCGAAGGTGATTCTGATATGCTTGAAGATGGTTTAGGGCATGAAGATGCCTCTCATCTAGGAGTTCTAATTCTTGTAACCTCGATGTACGATACTCCTCTTCATTCATGAGGTTTTCCAATGAAATCCATAGAGAAGGGAGCTCGACCTCGATTGGTAAGATGGCTTTGAAACCAAAGACAAGTGTATATGGAGTGGCTCTAGTAGGTGTACGAATACTAGTACAATATGCCCATAAGGCTGGATTGAGTTGCATATGTCAATCATGGCCAGCATCATTGACAATCATTTTTAGGATTTTTAGGATGTTTTATTTGATGCCTCATCTTGGCCATTACCTTGTGGGTAATAAGGTGGAAAAGCGATGTTGGATGTGGAATTTATTGTGAAGAGATAGAACTTCTTGATTCTTGAAAGGTCTACCATTATCAGTGATAATGGTGAGAGGATTCCATACAGGAAAATGATGTAATGTAGGATAAATTTAGCTATATGGGTACTGTTAATGTATGTGAGTGGAATTGCTTCAACCCACTTAGTGAAGTATTTGGTAGTGGTTATGATAAATTTGTGGCTATTGGATGATGGAGGTGTTGATATGCACCAGACAACTAAGGGGGGGTGAATCAATTATCTCAAAAACTTAAACACTTCTGCAATTTAAACATTAATCACTCATCCATAATTATTATGTTTTGACAATGAATGCATGAAATCAGAAACTTAACCATAGATACAACATCAAACACAAGAGACACCAGATTTTATGTGGAAAACACCAAGGTGGAGAAAAACAACGGAGAGGATTAGCTCTCAATAAATATTGCAATCTTGAAATAATGATGTTCAGGCTTGGTCACTCCACAGGCCTAAACATACTATCTCACTGCCATGAAGAACAACTAGGTCAAGCAGTCTCACTGCCTCAACCCTAAACCTAGTAAGATTATAATAAGGGTTGTTAAACCCTGAGGGATCATATTAAACCCTACTGGAGGCTCACTGCCATGATCAACACCTTTTTATATCTATGATTGAAGTACAACAATTCCTCTGCTCTACTTTGCCTCTTCTCTTCTCTACCTCTTCTCTGCTCTACTTCTTCTTTGCTCTGCCTTTTTTGACCTTTCTTCTTATCCTTCCATCTTCACTCAAGGACATCTTTTCCATGACTCAACTACAAGTATTTATACACTCCAACAACCTTGGAATGATCATCAAGGTCATCATTACAATCATCAACCATTGGAACAATCTCCAAGTTCGGTATTACAAACATTTACAAAATAGGCCTTGACCTATTACATAATTATGCAAATGGGATGGTGTATGCAGATCATGCCATGCCTTAGTTGCGACTCAAACACAATCTTCCATGCTTCATCATGCTTCCACAATCTTCCAGAGATCTCTGCAATCACTGGGATTAACTAGGTCGGCCAAAACTAGTTTCACAATACGCTATTCGGTAATAATCTTCAAACACCTTCACAATTCTTCCATACAAACCAATGTAATGATAGAAACATGATCAGGAGACATCCACAAGCACATTTTAATCATCAAGAGCAACCGTACAAACCTTAGCCACTTTAACAATAGGATCTTCACACCAAAACACCTAAACTTTATTGTCTTCAACTATCATAAAAGAAAGATAGCTTGCAGACCACTAGAACATGAACCACTACAATTTTAGGCACTTATAATCATCTCAGACTTCACTCTAGAACCGTAGAGCAAAATACTTTATTGCAGAGCAAAATACTTTCTCCATGTCCCAACTGAACTTATAGAAAAGATAGGTTTTACTCTGGTGAATGCACCTCTCTCAATTATTCACACCAGAGGCTCAAACTCGAGATTTAGCATCTTCAGACATTCCTTTAAGTGACTTCTAATCCATAGATCAAGATCTTCATTCAACAAGAAATGTGGAGCAATCTACTGGACTGTTCTTTTAACATACAACTCATTTTCTATATTGCACTTTACTGTAACTCACTTGTTTCTTCCAGAGAGACTAATTTTCTCAATATCCTCAACATACAAAGCTTCTAAACAAGTAATAGAATAAGATACAGTTGACACCAATGACAACAAAGATATGTTGACATCAATGACAACACTGATTAGGCACATACTTGCAACAATCTCCCCCTTTGTCATTGATGGCAACATATGATGTGAAAAACTACAACAACCATCAAGACAAGATTCTCTTCCTTTCTCTTTACACACCTACACTCTTTCTTTCTACAAGATTCTCCCCCTTTCTCTTTACACATCTACACTCTTTGTCTGTCTAAGTTTTTCACACAACTTCTCTCCCCCTTTGACATCAATGGCAAAGGGCACATACTTGCACTCTTATGCTCTGATCCAATCTTTCTTTTGAACTCTCTGACTACTCCCCCTAAGAAGTAGCCCTAAAAGGCATCAATCTGGATCTTTGAGTACCTCTGGACTGATGCACTATTGTGCATATTAGTTTAGAGTAGGAGGGGTGATAAACCCTAACTTTTCTATGAGATACTCATAGGTATCCTTAGGTAGAGGCTTGGTGAAAATGTCTGCAATCTAATTTCTGGTAGAAACATACTCCAGCTTGACTTCATTCTCTATCACTTTTTCTCTTAGAAAATGATACCTAATGGATATGTGCTTTTTCCTTGAATGTGTCACTAGAGTCTTTGATATGTTTATGGCACTTATGTTGTCACAAAAGATTGCAATTGGATCCTCATACACTACTCTGATGTCCTTCAAAGTCTTCTTCATCCATAACACTTGAGTGCAACTACATGCTACTACAATGTATTCTACTTCCGCAGTAGACAAGGATATTGAATCATGTTTCTTGCTTAACCAAGATACCAACCTTTTTCCCAAGAAGAATGCACCTCCACTTGTACTTTTTCTATCATCCACATCTCCAGCCCAATTTCCATCAATGTATGCACTAAGAGTAAAGTCACTATCCTTAGGGTACCACAAACCATAATCCATTGTACCTTTTAAATATCTCAAAATTCTCTTGACTGCCATCACATGTGATTCCTTGGGTTATGCTTGAAATCTTGCCACAAGACATACCGCATGCATTATGTCAGTAGTTTGGGTCAGATAAAGTAATCCTCCAATCATAGTTTTGTACCTTTTCTGGTCCGCCATGGGTAAGTTATCATCTTTACTCAACTTACAACCAGTTATCATAGGTGTGCAAACTGGTTTAGAGTCTTCTATCCCAAATTTCTTTAGCAATTCTTTCACATACTTAGACTGAGAAATGGAGATACCTTTATCTGATAGACATATTTGCAAACCTAAAAAGAAGTTCATCACTCTAAACATGGACATTTCAAATTCACTTTTCATTTCTCCAGCAAAAAATGAGCATATACCTTCATTGCCTCCAAAAATAATATCGTCAACAAAGACTGCAACAATTAAGATTTGTTCTTCATTGATCTTGAAGTAGAGATTACTATCTATAGTACCTTTACTGAACCCTATCTATATCAGATACCTATCCAACCATGCATACCATGCTGGGGGCTTGTTTTAATCCATACAAATCTTTCTTCAATCTGCATACCATGTCACCCTGATTTGATGACTGAAATCCTTTCGGTTGTTCAATATAGACCTCTTATTCCAACTCTCCATTTAAGAAAGTAGACTTCACATCCATTTGGTAAACCTTGAAATCTTTGTAGGCTGCAAAGGCCAAAAACATCATTATTGCTTCAATCCTTGCCACTGGAGTAAAAGTTTCTTCAAAGTCTATTCCTTCAATTTGAGTGTATCCTTTGCATACAAACCTTGCTTTATTTCTTACCACTTCACCATTCTCATTCATCTTGTAATACCCACTTTGTGCCAATAACATTCTTATTTGTTGGTCTGGGAACAAGATCCCAAGTCTGATTCTTCTCTATCTGCATCAATTCCTCTTCCATAGCCTTTTCCCAATTTTCATCTTTGCAAGCCTCATCCACAGTTTTAGGTTCAATCTTGGAGATCAGATAGAAATTTACTTGTTCCTTTACAGCTTTTCTTCTGGTTAAGATCCCTTTGCTCTTATATCCTATGATTTGGTCTTTACAATGACTGAGTCTTACATACCTTGGAGTTTTGGTAGCACTAACCAGAGCTTGTTCTTCTTCATCTAAGCTATCTTCATGCTGCACCACTTCTGAAACATCTGGTTCATTTGATTCATATCCACTTGATTCTGAATACCTTTCCTTACATTCATCAACTTTAACATTTGCACTTTCAATGATCTTATTCAGCCTCTTATTATAGCACCGGTAGGCCTTGCTCTTAGTGGAGTAACCAAGGAAGATTCCTTCATCACATCTAGCATCAAACTTGCCTAAATCTTCTTCTCTTTTGATATAACATTTGCTACCAAAAACTTTGAAAAATTTCACAATAGGAACTTTACCATGCCACAATTCATAAGGAGTCTTAGAACTATTACCTTTTACTTGGACTATGTTTAGGATATATACAGTGATGTGAATTGCCTCTCTCCAATATGTTTCTAGAAGATCAGCTTCCTTCATCATGGTTCTAGCAGCTTCTTGAACTATTCTATTTTTCCTTTCAACAACTCCATTTTGTTGTGGAATTCTAGGTGTAGATAGCTGTCTCTTTATTCCATATTCTTCATAAAAGAAATTGAATGAATTCATTTGATGTGAACTCTCCTCCTCTATCTGACCTTAGGCATTTGATTTTCAAATCCATCTCATTTTCAACCATTGCCTTAAATGCCTTGAACTTATCTAGAGCTTCAGCTTTTTCTTTCAAAAAGGTGACCCAAGTCATTCTAGAATAATCATCAATAAGCAACATGAAATACCTGTCTCCTTGCAAACTTCTTACTCTAGTAGGCCCACACAAATCTGTATGCCCTAGATCAAGTAGTCCTCCAACTGATTGGTCCTTACTTTTGAAATGTGTTCTTGTTTGTTTCCCAAATTAACACTCCTTGCAAATAGGATTAGTAGGATTCACAAGCTTAGGCAAATCTCTAATAGCCTATAGAGTACTTATCTTCATAATATTATCAAAATTTATGTGACACAACCTTCTATGTAATAACTAACTCTCATCAGTCTGAGCCAACAAGCAATAGCTATTAGTTCCTTTCAAGTGATAGATATTACCTCTGGTCTTCTTACCAGTTGCAATGATTGTTCTGGATCTTTCCCTGATCTTGCATCCATTGTCCTTGAAGCTTAAATCATAGCCCTTGTCACACATCTGACCCACACTCAAAAGATTGTTCTTTAATCCTTTCACATACAAGATATCTTGAGTATTATGCTTTCCATCAAAAGAGATAGATCCTTTTCCACAAATCTTACCAGTTGTATCATTTCCAAACCTAACCAGTCCACCATCATATCTTTCCAAACTCACAAACTTACTTTTGTCAGCAGTCATGTGGTGAGAGCATCCACTATCAATAACCCATTCATCCTTGTCCTTAATGACCTGAGAAGCCAAAGCACTTTCCACTGGTTTTTCTTCCTTCACATAGCTAGTAGAATTAGTAGACACAAAATATTCCTTAATAGCAATAAACTAGCATTCATTTCTAGAAGTACTAGCATTATCTGGTTCATAATTATCTAATACTCCTTCATCATCATCATCATCATCAAAATCTTCAACATAATAACACTTCTTTTGGGTCTTAGGCCTGTTCTCATATCTTTTTCTATTTCTTTCAATTCTTTCAGGACATCTGGAAGAAAAATGACCTACTTTACCACAAGAAAAACATTTGAAAGGTAATTTGCATTTATACTTACCGAACCCTCTTTGCAATCTATCCACAAAGTTGGCTTAAATTTCATCAAACTACTTATACTTTTCTGATCTGGAAATTCTTCTAGGAGTACTAGCTTTGGAGGTCATCTCAACTTTCAGCAGATCATCACCAAACTCTCTCATTTCAAAGGCAGTAAGCTTACCAAGCTACTGATCCCTATCAACTTCTTTTACTTGCATGAATTCTTCAATTGCAGCTACCTTGTGACAGTAGGACTTGGGCAGAGATTTGAGAATTTTCATCACAATTTCCTTATCGTCGAGAGTCCCCCCCATGGCTTTTATCCCTATGACAAGTTCATCAACTCTTTGCATAAAGGCTGATAGGTTTTCATCTTTATTCATCTTCAAACTTTCATAATTCACTTTCAGACTTTGTAACTTGGCTTCCTTCACAGAATCATCTCCTTCATATAGATTTTTCAACTTTTCCCATACCTCATTTGTAGTTTCAAAATCCACAATTTTCATTAGTATTGAGTTAGTCAATGAGCTTAGCAGAACATCTTTTGCCTTGACATCCATCTCATATTCTTTGATTTCATCTTCAGTCATCAGACCATTTTGAGGCATGGTGTATTGTGTTTCTGTAGCTTTCCATACTTGTAACCAAGACAAAGAAGATGGTTTTTCATCTAAGCCTTCTAGAGAGCATAATTTGTTCCATCAAAATGTGGCACTTCCTTCTTGTAAGACATTTTGGATCTTCCTCAAGCTGTTAAAATTTCTTCAGAGGAAGTTGGCTTTGATACCAATTGTTGATATGCACCGGACAACTGAGAGGGGGGGTGAATCAGTTGTTTCAAAAACTTAAACACTTCTGTAATTTAAACATAATCACTTATCCACAATTATTATGTTTTGACAATGAATGCATGAAATCAAAAACTTAACCACATATACAACATCAAACACAAGAGACACCAGATTTTACATGGAAAACCCCAAGGTGGGGAAAAACCATGGAGAGTATTAGCTCTCAATATATATTGCAATCTTGAAATAATGATGTTTAGGCTTGGTCACTCCACGAGCCTAAACACACTGGCTCACTACCATGAAGAACAACTAGGTCTAGCAGGCTCACTACCTCAACCCTAAACCTAGCAAGATTACAGCAAGGGCTGTTAAACCCTGAGGGGTGTTAAACCCTATTGGTGGCTCACTGCCACGATCAACACCTTTTTATGTATGTGATTAAAGTACAACAATTCCTCTGCTCTGCCTCTTCTCTGCTCTACCTCTTCTCTAATCTACCTCTTCTGTACTCTGCCTTTTTAGACCTTTCTTCTTATCTTTCCATCTTTGCTCAAGGACATCTTTTTCACGACTCAACTACAAATATTTATACACTTCAACAACCTTGGAATGATCATCAAGGTCAACATTACAATCATCAACCATTGGAACAATCTCCAAGGTTGGTATTACAAACATTTACAAAATACGTCTTAACCTATTACATCATTATGAAAAGGGGATGGTGTACGTGGATCATGCCATGCCTTAGCTGGGACTCAAACACAATCTTCCACGCTTTATAATGCTTCCACAATCTTCTAGAGATCTCCGCAATCACTAGGATTATCCAGGTCAGCCAAAACTAGTTTCACAATATGCTATCCAGTAATAATCTTCAAACACCTTCAAAATTCTTCCACGCTAACAAATGTAATGATAGGAACATGATCAAGAGACATCCACAAGCACGTTGTAATCATTAGGAGCAACCGCATAAACCTTAGCCACTTTAACAATAGGATCTTCACACCGGAACACATGAACTTCACTATCTTCAACTATCATAAAAGAAAGATAGCTTGTGGACCACCAGAACATGAACCGCTACAATTTTAGGCACTTATCATCATCTCAGACTTCCCTCTAGAACTGCAAAACAAAATACTTTATTGCGGAGCAGAATACTTTCTCCCTGTCCCAACTGAACTTACAAAAAAGGTAGGTTTTACTCTAGTGAATGCACCTCTCTCAATTCTTCACACCAGAGGCTCAAACTCAAAATTTAGCATCTTCAGACATTCCTTTAAGTGACTTTCAATCCGCAGATCAAGATCTTCATTCAACAAGAAATATGGAGCAATCTACCGGATTGTTCTTTCAACATACAACTCACTATCTATACTGCACTTTATTGTAACTCAATTGTTTCTTCTAGAGAGGCTAATTTTCTCAATATCCTCAACATACAAAGCTTCTAAACAAGTAATAGAATAAGATAGAGTTGACACCAATGACAACAAAGATATGTTGACATCAATGACAACACCGATTAAGCACATACTTTCAACAGGAGGGGTTATTTTACCAACGAGATTGAGCCCCCACTATGAAAAGGGACAAGGAGTTGTTATTGGATGCAAATCTTGAGATGACACGTGAATAAGATCACCATGTCATTGACATTGTAAGCATTTCTTAGCAAATTGATAGACATCTTGTTCCATAGTAGGCCAGTAGTATCCTATTCTCAACAACTTATTTGCAAAGGTAGGACCACTAGAACGTGTGCCACAAATTCCCTCATGTACCTGATGTAAGGCAATTTGGGCTTATTCTAAGTTTAGGCACCTAAGAAGAGTACCTTTGAGACTCCTTTGATATAGTGTATTTCCCAGGATGGTAAAGTGGGATGAGCAGCGAATGAAGGTTTTTCTTTGGTTGGTGGACAGGTTTGGTGGAAGGGATTGGTCATGGAGGTAGGCATAAATGTCTTGATACCAAGGGGAAGCAGGTCCAACTATTTCATAGACTAGTTCAAAATCTAGGGTATGATATGTAGGGATAAAGAGTTGTTCCACAAGAAACTCACATCATTGGTTATTGGGTGGCATGTCAATGAGTGAGCCAATAGTTTCCATGGCATATGTAGCTCTGTTGTTTAGTCGAGGCACTTGTTCAAACTGAATCTCAGAGAAATACTTTTTAAGGTCATCAACTCTTTGCTTATAGGGAATTATCTTGTCATCCTTGGTTTGAAACTCATCATTAGCTTGTTTGATAACCAACAGGGAATCTCCATACACATGTAATATGTCAACCTTCCATTGAATAGTCATTTTCAGGCCTATAATTAGAGCTTCATACTTGGCAATGTTATTTGTGCATGCAAATGCAATCTTATATGGCTTAGGGATGCAATCACCTTGAGGGGTGATAAAGAGAATTCCTTCTCTGAACCCATGAGAAGTGAATGAACCTTCAAAGTACAGTTTCCAATGTGTTGATGGGATGATTGAGCATATAGATTCATCTGGGAATTCTGAAGTAAGTGGATGATCTGAATGAATAGTGTGGCAGAATGTGAAGTGTAAATTTGCATACAAAGATAAATCAAATAGAATAAAATTAACAACAAATCATACCTTCCTTCACATTTGAATTTGACCTCACCGATGAAGTGTATTGAAGTGCACCCAAACTCTAATGGATTTGCTCCTTCGATCTTTGTGAATATGTGGATTACTCAACTCAATAGCATAATTTTGATCTCCCAAAATGAATTATATGCAACAGCGTGAGTTTAAAAAATGAGAGATGTTTGTGAGAGCTAGAAGAAGTTTTATTTATAGATGTCCAGAAATGAAGATCAATAGTGGAAAATGATTGAAGCGATCAACGGTTGAAATTGAATGAGATAATTAGATAGATGATAGAGTGACAAGTGTCCTTTTCCTCTCATGAATTAGGGGAGTTAATAGGTTTGATTAGTGAGTTGACCAAATTGATTGATTCATTAACTGAATCGATTGATTAGTCAAGTGTCTACACTTCCCATTTGTATTGTTGATCCATGCAATACATTCTGAGAAAGTATTCTACAATCTAATTCACCTACTCTATCTATCCATCTACTTGTAGATGGTAAGTTGTGTTGAAGTTAAGATGACTCCCCAAGGCAGCATTCAAAGTTCTATAGAACCTAGATTTCACATACAGGTATCCCAGTTTGATATAATTGTTTCGAGAACCCCATGCAATCTAAATATTTCCTGAACAAATATCTTGGCTAAGGTCAGAGAACCATCATTAAGACTCTCAGTCCAATAAAATGTGCTAGGTCTTCGTAAGTTTTTCAGCAACCACCAAGATAACATCATACTTATTTTTTGACATTGGTAAACCCTGAATAAAGTCCATATTTATTACTTGCCACTTGTACTCAGGGATATCATGGGGATACAAAAGTACTGCTGGGTGAACATGCTTTTCCTTAATCCTTTGACATTCTAAACACTGTGCCACAAACTTAGTCACATCCTTCTTAAGCCCGGGCCAAAAATATAGGTTTTAAATCTGTCATCATTTTATTCACACCTGGATGTCCTGAGTAAGGCACATTATGTGCCTCTTCAAGTACCAATTTTATCAATTTCCCAATGTTTGGAGCATACATCCTTCCTTGATATATTAATATTCTTTCTGTATCAAACAAGTATCCAACAAAATGGTGAACTAATAAATCTTTTTCAAGAGATAATTTTACCATTAGATAATGCTCATCTTCTTGAAGTTTACTAAGTACCTGTTGCCTAAAAGTAAATTGAATTATCACAACAACTGAAATATGTCTCTGTCGGCTGAGAGTATTTGCCACCCTATTTTCTTTTCCCTTAATATACTCAATCTCAAAATCATACTCACTGAGGAACTCCAACCAACTTCTTTGTTGATCATTAAGGTATGGTTGGGTGAAAATGTACTTAAGTCCCAAATGATTAGTCTTCAATTCAAAAGGCTTTCCTAAGAGGAAATGTTTCCACATCTGTAATCCATGAACAATGGCTACCAACTCTAAGTCATGAGGAGCATAGTTATGCTCATACTGCTTCAAATTTCTTAATACATAAGCTACCACCTTCCCATTCTGCATAAGCACTCCCCCTAAGCCTTCTCCTGAAGCATCTATTATGACAGTGAGTTGTTCATTAGGATCAGGTATGAGATCAAGATCGGGGCAGTTGTGAACTTTTGTTTAAGGTTTGAAAGGATTGCTCACACTTTTCTGTCCATTCAAATAAATTTCCTTTTCTTTGGAGTGACTTGTAATAGGATTTACAATCCTAGAAAACCCTTCAACAAACCTTCTGTAATATCCGGTAGTCCCATGAAATTGTAGACTTCTGAAACATTCTGAGGGGTGGACCAATCCACTATTTCCTTAATCTTTTCTAGATCTACTGAGACTTCATCGACTGAAATGATATGTCCTAGATACACTTGTCCAAAGCTTACCAAAAAGTTGATGTTCTCTCAACCACTGTAATACTATCCTCAAATGTCTTTTGTGCTCATCTAATTTAGAATAGATCAAAATATCATCAAGGAAAACCAAAATAAATGCATCTAAATAATCATTGAACACATTGTTCATTAGGTTCATGAAGGTTGCGGGGGCATTGGTTAACCCGAAATTCACAATAGTAAACTCATAGTGACCATAGCGGGCCCTGAAGGTTGTTTCAGATACATCCTCCTCCTTAATTCTCAATTGGTTGTAACCTGACTTAAGGACAATATTTGAAAACATTGTTGCTCCTTTTATTTGATCAAAGAGGTCATCAATTCTTGGGAGAGGGTACCTATTCTTTATGGTTGCCTTATTAAATATTCTATAATCAATACCTAAACGAAGAGTTCCATCTTTCTTTTTAACAAAGATAATAGCTACTCCCCAAGGTGACACACTAGGCCTAATCACACCTTTATCAAAAAGTTCCTGGAGTTGGATTTTCAACTAATACAATTCTAAGGTGGTCATCCTATAAGGATCCTTTGACTATGGCTCAGTTCTAGGTAATAGTTCTATAGAAAATTCAAACTCCCTTTTTGGAGGTAAGCCTAGCAATTCTTTAGGAAAAACATCCCTGAATTCTTAGAGGATAAGATAGTCTTCAGTGGTTGGCTTTTTTTACTATCCATATCATTAATTTGAATAGAAAATAAGATACATCCCTTTCTTTGGTCCTTTTTAAGTTGCATGGATGAAATATGTCTAAGTTTCAAAGGTTTTTGAGCACCTTAAATCTAGGCAGGTCTACCCAGGTCATCAAGACAAGTTACTATTTTATCTTGACAATTTACTATAGACTTGTGCTCAGACAACCACAACATGTACTGCATTGCAGGAAAGAATTTTTTTATTCTCATAATAATTTAATTGATCTTCCTCCAAACATAAGAACTAACTTTATAATAAAAGAGAAGAACTAACTTTCCCGTATAACTTTTTATGCAACCAGCAATATATAAAAAACAAAGTCCATGAGAAAGATTAAACAAGAAGTAATCTCAAATAATAAAGAGTCTTGAATTAACAAATTATAAAAAATTATAGGATAGTTATGAAACTGCTTCATTGTCTTCATCCTTTGTTGCATCAGATCCTTCTGGTTCATTCGAGGTCTTCTTTTCCACTTCACCATCTACTTTCTGGGATGCATTTAACTTGGTCTAAAGGACTTTAAATTTCCTTAGGATTAAGAGAACATTATTAGTATTAGGAATTTTTGTAATTGCTAGTCTTATTCTCCACTTCTGCAATATACTACTAATCTCCACATATTTTCTTTCCATCTCAACAACATCTTTCTTGAAATTGGATAAGTAAGTAGACACATTTCTGAGCCATTTTATAGCATTCCCTTTGGCACCTTCTTGCACTTTCAACTCTTTGGATAGCAGACCCTTAAAGGCTTGCTTGATAGCATCTAGTTCCAACATATTGGACTCAGTCTCGTCAAAAAGATCAACTCCTAAGGATCCACAAGCACTCCAGAGATCAAATAAGTAGGATCTATTATTCTTGGCTAGGTTCTTCAAGTAATTTGTGCATTGTTTCTCCATGTACAATTTCTAGTCCATGGTAGCTAACCATTTTTCTAACTCATTATCTTCAGGTTTATCAATGACTTTTTCTGCAACAAGAATACTAGAATCCAATTTAGCCATAGCAGCAATGTTATTCTTAGATACACTCAACATAGCCTCATCTTTCTTGATTGTCTTCAAATCATTCAGAATCTCTTTTTTCTTATTAAAAAATCTTACCATAAAGAGTAAAAACATCATGAATAAAGAGGAGGCTATCAACTATTAGTTTTTCAACCCATTCTTTTATTGCATTCCCAAGATATTTATACTTATTTATTTGATCAAACACTTCAAAGGTCATGCCCTTAAGAATGTTAGTAGTGGCATCCAATGGATAGGAGGTAGTGTCAACAATAGATTTAATGTATGAGGTTAAAATGTTCACCTGATCCTCCAAGAATAGACATTAGATTTCCACAGCCCATGATAATATGTTCTTGAGAGCTTCAGGATTTAACTATGTGTAATTTTTTTAACTCAACATTTTGAATCACACTCCATGTGATTTGAAATGTTGAGTTAAAAAACTTACACACAGTTAAATCCTGAAGCTCTCAAGAACATATGATCCTCCAAGATTTCATTTTCCTTCTTATCTTCTAAACTATTTGCTAAAATGTACACAGATAATTTAGCATTGTAAATATCACCTTGCACAGAAGGTGGTCCCAAGTCTATAGTACTCACATGGAAGTCATCAACAAATATGTCTTTCATCTCCTTGTCTACCATGGGCGCTGCTATCTCCACATACTGGTGTTTGGAAACTGGGTCCACCATTAATCTGGACATTCTTTTAGCCTTCTTTGGGGTAGATTCTATCTTCAAGAGCCTAGCTACTGCATCAAACTCTATGTCAATAATCTGAGAGTACCTCCTTTTGTTTCCAACTTCTATTGTTAACCAAGATGGGTGGTTGTCACAGAGCAACTACCTATATCCTTTTGGGAATCCTTATCTGGCTTAGGATTACCATCCACTATTGGCTTCTATTGAGGAGGAGGGGGAGTTTGAAATGATCCATCCTAAGAAATATGAGGAGAAGTTTCACTTTGCTTTGCATTTAATGTGGCTTCCTCATCTTCCCCACTCTGTAGTTCCTGTTGTTGTGCCCCTGATATCTTGTCTGCCTATGGGTTAAGGCACTTCTCGATCTTTTGTTTCTTCTTGGTCATTTGAAGTTTTTCTCCATCTGAATCTTTCGAACTTGCCTTCTTTTTGGTTCCATCTACCCAACTTTGTCCTGCAATTGGAGAATGTAACATGGTATCTTGAACATAAGAAGGGTTGCCATGATCAGGAGTACTTACAGAAACATGTTTTCATGCCCAAGATATAACACTTGAGCATGAACCACAAAACATAGATTAATTTCTTTCTAAAATACCAATTTTAACTCTAGTTCCAAAATAGTAAAAACCATATCACTAAATTTTAATTGATATACCATATGCACAACCAAAATTTAATACATTTTTACATTAGACATAAGTTTTGTATATATGAAAATCAAGATTTAAACATTTCTAATACAATTATACACAACTACAATAAGCGCCATATGATCATCCATTCACAAGGTGGGAAAACACTTTCTTAGCATCAGTACCCTGCATAGGTAACAATCTTGAATCTACACAACTAAATTTCAAAATTAGTTCCGTAAAGTCAATAAATAAACATATTAGATGTCAATGCACAAGATAACAAGACTACAGTCCCTAAGGGCTAGATCTAATGTCTTGGGGGCTCATCCATGATGGCCCTGCCTACGTATGTGTAGCATAGAGACTTTGTAGTTTGGGGTAACTAGTCTTGCAACCATAAGGTTGAATTAGATACATTAACTCATAAGGGATCTAGTTCATCACCAAAATATTTTCTAGAGTCAATAAATCAATTAATATACATATCCCTATTGTTCTCAAGTTTTAAATATACCATATGATGACTAAATCATTCAAGTTTTAAAGAGTGCATGCAACAATTAAATTTATAAATAATCCCTAAAAGGGTATAATAAGGAAGTTATAACAACAACAAAAACATTCCAACCATTCTCTTGGATAAAATGCATAAATTTCTATAGGCAATTACTTAGATTGTAATAAATGATAAAGTCTATCAACATTATGAAATTATTATCTTATATTCAAGTTCAAAATAAAGTAATTTATAGCACTATTACATAATATACATTTTATCAATAACAAACTCATAAACCCTTATTGACACCTTACTAATGCATATAGTATCTACTCACTTAGAATAAATGAAAGAACATCCTTCACACATACTAAATTAAAGACGACTAATCTTAAATTACAAAACTATACTACTCCATATGATTAATACATCTCATACAACAATGGTACTTTTCTACAATGTCAAGTACATGTATCTTAATTATCATTACAAGGTTAAGGTATAATATCATGTATCCCAAAGTACGTGTATTCCAAATCACCTTAACCAATTATGTCATCACATAATAATTGGTTTAAAGGCAACTAGCAAACTAACCATAGACATACCTTAGGTTTCATGATGGAATAAATTATGTGATGAATGGTATAAGGATCACTTAAATCATAATATTACTAAGAATCAAATTTGAATGCTTATGATTTTTGTTTTTAAAACAAGACCTATAAAATAATTTAAACTCCTTAAAGTACAACCTAACTACTGTTGATCCTTCAAAATCCAATACAACTAAATAATCCAACAAATTCCTAGTTCAAAGATTTAATACAAACAATAATGAGATCTTCCTATTATTATTTTTTCAAACTCAAAATCTACCTCTTAACATTGTTACCAACACAAGCACACAATAATACCAAACATAATATAAATAATGTATTAAAAAGGAAATGTATTTATATAAATTAAGTTAGTCTCCTATCCAATCTCAAACTTAATTCAATGAATAGAAATAAATTTAAGAATAAGAATAAAATGAAAGAATTGAATAGAAATAGCCTTGACATGAAAAACCACCCAGTAGTAAATCTATCATAGCTTTCATATTTATTAGTGGAATTCTAAAATTCAAGATGTTTTGGAAAGGTAAGACTAAGGGAAATAAAACCCAGAAATAAATTAGAAAAATTATGTAAGATGAGGGGGTAGTATTTACTGCAATCAACCTTTTCCCTCAAATCCAGATTTAAGTACCCAAACTTGATCATGAATTGAGAATGATTTAATTACTCAAAAGTATTCCCTATATTATAATGAATGATGGAAATACTAAAAGATCAGAGATCTATTATTTTTCTTAAATTTTGACTTTCAAATAACTAAACTATATATATATGATCTAATAATTGTTCTTATAAACTAATTGTAATGCCCCATCATGTAACCCTAGAGAGTTAGGCTAACAAAAGTAAAATTCCAGGAATAAATTTTT
The DNA here is from genome assembly GCA_027924645.1 of Cunninghamia lanceolata. Lineage (NCBI taxonomy): Eukaryota > Viridiplantae > Streptophyta > Pinopsida > Cupressales > Cupressaceae > Cunninghamia > Cunninghamia lanceolata. The sequence goes on from BSBN01000076.1 coordinate 4,296,539, forward strand.
TTTTTTTAAAGCAAGATAGTGCAAAACCTAAACCAAATATACCTTAATACACAACATAAAGGCAATTTCTCTTCTAACAACTCTAGGGAAACACAACTGCATTAGTGAATAGAAAATTAAAACCACACAAGTGAAATACATTATACTTCTTCTACAGATAAGATCAACTTTTACATTAGCAAGATAGATAATATACAAAGTTACAATACAAGATTACAAGACCGACCACGTCGGTTTACAAAAGAATGCATAAGAAAGTATATGACACCACCGAAGGTAGGAAGCAACTGGAACTGGAACACCTCTGTGCAGAACTCAAACCGCATCTCCAAAAAGGCCAATGGATAGCTCTACCTCCCAACCATGTGGAACCCTGAGGTCCACCCCTTCAAGCTAGGAGATAACAATGAGGATTCCACTAAGCCAAGAAACAACATCCAAAAAATAAAAGAACAACAACTGACATGACACATTCAACCAAATCAACAAAACTGCACAAGACAAGACATCACTCCAGAGGCACCACCAAGAAATAATAGAACTCCATAAGGAAAGTGTCATCGCATAGTCCTAACATGGGTTACCCAGGCTATCTATCCCCAGAAGCCGGCCCCCATCTATGGTTACCCTGGCAGCCTCTCTCTAGGCATCAGCCCCATAGGGTGACACATGCGGAGCCGACAGGTCCTCTCATGGAGACAAGGAGATCAGCCTTGCCAACCAGGCCTTCTCATCCCATCCTTAGCCTGTGAGAGCACTCAAGGCATGGGTGAGGTCTATTACTTATCTTGTTAAATGTTTTAATACCCCAACCCTCTTGATTAAGTTATTAAGTTTTCCACATGCTTACAACTTCCATGGGGTTACCCAGGCGACCTCTCACTAGGCACCGGCCCCACCATGAAAGCCACTCCCTTAGCATTCTCAGGTCAAACATACATACCACAACATGGAGGTAAGAGTCACCAATCAGATCCGAACCATAACTTACACCATTCACTAGGCCACAACAATAAATCCTTATACTCTCTTCAAAATTGAAGCAATACCGTCAAGAACCAAGTATTGTATCCAAGAGACCATTTCCCATTCAAATCAAGGTACGAAAATCCAGGTATCCCATAACATCGTCATGCCACCATCAGGACCAAAGATCAATACACCTCACCTCTGGAGTTAGGTACAACCAAAGATTAAGAAACCATAAATAGACAAGGACAACACTTCTATACTGACAACAAGTGGCCATGACATCATACAAGATTCACACTTTACAATTAACCAAAACATAGACCAAACTCCATCCCAAAGTAACATAGTCATCCAATACAAACATGAAGATACAACATGGAGGGCATTCCAGCATACAGAAACCAATGAACTCCTAATTCAATAAAGAAAACAACTTAAGAGATTTAACTATCTTAATTTCTAATAACAACTTTAACCACAAACATATTTCCTTAAGAACATAAATTACCATCTTTTATTAGGCAACTACAACTTCGAAGCAAAATGACTATAAGCCCTTATGATTCAACTATAAACATGAGTCACTAGAAAACATTTACTATTTCCAACAACTTCTTAAAACCTTCACAAACGATATTAATTCTTTGCCCATAAGACAATTAACTATCTATCATGCTAAACCTTAATTCAAGCCTTTATAGTTTTCTATAAGCTAACTTATATGCTTTAAAATTGCGACTTATAAATCTCAAGGAATAATGAAACAAAAGACGAAGAGTCATGATATGGACATCTTAGCTAAATCAACACACAACGAGCAACTATAATCTAGTTCCATTACTAAGCAATCCCAAGGTAGAAGTTCTTTAATTCTACTTGATAAAACCGGAACATGATTCTTGATTTAATCAAATAAAGTATCTAATTTAATATGCTTTAATTTAAACTTACTAGATCTCCTTTTATCCAATGTGCAAATGTAAGAAACCCTAGTTCTATAACCTAATGATTATCCATAATTACAGACAACAATAAAATACACCTATATTCTTGATAAGCGTACACCTATATGTTACCAACCATAATTTCAAATAAACTTCTTTAAGCATCAATAATTGATCTAAACATAAATCACTAATAAACATTTTCAACTTCAAATACTTGAAACTTATAAACTTTCCTAACTTATGTACTGTCAAGCATAGTACCTAAGTAAAAAAAAACAATCTCAATACCCCCAAACCAGCCAATTGCCAAACAAGACCATAATTGAAAACAATCTTGTCATAACTCTAATGAGGAAATAATCCGCCGATCTAACAAAGCTTTAACTCTCATCGGAAAGGAATGATTTAACATATACTCTGATATTGACATGGCTTCACCTTGGAATTCTAGTTCCCTAGGCTAGTATGAACAAATTACTTTTAATGATTATACTACTAATTCATAAACAAAATTACGCATTTATAAATGCCCTTAAATGTAACTTACCAAATACCATTTCAATTCAAAATACTAAAACATATAAACATTTTCCTAACATTTTACCAATTAACAATTGTAATATGAACAACTCTAAGAATAAGATATAAGACTATATTCGCTTAAGATACTATCCACATAAACTATCTTCCACAACTACCAATATGAACCTTTACTATTCTTACAAGCCTTCACTACAAACTCTGACCGATTACTAAACCAGACATAAAACACAATTAATTCAACCAGACAACATAACCCCATTATCAGATTTAATGATAGAATATCATGACATTAACAACTAATTATGACATTATACTAACATACATCTGAAATTATAAAACCACTATGCACAATTTGACTTAAAACCTAAATTCAAGACATTACTAATATCCAGAATCATTAATGCAACTTGGATTAGGAGGATAAATGTACATAAGATATTCGATGCACTCCCGGATTCAATCATGAACACAACTTATGAGGATAAACAACAATATATAAGAAAATTCAAGTTCATGACAAAATATCAATTAACACAACGATCTCCCAAATGGCAATTTACACCTCAAGGACTAAATGACACCAGGACGGGGAACCATAATCCCAAAACTAATCCAGAATCAAGAAGTCATAAGTTAAGTCCTTCACCAAACAATCCCAAGATACACACTTAAATGCCACATATTAGAATCAACACAATTCCTTGTTTTCCAAAATAAAAGTATCTAGATGATATTCCCAATATATGAAATGTGAATTAAAGTATTACAAGCCTGACTATCAACATTAATATTTGACATGGTAATTAATACCTGATTAGTGCACTATTATTACCTCAAGAAACAAGAAACATTAACACAATCTACTCTAAATTTCACAAAGACAACTAAACATATAAAATATACTTTCCCCCAATATGATTACTACCTACAATTTAATAAAGAAAACAACTAGAAGAAGGTATATTTTCCCATTATAGTTTCTAATGATTACCAAAAGAAAGCACACCTATCACTATGATTTCCTTTTAATTAAACCTACTAACTAGCATATCTCAATGACAAATCATCATAAACCCTAAATAGTATAACCTACCATTAAGATTTATCACTTACCAACTCTTATAAAGCCTCCATAAGAAATTATTTACAAAAAACATAAATTTCTAATGAATCTTTTAAGACACGGTCCCAAACAAGTACTATGAACATAATTCATTTTCCTAATCGAAAGCCAAATTCAACTTTCAAAACTTACACACCAAGACCAACCTAAGGGCATGGACCACTATCTATCGGCTACCACAAAAGAGTCTAATACTCATATCAAAGATGAGACGCATAAACTCCCCATTCGCATGGATGCCAATGGTTCGACTAACCATGAAACCTAGGCAAGCCACTCGAAATAAAGGTATACAATACTACCACTGCCGACTTCACACTGCACCACTACGACTGCAGTGATATAATACTAACGACCCCGACCACATCTGCCATTCAACCAGAACAAGCAATTTATCAACACAAAGAGTCGACCACTAAGGTTCCATCTAGGAGACCACACTAAACTCACAATTTCTATCTTGAACACAGGTTAGATCTGCAAGGTTAACTGGCCGATTAGCTAAGGAAGTGGGAACGGTTAATTGAAGAACAAAATGTCCCCATTCTCATGCTATTTATGCAGGAAAGCGTTGGGCTTAAAAAAAACATAATTTTCTCTCTGTGCTATATCTTATCCACAAAAAATTTTGTCCAATAATGGCATAGTGCAAAGATCAAAGGAATATTTGTGTTACATTTTGATTCTATACTTATTCTTCTCTTTACAGATATGAATTTTGATTCTACATGATGCTGAGCAAGAAAACGAAAGGATAAATGGCGTGAAAATTATTTATAGTCTAAAAAGAAATTCAGTTGGTGTGAATGCAAAGCGTTCTTTAGGTAGATCGAGGAGAAAATTATTTTTGTCCATTGGTATGCCCCACTTTGTCTGTAGAAATGCATAACCACCATAATATACACAGGGCTCAAAATATACGCTAGTTATAAAAAAAATGGATCTGGGGTCAAAATAATGAAGAGATTTCTCTATATATGCATGCTCTTTTAATTGCAGAGACAAGTTGGAAACCGTATGTAGATACACCGGTATGATAATGAACATCACTTAAAAACATTAAGACCCTACACTCTATCCTTAAAAGCAGACAACTAGGAAAATAATCCCTTACTCCAAGAGTTTGAGATCCTACAAGCCCGATACGAAATATCGACTAACAATTCTATTCTAAAAAAAATATGCAATTGGGAGTACAACATAATCTGAAAGAAAAATGGCATAGACAATAAGGTTGCCTATATCGAAAACTTGAGAGCTACTAAAATCAATATGGAGACACTTTTATCGCCGCTGACAGTAAGAAGTGGACTCTCTGTTCTAGTACTAAAAAGATGGCAAAAAGGGCAGTTTTCTACCAGCTAAATGCATTTGTGGGAAACTTTCCAAAACAGAGACGTCTAAAAGAAAGGAATTGTCCAGTTTCCAAAAGCAACATTATAACTTCTAGGCAAAGGAATGGCATGAGGTTCGGCATCAGGATTGATTGTGGTTAATTTGCTAGGAAAAGAAGTGTGCTGAGGAGGATAAGGACCGTCGCTGAGGAAAGGCAGTGAACTGAGAAAGGCTTCACACTTAGAGAACCATTAGGCAAAGACTGGTTCAGGATCAGCGAAGCTACAACGAGCAGATTTAGCATTGAAGAACCCCTTGATCGCTCCTAGGTATGCAAGGGGACGACTGGCAATCTAGACCAGTTTGCTAAGAGAAAAGGTTGAACTTGGCAGTAGTTAAATCATCTTGTTGCTTAAGAGTTACTGACAAATCACCCATTCCAAAGTGATTAATAGGGGACAAGGCAAAACACTAGAAGAGTTGAATAGGTAATCATTTCATGGAAGGCACGAGGCCAGAGGAGCTTTGAGAGATGGTTTCCAGAGATTCAAAAGTCCAAAGCAGGAGTAAGCTCAGGAGGATAGTATTTGTTTCGTCTTCCCGAAACCAGATGTAGGACCCAAGAGCCGATGAAGAAAAGATAGAAGGTTACATTATTGACTCATTTGCATGGAATTTTAAGCCTATACTCAAAGGTATCAAAGATATACTGATCAAAAGATAGCAGAATTTCTGTGAGATGAGCTCAAATAAAAACATAAACAGAGATAAGAAAATGTTACCTTCATCCTCCAAAACCAAGTGGCGACCAAAGAGTTGATCACACCAGAAGAATACAGAGATATAGAGATTCCAATCTAGATTTCAGTTCCACCACCAAATTTCTCTGTTCTTCTCTTTCCAATTTTCCCCCTCTTAACCAGATTGATTCAACTCTAGAAAAAGATGCAGACATGCAACCGTTACCCAACCAACCCACTCCTCCGAGAAATTCAACAATTTACTATATCAAGAGATTCCAAATCTTCCAATATCAATTTGACAACTCAAGGCATTAATTTCGCATAACAAAATTTATTCTTAACCAATACAATACTAATTGCCGGTAAACACAACTCAAGAACCAATTACTCTCAAGAAACAATTACTCTTGCAAAGCAGATAATTAATTCTAGACTATTATAAAATTGAACCAAGGTGTCCAACCCAGTTCTAAGAAAAACAATTATTATCCAATAACTTACTAGAGACATTATTATTTAATAATAAATCAATAAAGTATTATCTAACTTCACATGAGAATAAATTTACACACTCAACTATCCACCACAACACTAGATTACCAACCTACAAGGCAAAGGACCAAGAGACACAACACGACTCGAGACCACAACAGAAGACAAGAACCGACCTAGTGGAATAGACCTCGTGTTATCTCCCATCACTGATACCCATTGGAGTAAGAACCCGCTCGAACCTGCTATATCAGGTGGAGTCGAGGTTCGGTACTTGTAGCCTGTGTTTAAACAATTGGTTGTAAATAATCAAATACATATATGTCTACACATAGAGAGTTAGGGAATCGTGGTGCAGCAGGGTACTCGAAGCGAGTAATACTACACCGTCTCCGCTCTTGAAACAATATCATAACAACTTTTATCTGAATTTAAATACCATAAATCAAATAACACATGATGATATTATTTCACATCATAACTGGAATAATAGTAGTGCCATCATGAACTCTTAACACATCTAATTATATCAGTCAACCATAGTTCATTAACATAAACATAAATCATAACCTACTAAACAACTGTCTCAGAACTAATTCAATGTAATGAACGACTAACAACTGTCACCAGTTGATAGAGAGCAGTGCAGAACCACCGCTATCACAAGCCAACGACGAGGGGGCATTACACTAATCAACATAAGGGTTTAATTTGACCTTCTTGCACTACAAGTATATTCTTGATTCAATCTAATTTTTTTGCATGCAACTAAATATATATAAGGTAATCTAATCATACCTATTCCAAGAAATAAAATATGCAAATTCATCTAACACACTAATGTAATAAGAATAATTCATTTCTAGCAAAGTAAACTACCAACAAAACCTTATACTTTCAATTTCTTCTACAGCAATGGCAAAAATGTGATAAGTTTCAAAATACTTAACAAAATATAGAACCATAAAATGTTCCAAAAATATTAAATAAATATTCTCATAACCCAAAAACGATTTTATAATCCCTTACCTCTGCAAAGAGAAATTTATAAAACATCAACAGGGTTTTAACAAGGTTACAACGGTACTAAAATCACAATAACTTTCTGAATACTTAATGAAATTTAAACTTGTAAGATGTTTTGGAAATCTAAAAATAAGTTTCTTAAAAACCAGAAACTGTTTTATAAAATAATTCCTATGAAAAGATAAATTTCATGAGACAACAACAAGTTTTCATGAAAACTTTCAAAAAAACATTAACATAAATAATGGTGAGTTTTCAAGGAAATGCCTCAAGAATTTAATTAATGAAAAATACCTCTAAATTATCCTAAAGAGAGATTACGAGATTCCTTAATGTGAGAGCTTCCATCTTATTCAGTTGTGCACTTCCTTTTTTCTACCTAGGATTCTATTGCCCTCATGAAATTTAGAGATTTTTTACGTAACAAGTCACCATGGATGTACGCTTTCTTTGCCTCATCAAAATGGATGTAATTCCTTTGAAGAATTATCTTCACCATTATCTATGGATGTCCTCTTGATGACCTGCAAAAATTAGAAATAAACTTCGACCCTTCTCTTGATTTCCCCATCCTCCTTTTAAGCCAAACTTCCATCTAATTATAATATCTCCTTATTCCAATTTCCATATTCTTCTTCTAGGCTCCAATGACTCATTGTATTCCTCTTCTTGCTTGTGGCATCCATTCTTTTTTAAGAAATGTGATTCTTGGTATTTCTTTTTATTTATTTTTCTTCATGACTTGGATGCTCGAAGACTCTTCATCTACCAATCTCGTCACTTATTTTCTTGTGAACTAAAAATGCATTAAAACAACTCTAAAACATAATTTTATGAATAATCAAGTACCCTACCCATAGGTGATTGACCTATGGTCTTAATTTTACCAAAAATAATGATAAAAGAGCTCTTATTCCCTATACCACACAAAGTAATTAATTTAAATCAATTAACTAAACCATATCAAGACGTTACTGCTAAATTCTAATCACATTATAACTTATGTCATAATTTCATAAACAACTATATCATATGCATAAGAAACTGTTAGTAAAGATCAGGACTTACATGAATGCTCCTACAACAGATAATTATACATAAAATTATTTCTATAGCGTAATAAAATTACAAATATATTCAAATTAAATGTATAATAGCAATACTTACACAAATGTAAATTCTAAACAAGGCACATAAAGTATTTACATACCTGAATGAAGTAAATGATCAAAATGTAAATCTCATACTTTGTTTTTTTTCTCCCTAGATTCTACTTTACTGTTAATGTCTCTTTGGTATTATTATAACTAAAATGTTTTTTCCAACAATTAGAGAAATCTAACTGACAATAATAATTAGCATAATAATTTTATGAAGACCTACTAGTCTAATATCATAAAATTAAAAATATACTCAAAATTTAACTAAAGAAGAAAACATCGATATATCTACCATTAGCTTTATTAGATAGGGTGTAGGTACCCTTACATGTGTGGTATTTCCATAACTGGCTCCTTGTAGGAAGGAGAACCTACACCATCACCACTCCACTTAGAATGTAGCCATGTTTGACTTCTATGCAATACAAAATAAGTTCTAGCCTTAAGATCAGTGATTTCATCTACATCCCCATCAATATCAGGTAAAGGTTTGACACTCTTAGCAAAAAAGGCAGGGTCAACCACATCAAAATAATCATCAACAGTATTAAAAATTTTCCAACCAAGACTATAAATTATCATTTGATCAAAGGCCAGCCTTGACCAATCTCTTCTTCTGACTTCATGTTCATCAACACAATCAGCCTAGAAATCCTTGAATTAAGGTATGTGCTTTCTTAACATGGGAAAATACTATTTTTTTAGAAATGTCTTTACTATCAAAGTTACTTCTAGAGCCATAAGATTGAAAGTGAAACTGAGCTAACAATCTATCCACATTTTTGGCATCTTCAGGTTTTGAACAAGTATAGTGAGTCAACTTCAATGGAAATGGGTATCCTTTCTTCTCAGCATCATAACACCTTTTTCCTGCCAAATAATCTTGTCTACACACTTCCAAAAATAATATATAATCTGAAGCATATCTTGGCAATTTGAGTGGGGGAAATTCAAAACCTCCTATCCGGATATAGGTAAATTTATCATATTGAATGAAATAACTATCAAATCTCATTATCCAATTGGCAGCTTCGGTTGAGATTCTGACCTTAGGATTCTCCCAAATCCTTCTGACCATAAGCATTAAGAAAGCATCATTGACTCTCCTATACACCTTATTTCCATTCTTCTCTTGCAGTTGAGGAAAATAATCATATACCTTTACATCTAGAGTCAATAGACCTGCTATCTGTAACCCTGGCCAACTTGGATGTACGGTAGCCAATAAATAAATCAAGTATGAACACATGAAATCTCCCATTATTGTGAAAATTTACTAATTGATCATGCAAGTGATCTTTTATTAGCTGGGACCAATCAATGTATTGATTTCCAGTGCAAATCAAAAGAATATATTGGCACATCCAATTTTCAAATGCATCACATTCTTTACTTCCCATCACTCTATGTAGTAGAGTAATAATGTCTGATATATCATCTTTGAAATGACCCCTAACTAAACTCTTGGGTAATTTGGAGCCTCCCTTTTTCTCCTTTTTCAACCAGGTGGTGGCTACTATATCCCTACATTTCTTCTTTCCATCTAGATAGAAATTTGTGGATTTCTCCTGCATTACATCAGCATACTCTTCATGAACTAGGAAGCCTAATCTATTAGCAATGGAGTCGACATTTAATTGTAGAATTACTTGACCACTCACGGTTCTGATTTCTCTTGCCTCTACATTATAATTTTGAATGCAATACATTATCAAGTCTGTACATTTTACCTCCAGAGGGAAACCCCCAATGTGTGCCAACCCACTATCAAAAGTTTTTTAAGCAATGGGAGACCTAGGGTTAGCATTCATCCTGAGCCAAAATTCATGAAGATTGGCATGTCCCAGGTCGGTATCTCTGACTCCTGATATTTCATCACTAACAATGAAAGAAATATCCAATCCTTTATAGTTGTATTTCATCTTGATTGACCCAAGTAACCAGTGAGTAGGATTCTTAACTACAGTTAGGCAAGGTAGACTAAGGTTAAGTAAGGGGAAGCTATGATTGACAATGGAAAAAATTAGGGCTTTACAAGTCATGAACAATGGGGAAAACCCAAAAACACAACCCCACACTCAGTTAGCTAGCAATAATCTCTTCAATTTGAAAAGAAGAAAGGTACCAGGAACTAACCTTGATGGCGACACTTTATGGGAAGAGGATGACAAAGCTAGTTGCGGTTAACTCCCGGGAGCGCTTTCTTAAATAACAATTGTGAATGACACTTATGAAGAGGTCTTTTACTTTATAAGGTAATAAAAATAGGGTTAAGAAATTTAATATCCCTTGCAATAAATGCTACCCCTTGGCTTATTGAAGCACTTTATGAAAAAACACATTTTCTCCTTTACTGAGGACTTTTTCCTTTTCAAAACTTAGTTATCGGCAAAATCTCTATTTCACAAACTTCATTCTTAAGCGCTGCCTTCATTTAGTCGGTGAAAAACAACTTTTACGAACCACCTATGTAGCCAATTATAAGCATCCATTACTTTACCAATGTCTTCATCATTTCATGAACCAAGTTGAAAGGTGTCATTGTAGTCGGCAAAATATGATATCCACGAACTTTATTGAGTTAGGCTATAAGCCTAAAACATTCCTCTTTATTGGCGAAACACTTGGCAGAATAATGACTATCGACTTATCAGAGAATCAGAGGAAAACAAAACTTAAGATCCAAAACTTCACTTCACAAAAGATAAAGATAGCCAATAAGAAGACGTGCCATGGTTACTTATCGGGAAATTGGCAAATCAGAGAAATATAACTTACAAACCAAAATTTAAACTATGTGAAAATAAAGGAGAGTAGACTACAACAAAGTGAGACCATGAAGACTTGTTGGGAGAAATAAGAGTTCAAGAACTTAGAATTTTAACAATAATTTTGTAAAATTGATATCTTTCTGACAAGTTTTGCCAATTGAGACATTTCCTGACAAAACAAAGGGATTATCCAAGTTTTGAAAAACTCAAGTTTGCCGACAAGGCATCATAGTGATAAGGTTCCAAAGTTTAGAAAAGAGAGAACTTGCTGATAAAAGAAGAAAATGGAACAAGACTTAGAAACATGACTCAAGGACATAGAGGAAATAGAGGTGAACCAAAAATTTCAATTTTGAGGAAACAATTATAAAGCTTGGAAGTTCCAACTCATTGTAAGGAAGACAATGGGTCACCCTTTTCTCTACCTAATTCCCACATTAAACCATCCATGAGTTAACTATAAATCCTAGTCTAATTGGTAATTTAGAAGCCATTCTAAGATCTATAAAGCATTCCATTGCTCTTGTATCAATCATAATATTAACAGAATGTCCATATTGCTTGCTAGAAAATTGAATTGATGTGGCCTAAAAAATTTTCTATCTATTGTCAACTATTGCATGAATGCGATATTGAGCTGGCTGGAAATGATATTTTCCATTTCTTCCTTCTGTCCACTGAGGGCATAGACTGGCATAGTGGTCACCTCCACAAACATAACATCCATCATGTGGTCCTTTCTATCCAGGTGGTTTGCTCTTATTGAAATCATTTTTATTGTCATTGTTCCCTTTGAAATACTCATTTTGGTTACCTAAGTTCTTTCCTTGAAAATTCTTGTTTCTTTTGAAGTTTCTTTTTCTATTTTGGTTTCCCTTTTGAAATTTCCTTTTTCTGTAGTTTACAAAGTTCTTGTTCTATTTTTTTCTGAAATCTGCCCACTACTGGAGTTTTGTTCCTATTTAGTAGCCTTCTCAAATACTTCATCCATGGTTAATGGGTTATATATATCTCCATCTATTCCAATTTGTAGTTTCGGCCCTAAGATAAACTTCGTAATTCTGAAGCGTTCATCTAGTTGATATTGAGGAACATACTTAAGTAATTGTGTAAATTTTTTCCCAATACTTAGTAACTGTTGAATTTCCCCTTAAACTAAAATTTGAAATTCTCTCATCTTTTCTTCAGAGAAAAGTTGTGGTAACCACCTCTTTCTAAAGAGGGATAAGAAAAGTTCACATGAAGTTTCACCAGGAATCAATCATTTCTTTGCTTTCTGATACCATGTGTAATACTTAATCCCAAATTTAATATTAATTAAACTCATTGATGAACTGACTTGTCCGATAATCAAAAGAAGGATTACATTGCTCACTTATTACTAAAAAATTTACAAATAAATATTCTATTACATTCTCAAAAGGAATTATTTCCTGTACATAAAGACCATAAGGTTGCTTTAAACCTTTTGACAAAGATAAAACAATGTTTATACTTGCCACAATCTTCCTTGTGCATAGATCACAAGAGTGAGAGCATCACCGAAGCATTTTTTTGCCCAACCACAAAGCTAATGCTTCCTTGATTTCCTTCAAATGGAGAAATCCCGATCCTACACAAAGGACCTAGCTAGCTAAAACCAAAAGGTGTGATGGAATCTAGTGAAATGTGATATATCTACCATTTTAATGCATACATAAATGCTAATGTTCTCATATCATGATATGACAGAGAGTAAAACAAATCAAATAGTAATAATAGTAATGATTAAAAATCTTTGGCCAAAGCATCTTTTAAGCTGCTGATGGGCATATAGATAAATAGAGAAATCTATCATTCTCTATTTTATCCATATTCCGCACCCATCAAGGAACTAAGTCTAACTAATTTTTTTTAAAACATAATTTCAACCCAAAAGATCAAACATATTACACTTAAAAGTGGAGAATTTTACTCCTATCATAAGACGTAAATGAATCTAAATATAGGAATCCATTTAATTAATGAATTAATTAATTATCTAATCTATAAGATTTCATATACTCAAGGTAAACTTTATATACCTTAGTCTAATTTCATATCCTTATTTTATTCCTAGTATTTTTCTCTAACACTAATAGGGACGTTTATATTAACTAAAAAGATTTTCTCTATTCTAGAGCTTAGCTGCTATTAACCAATAAATGCAATATCCATTTTATTATAAAAACATAAATTTCCACTAATAGAATTCTAGAATCAAAAATCATATTTCTAAAATACATTTTATTATAAAACATAAAATATCCACTGATATAATTATAGAATTAAAAAGGAGATTTCTAAAATATATTTTATTATAAAAACATAAAATTTCCACTAATATTTTTCTAAAAAAAAAATTAGATTTCTAAAATACATTTTCTTATAAAAACATAAAATTTCCACTAATATTTTCTAAAATAAAAAAGAAGATTTCCATAATACATTTTCTTATAAAAACACTAATATTTTATAAAATCAAAAAGGAGATTTCTATAATACATGACAAAAAGAAATTTTGAAACTTCATAAAACAAAAAGGTAAGAGATAAGTGACGTTTCAATCCTAAATGACCATATGGACTTCTTTGGGAGTGCTTTCAAAACATAAGCAGAACTTCTATTGAAGTTTTTGATTCCCAAGCTGGGTGTAAGGGGAGGGCGCCCCTATAGGTTTTCAAACCAAGAGCAAAATCATGAAGAATACAAAACCATACGTCCTCCTTGAACAAGCTCTTCAGGGATATGAAAATGGTATAACAGATATCTTTTATTATTATTTTTAAACATTTTCAACCTTACATAGGGTGATTGCATGAGGGAGGAGTTAAATTTGTAGATAATGAAATATTTACATTTGAATCTACTACAAGTTGTACGACCCCTCCATGGATGGGCTAAGCAGGATTGAAATTTTAGAATACAAAAATATTTTTTTAGAAATTCATGCTAGAGAGGAAAGAGATATGCTGCAGAACAAGATAAATGAGTTTTTTTTTTTAATTTGTAGTTTAGAAGCTTGTTAAGTAGAACAAAATATAGGTAAATATTTACAATTGTAATTCAATGTAGATAGAGAATTTGGAAACAAAACTACAATTCTTTGTTTCACTAATGATAAAAATTTAGGAAAAATATCAACATAGGTTCCCATCATGGCACATGTGTCTGGAAAGAGGGACTTATTTAATCTAAAGTCTTATGGATGTTAGCTAGCATGCAGATTGAAAATAGTTTGAGTTAGGAAAAGATCAATTGAGTAGAAATGAAATTAAATTAGGGGTTTACAAACAAGGTGTAGCTCACAACATTTAAGAGCAATAACTAAATTCTAAGGCTTAAGAGAAGCTAGCCAGACATAAGGAATAACCAGACATAGGAGTATGAAATATCCTAGTTGGGTACAAAATGTTAAAATAAAGAAAATATTATTCACAACGTAGGCAAAGAGTAACAAGAGAACAAAACAAACAAACAAAGCAAGTATTATTCCCAGTAAACTTTATTAATTCAATAGAATTTTTTTCCATGCAATCTGATTACCTGCACCGTCTATTTATTTGAAAAATTTCAAAGAGAAATTTTAAGATTAACTACACACATATATCCAAATCTAAGGAAAAATCAGTCTAAATAATTCATAGCAGATGCATACCTGGTTGTTTGTTACTTCCCAAAACCCTTGAAAATCCCCATGTTTTAGTTCAATTCATTAGGTCCGCATTTCCCCGGATCCCCCCCAAATTTCTGTTTCCCCAAAATTTAAATGTTCAATACCCCATTCCCAACTTAGTAAAAACATTAAAATACATTATTCCACCTCCACTATCATTTATTTTTCCCTAAATTTACCCCTCCCATTTCTTCTAAAATTGCAATTGAAATTAATAAAAGATTCTTCTAGAGATTCCATGCAAAATAAGAAATAAAAGAATTTCCCCTATTTTAATTTAATCATTTTTCCTATTAAGATTGAAATAAATAACTATTCCTTTGAAAACACTTGAATTTACGATAAACACACAAACTAATAAGCAAGGAATTAAAAGATATTGTTAATTTCTAAGTGATAGTGTGTGCATCCAATCGTGACCATTTGCTAGTAGGAGCATATTATATGGTCAGCATATCATATGGTCAAATAATTGTGCACTACAATTTAAGAACTCGCGGATGTTCTATTGGTTGAACAAGATGCATAGGATGAATGGTGTTCAACATATGTGAAATTTCTCTGAGGCCACGCATGGAAAGGGGGAGCATGATGGTGCAGGAGCATGTATCAAAAGAGCATTAGCACAAAAAGAGTTGAAGTACAAAGACAATGCAGAGTTGACAGATGCGAGATCTATTGTCAAATGGTGTAATGCTACAATGGGTCAAGGTAATGAAGGTAAGCTACAATTCATAGATTTTTTGGTTGGTTGATGATACTAACATTGCAAAATATGAGGATTTTTGTACATTGATAGGATACAGTGAGCTACACTCTTTTTGAATCTCTAATGCAGGTTCATGGAGTATTTATACACGGCAGATGGTATGAATGTGAGTCAAAGGAGTGGGTCGATGAATGGTGTACAAGCAGTCTAAGCTTGATTGACATGTATCAACTCTTGATAGCACTACAACTTACAGAGATTGAATCATCAGTTGACTTTGACTATGTTTCAGATCTAGTTCAACCAGGTATTATAAGCATTCAAATTTAATAAAATTCAATATTCCATCTTATTTTTGTAGGTTTTTTGTGTTGTTGACTATATTCATCGAACTGAATGCACATATCAATGCAAGGAATGTTTATGCAGTTATTGCAGTTGAAGACAATGAAGAAGGAACATATTATTATTTGTTTCATTGTGTTGAGGCAAAAAAGAAATTAGATGCCCCTGTTATAGATGGATAAAACATCGAGTGCCCTATAGGATCAGTGGTTGTTACCGGAACATGGAATAGAAGGTACTGAGTGAAGAAGTCTGATGTGTGGTTGTTTGAGTACTTTGACACACATAGGAAGATTCTTCATTATTCTAACCTTGTGGCATCAAACGTTCATTTGATCAAATATGGGGGTGGACCATTGAACAAGACCTTGTGGAAGGTTCGTGAGTTTGACCATGAGGCAATACTAGACACAATAAATAGTAGATCTATCCCAGATGGTTTATTGGATTGATTGTAAATGAAAAACTTTGTAATTTCATGGTCATTTGTAAATACATACAACTGATTTGTATATTTGTATAAGTAAAATTTTGTTCCTTCTCTACAATCATGTCTCTAATATCATGTCTCTTATGAGATACTTATGTGCAATACTCTTGTTCATGTGTATTATTATGTAAAACACTCTTGTTTATGTGTATGATTATGTACACTAACTTTCTCATGTTGTTTATATGTATAAATGATTTATATTTGTATATGTGTATGATCATGTCTAATTTTAGTTCTATTGATGTCCTCTAATTTCAGTTCTATTGATGTCCTCTATTGATGTCCTCTAGTGTCACATAGGGTCCCTCCACAATAACCTCTCTCAGTTTTTGAAATGTTCATTCCATATGGTCATGGCGACAATATTTCAAAAGTTGCAAAAAGCATCAATTGTGTTCAATAAAAAGTTGTCTCATAGCATAATTTTTTTTTCGTGCATTGTGGGGACAAACTAACAGTCCAGATGGGTGGGTGAATGCTAGGCAAGGTCCTATTTCTCACCTCAACTATCATAATCATTCCCAGTTGCACTGTGCCTATGCTTTCTCTCAAGTGCCCTAAGTGCCAAAATTGCCAAACTTTGATAGACTGTTTCTCAAAATTTGTGGCACCTAGGAACATTTTGTCTAGACCTAAAGGGTCACGTAGGGTCCCTCCATAATAACCTCTCTCATTTTTTGAAATGGTCATTCCAATTGGTGGTGGCAACAATATTTCAAAAGTTGCAAAAAGCGTTAGTTGTGTTCAATGAAAAGTTGTCTCATAGCATAAATTTTGTCTCATGCGTCATGGGGCTAAACTGACAGCACCAACATGTCCAATTGGGTGGGTGAACACTAGGAAAGGTTCTATTTTGCACCTCAACCATCCTGATCATTCCCGGCTGCATTGTGCCGACGCTTTCTCTTAAGAGCCCTAAGTGCCAAAAATTGCAAAACTTTGCCGGACTGTTTCTCAAAATTTGTGGTACCTAGAAATGTTCTATCTAGACATACAAGATCACATAGGGTCTCTCCATAATAAACTATCTCAATTTTTGAAATGTCCATTCCATTTGGTTGTGATGACGATATTTCAAAGGTTGTAAAAAGTGTCATTTGTGTTCAATAAAAAGTTGTTGGTGAGCATAAATTTTGTTTCATATATCCTGGGGCCAAACCAACAAATCCAACACATCTATGTGGGTAGTTGAATGCTAGAAGAGGCCTTAGTTTGTTCCACAAGTTTCCCGATCCTTCTAAGCTACACTATTCCAACAAAGTCTCTTAAGAGACCTACGTACAAAAAATTGCCAAACTATGATAAACTAGTACTTGAAATCCATGGCACCTACGTCTATTCCATCTGAATCTATAGTTACATGTAAATTCCCTCCATAATAACCTCTCTCATTTTTTGAAATATTCATTCCATTTGGTCGTGACGATAATATTTCAAAAGTTGCAAAATGTGTCATTTGTGTTCAAGGAAAAGTTGTCGATGAGCATAAATTTCATTTTGTGTGTCGTGGGGCCAAACCGATAGCATCAAATTGTCTATGTGGGTAGGTGAATGCTAGGGGAGGCCTCGGTTTGTTCCACAAGTCTCCTGATCCTTCCAAGCTACACTATTCTGACAAAGTATCTTAAAAGACCTAAGTGTAAAAAACTACCAAGCTATGACGGACTGGTACTCAAAATTTGTGGTACCTACAAATGTTTCGTCTAAACCTATAGCTACATGTAGAGTCCCTCCACAATAACCTCTTACAGTTTTTATTATCTCCAAACCATTTGACCATTGTGATGATGTATGAAATGTTGCAAAAAGCATCATTAGCATTCAAGAGTGTTGCAAGTATGTGCTAATCGGTGTTGTCATTGATGTCAACATGTTTGTGTTGTCATTGGTGTCAATTGTGTTCTCTACTGTTACTGTTGTTATTTGATTAAGTTGTTGAATTGATGATGATGTTAAATTGCCTTAAAGAAGTGCTGAAAGTGTTAAAAATATGTTCCTCTTGCTGAGTTTCCAAGTGCTTTTGGGAAAATTTGATTAATATTGGAAATAGTGTGTTGAAGAAGTCTTTTGGCTTATAGAATACTATTCATGTTTTTGCTTCGTATTTCTTCTATGTTGGAGATCTGAGTGTGTAGTTTGGATATGTTGTTGATAAATATTTGAAGATGCTAAATCTAAAATTTGGTACTTTGGATCATTGTGTAGTGAAAGTTATGTTCACTAGTTTGAAGACAGTGTTTAACAGTGTTTGTAGTGTGTCTAGGAGAAAGTATTTTGCTCCGCATTTCTCCACAGAATGGTTTTAGGTGTTGCAGTTCTGGATATATACTTATAAGGTCCTTATCTATCTACCATATAAAAGGTTTGTGATTTGGTGCTCTGGAAAGTAATTTATTGTGTAGCAGAGTTCAACAGTGTTGTTTGTAAGCATATTGTGAACTTCCTTCAGGTGAAAGTTGTTGTGGCTGAATTTGTTGGTTTCCAGATGACTTCAAGTTGTTTGTGGATGTTTATAGATTATGTTAAAGCTTTGTTCAAGGTCCTCAAGGTGTTTTAATCTTTGAGGAAGTGTGTGCTTAAAAGTTCTTGGTGTTAACACAAGCTTGGTCGACTTGGTTGTTTTCACTAATTTCGATTATGCTTTGGTGATTGTGAAAGCGTGTTGAAGCATTTTAGAGTAGATTTAGGTCTATGCTAAGGCATGATGTGGTTTGCATTCATTCATTTCCTCCACGGGGATGTTTAGGTACAAACCTAATTTGAATTTTATGGTAAGTTGTGTTTCTGACCTTGGAGAATGTTTCCATGATTGATGACGGTATAAATAAGTGTCAAGTAGTCATGGATTCATGTGTGTGCAAGGGGTGTGATGTTGTGATGCAAATTTGATTAGGCCAACAAGAGCTTTCATGTGTTAGGCTACTAGATGCTGTGAGCAGAAGGTATCTACTATTTTCAGTGTTGCTGTGAAGATGTTATTGGTGTTGTGATGAATATTGAACTTCATTAGAATTGAACTCCATGCATAGGTTAGATGCAATTATATCAGTTCAAATCCTGGTAGTGATCCACTCTTCTTCTCTTTCTTTCTTTCTCAGTGGGCAGTGAGTACACTTGGACAGTGAGTCCACTTGTAGTGAGCATTCTCTCTTTTGGGCAGTGAGCCTTTGTAATTTGGTATTGTTACTACATTATATTATGAGCTAATCTTCACCGTGGTTTTTTCTTTTTAGGGTTTTCCACATAAAATCTAGTGTTCTCTTGTGTATGGTGTTGATGTGTTTAAGTTTCTGATATTTGCTTCTCATGTTTAATCATCATAATAGATTAAGGGTTTAAGTGAACTGATGTGGATGTGAATATGTTTGTAAGGGTTTAAAATTTTTGATACAACTGATTCACCCCCTTCCCTCTTAGTTGTCTTGTGCATTCAACAATTGGTAGCAGAGCAAGGTTCCTTTGAAGAGAGCTTAATATCTTAAGGTAGATCTCGGATGGTGCACAAGAAGGGTGTTCCGCTATTTGATGGATCTTCAGAAGATGAATGCATGTCGTTGTCAGTAGTGAAGAACTCAAGGTTGCTCTTGAAGACCTAGAGAGGACTAAAGAAGAAATCAAAGATCTAAAGGAGAATGTTAAAGAAGAATATGAATGTATTAGAAAATTAAGAGAGCAAGTCGGGAAGTTCAAAGAAAGAAATATGGAAGTTAGTGAACAATTGAGGCTAGCAAATGAATCTATGAATGGTCTAAAAGTGCAAGTTGAAGTAAATACAAGGATTGAGGAATATATGAATTGAATGGTGAAAGGAAAATCTGAAGAATGTATAAGGCTTGAACAAGAAGTTGTGAATCTAAAATCAGATCTGGAGAAGGCAAAGAATTATGAAAAAAATTCAAGATAAGTTTTGGAAGTCTTGATGAGATGATTGCAAGTCAGAAAAGTCCCAATGATAAAGAGGGTTTAGGATTTGAAAAAGGAGAAAGTTCAAAATCATATCAGACTTCAAATCAAAGGAACAATGACAAGAAGATCTGGAATCAGAAGAAAGGAGCTAGAAGACCATTGGTCAGACAACCTAATGCTCAAAGGTACCCATCTTTCAATGGTTTTTGTCATTCATGCAATAAGTATTGACACAAAGCCATATAATGTAGAATAAGAAGCAATCAAAATGTTCCATCCTTCTCTGGTCAATGTTTCACATGCAAGAAAGTTGGTCATAAAGCTAATGAGTGCAGAAATCAAAGAATTAATGGTTATAACAATGACATATTGATTCAATCCTTTAATGGCTATTGTTATACATGCAATAGATTTGGGCACAATGCTAACCAATGCAGATCTAGAATGAATGAGAGGAATACTAGTCAAAGGAATGTTGTGTGCTACAACTGCAATAAGCCTGGGCACATTTCAAAGTTCTACAAAAGCAGAAGCATGAAGAAGGATAATTCAGTGGAGAAGAACAAGCCAATACAAAAAGTTGATCCGACAGAGTCTAAGGAGATGAGTAAAATTTGGATAAACAAGGAAGTAACAAAGGTTAATGGTGAACTTATACAGACATCATGTGCAGATATTTCCTCCAAAAACTAAGATGAGAGCTTTGGCTCAGGGGGAGTCTTATTAAAAATATTTTCTCCCCTACCAAAGGAATGGTGCTGACGTCTCAGAATGAAGGGTTAAGGTCAAGTATTAGCAACAAAGGTTTAAGTCAGGACAGAGACTGTGATTGCAAAGGTTAAAGGTAGAGTTGTGTAGATTAGCTTGGTTGGTAATGAGGATCTTATCCTCCACAAGAAGTCTGTTGTGCAAGAAAATTTGATCAGGTAAGAAGACATGTTATGAATTTTGGCTAAGTATCTATTCAGTAAAACCAAGCTATAGGGTTCCAGTAACTTGGTCTGCACTAGTCCGCTATTGAAAATATTATTCTGTGGTTCCAGCATATGGTTATTAATCATTGGATACATCTACATTTAGAATTTTGTCTAATTTTGATGATTAGCTTGAAAGTAATGAGTAATAGAAGTTTAGTTTCACATAACACAATTCTTTCTAGTACAAAGCAGTATTCATGTTGATTGGAAGTGTTTGGGATCTATAAATGAACTCAGAGGTGAATGAATATGATTCAAATGCATTTTCAAGCAGTGAAGAAGAAGAAACTAAAGAAAAAGAAGTACATGTTGAAGAACAAGAAGCTTCGGAAAGAATCCCTAAAAATCCCAAGTATGTGCAGAAGCATCACACTGAAGACCAAATCATTGGTTATAAGAGTAAATGTGTATTGAAATGAAGGAAAGCTGCTGAAAAACGGGTCAATCTATGTTTAATTTCTAAAGTTGAACCTAAAACAGTGGTGGAGGCATGCAAAGATGAGTATTGGATCAAGGCTATGGAAGAAGAACTAATGCAGATTGAGAAGAATCAGACTTGGGAACTTGTCCAAAGATCAAAGAACAAGAATGTGATTGGAACTAAGTGGATATTTAGGAACAAACTAAATGAGAATGGAGAAGTGGTAAGGAACAAGGAAAGACTTGTATGTAAAGGTACTCACAAGTGGAAGGAATAGACTATGAGGAAACTTATACTCCGGTGGCAAGAATGAAGGCTATTAGACTATTTTTGGTTTATGCAGCACATAAGAATTTCAATGTGTATCAAATGGATGTGAAGTCTATTTTTCTGAATGGTGAGTTGGAAGAGGAAGTATACATAGAGTAACCGGATGGATTTCAGTTATTAGACAAACTAGATATGGTATGTAGATTGAAGAAGGCATTGTATGGACTGGAGCAAGCTCCCAGAGCTTGGTATGCAAGGTTAGACAGGCATTTGTTGCAACACGGATTCGATAAAGGGTCTACATATAGTAATTTATACATCAAGGTCAGAAAAGATCAAATCATGATTGTTGAGGTCTATGTGGATGACATAATCTTTGGTGGAAATGAAGGTATGTGTAAGGACTTTGTGTCATGCCCACATTTTCCATGTGGTCATGACACGAAAACCACATGTCATGCCCACATTTGCCATGCGGTCATGACACAAAAAATTAAAAGACTTTCCACCCGACCCTAAAACCCCCTCGCGTGCAACATGCACGCTCGGTGACACACACACATAATATGGTTGTATTCGCAACAGATGTTAGGCGCGTCGCACAAAGATAGGAAAGTCACACAAAGCATAGGGTGATGCGAACTCCTTTCACCAACCCTACGGTAATGATAGCTACCAAAGGGGGTGTGCGTTGTAGAAGCATCGCTAAGAGGGGTGGTCTCCATCCAAGAACCATCCCTAGGGTTTCCCAAGTGAAGGTGACTCACGGTTCCGACCTAAGTCGAAACCTAACTTAAGAAATTAAACTATCAAAATTAATAAAATTAAAATGCAAAAATAAACATGCTAAGGATAGATAAATCTATTTTAACATTAAAAACAATCAAGATAATAGTTAAAGTCTAAAGCCTTTATAAAAACATCTATCCGCACAAATTTAAAACGAGAAGCTTAACAACTAAGTAAATTAATTAATAACTAATGCTTGAGACAAACAACAAAAAGACCATATAGACTACGAGAGGAGACAAATACGAAACCTCACTAGGGAAGAGCATACAAAGGGAATCTAAACATATAGCATCAAAAAATTACCCATGAATCAACATGCTAACTAACCCAAAGCATGAGATCAATTCAAATAAAGGTAATGTACAATTTCTAGTTCAAAATAACATACATGCCAAATATGAGAAATATCACATAGAATGATGTGCTCGTTCAACACCAACATCGAGACAGACTTAAAACAATAATGGGAATCTCAACAATAATGTGGGAACATTACAATCCAAATCATAAACATAGCATAAGATATTGTTAGAAAAATTAACAAAGGACTCCAACATTCTGATTTAACCATTTCCATCAAAATAAACTATGCTAAAGCAAGATAAATTCATTTCTAAACAAGGTTCATTTTCTAACCAAATAAAATCATAATACAATTACATGACGGAGGCTACTTCCCAAACATGGAAGGATCACACTCCAATAATTAAATTACATAAATGATAATATTACAACATTAATAAATAACCTCCAAAGTGCTCCAGTAGGCACGAGATACAACATGATCACAAAGTAAACAATACACAAGAAACTCTTCCAGCTCTCAAGAGATCTTCTTGTAGGAACAATGGGGAAATGTTACCCACCACCCTACCATATTTCCATCATCGAGTGAAATAGATGTCTATGCCACTCTAGGCAACCCCCGAGCTACGGAGAAGAAGATCATGGCAACACCGCTATCAAGCCATCTCACACAAACAAGGGTTTCAACAAGACTCCAAGGTAATTCACACAAGGATGAACATGGGTTCCTCACACACCCAACACAACACCATGGGGATAAAATAACTAGTATAATTAAATGCACACCCACACATGAATATAGACATATCACGGTCCAATGCATGATTCACCTAGGGTCACTCATGACCCAACTAAGCAATAGAAAGGAAAGAGATTAACACAAGAGCATCAATACTTTTAAATTCATACACATCCTTCTTTAAGACATCATCACTAACATACCATTTCAATGCAGTGGAGAAGAGAAGGGAAACTACTTCAAATCCATAATACAATTCATTCAATAAGGCATACCAAACACCATTTTCTCAAAATGAAAATAGCACACAAAACAAGGTACGACATCGTCATGTTAATAACCATACATAGAATCATGAAGATCAAACAATGATGCAAGGGTATTATGGCCTTCTACAGGTAACCCATAGGAAGACTAAGTATCCCTTCCTAAGTTCAAAAGTCAACTTTGACCGAAAAGTCAAACTTTCACCAAAAAGTCAAAACATGGGGAAATGAGGTCAAAACACATAACAGTCATAAGCATGTAAATAGAAGCATACAATTCTAACATAAGGCCTATAAAAGGTCAACTTTGACCAAAAAGTCAACTATGACCCAAAAGGTCAAAACATGGAGAAATGAAGTCAAAACACATAACACTCATAACCACATGGCCAAAATCATACAATTCCAACATAAAGCCTATACAAAAGTCAACTTGACCAAAAAGTCAACTATGACCCAAAAGGTCAAAACATGGAGAAATGAAATCAAAACACATACACTCATATCCACATGGTCAGAATTATACAATTTCAACATAAGGCCAATACAATGGTCAACTTTGACCAAAAAGTTAACTATGATTAAAAAGGTCAAAACATATGGAAATAAGGTCAAAACACATAACAGCCATATCCATGTGGCCATAAGTATATAATTCCAAACATAAGGCCTATAAAAAGACCAACTTTGACCAAAAAGTCAAAGCATGAAAAACGAGGTCAAAACATGCAACACTCATATCCAATAAGTAGGGAATCCTATTTCCCTCATGAGACTTTTTGTCTCACAAAATAATACTAAAAATTGAGGTTTAAAACATAATTTTCATTTTTCAATAAGAGGGGAAAAAACCATAAAACCCCCAAATTCACCATTTGGAGACCTCCCTCAAGAACACCCAAATTTATAACTCCCATAATACTTAAAAATTCAAAATTTTGAAAGTACCCTTTTGGTTCTAATATGCACAAAAACATTCTTTTCAACTCAAATAAATTATTTCATACTCACAACCCATTCTAGAAAAAATTTTCCATAACTTGGCCTCTTTTTCATGCATTTTCAAAATAAAAATTGAATGCAATTCAAAAAAAAACTATATCTAATTCTTATTTGCATCATTGAACTCTATTCATTTCTACAATAAAGATATCATAAACATCCACCTATTGTGGGCATGGCAAATGCAAAATTTAAATTAAAAAAGAAATCAAACCACAAGAAAAATACCTCTTTCCAAGAAAGTTTTCAAATAGAAAAATCTTTTCTTGAGAGGCATCAATCCAATCTAAATTTATTCCTACACTGAAGCAATCCCAAGACCATTCCAATGCACTCCCACCCACAAGCAAAATCCAATTGTAGCCACCTCCATGAATTTTTATTTCAAAGGAGAAGGAGAGAGGGAGAAAAATGAAATAAAACACAAAAAGAAAATAGAACTCTATTTTCCTTATATGCTCCCAAACCCTTTTTATTTTCTCATTTCTTTTATTTTCTTTATTTCCCATTTGAAATAATAGTAAAGTAACTAATTAAATTAATGCAATTGTTTCTACAAGGTAATTGCAATATAATTTAACCGCATTCCATAAAATTCACACATAATTAAATTTAATTTTCTTTATAAAATGATTTTACGTAAGACAAAAGTATAGAGATAGATAATTCTAATAAATAGAAATTAATCTATTTCCCAAGCACATAATAATAAAATATAATGCATTTTCCACAATTTTAATATTTCTAACTTATGGAAAATAACTCTAATAATTAAATTAGAATGCATTTCACTTGAAAGCATAATTTCCGAAGGCACACAATAATTACATATTATTGATATTCCACAATTAAAACTATTAACTCAAATTAGATAATCTATTTTCTTGTTTCTAACCATTTAAATATTTCAAAAACATAGAAAACACATTTTTTTGAAATAAATTAAAATATAATGCGAAAAGCTAAAAGAAACACACACAAATAACTCACTCACACTTTACGGGTTTAATCACAAGACAAGGGTCCAGCATCACAACAAATTCATATGAGAGGGAAACTGCATAGACACCAAAAACATCCTTTAATTCACAACTAAATAGGATGGGTTAAGCAACCAACCTACCACAAGAAACACAGGGTCAACAACTTGACCACTAGGACTAGGTAAGGAGAGATGACTAAGTGTCCCATGTCAACTTCTCCACATCCCACTCATTGGCCAAGCACCTGTAAAAATATATCCTACACACTCAAGGCAAAACATCAAATCCAACAATGGAGATCATAGCCGAAGCAACATCTAATGGCCAATGAGGATGCATAATCTAGCAAGGCACATATCCATCTTCCAATTACATCATATAGTATAATCAACTCAATATATCGTTTAATCTAACCATAGAAATAATATGACACAATAAGAGATGCACATGGGTGGACCCTACACTTTGCAGATGAGATGCAAAAAGAATTTGAGATGTCAATGTGTGGAGAGATGAACTTCTTCATTGGGTTGCAAATTAATCAGACAGATAAAGGCACTTTAATTTCACAATCAAAGTATGTCAAGGAATTGTTGAATAAGTTTGGAATGGAAGATTCTAAACCAATTTGTACCCCCATGACAATTGTTTGTAAGCTGAGCAAGAATGATGAATTCCCTAGCGCTGATCAGAGCAAATATAGATCAATGATTGGAGGACTACTATATCTAACTGCTACCAGACCAGATATCATGCATGCAGTTTGTCTTGTGGCAAGATTTCAAGATCCTAGAGAGTCACATGTCATAGTGGTGAAGATGATATTTAGGTATTTGAAGGGCACTCCAGATCATGGTTTGTGGTATCCTAAGAACAATGACTTTACCCTAAGTGCCTACACAGATGCAGATTGGACCGAATGTATAGATGAGAGGAAAAGTACAAGTGGTGGTGCATTCTTCTTGGAGATAGAGTTCTATCTTGGATAAACAAGAAGCAGGATTTAGTGTCTTTATCTACTGTAGAGGTAGAGTATATTGTTGCAACATCATGTTACACATAGGTGTTATGGATGAGACAAACATTGAAGGATATCAAAGTTGTGTATGATGAGCCAATTCCTATATTTTGTGATAATACAAGTGCCATTAACATTTCAAAGAATCCAGTGATGCATTCAAGGACAAAGTATATTTCAATTAGGTATCACTTGTTGAGAGAGGAGGTTGCAGAGAATGAAGTGAAGCTTGAGTATGTGCCTACAAAGGATCGGGTTGCTGACATATTCATTAAGGCTCTTCCTAAGGATGCATTTGAGTATCTCCCAGAGAAGTTGGGGGTTAGTTCCCCTCCTTCTTTGAACTATATGCATAAGGAGATACATCAGTCTAGTGTAATTCAAGATTCATTCTTCTCTGGACTAATGATGGAGGCTACCTCTCAAGGGAGTAGGTAGTGGTGTTGATGATTATTGCAGACAGGGGGAATAAGAGTTGATATAGGTTGGTGTGTACTCCTAAGAGGGAGTATTTAGAGTAGTTGATAACATTGCAAGTATGTGCAGTATCATAATCAGGAGAGAGCTTGAAAAAGATGTGTCACCCTTTGCCATTGATGTCAAAGGGGGAGAGAGTTCATGTGAAAAACAAAAGGAGAAAAAGAGAGTAAGATGTATAAAAGAAACCTTGGGAGATTGAGATTAGTGTAGAGTTGTGTCATGATGGTTTTTCACATCATATGTTTCCATCAATGACAAAGGGGGAGATTGTTGCAAGTATGTACTAATCGGTGTTGTCATTGATGTCAACATGTTTGTGTTGTCATTGGTGTCAACTGTGTTCTCTACTGTTACCATTGTTATTTGATTAAGTTGTTGAATTAATGATGATGTGATTGCCTTGAAGAAGTGATGAAGGTGTTAATAATATGTTCCTCATACTAAGTTTCCAAGTGCTTTTGAGAAAATTTGACTAATATTAGAAACAGTGTGTTGAAGTCTTCTAGCTTACAGAATATTATTCAAGTTTTTTCTCTAAATTTCTTCTGTGTTGGAGATCTGAGTGTGCAGTTTGGATATGTTGTTGAGAAGTGTTTGAAGATGCTAAATCTAGAATTTGGTACTCCGAATCACTGTGTAGTGAAAGTTATGTTCACCAGTTTGAAGACAGTATCTGACAGTGTTTGTAGTGTGTCTAGGAGAAAATATTTTGCTCCACATTTCTTTGCAAAATGGTTTCAGGTGTCGCAGTTCTGGATATATGCTTATAAGGTCCTTATCTATCTTCCATCCAAAAGGTTTGTGATTTGGTGCTCTGAAAAGAAATTTATTGTGTAGAAGAGTTTGACAGTGTTGTTTATAAGCAGATTGTGAACTTCCTTCAGGTGAAAGTTGTTGTGGCTGAATTTGTTGGTTTCTAGGTGACTTCAAGTTATTCGTGGATGTTTCTAGAATATAAATAAAGCTTTGTGCAAGGTCCATAAGGTGTGTTTATCTTTGAGGAAGCATGTGCTTAACAGTTCTTGGTGTTAACACAAGCTTGGTCGACTTGATTGTTTTCACTAATTCCAATTATGCTTTGGTGATTGTGAAAGCATGTTGAAGCATGTTAGAGTGGATTTAGGTCTGTGTTAAGGCATGATGTGGTCTGCATTCATTCATTTCCTCTACAGGGATGTTTAGGTACAGATCTAATTTGAATTTTGTGGGTTAAGTTGTGTTTCTGACCTTGGAGAATGCTTTCATGATTGATGATGGTATAAATAAGTGTCAAGGAGTCATGGATTCATGCATGCACAAAGAGTATGATTTTGTGATGCAAATTTGATTAGGGCAGCAAGAGATTTCATGTGTTAGGCTATTGGATGCAGTGAGCAGAAGGTGTCTACTATTTTCAGTGTTGCTGCAAAGATGTTGGTGTTGTGATAAATATTGAGCTTCATTGGAACTGAACTCCCTGCATAGGTTAGATGCAAATATATCAGTTCAAACCCTGGTAGTGAGCCACTCTTTTCCTCTTTCTTTCTTTCTCAGTGGGGTAGTGAGTCCACCTGTAGTGAGCATTCTCTCTTTTGAGCAGTGAGCCCTCTGGCCCAGTGAGCCTTTGTAATTCGGTATTGTTACTACATTATATTGTGAGATAATCCTCACCATGGTTTTTCTCTTTTAGGGTTTTCCGCATAAAATTTGGTGTTCTCTTGTGTATGGTGTTGATGTGTTTAAGTTTTTGTTATTTGTTTCTAATGTTTAATCATCATAATAGATTAAAGGTTTAAGTGAACTGATGTGGATGTGAATATGTTTGTGAGGGTTTGAAATTTTTGATACAACTGCTTCACCCCCCCTCTCAGTTGTCTTGTGCATTCAACAAAAAGAAACTTGCTAGGAGCCATAGTTTGCATTCTTTATCTTGTGGGGTTAGACTGACTACACCAACACATTTGAGTGGGAAAGTGAATGCTCGGGGTGGCCTTGATTTGTTCTCCAAGTCTCCCGATCCTTCCAGGATACATTGCACCAAGAGTCTCTGAAGAGCCCAAAGGACAAAAAGTTGAAAAACTTTTTCTTTCCTTTTCTCTCAATCTATGGCACCTACGAATGTTCTGTCTGAACCTACAAGTAGATGTCAAGTCCCTCTACAGTACCCTATCTCATTTTTTGTCAACTTGAGACTATTTGACTGTGCCAACAACGTATGCATTCTTACAAAATGCATCATTGGAGAGTAGTGAAAAGGTGACAACAAACATATTTTCTTCTTCCCACCTCATGGGGGTGAACTGACTACGCCAACACATCGGGGTGGGCGGTTCGATGCTACTGGAGGCCTCAGTTCATTTCCCAAGTCTCTCGATCATTCCAAGCTACATTGCACCAGGAGTCTCTAAAGAGCCCAAAGAGAAAAAAGTTGTAAAACTTTCACCTACCTTTTCTCTTGATCTATGGCACCTATGAATGTTATATTTGGACCTACAGGTGGATGTCGGGTCCCTCTTAAGTACCCTGTTTTAGTATTGGTCAACTCCAGACCATTTGAACATGCCAACATTGTATGCATTCTTACAAAATGCATCATTTGAGAGTAGTGAAAAGGTGCCAACAAGCATATTTTCTTCTTCCCACCTCGTGGGGTCGAACCGACTGCGCCAACACGTCAGGGGTAGGCGGGTTAATGCTACTAGAAGCCATTACCTTTCACTAATGTTATGAGATCACTAATGGGCCCACATAGGTAACTGTATGATAAATTTATGAATTATGAGTTAATTCAAGGATGCATATCAAGTTTTCTTGCCAAATTCCACAACCTTAGCTAGCATCCTCCTTACCTATGCCAAAATGAGATCTTGGGAACAAGGTATGGACATCCATCAAAGCATAAAGGATATGGAAATTTCATCAGATGTTGTAGTTGGAACTGCCCTATGAGACATGTATGCAAAGTGTGGAAGCATAGAAAAGGCGCGTGAACTGTTTGACATGATGGCTCAAAGAAATGTTGTCTCATGGAATGCAATGATTGCAAGATATGCACAAAATGGATTTTTTGATAAGGCATTATAAATTTTTAAGTAAATGCAATTAGCAGGTGTAATGCCAAATTCCACAACCTTAGCCAGCATCCTCTTTATTTGTGCCCAAATGGGATATTCAAAATAGGGTATGGACATCCATCAAAAGATAAAGGATATGGGAATTTCATTAGATGTTGTAGTTGCAACTGCCCTATGAGACATGTACGCAAAGTGTGGAAGCATAGACAAGGCACGTGTACTGTTTGACATGATGGCTCAAAGAAATGATGTCTCATGGAATGCAATGATTGCAAGATATGCACAAAATGGATTTTTTTATAACACTTTAGAAACTTTCAAGCAAATGCAATTAGCAGGTGTAAAGCCAAATTCCATAACCTTAGCCAGCATCCTCCCTGTCTATGCCCAAATGGGATCTTCATAATAGGGTATGGACATCCATCAAAGCATAAAGGATATGGGAATTTTGTCAGATGTTGTAGTTGCAATTGCCCTATGAGACATGTATGCAAAGTGTGGAAGCATAGACAAGGCATGTGAACTATTTGTCATCATGCTTTAAAGAAATGTTGTCTCATGGAATGCAATGATTGCAAGATATGCACAAAATGGATTTTTTGATAAGGCTTTAAAGAAACTTTCAATAAAATGCAATTGGTGGGTGTCAAGACAAATTCCACAACCTTATCCAACATCCTCCTTGCCCATGCCAAAATGGAATCTTTGGAAGAGGGTGTGGACAACCATCAAAGAATAAAGGATATAGGAATTTTGTCAAATGTTGTATTTGTAGCTACCCTTGTAGACATGTATGCAAAGTGTGGAAGCATAGACAAGGCACGCAAACTGTTTGACATGATGCCTCAAAGAAATGCAGTCTCGTGGAATGCAATGATCGCAAGATATGCATAAAATGTATTTTGCAAGGATGTTGTCAAAATATTTGAATGAATCAAACCATACTTAACACATATATTGAACTATAATTGAACATAATATCATTTCATGGAAACATTAAAGAACACGTATGCAATATCAAAACTTTTAAGCATGATACAATATCTATCTTGTAACCATAATTGATCATCATATTATATTTAATGTAAAATGTCATATACATAATGTCATGAAAATAACATATAGTGTATATATAAATCCATATAGGCATGTTCAAACAAAGTCATACAGGCATATACAAAGATATACATCGGTAAAATACAAAAGTATGTATACAAAGCCATCTAGGCATACAAAAAAATGTCCCAAAATCAAATTTCCTATGAACTTCTACCAAATAATTGACGACCCTTGCTTGGCTGTGAAGATGGGGAGTCAACCAGTGACTCATCCTCTCTCTCCCATCGACTAGACCTCCTCGACATAGATTTTTGAAGCTCCACCTATCAATACAATCAAACATTATCCACATTAATATAGAAAACATGAAATATATAACCTGGCATATGTAATCAATCACTTACCACTGGCTGGTGATCCCTCTTGATCATTTTTGTCTCTATTCATCTATAGCTAGTTAGGTTGGAGTTGTGACCTCCTGTGAGAAGCATGAATAAGAAAATTTGAGTAAACATGAATATCATTTATGTACATTAAATGACATGAGATAAAACAAGAAATACAAAATGATATTTACATGTTACTGGCTCATACCTCGATCAAAGGATTTGTTGACAAAATAGATGTAGCAATGCTGACCTCCACTGACTGATGAATATGAGGAGTCTCCATATTCAATATATAAAAATAGAGTTTAAGGTTATTTGACCAAAATAGATACATACATTATTTAAACGCATAATGATTACAAATGGTAAAATTTACCTTAGTGGAAGGGCTTCTACATGTAGGGGACCAAGGAAATCATGGTGGTGGTGGTGAAGCTCCATGTTCATCATCAAATTGTCACTAAATAAGATTAGAATTGGTATATGTACTATATTTATGATTTTGTGATAAATTACATACCTATTGACTCAACCTCCTCTCATAACCCTGCACTAGATGGCTAACAGATGCAGGATGAATACTTTGACCCTAGATTTCATAGTGCAGATAATTACATACATTAATTTTGACTTACAATATAGATACTCATATAATTAATTAGAAATCTCAAATACAAATATATTAAATCATGCTAAACCTTGTAAAAAATTACCCGGGAGTCAATACCAAATGTTTCCTGCAAGATGACATTTGTGAGGGCAATATCATTCAATATGGATGTGTCCAACACTAGCTATTGTCCCTACGTCAGAGCGTCCTGAAACTCTACAACATCATT
Organism: Cunninghamia lanceolata; assembly: GCA_027924645.1. Classification (NCBI taxonomy): domain Eukaryota; kingdom Viridiplantae; phylum Streptophyta; class Pinopsida; order Cupressales; family Cupressaceae; genus Cunninghamia; species Cunninghamia lanceolata. Next base: position 4,329,392 of record BSBN01000076.1, read on the forward strand.
TAGATTACCTAAATGGTGAGAGTTATGGGTCCTATAATTGCACAAGTTCCCACATGAACTACAAATATGTGGGGACCAACGATGCCTACTACTCTCACCCTCATCGGCCTGGGTAAGATCATCACCAAGTTGTGCTAGAGACTAGGTGAGAGAACTCAATGAATGCAGTGTCTCCACCTCAACACTCTCCTTCAAATCTGAAGGGAGTGAGATATGTGTTTGCCTCATGAGGAGTCTAGGTACATGGTTCTGGTCTCAATGTGCCCCTATCTATCTTGGGCAAAGCCACCACCTCTGCCCTGGAACTCTCAAATGTCAATGTAATTAGGAATCTAGTTGACGTTGAACTCACAATAGAGTTTCCTCAAGAAATATTACAACACCTCATTGTTATTACAAGGATGGTCATCAAAGACCATGTACCATCTATCCCAAAAGTTTTGGGATATACCATAGTGCACACAACAATGAATCAGGAACTGTTTGCAACTCTCTTCTAGTGTTTAGCCAATTTTATGATTGATAAAATGTGACCATAATTAAGATTTTGTAATTTTTTTGTCCTTAACTTGTTTGTAAGACAATTTGTCAGTATAGTATTACTAGTCCTCCTCTCCCTATAGTCATTCCATTCAGTGATTTGGTTTGTCATCAATTCAATATGAGAAATAATAACCTCTAATGACTTAGCAAGGGCTCTCCTATGATCAGTGCTTGCATTTGGAGTATTTAATGTTTAAATTATGGTTTCAAGATATTTTTTGTTTTCTTCAATTCACCCTAAATAGTTTTCTTGTGTGTCTCTTTAATGGTGAGGATATGAAGGTGGGGAGTTTTGAGGGTTCTCCTCAGTTTGAGGGGGGTTGTTTTGAGCCTCCTCTGCTGGATTAGGGTTTTGTGGTGGCTCATTAATTGAAAATTCAAGATAAGAATCCAATCAAAACATTGCAAAATTAAAAAATTCTTTTCAAATTCAGAAAAAAAATAATCAAACCCTACCTGTTCAACTACTACACCCTCTATACTTCGTGCACGATGTCCTTGAGAGCAGGATTGGCAAGGTGGCATGGTGAAATTGTTAATTTCTCTTTGAAGTTGTTGTTTCTATGTCTCCTATAATGTGCTCACGGTAGAAAAAGTGAAACTTGCGAGCAATTTTTGTAAATGAGCCGCGGGTTTCACTTTTTGCTACTTTTATTTTATTTTTTTACAAACCTAAAATATGAGAGCGACTTGCATTATAGATTATATGGGACCAAAAAGTGGTTGTGGTCACTTTTTGGTCCCTCATAGTTGTGCATTGACCTTGGCAATGGCAACACCTTTTTTTGTCTTTGTATGGTTTTGTGCATGCTTGCTTGGTTTCTTGTGTGTGTTTATCATTTTATATTGCATTAGTATCTAGTCCTTGCAACATATTGTCACAATGACATCATGGTCTTCCATATCATGGTGCCAAATAGGGGCATATGTTTGCTTGCGACCTTTGTCTTTATCATTTTTTCATTTTACCTTGCAGCTTTATTATCTAATTTTGTGCATGCTTGCTTGTGTGTATTTATCATTTTATCATGTATTTGTATCTAGTCCTTGCAACATATCGTCACAACAACATCATGGTCTTCCATATCAGGGTGCCATATAGGGGCATATGTTTTCTTGTGACATTTGTCTTTATCATTTTATCTTGCATCTTTATCATTTTATATTTGCATCACTCATGGTAACCTACCTACCACAAGGATATCATGGTATTTCATATCATGGTGCTATATGGCATAGGGTTACTTGTGACCTTATTGGAGCATCCTTTTATGCATGAGACACATCATCACCTTAGTCTTTATACCTTAGTGCATAATGTCTAGTGCTATAGCAAAAATCATGATTTCTCATCTAATGTGGCATAACTTCTCTTTCTCCATCTTCTTGTCTTATCCATTTTGAGAGTCTACCTGTGTCCTTCATATTCACCTATCCTCTTGAGGGGGCATCCCATCCCATCTCATTATCCCTTTTCTGTTTATCCATACCTTTTCTTCTATGAAATGATGCTACTTCCTTTTTGGTCGCAACATCATCTCAAAGAGGGGTAAAATGTAGACACCTAAATTTGACTATGTCCTTACACCATCACCTAGACACCATCTTGCGACACTTTCATCCTAGGACCCTTTCATTATCCAATTAGTTAAATAAATTATCTATATTTATTTAATTAATCCTAGTCCATTTCCTAAATTAATTAAATAAATTATATTTATTTAATTAATTTAATCCATCCATTAACCACATTAATTATGCCGAGAGGCATACTACAATCGCAACAGAGTGGAGATGAGAGCACTCATTTTTTGGTTGTAAATATAATAAAAAAATGAAAAAGAAAATATGAATAAATAAATTGAATATTTTCTATTTAATAGGCAATTCTGTGGATGTTATAAAATTCTTCCATCAATGATATTTTGAGTGTTAAAAGAGATGAGAAGTGGAGAGTTAAAGGCATTTAAATCTGCATAATGAAGAAGATTGAAACACCTCATATGAAGCATTTAATATAGGAAAAAATAGGAGCACTGGAGGGATGAGACAAAATACTATCTCTGGAAATTTATTTTTATAGGTATTTACATTAGTTCTTTGTTTTTCTAACACAAAAACTAAAAACTGTCTGCTGCAATTTGATATCAAAGTGTATTTTTTAGGGCAGGGCCGATCAATCAAGTTTGAATACTTATTGAAAAAGAAAAACATGTGGCTACTGAATATTTAAATAAATAAATATTTAGTAGCCACATATGAAAAACTAAAATATAAAAATTAAAATAAAGTCTTTTAAGTGTTTGCAAGAGTGGGTATTAATTATTTTTAAAGATATTTACATGAGTTCTTCGTTTTTCATTTTTTATTTTCTCAGTTGTCATTTTTTATTGTAATTCATCACCACCTCCATAGCTTGGGAAAGCCAATCTGCTCCAAAACACGAGGAAAGAGAATAGTCCTCCAATATTTCCACCTCTCTAAGAATTGGGCGCCCCTACAGCCTAGAGGGAATGCTCTTTGACCGATTATGCTTATACTTATGAGGAGAGTGCAGGGCCATGGCTACCTCAAGAGAGGAGAGACAAGCTAGAGAGGGTATAACAACTTCAAATTCTTGAGGATTTTCTTGTATCTTAGCAAAATCTTTGTCATTTTGCATGCATGTTACCAAAGGATTTCCAGCTATAATATCTAACAAAATTCCTATTTTATTGCATTGTACAGGGTGTGTATACTGGTGAAGTTGGTGGGATTTGGAATTATGCCTGCCAATTATATCTTCTTGAAAGTTTCTAAATATTTTCAAAAAATATGCTTTGTACAAATCACATGCCATAATCTTTGGATTCCAAATGGAAACATCTCCTTGAAATGTTTTGTGAAACAGTCGATTTGCCTTTTAACAAGCCACGACCTTTGTTGTCTCTTTTTTCTTTCCACAGTCTACAACAAATACAATGTCATTTATTGTAATTTATAATGTCATTTAAAATATAAATTTATTTTTAATACTTTAGATATATATTTTTTGAAAAATGTAGTGACTCAATTTCATGTCCTATAAGTTGTTTAAGGGCCAATGTGTGGGATTAATGAAATCACGTATTGGTGTGGCTGCATGGAGGCTCAATGTGTGGGTGTTGAGGTGGCCAAGATTGGATTCTGTGAAGTGGGCAATGGAGGGAGCGGCCTTTTCACTAGATAAGATATATGTATATATATTCCTTTTATCAATTTTATTTTATTTTTAGTTCTTATTTTTTTTTTTGTTGCATCGGTCGGGGAAACACGTATGTAAATGTGGGAGCAAAGGATTGTTTGATAGAAAGCCTTAGAGGATTACAGTCTCATGGAAGGAAACTAGAAATGAAAACTGATTTTTTTAATCCAATATTTTGATTTTATTTATTTATCTCTATTTCAAAAAGAAATTCTATAGGCCACAGATTTTAGGGATTATTATCCCTTGGAATATATATAATTTTTAAACAAGTTTCTTCCATGCTAATATTTGTACAAATGTAATTTGGGAATACATATATTTCCAAGTTTCTTGTATTTATATAACAGGCAATGATGCTTTTTTCTATAAATTTGTGTTTAGATTTATGAATTTGGAAACAAGTTTTTTTTCCTTTTTGTGTGTAGAGTTCAGCAAATCTATTTGGAGTATGAAAAAAATGTAGTGAAAAAAGCTAACCAGTAATGCATGGTCTTACTACTAAATTTTAAGCATTTTATTTGGTAGAAGAGAAAACTAGCATCTTCTTTGCTTGCTTTGCATAGCACCTTCTTCTGTTCATGGGAATCTTATTCCTAGCCAATTAAAATATCAGAGCATGATACAGAACATGCAAAATATAAGACATTGTTAGAAACTTCTAGTGTTTTTAACTCCTAATAGAAGTTGTACCCTGCTTAGAACGGAAAGAGAATAAGGAGTAAGTTTTCTCTGGGCAGGTAGAATTGTAAAATCATTCTTTTACACATCAAATACCAAATGCTTCTATCCTATGAAACATAAAATTCACTTTTAATAACTAGAATGGGTCTTATTTTTGCTGCAACACATCCAACTCACTTGTTTGTTCCTTCACTATGACCAAAAGTAGTAGATATTTTTGGTTTTCTCTTTAAAAATTTTGATGTGACCAAAAGTTTTTGATGTTTTTATTTTTCTCTTTGAAATTTTGATTGCAAAATGTGTGCCTCGTAATATCAATATTCTAAGATTACATGCCTTTATTAGATTTTCAGCCTTTTCAAGATTCTTCTATCATGAATATTACACATTGCTAATGTGCATATATAATAACATAATATTTTACATAAAATAAAATATAGAAAAATTAATTTTTAAATTAAAATCATGAGTTAAAAAAAGCACCAAAAATAATTTATATGAATTTCAAAATGTTCAAAATTCTTTTAATTTCATGTTATTAAATGGATTTAAAAATGTTCAAAATTCTGTTAATTTCACATTATCAAAATTTTATCTACTAATTGACAATGCATATATTAATTAAATTACCATTAAATATGTTAAGTTTTATGTGAATCATGAAATGTATAGATGGTATGATTGTAATAAAGTTTATTTTTAACATGTCTATTAGTTAATTCGATTTTCCTTGGATATTATTAATATTTTTAAAATATTAATTATAATAATGCAAGGAAACTCAAACATTGTCCAATTTAATTATCAAATAGTTAGTAGCAATTTTATATCTCATCCACACTAAAAAGTGATAAATAGTTTTCCTATTTTTAATAGCTAAATTTTACTTTTAACTATTGAAAGGAATGTTATTTAAGAATAACTGATGACAACTGTAATCATAAAAAAAAATTACTTAAGAATGAAGTAACAAATTTTTGGAATGTTATTTAAGAATAGCTAATGACAAATGTTAAAATTAGGGTTACAACTAAGGCAAATATTTATAACCAAAAAAATGTTTGTGTTTAAGTTGGAATTACGGTTGGGGTTAGGGATAGAATTATGAAGAGAGAGACACAAATGAAAGGGGCGGTAACTTTATTGATATATTTGAAATGATACAATGTAGATTTATACAGGAATGATGTAGTTTACACTAATGCAGTTCACATAACTGTCGATGCAGTTTGTATAACAACTTTATAACTGCAACATTGTAAATGACAATGTAATTAACAATGTAATACCAACATTCCCCCCCTTATTACATTGTTCTTGCAATAGTACCAAGGGACGCCCCCTGAATGCTAAATTACTCAACAAATCTAATTACATAATATGAATACATATTTTATAGAAGATCTTCTCCTAAAAGAACAAATCTTGAACCAAGTGGGGCTCCATCAAGTTGTCTCTTGACCCTTGGAAAGGTGTAGCTTGGAGCTATGTTCTTGAGCTCTCAGTCCTGAACTTTCAAATCACAGAGTCTTGAATTATTCGACAACAATCCCTAAGAGATATGATAGATCTCTATCATTGTCTAGTGACCGCATAAGGGTATAATTCTTGATCATATACTCTAAATCTCTCTTGACAACAATCCATATTGAGCTCAACACCAAATCCCAAAACCTGTCTCCAAAACATAATCTTCATAAAACATGTATTCTTCAAATATGTCAACAAAAACAAGGAAAAACAAAAAAAACTAAAGCCAAAAATGCTTCTCATGCAAAGCATCATCTCAAAGCGAGAAGCTAACTTGAGATGATGAAAATTCCTCCATCCTCTGATGCCGCCTACCTCCAATTTGACCCTGTTACACTTTAACCAACTAATGTCTTGGATGAGTCTTTGGAGGCCTCATCGAGAATAGAAAAGATGGCCCTGAAAGCATAAGCTATTTTTGACATATGTGCATTCATAATGATAATGTCAATTTGAACCAATGATAGACCCATACACTAATCAACCTTATATCTCCAAGATATTATTAAACATTCATCAAATTAAGCCTTCAACAATTTTCACCTTATTACTCCAAATAAAAATATAAAAACTCTAGAATTTCACAACCACCTTCATTATATTTGACCATAACAAAATTATCACACTTTCTCAAAATTTAAGATCACTCTTTGAATCTCTGACCACCACTTTAAAATATTCACGTGACACTTCAAAATAGAAACCAAAAGCAACTTTTTCTTACCTTATACCTTCACACTTCCAAGTAATTGCCTTTCCCTAAAACTTTCTTTTGATCTGATTTTAAAACCTAAAAAATTATTCAATCTTAAAATCTTTGTGCACAAAATCTCCTCAAAAGCAATGAATATATGAAGAACGATACCTAAGTAGGGAAGGCTGCACATAGAATAATGCTCAACCAAAACCTACAAAAATAGAGAGACCACTACAATGGAATAATTTAGATCATCAAAGTGGCACTTTCTCCTCTCTATACCCGGTAGCACTTCATTTCAATAATGAACTGGTTCATGAGTGAAATCTATAAAAGGATTTTCAACAAGATCACAATCTGTATTTGCATCAACAACGTGGAAGCTCCAAGAGTAGATGAGCAAGGAGATTAGGAAGCTTTAGATATATTCAAATGAATCAGTCATGAACTTGTGCAGATTGCCTTATTCCTTTTCCATGATTTTTCTTCAAGCTTTCCCGCTACTATGCCATGAGAATCAATAATCTAAACAACTACACCTTGCTTAAACCCTAATAACTCCATCACCCTCTTTCAACTCGTGCTAGTTATGTGAGCAATACCACCCATATGTACTTCTTTCGATGCTGCAAGCACATGAATTTACTCTACCATCTCAAACATAATATTACTATTTGGAATCTCTATGAAACCTAGCACTCATCTTCTCACAGGCACAAGAACGAAGTTTTCTCTGATACCATATGAAAGGGGTAGTAACTTTATTGATATATTTGAAACGATACAATGCAGATTTATACAGGGACGATGCAGTTTATGTTGGCAAGAGACACTGTGTGGCTTCATGAGTTTTGTCATTGATGGCAACAAATTCTATCCCACACATCTGCAACACATAATATGCCTATACCAGAAGTCACATTGAAGAGTGTTTTAGTCCGGTGAACAAGAACAGAGCATACGGCAAGGTCTGACAATCAGGTCCGGATCTCTTAGACGGTGTAACTCAGCAAGTTGCAGACTTGGACAAGTCAAGAGGAGTATCATGACTAATATATTCTAGAGGTTGAGCCTCCGGTGAGAAAACATGGAAAAGATATGAGCATCTGAGTGCTGGGTTCCTGACAGGCAGGGCAAACTAAGGAAGAACTGACCAGTAGAGTATCAGACTTCAATCTGGATGAGTAATTGATGTTGATCAAGATATTTGAGGGATCATACTATTGCAAGTATGTGCCTAACCGGTGTTGTCATTGATGTTAACATACTCCTGTTACATTAATGACAAGGTTTGGATGAGTCGTGTGTTGAGGATATTGAGAAAATTAGTCTCAATCAGGAATGGTGAAGAATAGTGATGATATAAGGTAAAAGTCCAAGATAGGATGAGGATCAGAGGGTGCAGATTAAAGGGTTTATAGATATGTGTCTTAAGATGTTGCAGTAGATATTTTAGAGGTCCACATGAAGATATGAAGAAGTTATGGCAGTTCAAGTGAAACCGGTTCCGGTAGATGTTCAATGATGACATAATGATACAGATAGGTCCGATGAGATCCGGAAATGCATTCTCCAGTTCTGCAGATTTGAGGAAGTGTTGGGGAAGTCTGTGTGGTGTGTTAACTTGATTGGTTCGTGGTTTGAAGGTCTGCAAGTATCTATTCCTTTGTGACAGTAATGGCAGACCATGTTCTTGAGGTTCCGGATGAAGGAGAGAAGGATTTCAGTAAGTAGAGAAAGTGCGGATGTTCTTGGTGTTTCAGACAAGTTTGTGGAGGTCCTTGGATCATGCTTAGTTCGTGTTTATGGTTCACATTAGAATTGGAGACCCAAAAATGAAGAATAACTTCCGGATGATGGTGTTCTTTCTGTGACTGGCTGACCGGATGAATTATACATCTTGCGGATGTTCTTGTGGATGTTTGCCAACTTAGATGTTTGTTCCTAAGTTGATGTCATGTATAAATAAGGGATTGCGAAGTCATTTTAGAGGTGGATGTGTGGAGATGAGTGTGTGGTAGCGAGAAGAAGAGCGAAAGGTAGAGCAGAAGGTTTGGGCTTAAATGGAACTGACTCAAGCATGGTGAAGATGCTATTTACCAGTTCAAGTATGTGATACTTATTCTTTTGTAGATAGTGTGTCTCTTGTAGGCAGTGAGCCTCTTGTGATCAGTGTGCTCAGGAAGTGAGCCCTAATTGGCATGTGCCATTTTGTTCTTTCTATTCTTCTAATAGAGAATACTATCTTGGGTTAACCACCCCATGGTTCTTCCCTTAACTGGGTTTTCCACGTCAAAAATCACAGTGTTATGTGTGTTAATTTGTATCTACTCTTAACTTGTTGCATTATGCTTTCATGATTGATTTACTATTATGCTTGTGTGGAGTTAAGTATTTGGTTTGGAAGAAAGTTTTAGACAACTGATTCACCCCCCCTCTCAGTTGTCTACCCTAAGTCTACAATTGGTATCAGAGCTAAGTTCCTCTAAAAGAGCTTAACCGCTTGAGGAGATCCAGGATGTTGTCCTACAAGAAGGATAGTCTGAAGTTTGATGGAACTAACTTTCCTCTTTGGAAAGGTCGCATGAAATGTCACTTGCAGTGTATGGGAATGGCGTACTGGTCCATGGTTACAAAATAGTATGTACCTCCACAGGGTGGTCCAACAACCCTAAATGAACATACAGATGTTGAAAACAATTTGCGGACCAAAGAGGCTCTTCTAAGCGCATTATCTAACTCAGAGCTCTCAAATGTTATTGATCTACCAACTGCCTTTGAGATTTGGAATAAACTGGAACTTTTGCATGAAGGAGACCAATATGTTAAATGTGCAAGGTTACAGAGTCTAAAAGGGAAATTTGAAAAACTGAAGATGAGAGATGATGAAAATATTACCTCTTTTATGCCAAGAGTGAATGAGCTGGTTTGTGGAATTAGAAATGCAGGTGGAACCTTGAGTGAAGATGAGATCGTTGGCAAAGTTCTCAGATCCCTTCCTACTTCTTATAAAATCAAGGCTTTTGCAATCAAAGAATTCAGAGCTCACACAACAGTCACAAGAGATCAATTGGTTGGTAAGTTGGCTGCTTTTGAAATGGCCGAGTTGGGAGATGATCCTCCAAAGACTGAATCTGCATTCAAAGCCAGTGTGTCTGTAAAAGGGAAACAAATGTTTGATTCGGGAGAAAACTCTTCAAGGAACCTATCATGGTATGAAAAAGAAAGAAAAGACTTGGAAGAAGAAGAAGCTGAAACTGCTCATCTTGAAGCTCTTATTGCAAAAAGACTGCCAAGAGGATTCGTTAAGTATGAAGGGAAATTGCCTTTTAAGTGTTTTAACTGCAATAAAATTGGTCATTTTGCCTCAAGATGTCTGGAAAGATTTTCAAGACCAAATCCTAACAGACCAAGGTTTCAAAAGAATTGTTACTATGTTCATGAAGAAGATGATAATAAAGGAGTAACAGATGATGAATCAGAGACAAGAAACAAATCCAGCAATGAATGGGTGTTTATTGCCATCAAAGAAGAGGAACCAATATCCTTTGTATCTGTCAATCATAAAGTTGAAGAAAGAGCTCTGGATGCCCAAGTTGAAGCAAAGGATGATTGGGTCATTAACAGTGGATGCTCTCACCATATGACAAGTGACAAGAATAAGTTCTTAAATTTAGAAAAGTATGAAGGAGGAATTGTAAAATTTGGAGATAATTCTACTGGTAGAATCAGAGGTAGAGGAACTATTTCTCTTGATGGAAAGAATAAAACCGGTAATGTACTATATGTTGACAGATTAAAGTACAATCTTTTCAGTGTTGGACAGCTGGTGGACAAAGGCTATGATCTCAGATTTAGGAATAGAAAATGCAAGATCTTTGAAAGTTCCAGAACTGAGATTGCATCCGGTACTCAAACTAAAGGTAATATCTTCCACTTGGTTGGTACTGGTAAAAGTTGCTTATTTTCTCAAATTGATCAGAGTTGGTTATGGCATAGGAGGATGTGTCATGTGAATTTTGATAATGTCATCGAGATAAGAAATACTCAGGCTGTAAGAGATCTTCCAAAATTAGTGAAACCTACTAATAGCTTGTGCAAAGAATGTCAGTTGGGAAAACTGAGCAAAGTCACATTCAAAAGTAAGGAATTGTCTTCTACCAGACTATTGGACTTAGTTCATACTAATCTTTGTGGTCTGACAAGAGTTAGGAGTATCCAAGGTGATAGATACTTCATGTTGCTAATTGATGACTATTCCCGAATGATGTGGGTAACCTTTCTGAAAGAAAAATCAGAAGCACTTGAGAAATTCAAAATATTCAAGGCCATGGTGGAGAATGAAACCAGATTAAAATTGAAATGTCTGAGGTCTGATAGAGGTGGAGAATTCACATCCGGTGAGTTCATAGACTTTTGTGAGAAACATGGAATAAGGAGACAGTTGTCTGCCCCTAGAACTCCACAGCAGAATGGAGTAGTTGAGAGAAAGAAATGGACCATCCAGGAAGCATCCAGGACCATGATGATGGAAGCAAATGTTCCTCAGATCTATTGGAGAGAAGCTGTCAGCACTGCAGTCTACACTCTCAATTGAGTTCAAATTAGAAACAATACCGGTAAGACTCCTTATGAACTTTGGTTTGGCATTACTCCCACTGTGAGATATTTCAGAGTTTTTGGTAGCAGATGTTACATTAAAAGGGATGAAGATCTAGGAAAGTTTGATGCTAGAATTGATGAAGGAATATTCTTGGGTTACTCTACTCAAAGCAAAGCATACTGGTGTTACAACAAGAGACTGAGAAAGATTGTAGAAAGTGTAAATGTGAAGGTTGATGAAGAAATTGAAAGACCCTCAAGAACTCATGAGTATGATGAAGATGATCAGAATGGTGTTCAGATTCAAAGTATGCAAACCTCTTCTGAGAAACAAAGTCAAGTTGATCCGATAAGTCAGGAAGAAGAAATAAGTCTCAATGAGACTGATCAAGAGTTAGAGGTGCAAGAAACTCCCAAAGTTCCAAGGTATGTAACTCTAAACCACTATGAAGATTAGATCATAGGTGACAAAAGTAAAGGAGTGCAAACAAGGAGGAGAATTGCTCAAAATTCAGATGAGTATTCTCTAATTTCAAAGATTGAACCTAAGACAGTGAATGAAGCTTGCAATGATGAAAATTGGTCAAAAGCTATGGAGGAAGAACTAATGCAAATTGAGAAAAATCACACTTGGGGTCTTGTTCCCAGACCTAGAAACAAGAATGTGATTGGAACCAAATGGGTCTTTCAGAACAAACTGAACGAAGTTGGTGAAGTAATCAGAAATAAAACTAGATTGGTCTACAAGGGTTACTCTCAGATTGAAGGAGTTGATTTTGAAGAGACTTTTGCTCCGGTGGCAAGAATTGAAGTAGTCAGATTATTTCTTGTATTTGTTGCCTTTAAGGATTTCAAGGTGTATCAGATGGATGTCAAATCTGCCTTTCTAAATGGTAACTTGGAAGAAGAAGTGTACATTGAGTAATCGGATGGATTTCAATTGTCTGATCATGGTGACATGGTCTGCAAATTGAAAAAGGCATTGTATGGATTGAAGCAAGCCCCAAGAGCCTAGTATGAAAGATTGGATAAGCATCTCTTGAAGATTGGTTTCAACAAAGGTACTGCTGACAGTAATTTGTATTTCAAAATTGATCATGAAAATATCTTAATCGTTGAAGTATTTGTTGATGATATCATTTTTGGAGGAAGAGATAGCATGTGTAAAACTTTTGCAAGTCAAATGAAAAGTGATTTTGAGATGTCCATGCTTGGAGAAATGAATTTCTTTTTGGGTCTACAAATTACTCAAACAAAGAAAGGAATCTTCATTTCTTAGTCAAAATATGTGAAAGAATTGTTGAGAAAATTCGGGATGGAAGACTCAAAGCCAATGAACACTCCAATGGCAACCGGATGCAAGTTGAGCAAAGATGATGACTCTCCCAAGGTTGATCAGACAAACTATAGGTCAATGATTGGAGGACTGTTGTATCTCACTCAAACTAGACCAGGTATTATGCAGGTTGTTGGCCTTGTTGCTAGATTCCAAGCTGATCCTAGAGAATCTCATGTTATGGAAATCAAGAGGATTTTTAGATATCGAAAGGGGATAGTTGCATATGGGTTGTGGTATCCCAGAGATCATGATTTCTCTCTTCATGCATATATAGATGCTGATTGGGCAGGAGATGTGGATGATCGGAAGAGTACCAGTGGTGGAGCATTCTTTTTGGGGAAGAGATTGGTTTCTTGGTTAAGCAAGAAATAAGAAGCAATATCTCTGTCCACTGCAGAAGCAGAATATATTGCTACAGCAGGTAGTTGCACTCAAGTTTTGTGGATGAAACAGATGTTAAGAGACATCAGAGTAGAGTATGAGGAGCCCATCACAATTTTCTGTGATAATTCAAGTGCAATGAACATATCCAAGAATCTGGTGTTGCATTCAAAGACTAAACATATATCCATCAAATTTCACTTTTGAGAGAGCAAGTGAACAAGAATGAAGTCATATTGGAGTTTGTGCCTTCAAATGATCAGATCGCAGACATCTTTACTAAACCTCTACCTAAGGACTCTTTTGAGTATCTCAAGGAGAAGTTAGGGGTTATTGCCCCTCCGGTGGTGAACTAAGATGCACTGATGTGCATCAGTCTAGTGGATATCACAGTCACATCTTGTGGTCTGGACTGATGATGGGGAGCTGCTACTCAAGGGGAGCAGCAGGCATGGTTCTGAAGTGGTGGAACTGCAAGTATGTGCCCTTTGCCATTAATGTCAAAGGGGGAGAGAAGACATGTGAAAAATAAGTGGTTGATGATTAAAGGGGGAGCAGTAAAGGGAGAGAAGATGTGTGAATGGTTATTTCTGATAGGGGGAGCTGTGACAGTAAGGTGATTTTCTTGTCTTGATGGTTAAAATAGTTTTTCACATCATATGTTGCCATCAATGACAAAGGCAGAGATTGTTGCAAGTATGGGCCTAACCGGTGTTGTCATTGATGTCAACATACTCCTGTTACATTAATGACAAGGTTTGGATGAGTCATGTGTTGAGGATATTGAGAAAATTAGTCTCAATTAGGAACAGTGATGATATAAGATAAAAGTCCAAGATAGGATGAGGATCAGAGGGTGCGGATTAAAGGGTTTATGGATATGTGTCTTAAGATGTTTCAGTAGAGATTTCAGAGGTCCGCATAAAGATATGAAGAAGTTATGGCAGTTCAAGTGAAACTAGTTCTGGTAGATGTTCAGTGATGACAGAATGATACAGATAGGTCCGGTGAGATCCAGAAATGCATTCTCCAGTTTTGTGGATTTGAGGAAGTGTTGGGGAAGTATGTGTGGTGTGTTAACTTGATTGGTTCGTGGTTTGAAGGTCTGCAAGTATCTATTCCTTTGTGATAGTAATGGCAGACTATGTTCTTGAGGTTTCGGATGAAAGAGAGAAGGATTTCAGTAAGTATAGGAAGTGCAAATGTTCTTGGTGTTTCAGACAAGTTTGTGGAGGTCCTTGGATCCTTCTCAGTTTGTGTTTATGGTCCGCATTAGATTTGGGGTCCCAGAAATGAAGAATAACTTCTGGATGATAGTGTTCTTTATGTGACTGGCCGACTAGATGAATTATACATCTTGCGGATGTTCTTATGGATGTTTACCGACTTAGATGTTTGTTCCTAAGTTGATGTCATGTATAAATAAGGGATTGTGAAGTCATTTCAGAGGTGGACTTGTGGAGATGAGTGTGTGGTAGCGAGAAGAAGAGCGAAAGGCAGAGCAGAAGGTTTGGGCTTAAATGGAACTGACTCAAGCATGGTGAAGATGCTATTTACCAGTTCAAGTATGTGATACTTATTCTTTTGTAGACAGTGTGTCTCTTTTAGGCAGTGAGCCTCTTGTGAGCAGTGTGCTCAGGCAGTGAGCCCTAATTGGCATGTGCCATTTTGTTCTTTCTATTCTTCTAACAAAGAATACTAGCTTGGGTTAATCACCCCATAGTTTTTCCCTTAACCGGGGTTTCCACGTCAAAAATCACGGTGTTATGTGTGTTAATTTGTATCTGCTCTTAACTTGTTGCATTATGCTTTCATGATTGATTTACTATTATGCTTGTGTGGAGTTAAGTATTTGGTTTGGAAGAAAGTTTTAGACAACTGATTCACCCCCCCTCTCAGTTGTCTACCCTAAGTCTACACATACAATGTTGGCCAACATGATCGATGACTTCTATATCTATGTTTTTGATACGCATCACAAATCAAGTATGGATTCAGCCGACAGATCAGTATCTTGTAAATATCTTGAGTATTCTAGTTGCCGACTAGAAAGTTGTTGAAATCCTTTGTGTGGATATATATATACCAGATGGATTCCAATATGAGGTAATAGAAAAAGAAGGTGTGAAAAAGTGTAGAAATAAGTGTGGAAGCAGCAATACAAATCCTATATGTGACAGAGCAGCACCACTAGAGTAGAGGAAGAATGAAGTGCACAGATCAGTATATTGAGCCTAACCGGAACTAAACTTCAGCATGTGTGGATGCCTCTAATCAGTTCAAACATCTGGTTACCTTCTATAAACTCTATACACAGTGAGTCTCTTGTAGGCAGTGTGCCTCTTGTGAGCAGTGTGCTCAGGTAGTGAGCCCTAATTGGTAAGTGTCATTTTGTACTTCTTATTCTTTTAACAGAGAATACAATCGTGGGTTAGTCACCCCATGGTTTTTCCCTTAACAGGGTTGCCATGTTAAAATCTTTGTGTTGTGTATTGATTTATTTCTGCTCTCATGATTATATGTGCTTATATGTTTTGATGCTAGACAAATTGTAAAATGAAAAAGAAAGTACTAACTAATTCACCCCCCCTCTCAGTTATCTACCTTGTTTCCAACAATTGGTATCAGAGTTGAGCTCCTCTAAACAGAGCCTAACATCTTGAGGAAGATCTAGGAATCTCAATGGATATGTATGGTATGAAGGAACAACTTCAGTCTGCCCTAGATGATCTTGAGCAATCTCACTCTGAAGTTAATAACTTGAGAGAAAGACTCAAACAAGTTGATGATTTCATAGATGAGCTAAAAGAAAAACTGAGTATCTCTGTGAAAAAGAGAAAGGAACTACTTCAAAAATTAGCAAGTCAGAGTGAAGCCAATGATACTAATGAAGATCTGAATGAGAAAAATAAGATATGTGAGAAGCTATCCAAAGAGGTCATTATGGTAAGGCATGAGATGGAATTAGGGGTTATGAGATTCACCCAAGAAATTGAAGAAAAAAGGAAAACTGAAGATAATCTAAAATAATCCCTCAAGGAGAAAATAGAGGACTACCACAAAATGGATAGAATAATCAAGCATCTTGAATCTAATCTTGAAGAAGCTAGAGATAATGAAGAACAACTTGAGGATCAGATAGACACTCTTATACAAGATCTTCAAACAACAAATGAATACAAAAAGAAATTCAAGATAAGCTCAACTCAACTTGAAGTTCTTGAAAGCCAAAAGAGGGTAGATGACAAGCATGGCTTGAGATATGAGAAAGGTGAAAGCTCTGGATCTGGTCAGAAGAATTTTGGATCAGAAAATCAAAGAAATAGGCTTAGAAGACCTCTGGTAAGGCAACCAAATGCTCAAAGATATCCATCCTTCAATGGATACTACTTCAATTGCAACAACTTTGGTCACAAAGCAACTCAGTGTAGAAGGAGACTGAATCAGACCAATCCATCCTTCTCCGGACATTATTTCAACTGCAAAAGGTATGGTCACAAATCTCATGAATGCAAAAATATGTAAATAAATAATTCATTCAATGGTAGATGCTTTGCATGCAATAGAATGGGACATATGGCTAATCAATGCAGATCAAGAGGATATCAGTCAAATATGCAAAGAAATGTTTTGTTACAATTGCAATAGATCCGGTCATATTGCCAAATTCTGTAAAAGTAAAAATTAGGATAAAAGGGGTCGGGTGCATCTTAATCAAAATCAAGACAAGGGAAAAGGCAAAGTGAATGTAGATGAAGTTCAAAGGGAGATGAGCAAGATTTGGGTGAAGAAGAGTATAGAAAATGTTAGGGATGGATCCGCACCGGAATCTAGTGTGGATATTCCTTCCGAAAACTGAACAGATGAGCTTTGGCTTAAGGGGAGTCACAAAGAAAAATAAATTTCCCCAGCTAGTCAATTGGTGCCTAAATTTGGCACATGGAATGTTGTGGATTAAAGGGTTCTCAGAAAATTATCTAAATAATCATCTGTGAAAATATGAAAGATCTGCATGAAATTTTGCAAGAGTTTAATCATCCAAGATTGATCCAGTTTGACAGCCATCCGGTAAAGCAGGATTTTCAGACAGATCTGGTATGATTCAAAATTGAGATATCTTGATCTGTGGATCCATGGTATGATTGGAGGAAAGAAGATACATTGTCAATTATCACTAAAAATGATTCTAAGTGCAACACAGTGATTCAAAAAGATCTCTCTCAGAACAAGGCAACCGGATAACTTAAGTTGTGCATGTATTGCAAAAGGAAATTAGGGTTTGTGAAAGAATAAAAGGGTTCTCTCACTCATCATTTGCACATTTGCATTCGAGAAGAAGAAAAGAAGGGCGCTGCATCAAATTTCTACAACTATCTCAAAGATCAACCGCAAAATCTAATTCAACCAGCAATTTGTTCTAGCTCTTATTTTGAACCCTAAAAGCATAAAAAGGTACTTCCATTCTGAATATCTTTCTCTGAATCTTTTGCAAAAATGGCTACTCCAATGGTATTTAAGATCTCTGATAGGCCACACCCAAAATTCAAGAAACACCCCTACAAATCCCTAGAAGTTGATCCCTTAGGTGCTTTTTCTAGCATTCTACATGGGGTACTACACATAGAAGATGTTAGGGTTTACATCCACGCCAATATTGAGGAATTTAGAGAATCAAAGGTGATGGAGATCTACCATAAACAATTAATAGATGAAATTTTTGAACTTAAACCTCAATACAAAGCCCTCCGGGATAAGCACTTTGGACATTGCATCCACTTTCCCTGTTTCGCAGAAGATGATTGGGTCCAGTATGTTCTTAGCAGAATACATGACAATTTCATATGGTTAATGAAGCCTTTCAAGATAACAAAAGATGTCATTAGGGCAGTAACTGGACTACACTCATCTAGTGGGTTACCTGCACTCAAATCTGTCGAAAACCAGACAGTTACTGAAGTTACCGAATCTAAGTTTGACAAGAGAGCAATGACCATAGAAGACATCACAGATCCGGATGTCAAATTTGCCTCTATGATAATTGGATATAAGATCTATCATTCCAGCAGGGAGAATTATGTGTCTGGGACTGCAATATATATAGCATATCAGATGTTAAGGGAAAATGCAGATTATGACCTATGTGATCTTCTTTTAAACCAATTGCTAGAAAACTTGTAGAAGATCAAGAAGGATTAGAAGAACTCATTCAAGTATGGTTGTTTAATACTGTGTCTATTCTTCTATTTCATGAATTAGCTACCCGGATTAAGTGGTTGGGTTTGGCAAAATGACAAACCAGTTGCAATACAGATTAGAGACTATATGTATGGACTTGGTGAGCCAAGGCTAAAATCACAGCACTCTGGGGATACTTTAAGAACTTTCAAAGCATGATGCAAGCCAGAGAAATGATACCTCAATCCATAGTAGAAAAATACAAGGATACAGTGTGTTTTATGGTAGATACTAATCAATGCCTAATGGAGGCAGTTGAGCCCAAAACAGTTTGGATAATGCCAATGGGATATGAGGTCGATGAGAAAATCTTGGAGCTACATATTCAACACTTGCTAAGTCAACCTAAGGACCCTGAGGTAGAAAGGTTTGGAACCTTTCAATAATTAAGTGTAAAGATACATGTTGAGTCGAGACAACTGGAGACAAAAAGGAAAGTTAGAAGGGAAGTAGAGGAAATTGCCAAAAGATATGGCATATCAAAAGAGGCAGTTGATGTAAACAGAGAGAAAATAGAAAGAGCTAAGAAAGAGAAACAAGAAGCAGAAAAAGGAAGTGTTTCGGTAAAAATCTCCTCCTGGACTAGATCCACCAAGAGCTCTGTACCTGCCACTCCTAAGAGCTCAAGAGCCTCCAAACTAGAAGCCAAAACATCCAGAAAGGGAGAAAAGAGAACGAAAACAAAAGCCACAAGGTCTTACATAAGTCAAAAGGATGATGAAGAAATAGAGTCAGATGAGGAAGTTAAGAAAATGAAGAAGAAGAAGAAAACATTCGGGGAATCCTCTGCCGATGAAAACAAAGAAGAAAAGGCAGAAGAATTTGTTGAAAAGCCCACTCTTTCTATTGATGATATCATCAAGGCAGTCACTGTGGATGGAAATCTGCAACTAGTAACAGAATTTTATGATGACTATAGTGATACTGACAAGAGGATCTTGGAAGATGCTATAGTCAGGTACCTGAATATTTATAATAAAGCGTTCATTGAAATCATTTCATTAATTCCTAAAAGTCTAGAGAAGGTACTTGAACTTAGAAAAGAGAATGCCAAGGCAAAGGACTCAGAGATCTGAGAACAGATTGTAATTTAGTTCTATCCTTCCATTACTCCAAAGCAAATGAACATGATCTTTAAGGACTGCAAGGATGAATTCCAGAGCAAAGCAAGAATGAAAAAACTTATGCTTGGAGAAAATGATCAGGTAGAAAAAGAAACAGAAGACATCCTCCAGAATACCTTCAAAAGGTTCAATCTTCCTATTATAGAGGAAATAGATGAAGAACCTTCTACCATGGATGTCAAAGGATTAAATGCATCAAATGAAGAATCTACTAACAAAAATGTAGAAGGGTCAAAAGTGGTAGATGAAGAAAAGTCTAAGGACTTGGATTCCTCTATTTCGGAAGAGGAAGTTTATGAAGAAGTTAACATCTTTCCTCCAGATCCCACTGCAGACATTCCAGATTCAGGAACTGAAGGAGAAGGAAGACAAGAGGAAGAAATGAGTCAAGAAGAGGAGGTAAAGGGTAAAGAAGAAGAACAAATAGAGAAGATCTCTGATAACAGCTCTGAGATTCCAAAAGAAAAGAAGACTCAATCTCCGGCAAGAGACACTACAGAGGCAGTGAAGAATTTCTTGAGCAAAGAACTGATGGAAATAGATGAACCAGAACTATTCCAAGGACCACTAAATTTTGATTCCCTCTCTCAGGTCTAGATAATGAAAATAGCATCTTTTGCCCAAGCTAAAGCAAAAGAAAATCTTCTGAAGTCTCACATGGAAGACTGCGAACTGTTAGAGATTGCATCCAGTATGCTAGGAAAGATCATGCCATCTTTTCAAAAAGATCCTTTAGCCTCTCCATCTGGTAATTTGAAATCTCTATTAAACTCCGTTAGCACTCATTTTGATTCTTTAGAGAAATCGGCAGTAGAAAAGGTTTGGAAAGAGTTTTTGGGAAAAAGGTTCACTAAAGTACAGGGACTCATTACTAATGATAGGAGGACCCTAGATATTGGGATAAAGAGCCTTGAAAATGCTCTTAAGGATGGTGGGGACATGTACAAATTTTGTCTATCTTGGTCTAAAGTGACAGAGGATATTGAAAAGAAGGTGGAAGAACAAGAAGGTAAACTGTCAAGTTTATCTCAGAATTTTGATCCCCTCACTACATCCATAATAAGTCAAGAATGCCAGGCTATTGTCATTATAAATGAAATAAAGAGGTTAGAGAAAGAAAGGAAGAATATAATAAATAGAATGAGTGAACTTAGAGGGATAATCATCCCTAAGTTAGAGTCAATGCATGAGGCCCTGATAGATGCTCATACCACAGCCCGGACCAGTGATACGGCAAACTTAAGAAGAGCATAAGCATATGCATTTTTGTTGAGTGGTCACATCTCCATTTTGAACAGGATGAAGTAGAGTTGGGCCATAGAGTATGTACAGTTGAAGGCCACTTTTGCGGATATACTCAAGTATATGTAAGTATAACATGTATATACATAGTTATGCGGCTATGTATAGGTCAATTTTTGCAAATTTTGGTGTGTGGATCCCACCCTTTGCCATTGATGTCAAAGGGGGAGTGAGGAGTAGTGAAAAATGTGGAATCTAGCTAAGGGGGAGCTCCAGTAAAATAGTGCATAAGATAGAGCATTAGCCAAGGGGGAGTTTGTTGCGACACTTAGTCATTTTTCACTAAATATTGCCATCAATGCCAAAGGGGGAGATTGTTGGAAAGAGACACTGTGTGGCTTCATGAGTGTTGTCATTGATGCCAACAAAGTCTATCCCACACATCCACAGCACATAGTATGCCTATACCAGAAGTCAGATTGAAGAGTGTTTCGGTTCGGTGAACAAGAACAGAGCATACAACAAGGTCTGACAATCAGGTCCAGATCTCTCAGATGGTGTAACTCAGCAAGTTGCGGACTTGGACAAGTCAAGAGGAGTATCATGACTACTATATTCCAGAGATTGAGCCTTCGGTGAGAAAACATGGAAAAGATATGAGCATCTGAGTGTTGGGTTCCTGACAGGCAGGGCAAACTAAGGGAGAACTGCGGCAGAGTATCATACTTCAATCCGGATGAGTAATTGATGTTGATCAAACTATTTGAGGGATCATACAATGTTGGCCGACATGATTGATGACTTCTATATCTATGTTTTTGATACGCATCACAAATCAAGTATGGATTTAGCCAACAAATCAGTATCTTGTAAATATCTTGAGTATTCTGGTTGCCGACTAGAAAGTTGTTGAAATCCTTGGTGCGGATATATATATACTAGATGGATTCCAGTATGAGGTAATAGAAAAAGGTGTGAAAAAGTGTAGAAATAAGTGTGGAAGCAGCAATACAAATTTGGTATGTGACAGAGCAGCACCACTAAAGCAGAGGAAGAATGAAGTGCATTAGATCAGTATATTGAGCCTAACCGAAACTGAACTTCAGCATGTGTGGATGCCTCTCATCAGTTCAAACATCTAGTTACCTTCTATAAACTCTATAGACAGTGAGTCTCTTGTAGGCAGTGTGCCTCTTGTGAGCAGTGTGCTCGGGCAGTGAGTCCTAATTGGAAAGTGCCATTTTGTTCTTCTTATTCTTTTAATAGAGAATACAATTGTGGGTTAGTCACCCCATAGTTTTTCCCTTAACAGGGTTTCCATGTTAAAATCTTTGTGTTATGTGTATTGATTTATTTTTTCTCTCATGATTATATATGCTTATATGTTTTAATGCTACACAAATTGTAAAAGGAAAAAGAAAGTAATAATTGATTCACCCCCCTCTCGGTTATCTACCTTGTTTCCAACAGTTTATACTGATGCAGTTTGTATAACAACTTTATAACTATAACATTGGAAATGACAATGTAATTAACAATGTAATACCAACAACAAAGACAAAGACAAAGAGAAGAGATAGGGAGGGAGGGAGAAAGAATGAGAGATATATAGAGAGTAAAAGATAGAGATAAAGATAGGAGAGAAAGAGGCAAAGAGAGAGAGAGGGAGATAGATAATTAGGGAAAATGTATATAACCAAAAAACATTAGGGTTAAGAATAGGATTACAATTACAATTAGGGTTAGGGTTAGGGATAGAATTAGGGTTAGCAATAAAATTATGGTTAGAGATAGAATTAGAGTTAGAGTTACAATTAGGGCAAATATTTATAATAAAAAAATTGTTAGGGTTTGAGTTGGAATTACAGTTGGGATTGGGGATAGAATTATGAAGAGAGAGACATAGAGATAAAGAGAGGGAGAAAGCACAAGAGATATAGAAAACAAAAGATATATATATTATGGTTGGGGTTGGGGATAGAATTTTGAAGAGACAGACAGAGAGAGAGAGAGAGCACGAGAGATATAGAAAGCAAAAGATATAGAGAGAGAGAGATTAGGGTTACAATTACAATTAGGGCTAGGGTTAGGGATAGAATCTTGTGAAGAAATAGACAAAGATAAAGACAAAGAGAGAGGGAGGTGTTAGCATTCGTATTACATTGTTATTTACATTGTCAAGGTTGCAGTTATAAAAGTTGTTATACAATTATGTGAACTGTATCGATAGTTATATGAATGAACTGCATTGGCCTTGTATAAATTCACTGCATTGTATCATTTCAAATCATTCAATAAAATAGTTGTTGTCCCTCCATATGGTATCAGAGCAATGTGATCTTGTGCTTGTGTTGTATTGTTGCTTGAAGAGAATGATGTTGCAGTGGTTATAAAGGCAGTTCCTATGTTTTCTGCGTTGTACATTGTGATTATTTTCAAGGAATGTTTGCAGTAAGAAGGCGTTCCAATATTTTTATGATCTCAATGGTTGTTCTATTTCCAGGCGTTGAATGACAGCGTTGAAATCTAAATCTTCCTAGTAGCATTTGAGAACCATGGAGATTTAGCCATCCTTTCATCTGGTTTTAAGTTTCCTCCATCTTGCTTCTGGTTTGCATTGGTATTGAAGGTATTAGTGCTTTGCGGTAGATGGATGCGATAAATTAGGGTTCTAGTGTGGAACATTTGGTGAAGGGAGGATTACAAGTTTTACCAGCTTTCAATTTGACTTGTTCTGATCATCGGCAGGATTCGATCGGCTTAAATCCTCGATAGTTGGCAAAAATTTTAGTCCAGTGTGATTATTTTGGTTTTTTCTTGGGCGGAAATTAGAGGTTAATTTCTTTTTTTAAGAGTTTAGTGTCATGGAATTGCATCAACTTCAAATGCAAGTTATTTTAATCATTTGCACCTTAATTATATCTAAATAGTAGTTTGTGAAGGTATAAGGTAAGAAAAAGTTGCTTTTGGTTTCTATTTTGAAGTGGCACGTGAATATTTTAAAGTGGTGGTCAGAAATTCGAAGAGGGATCTTAAATTTTGAGAAAATGTGTTAATTTTGTCAAATATAACGAAGGTGGTTGTGAAATTCTAGAGTTTTTATATTTTTATTTGGAGTAATAAGGTAAAAATTGTTGAAGGCTTAATTTGATGAATGTTTAATAATATCTTGGAGATATAAGGTTGATTAGTGTATGGATCTATCATTGGATCAAATTGACATTATCATCATGAATGCACATATGTCAAAGATAGCTTATGCTTTCAGGGCCATCTTTTCTATTCTTGATGAGGCCTCCAAAGACTCATCCGAGACATCAATTGGTTAAAGTGTAATAGGGTCATATTGGAGGCAGGCGGCATCAGAGGATGGAGGATTTTCCATCATCTCAAGTTAGCTTCTCACTTCGAGATTATGCTTTGCATGAGAAACATTTTTGGTTTTGGTTGTTTTGCTTTTCTTTGTTGATGCTGACGGATTTGAAGAATGTATGTTTTGTGAAGATTTTATTTTGGAGACAAGTTTGGGATTTGGTGTTGAGCTCAATATGGATTGTTCTCCAACGAGCTTCAGAGTATATGATCAAGAATTATACCCTTTCGTGGTCACTAGACAATGATAGAGATTTGTCGTATCTCTTAGGGATTGTTGTCAAATAATTCAAGACTCTGTGATTTGAGAGTTCAAGACTAAAGAGCTCAAGAACACAGCATGATCGAGCCTCGCTTGGTTCAGGATTTGTTCTTTGGGAGAAGATCTTCTATAAAATATGTATTCATATTATGTAATCATCTTTGTTGAGTATGTTAGCATTTAGGGGGGGTCCCTTGGTACTATTGCAAGAACAATGTAATAAGGGTGGAATGTTAGCATTTGTATTACATTGTTATTTACATTATCAAGGTTGCAGTTATAAAGTTGTTATACAGTTATGTGAACTATATCGATAGTTATATGAATGAACTGCATCGGCCTTGTATAAATTCACTACATTGTATCATTTCAAATCATTCAATAAAATAGTTATTGCCTCTTCAGGAGGGAGGAAGAAAGCATGAGAGATATATAGAGAACAAAAGATAGAGATATAGATAGGAGAGAAAGAGGAAGGGAGGGAGAGAAAGAGATAATTAGGGAAAATATATAACCAAAAACACATTAGGGTTAAGATTAGGGTTACTGTTACAATTAGGATTAGGGTTAGGGATAAGATTAGGGTTAACGATAGAATTAGAGTTATGGATAGAATTAGATTTAGATTTACAATTAGGGAAAATATTTATAACCAAAAAAATCATTAGGGTTTGAGTTGGAATTATGGTTGGGGTTAGGGATAGAATTATGAAAAGAGACACAAAGACAAAGAGAGAGACATAGAGAGAGGGAGCACAAGAGAAAGCGTAAGAGATATATATACAGAGAGAAAGATAGAGATATAGATAGGAGAGAAAGAGGCAGAGAGGGAGAGATATAATTAGGGCAAATATATAAGCAAAGAAACATTACAATTACAATTACAATTAGGGTTTGGGTTAGGGATAGAAACAGGGTTACAGTTAGGGTTAGGGTTAGGGTTAGGGCTAGAGTTAGGTTAGAATTCGAGATAAGGTTAGGGTTAAAATCACAGTTAGAATTAGGGTTATTGTTAGATTTAAAATTACGGTTGTAGTTAGAGTAGAATCAAGTTTATGATTAGAATTAGGGTTAGGGTTAGAGTTAGGATTAGGATTCTTATTAGAATTAGGGTTAAAATTAAGGTGGGTTACTATTAGAATTAGGTTAAGAATTAGAGTTACAGTTAGGGTTAGGGTTCAAATTAGAGTTAAGGTTAGTGTTCAATTAGGGTTAAGGTTAGTATTAAGCTTAGGGTTAGGGTTTGAATTATAGTCAGGCTTAGAGTTAGAATTAGGGTTAGGGTTAGGGTTAGGGTTAAAATTATATCTATTTTTAGGGTTAGAATAAGGGTTAGGGTTAGGGTTAAAATTAGGACTCATAGGTTGAATGGGCATGCCAATAGTTTTGTGATCATAGTAAATTTTTGTTAGGGTTAGGGTTAGAGGTAGGATTAGGGTTCCTATAAGATTACACTTAGCATTGTTTTATAAGCCTCAAAACCCTCAACCTAACTGTATTTCTAAATCTAACCCTATTTAACATTATTTAACCATAATTTTGGATGTAACTCTATTAATAACACTAACCCTAATGCTAACCATAATCCCAACCCTAATTTGAACCCTAATAATATTTCTAACCCTAACCCTAACCCTTTCCTTAATCCTAACACTAATGCTAACCCTAACCCTAATTTTAACTCCTAACTCTAATTTTAATTATTATAAATAAATTAATTAATATTATATTATATTTAATAAATATTATAATATATCTAATCTATATTATAATATTATATTATATAATTATAATATAATTCATATAATTTTCTAATATAATATTATAATATATAATAGATATATTATTATAATCTATCATAATAATTATTAAATATAATATAATATTATAATAATTCATATAATTATATAATATAATATTATAATAATTCATATAATTATATAATATAGTTAGAATTAGGCTTGCTGCTCCGGATGCTACTAACATATTTATATTTTGAAAAATATATCTAAAGTACGCCGAGAGATATCCTTCTTGAGGCGCCTATTTTTTAATCACTAATCCTAACATTAGGCGCCTCAAGAAGGATATCTCTCTGCGTACTTTAGATATATTTTTAAAATATAAATATGCTAGTTAAATAAATTTTATTTATTTATATTTTTAAAATATATCTAAAGTAAATAAATTTTATTTATTTAATTAATTTGTGTCTCCATTTTGTCCTATAATTAATTAAATAATTTTATTATTTAATTAATTATTTTTCACACCTATCCTAATCCTTATCCACTTTTATCTATGAGTCTTATCCGTCCTCATCCAAATAGGTTCTATCCTTCCCACATCCTAGATCATATAAATATCAATATCAATCAAGTCATTTTCTCCTAGAGCACCTACCTACAACATCTACTTAAATTGATCCTAGAGAGAACTTTATGATTTATAAGCTATTGTCTACACCTTTGAAACTATTGTTATGCTACTAGTGTGAGCAATCAACATTTATACATCAAATATCATTATCAAGCATCATTGGATCATATCAAGGACTATTGTAGTAACATTGTTTTGTTATTTTCATTTGATTTATTTAGTCACTTGATCGTTCATTTTATGTGATGTAGGTATGAAATAGGAGCTTTCATTGTGTATTGTTTCCATTTTTATATTTCATATTTTTTTGCATCATACACATAAAAATGAAAATAATTACAAATAAGTAGTGCATGCTAGACTCATCTTCCAAAGGTCATGATCAATAACAAGTAGTAAAAGTTAATGGTGGTTGAATTCAAATAAAATTTAAGGAATTGTAAAATATTTCTTCAACACATTACAAATAGATATATAATAAAAATATTTTATAAATTTAATTAATGTATTTCAAGGCTATATTCTTTGCATATTAAAATTCTGAATTATATAGTAAATTTCCAACTATGCTTCTTATCTACAACATAATTTTTTTATGAATAAGTGTCTATATTATTAAAGGAAAAACAAAATTACACGTATTTACAAAAAAAGTGGGTGGAAGAAGTCACACCCCTATGTCTAAATGGGGCAACAACCCAGAAAATACAAAACAACAAAGCAAAGGCTACTACTTGGCAAGAGCTTTGACACTAGATGGAGGAGGATCACAATCATCTGACTTGCCCTATACATTAGTGGGGTTTGGGATGTCATCAAGAGGGCCCCACCCTTCATCATGAGCTTCCTAATTAACAATAGTGTTTTAGTGTCACCTTCAAACTATTGAAATATGGTGAGCATGTATAGATTTACATCATTGCACTTGCACAACAATAAACATAAAACATAGAATAATATATTATTGTCTTCGAATAACTTTCACATTGCATTACATTGGCTTTATAAAAGCCTATTCCCTTTAACTATTTGATAAATACCTAGATAACCTTTATACAGGAATGTAACTCCCACAAACTAACAAACTAACTATTGCTTTATTTACTAACATTTATTTAATATGCATAAACTAACCTATAAATGCAAATTTAACAATGTAATACCATTGTTACTATGACTATTATGCCAACATTCCCCCCCTTATTACATTGTTCCTGCAATAGTACCAAGGGACCCCCCTGAATGCTAATATACTCAACAAAGCTGATTACATAATATGAATACATATTTTATAGAAGATCTTCTCCCAAAGAATAAATCTTGAACCAAGTGGGGCTCCATCATGCTATCTCATCTACCCTCGGAAAGGTGTAGCTTTGAGCTGTGTTCTTGAGTTCTTTAGTCCTGAACTCTCAAATCACAGAGTCTTGAATTATTCAACAACAATCCCTAAGAGATACGATAGATCTCTATCATTGTCTAGTGACCGCAAAAGGGTATAATTCTTGATCATATACTCTGAAGCTTGTCGGACAACAATCCATATTGAGCTCAACACCAAATCCCAAACCTGTCTCCAAAACAAAGTCTTCACAAAACATACATTTTTCAAAATCGTCAGCATCAACAACTTAGAAAAGCAAAACAACCAAAACCAAAAATGCTTCTCATGCAAAGCATCATCTCAAAGCGAGAAGCTAACTTGAGATGATGGAAAATTCCTCCATCCTCCGATGTCATTGCCTCCAATATGACCTTATTATACTTTAACCAACTGATGTCTTGGATGAGTCTTTGGAGGCCTCATCAGGAATAGAAAAGATGGCCCTGAAAGCATAAGCTATTTTTGACATATGTGCATTCATGATGATAATGTCAATTTGATCCAATGATAGACCCATACACTAATCAACCTTACACCTTGATAAACACAAATATATCCTTAAAACTCCTTATACCTTCTATGTAATTACTGTGATACAAAACAAATTTCAAACCATAGACATCTTACAAACCAAACTTCTTACAAAATCCCTTATTTCTCCAATTATTAAACCCTAAACTCAAATCTGCATAATCCTTGACTATCATTGCCTCTGTCACTATCCATTGCAACACCCTTGGTATGAAATTAAATCTCATAGATGGTTCAAAAACATGAGCTCAATGCAGTATTGTATTCCTTTATGACCAAGTTTATATCAGACAAATAATCAAGAAAACCATACAGAAGCACAACGATTGCAAATGTATTTATATTTCCTCAATGAAATAAACTATTCATTCCAATACTCCATGTATTTGAAACTATTCCTACCTTCTTTTACACAAAGATTAAAAACTAGATGAAAACGGTTTAGCGAATGGAAAGAATGTTATTATACGGAGTGGAAGAACAAAAGAACACCAGAAACTTTCCCTTGGAGGGTTCACAACGTCTAGAACATGGGTTGATCTCTACTACTCACCCAATACAAGTCTGTATGCAATTACCAAATAGAAATACAGACTGATTTCATCCCAGATCGATCCTTTTCTCTGAATATCTGCACTATTCTTTTGCTGTAATGACACGAGTTACCTCTGTAATTTCTTTTATCTATCTTCTAGGACTGCCGCCACCATTTCTGATTCTCTTCTTGTGGAGTTTTTAAAGTGATCTTCATTCCTACATGAACCTCGAAGAATATTGTTCCAGAGACTCTTCTTCAAACACACAGGCACACATAAATCTTCAATGCTCTGATACCATTCAATGCCTAGTAATGTTTAAAACACCTTCTTTCTTATGACTGCACCTTCAAACAGACAGTCTATGTTTTTCAAAATTATAAAAAAATGTCTTCATTCACCTGGATTTGAACATGGGATGACTTCTTCATCATTCAATCTCCAAATTTGATCACACAGGCACATGATTTTTCAGCGCTCTGATACCATATCGAAATATGGTGAGCACATACAGATTTACATCATTGCACTTGCACAATAGTAAACATAAAACATAGAATAATATATTATCATCTTCAGATAATTTTCACATTGCATTACATTGGCTTTATAAAAGCCTCTTCCCTTTAACTATTTGATAACTACCTACATAACCTCCATACGGGAATGTAACTCCCACAAACTAACAAACTAACTATTGCTTTATTTACTAACATTTATTTAATTTGCATAAACTAACCTATAAATGCAAATTTAACAATGTAATACCATTGTTACTATGACTATTATGCCAACACAAACTGCATATCATGATTAGGAGAAATGGCAAGACCCATCCTGGGAATCTTATCAAAACTTAGCCAACCTATAGGACCATGGCCAAGGCCAAGGGGAGAAACCGAGCGGTAGAGAGAAGGATGTGGCCAGCCTTGTTAAGCATTGTTTCTTCTTCCAAGTGATTGAGATTCTTGTGATTGAGCATCATGGTCCTTGTGAGTAGAATGGTTGCAACCCCTGTGATGCGTACAAGGTGAAGATCGACCTCGATTGGAGACAGTAATCAGGAAACTTTAGCCATAGTGCACAAGGCATTATCCTAGTGGTCAAGAAGCACCTCTAAAATGTGCAACATCAAGGGTAACCTTGTTGGTCTGCACCTGAATCTACAGAAGAACATTGGAACAAATCATGGCTTTAGAATGAAGCAAGAAACTGGAATCAATGGTATTTCCAATAAATAAAGTGGAATTTCTATCCTTCCAAATGATGAAAAGAATTTCCACCCTGAAAGAATGCCAAACTTGAGAAAATTTAGAAGGGAACTAAGGCCAATCTCATAATAAAACCATATGCTCTAAAAAAGACTCGGGCCAAAAAGCCTTGAAGAAGTCATGTATTCAAGTCTAGGTCGCCTAATCCCTGTGACAAAACCAAAAGAGGTGCTTAAGCATCTCTTGGCGACCACAAAAAGGACATAAGGAATCCTTAATTCCAATATGGATAAGTTTGGAACCAATAGGAAGGCCTTGAAATAAAAGACACCAAGAAAAATGAGCAAGCTTGGGAGTAGCAATGGTTATCCAGATAGTGGTGAATCTGCATTACCAAATAGTCAAACAAGACTAAAATAACCATCTCTAGTTCAAGGCAGGGACCATAGGTAAATAAGGAGAAAGCCAACAATACCCCTTATGAGGCTTATAATTATAGAATGGTGTGTCGAGATACCATTTCCAATCTTTCCACCATGGTTTGAATATACAAACCCCATTCATATGAATAATATTTGGTGGCATAGCTATAATAAACTCCTAGTAAGATCCTTGTTCTTTGTAGAAACCAGGAACATTGAGTGAATGCGAGTATCTATTTGAGCCACTCGAGATGAATAGGAGCACACTCAACTTGGAGGAAAACAAGTATTGCAAATAATGGACAACTGGAATGAAAAATATGGGATGATGAATTAGCTTACAAGATGTAGTACATATAGGGCATAATCAACTAAGAATAGTCAATCCAATAATAGGAAAAGCTCACTAAGAATCGTGGTGCTCCAAGAATAGGAAAATCAACCACTTCACTTAGACAAAGCTAATCTAGGCATGCCAAGTATAGCTTAAGGCTAAACATACACTCCTAAATATGCACTTCTAAGCAAGATTAATATACACCAACACCCCCCCTAAAGCATAGCTTAGGTGGGCTAAATGAAGATGGGTCTCAGGAACTAGGGCTGATCAGGTACTCATGTACAATGCAATCTCTCATAAAAATAAAGAAACAAAGAAAATCACATGGAAAAAACTCCCCTCCCAAAAGAGAGAAAAAGAGAAAAGAAGAGGACTAGGAAGCCTCCTCGAAGATGATAATTCTGCACCAAGCCTAAAACCATGTTACTCTAATTGTGATGATGCTGATAACTCCCCCCATAGGAGAGACAAAGAGACTCTGTAGCTCCCCCACAATGAAGTAGACCCCATGCCAAAAGAGAATGCCCATGTATGAATGCTGAAAATGATCCATTTGTTGGAAATGACATTTCTCCCCTTAGGAAGAAACAACTCCAATCGTGAATGCTGAAGTAACTTCAACTCAAAGAAGCAAGGTGAGGTGGTAAGTCTCATGATGTATCATGTCTTAGAACACTACTCAAATGTCATCATGCTGATGTTGAAATGAGTCACAATCAAATCAGGAGCCCTAGGCCTAACTGAGATAAGTGACCTCTCAAAATCATGTGAAACTGATGAAGAGTAAGATCCAAAGAACTGATGAATGGACATGGAATGCCAATGCATGCCA
The DNA here is from genome assembly GCA_027924645.1 of Cunninghamia lanceolata. Classification (NCBI taxonomy): domain Eukaryota; kingdom Viridiplantae; phylum Streptophyta; class Pinopsida; order Cupressales; family Cupressaceae; genus Cunninghamia; species Cunninghamia lanceolata. The sequence continues at coordinate 4,361,261 of BSBN01000076.1, forward strand.
TGTGGCTACAATGCAAATCACACCAGATGTCATGTGAAGAATCACTTGAAGCTCTCGGTGAAGCCTCACTAAACTCTATAGTAATAGCAGGTGTATGTATACTGTCATCAAACAGAAAGACAATATCCTCTAAAGTGTCATCAAGATCCGAAATGTGGGACTCTACAAACAACCAAGAGATATCTAGCAGAAGTGTGTCCCAATGAAGTGAATCCTGAATATGACCATGTTGTAATGAATCATCAGAAACTCTTGAAGGAGCAACACTGAACTCAGAAGCGGAGGCAATAGGTACTGTAGGATATGGAATGTCCTCCAATGTAGATAGGGTATCAATATATGTCAACCAAATAGATTGATCATCCCATGAGGATGTATTCACGCACGAAGGGGAAACAAAAGTCTCAACATCATCCAGAAGAGCCTAGTTATCCACATAAACATCACTTTCAAATGAAGAATCTAGATCTCCATACAACTATTGGATGATGGTCCAAGCAGTGAAAGGGCATTTAGTGTGCTCTATATGATGTAAAATATCTGCAGAAACAATAAGATCTATTAATCTGTAGACCATGTATTTTTTTTGTTAAAGGTCATTTATTCTTCTATTTATAGTCACTTGGCTCAGGAACAAGTCCAAGGAGATAGGGAAATAGATCCTATTCAAGATAGTGATTCTTTATCCCTTGTTTCCAGGACAAATAGTTCTCCGAGGTTAGCCTAACTACAAAAGGATGGAAATAGATACCATAATCCATTATGTACCCCCCGAATTTGAAACTTTATCTCAGTTCATTGATTACAAAATACTGTGTAATTCCCCAAACAAAAAATATGGAAGAAAGTGTGGAAATGTACAAGACACAACACCAAGGATACCCCCCATTGATTCAAAATTGGATTCGCCCCTGAATTTGGCATTTTATCATGTGACGTGTTAGGTCTAAGTGGGTCGATTGAAATCATACCCTAAAACTTATCCTCTTTACAAAAAAAGTTAATTTGGCACTTGCCTTTTACAAGATTTTGCTAATTAGTACTACAGTTTTTAAAACCACTCTAAAATTGGAGGGAGGAAACTAAAAATAGTCTAATCCAAAAAAGCACCTCTAGGAGGAAAAAACCCTCCTCCAAGGTGTTTTAATTTAGAAAAAAACTTCTAATTGTAAAAAAGTTCCTCCAAATTAAAAACTAAAAAAAATGCACCTTCCAATTTGTAGAAATAAACCTCCCTTCCATGGATTCTCATACAAATAGATTTATTAATGTAAATTCTTTCAAGATCTCACAAAAAATTTGAACAAACATTCAAACAATCCTCATCTAATACCATGTAGAAACCAGGAACATTGAGTGAATGTGAGTACTGATTCAAGCCACCCAAGATGAACAGGAGCATGCTCAACCTGCAAGAAAACCAGTATTGCAAACAATGGACAATTGGAATGAAAAATATGGGATGATGAAATAGCTTACAAGATGTAGTACATATAGGGCATATACGACTAAGAATAATCAAGCCAATAATAAGAAAAGCTCACTAAGAATAGTGGTCCTCCAAGAATAGGAAAAGCAACCACTTAACTTAGACAAAGCTAATCTAGCCATGCCAAGTATAGCTCAAGACTAAACATAGACTCCTAAATATGCACTCCTAAGCAAGCTAAATATACACCAATAGTCTTGAGTGCACAAATGGAATTTATCCTTGGCTTTAGGCCAGGAGAAAAAATTCCTTGTTGTTTTGGAAAACAAATCAAGAAGAGTCTTGATTCCTTTCTTGAAAAACCACAAGGCGCAGATCCAAGGAATTCGAGCAAGGGGATGACCTTGATGAGTGACAATTAGGGACCACTAGAGAGAATGTTGATTAATGGAAAGACCATTGTGAAATCTAGTTTTATTCCAAAGAAGCCATGGCTTCATGTATTCCTAGGCTTCCTAGATGCGTTTGATAACAAAAGTACCCTAAATTTGAACAGGATTCTTCATAATGAGAAGGGTGTGAAGTCCAATCCCCTTCTAGGCTTGTTTCCCAAGAGGAACACTTGAGGAAATGCTATGCCGCATAAGAATTTTTTAAGAATCATTACCTTCAAAGGATCTAATAATATATTTGACACAAACATCCATACCCTCGTGCTAAATAGAAAGTAGGACCAAGCCTCCTAAGTCATGAGGTAGACAATAATACTCCCATGAAACCCTATGAAACCCTTTGTGGTTTTCAGAGGAAGTCCAAAGAAAATCCCTAAGAATCTTTTCAAGCTTCTAATAGGAGGATTTTGAAGGCACCCAATAGGAAAAATAATAAACATGGGTGGCAACAAGAATTTTAGTGAAAATTTGGAATTTCCTTGCAAGAGATAAGGGCTTAGTGATCCAATAAGCAAAGTTTTTTCAATTCTGGAAATGACAACTTGCCATAGAGCAATTGGAGAAGCTTTAAAAACAAAAGGAATGCCTAGAAATCTGAAGACCTCTCTATGGTCAATCCATTTCCAACCAAAGGAGTCAATCCAAGGAGGTTTGGGGAGCATGGATTGATGATAGCATTGGGTTTTCTTCCATTGAATGCTAGAACTAGAGGCTTTGCAAAAAAATTACAAAAAGAAAGAGCCTGCTTGATGTTAGTTTCCTCTTCCAAAAGAGAGAAAAGAATCATCAGAAAAATGCACGTTCATCAATTGAGTAGAAGAATTAGGGAGAGTAATACCCTTGACTCACTATTGGGAAATAGCCTAGGCAAGTAGGTATCCAAAACCTTTAGCAACAAGAACATATAGGGTGAGAGCCAAAGGGTAGCCTTGACGAATAGATATGAAAATGCCAAAGGCTGAAGATTGATGACTAGTAATAGTAATATAGGCTGAAGCATCCAAAAATAGCATGCGAATAGATTGAATAAATCTAGGCCCAAATCCAAGAGCTTGAAGTATAGCTATAATAACAAGCCATTCTATACAATCATAGGCCTTAGTTTTATCCAAAATAAACTTGGATTTAATAAAATTAGTTTTCTTAGGACAGACAATTTACAAAAGGAGATGGCGCAATTTCAAAGTGAAGGCCTCGGTGATAATCTTATAGGAAACATTCAGTAGAGTGATTGGTTCCAGTTACAAATATCTTAGGATCATTGGACTTAGGTATGAATTTTATATTTCCTTTCTTAATATATTTTCCTAAGGAATCATAATGAAAGGCTTCAAGATACAGCTTGTGAAGGTCTTCTCCCACTAAGCCCCAAAGTGCCTTGTAAAATTCATAAGGGAAACCATCACAACTAGGAGCTTTGTCATTGGCCATGGTGAAGACAACTTCTCGAAGGTCAGCAATGGAGAGCAATTGATCATGAAAATTTAGCTGAGAAGAAGAGAGTTGAGAAGGGACAACCTTAAGGTATTCTTGCAAGGCATGCTCTCATTTAGGAGAATTCTCTTGAGCTTTTAAGAACTATTCATAATAGTAGGCAAAGGCTCAGAGGATATCTGGGATTTCCTTGAGCACTTGTTGGCCCTCATAAGTTTGCTTAATGGCTTGAGCAGAGTGATGGGAATGAAGAGCTTGGGAAAATTCATTAGAATCTTTGTCACCAATTTTGAGCTAATGGATTTGTTGTCACTAAAGTATGTGCCTTGTTGAGTTTGGCAGAAATCCGACTACCTTGTGAAACATGGGATGATCACATTGAGTGTGGGCTCAGATAGGTTGAGATCAACCTCTAGAGAAGGTTGGTTCCCTTGGTGGATCGTGCCTAAAACTAACCTACTCTACTGTTGTTTGCTGGGAAAAGAGAGGAAAAAAGAAAAACTAAAACTACATCTTACAGAAGGTGATGCACCAAATGGTAAAGGGCCTATACAACTGTTTCAACACACGCTTTGATTAGTATTATGACTTATGACATACATAGTTCATGATTTTCACATGTTTACAAATATAGATATTTCATAGCAAGGATCTTGAATATATGACAGTGTTTAGAAGTAATGTTCAATGTTTTTCACAACTAAACCAAGCCTATTTTGGTTTTCACAAACTATGAACTGCATTTAAACAAGTTTTCTGTATGAAAGGTAATGAAAATAGGACTGATTTTTAAGGATAAATGACAACATCACAAGAAAAACATCAACTATTTTAAGTTTACATAATGCAAAACTCATGAAGAGGTAAAATATTGCCTTTATTGATGATCAAAAGGTACATATACAACTAATATAAGTCTAAAAATATAGTGCTTTTCTCAAAAACATGAGATTACAATGATGTTCTTGAGTTACAATGCATAGCTTAGACTATAAAGAATTGAAAAAAACTACAATGCTAGTCCAAAACTGAAAGAACTCCCCTCAAAAACTAGGGAGAACTACCTAAAATTGATCCTAGGCTTCCTTTTTGAACTCCAATAGTTGGAGAAGGACATGCCTTGAAAGAGAAGAGGACACTTGTCCTTGAAGAGGTTTGGTCAAACCTTCTTTGTAGCTTCTGTAGGAACATCTAGCTAGTTTGTCTCCTTGAAATACTCCATTGTGGCATGAAAATAAGTAGTTAGGATGTGCATCCTTAGAAAGTGGCACTACTGCTTGAAGGACTCCAACATCTACCTTTGATATAATTTGGACTCCTTGAAATGTGTGGCATGATTTTGGATTGATCTAGGACTTCAAGATGCATCCTTATTGGCTCTTTTATAACTCTTAACCCCATTTTAGTCCATATCCTGTTCCTTCAATGTTGAAGATACCTGTAGGTATTTGAAATATTCAAAATTGTGATCAGGTTTCCTAGAAGGGTCCATCATGCTTTTTTGAATGATAAATAAGTTCTTCCATCCTTCTTGATCTCAAAGGTTGATTTAAAAGGCTTCACTTCTTCAAATTTGTGCAACTTCCTTTAGATTGTTCTACAACTCTTCAAGGCCTTCTTCTTTAGCTTGCATGCTTTATAGAGTGTTCCAAGGGTAGGCAGGCTTTTAGTATGATTTCATGGTGATCACAAAGCCTTGACAAGGTTGTTTGATCCTTGACAAAAGTTTATACAGACTTCTTCCATAGGGAGCCATGACTTTATAAGGCGTTTAACACAGTCAAAAGGCCTTAAAACAATGGATAGACCTATAATGACTTGACAACCTATATAGGACTGTATGAAACCTCTTTTAGAATGACAAATGAAACTTCAAGATTCTAGGGAAACCTATTTGACCTATTCTAAACTATCTCACTGGTCTTTAGAAGGTGGGCAACACTTTGAATGTTTGATGTAGCATTGAAATCACCTTGATGGACTAGTTAACTGTCAAATGCACTCTTTTTTTATAGTCATCATGACTACACAGGTCTCCTTTTCAATAGTCCTCGGTCATCTCTGCACACTCACAAGCCTTCAACCTTTTAAGTCAACACAAAAAGGTCTGACAAACCCTTAGCAGTGACTGTTCCTTGATGTTTTGGATCATGCACTTACAACAAGTGATTGTTCATTGACAAATCCCTCTTTGCTCTCTGTCAAATAACTGTCTACTGCTCCTTCCTTTTGTGAGGATCTTGACTATCATACCCTTCACCATTCAAAACTCATTTGAGAACCATACAAAACCTTCATCACCATTTTTTAAATAACCATCTTTGAAAGCAGGTTGTGACTTTCATCTTGGTTTATGATTGTTATCTTGGTTTATGATTGCTCTTTATGTCTTTAAACAACGTTTGTATTGACTGCTCCTCAAACAGGTTTGTGATTACATTAGACCTCCAACAAGTCCATGGTCACTTTAATGTCTTTCAATCTCAATGTCATACAAACCTAAAATTTCCTTCACCCTTAATATGGATCAATCTTGATAAGCCTCTAAGTCACTATCCCTATACACACATCTAAACCATTTGCAATCTTCCCCATGCTTGACGGGCTTTGAAAACTATTTTACAATCCTAATTAACTTTAAGGAACCCTAACCCTTATACAGACCTCCTTCATAGAGACTTTTTCATAAGCCAAAGATCACTCTTCTCAGTATGCTATTTGAAGTATCTTCATTCCTGCTATAGATTGGTTGCTTTGAGAGTCTTCACTAAAAGACCTATAAGAAACAAAGCTATCTTGTTCACTAGGACCACCAAATCCAAAACCATTAGAAAATCTTCTCATCCCACCATTAGTTGTATCTATTTGTTGAGAAAAACCTTCCAGGGTTTACAATCATTTGCACCACTCCTCATAATGTAAATCAATAGGTCACTAGATATGAAGACTAGGTTCAAATAGATAATGATGCCAATCCATCCAACACAACATTTAGCATAATAGATGGAAGACATGATTGTGATCGGTAGGGCTAGATGTACACAGTTCCGAGCAAAGAGAAATGGCAAGGATAACTTTCAAAATGCAGGAGCCACGAATAAACTATGGGCCATTTATGATGAACCCAAGAGATTACAAAGTCTCTTGCTTGGAAGGACTTGCAAAAAAATTTATTAATATGAGCTTTTGTTGTTAGGTCCACTCTAAAGCTAACATTAACTAAATGTAAGCTTGTGATCACCAGAGTTACTTACCCCTCTTGACCTAGAAGAAGTTACTTTTATTCCTGATCCTCTAGACATTGCAAGACTTCCCTTATTTGTCTTGGCATCTATGTGTCTTGTACTCCTTGTTAGACCTCTGTAAGATATTTCTCCACCCTGCACTTGAGTAGGCATTAATAGATGATAAAATCTTGTCATACCCATAGCTACTAACCTAGAATGCAGTGACTGTCCCTCATTTGTATTTATCTCTGCTCCTAGTGTTCCTTATGTCCTCGTAGCATATCTTATATCTTCCTCAGTGTTTCTCAGGCCTCTATGCGGCCACCTTGACCTTGTACCCTGCCATACTCTGTTTCACAAGATCAAACTATGGAATTTCACCTCAACATCTCTGTTGGATTCTTTGACTGTCAAACAATTTCAGACTGTCAAACAATTTCTTGCAAAAAGGCCTAAAACTGATTGTCATAACTTCACTGAATGTGTAGATATTATACTAGATTCTGAAACCTTATACAAGTGACAAAAGATCTTCACATACCACAAGAGTCTCCTTAATAGTTATTAGGACCTTACTAAGGTTACATATAACCTCTTAAGACTTCATTATTGCACCTATGTCTTAGCTTTCAAGGGGTTTGAATCTTTGATGCCTCTGATATTCCTTCTTTTGTCATGAGGGCTCTGCAAGTTAGAAAAATAAAACCTAGACCCTTGGAAAAACCCTAAAGACATCAAAACTAAACCTAAAACTTACATGAAGACTTGACTCTTTTCAAAAGGAAAAATCCCTCCATAACCTATATGGGGTTTTTTGACAAGATTAAGGATACTTTTACGTGGAGAAACTTCCTCTTACTGCCTTTTTAACCTATTAATATCACATGCATCATTGGAAAATCTTCCTTGGATGTGGAAACAATGTTTTCCTTAGCAAAATTTAAGGTTTGTAATAACTTTTAACATAAATATGACTATTTAAGCTATAGTAAAACAACATTTGATAGTCTAGGACTCCACATGGCTCCTTAGAACCTCTCAAAAACTCAATTGCTCTTGAAGAACATAATATACCACTTGACTTAACAACAAATTGTGACCCAAGATGACTCATTGCAACAATAAACGATAACATCCTGGCCTTTCACGTTGCCCATTTGGCCAGGAAATCCAAATAGGTAACAAGAGCCAAGCCTTGATTTGAGCACCTTGGGTCGCATAATTATCATCGATTTTCTTATGTTGGAGAAGCTCAACCACTTGCCATTAGAGGTCAGCGGCAAAAGGGTTGGCTTCAAGAGTAGCAGTGGCTTGGTAGAGTGCCGAGGTGGTGGCTTCATATGAGCAACACCAAAAGAAAGCTAGCTATTGACCATAGGTACGAAGGAATCAAGATGTATGCTTGATGGCGAATTCCACCAATCAATCTAGCCTATTTGCTAAGTGGGCCTTGGCTCGAGATTCCAAATCCACTTGATACATGAGCCAACATGGGTTGATGAGACAACAAGGAAGTATTAGGAAAAAAATGTGTGTTGTTGACCTTGGGAAGAAAAAACTACCATTTAATGTGAAATCAAATAGGTGAGTGATCTGAAAGAAATACATCTGGCAGAGGTACAACTGGAAGAGGAAAACAATTAGAAAAAGAAAAGAAAGATTAGGTAGAGATCATAGCACGATCAATCCATTTAAGACTTTGTCAGAACCAACTCTCAAATTACTCCATGTAAACCAATGGGAATGCATATGGTGATGGCCTATATTGGGATAAAAAGGTCTAATTTATTACGCATGTAATACTAGGCTTCTCTTTTGCCAGTTGTCCATCTCATGGGGAGAGTACCATCTTTATCATATGCCATCTCAACCATATTAAAGTCTCCGCACACAAAACCCAAGTGGTGATAGACATTGAATTGACTATCCATCACTACAAGGCAGATCATTCCACAACATTATTGGAAGCATATACATTAATAATGCCAAAAGAATGATTGTCAATATTGAAAAGAACCCATAATGCTTGATTAGTGGGGTCATATCCATGATCAACAATATGCAAATGCCACCTAGGAGAGATAAAGGTGACAACCCCTCGACGTCCTGCATTGTGAATGCTAACCCAAAAAGTGTTGGCAAGAGACACTATATGGATTCATGGTTGTTGTCATTGATGGCAACAAAGGTCATCCCACATATCCGCAAGTCATGATGTGTCTCTACCGGAAGTCAGAATAAAGATTGTTGTGGTCCGGTGAACAAGAACAGAGCATGTGGCAAGGTCCGACAGATTGGTCCGGATCTCTCAGAGGAAGTGTCTTGGTACAGTGCGGATTTGGGGAAGTCAAGAGGACTACCTTGAGTGGTATATTCCAAGGATTTAGCCTCCGGTGATGGACAAGGAAAAAGATATGAATAGTTGAGTTTCAGATTCCTGAGAGACAGTGAAAACAGAGGAAGAACTAACTAACAGAGTATCAGACTACTTTCCGGATGTGTTACTGTTGATGATAAAGGTTTTGGAGGCATGAATCATGTTTGGCCGACATGATTAATGATATCTACAAGTATATGCTTGATCCGCATTGCTTGGTGAGGAAGGATTCAGCCGACAGAACAGAGTTTGTAAGAAACTAGACTGTTCCGGATGCCGACTAGAAAGATGATGAAATTACTTGTGCGGATATATATATAGAGGATGGATTTAGTTGTGAAGTATGCATGATGTTATGATATATGCGAAGAAGTGCAGAACAGAGCAGAAGTACCAAGACAGATCCGGAATGTGAAAGGATAGCAGAATAAAGAACAGAGAAAAGATGAAGTGCAGCAGATCAGTGTACTAAGCCTAATTGGAACTGAACTCCAGCATATGCAGATGCTTCCAATCAGTTCAAGACTGTGATTTTTATCACTTTGTAGACAGTGTGTCTTATTGTAGGCAGTGGGCCTCTTGTGAGCAGTGTGCTCGGGCAGTGAGCCCTAATTGGCAAGTGCCATTTTGTAATTTCCTATTCTTCTAACAAAGAATAATTTTGGGTTAATCACCCCGTGGTTTTCTCCCTTAACAGGGTTTCCACGTCAAAAATACTGTGTCATGTGTTTCTTATTTCATGATAATGTTTTTATGTTTGATTCAATGTTGCATCAATTAAAAAGAAAGTTCAATAAGGGAAATAATTAGGATAACTGATTCACCCCCCCTCTCAGTTATCAACAAATGGTATCAGAGCTAAGTTCCTCCTAATAGAGCCTAACAGCTTGAGGAAGATCTGGGAGTTCAAATGGATGCATATGGTTTAAGAGAGCAACTCAAGACTGCCCTTGAGGATCTTGAACAGTCAAATTCTGAAGTCAATGAATTAAAGGAAAGACTCAAACAGGCTGATGAATTCATGAGAGAATTAAAAGACAAATTAAGTCTCTCTATGAAAAAGAGAAAGGAGCTGCTCCAACAATTGGCAAGACAAAGTGATGAAAGCAATACAAATGAAGAATTGACTGAGCAAACCAAGTTATGTGAAAAGTTATCAAAAGAAGTCATTATGTTAAGACATGAAATGGAATCAGGAACTATAAAGTTTACTCAAGAGATTGAAGAAAAAAGAAAGGCTGAAGACAATCTAAGACAATCTCTCAAAGAAAAATCAGAAGAATGCCACCAGATGGACAGGATTATCAGACATCTTGAATCTGATCTTGAAAATGCCAAAGATAATGAAGAAAAACTTGAGGATCAAATTGCCTCTCTCAAAAGAGACCTTCAAACAGCAAATGAATATAAAGAGAAATTCAAGATAAGTTCTGCTCAACTTGAAGTTCTTCTTGGAAGTCAAAAGAGGACAGATGACAAGTATGGTTTGGGATATGAGAAAGGAGAAAGCTCCGGATCCGGTCAAAAGAATTTTGGATCAGAAAATCCAAGGAGCAGGCCTAGAAGACCTTCGGTAAGACAGCCCAATGCCCAAAGATATTCATCTTTCAATGGATACTGCCACAGCTGCAACCATTTTGGTCACAAAGCTAATCAGTGCAGAAAGAGAATTAATCAGATTAATTCATCCTTCTCCGGACAGTGCTTCAACTGCAAAAGGTATGGACACAAATCCCATGAATGCAGAAATATGCAAGTAAACAAATCATTCAAAGGTAGATGCTTTACATGCAATAGAGTAGGTCATATGGCTAATCAATGCAGATCAAGAGGATATCAGTCAAATATGCAAAGAAATGTTATTTGCCAAATCTGTAATAGGTCCGGTCATAATGCTAAAGTCTGCAGAAGCAAGAATCAGGACAAAAGAGGTCCGGTGTATAATCAGAATCAAGACAAGGGTAAACAAAAGATGAATGCGGATGAAGTTAGGAATCAGATGAGCAAGATTTGGGTGAAGAAAAGTTTAGAGAATGTAGAGGTTGGATCCACACCAGACTCTGGTGCTGATATTTCTTCCAGAAATTAAAAAGTGAGCTCTGGCTCAGGGGGAGACTCAAAGAAAATCCTGTTCCCCCAGCCAATCAAGTGGTGCCGGATGTGGCACAAGATGCGGAGTAAAGGGTTTAAATATATAAGTCCTGAGATGATCCAGATAAGTTTTCAGAGGTCCGCATGGAGTTATGAAGAAGCTGTAATCGATCAAGTAAGACCTGTTCCGGGAGATGCTCCGGTATGACAGAGGATTACAAACAGGTCCGGAGAGATCCGGAAGTGCACTATCTTATTCTGCGGATTGGACAGAGTGTTTGGAATGTTCTTGTAATGTGTCACCTCAATTTATTCATGATTGAAAGATCTGGATGATGTTCACAGATCAGGACTGATCCGGGATACTCCAAGCTATCCGGACAAGGCAAACCGGAATAATATAGGTGAAGCATTTATTGCAAACAGATATTAGGGTTTACGGAGCAATATAAGGGATTTCTCAAAAATCATTTGCTCATTCTGCACTCAAGAAGAAGCAAAAAGTGGAGCTCTGCAACAAGATTCATCAAGCACACCAAAGATCTCCTGCCGAAGTCATTGCATAAAGAAATCAATCCCACCACTCCGTGCAAACCGAAGGCGCATAAGGTATTCTCCGTTTTTCATTATCTCACTGCAAATCTTTGAAGAATGGCTACTCCAAATATAGTTAAGATCTCTGATAGACCTCGCCCCACATTCAAGAAACATCCTTACAAATCATTGGAGGTAGATCCACTAGGAGCCTTCTCTAGTGTTCCTCATGGTGTATTGCATACGGAAGATATTAGGGTTTACATCCATGCGAATCTTGAAGACTTTGGAGAATCAAAGCTGATGGATATCTATCACAAACAATTGATAGATGACTCCTTTGAGATCAAACCTCAGTACAAAGCCATCCGGGACAAACACTTTGCACAGTGCATTCATTTCCCCTGTTTTGAAGAAGATGAATGGGTCCGGTATGTACTAAGTAGAGTACATGACAATTTCCTATGGTTGAACTAGCCCTTCAAGATCACCAAAGATGCAATTAGGGCTGTAACCGGTCTGCACTCATCCGGTGGATTACCTGTTCTCAAGTCTGTCAAAAATCAGACAGTTAGTGATGCAACCGGATCCAAGTTTGACAAGAGAGCTATGACAGTTGATGACATCACTGAACCGGATGTCAAATTTGTAGCTATGATAATTGGTTACAAAATCTATCATTCCAGTAGGGAAAATTCAGTACCGGGAACTGCAATCTACACAGCTTATCAAATGTTAAAGGAGAATGCAGACTATGACTTGTGTGAGCTTCTTGTGAACCAACTCTTTGAAAATCTGCAGAAGATCAAGAAGGACAAGAAAAACTCCTTCAAGTATGGCAATCTGATCCTTTGTCTCTTCTTTTACTACATGAATGAGCTTCCCGAATCCAGTGGATGGGTATGGCAGAATGACAGACCGGTTGCCATCCAAATCAGAGACTATTTGCATGGACTTGGGGATGCCAAAGCAAGAAATACAGCTCTATGGGGATACTTCAAGAACTTCCAAAGCATGATGCATGCAAGAGAAAGAATACCCCAATCCCTTGTTGAAAAGTACAAAGACACAGTATGCTTCATGGTAGAAACAGATCAGTGTCTAATGGAGGCAGTGGAGCCAAGGACTGTTTGGATCATGCCCATGGGGTATGAAGTGGATGAACAAATAGTAGAGCTGCATGTTCAACACATGCTAAGCCAGCCCAAAGATCCTAAGGCAGAAAGGTTTGGAACCTTTGAGGAACTGAGTGTAAAGATACATGTAGAACTCAGGGAACCGGAGATAAAGAGGAAGGTAAGAAAAGAAGTTGAGCATATTGCTCAAGGCCTAGGCATCTCAAAAGAGGCACTTGATGCCAGCCGGGAAAAGAGGAGGAAGGCTGAGGAAGAAGAGAAGAGTAAAGAAAGTGTTCCGGTTGAAACTCCCACCCGGACCAGATCATCAAAAAGATCTGCACCTCCCTCAACCAAAAGTTCAAAACCGGAAGTCCAGGCATCCGGTAAAAGATCCAAGACAAAAGCCACAAGGGCTTATGAAAGCCAAAAGGATGAAGAGGAAACAGAGTCAGATGAGGGAGTAAAAGAAATAAAGAAGCAGAAGAAGAAAGGATCTGGTAAACCCTCCACAGGACAAGACAAGGATGAAATGGCAGAGGTATCTGTTGAAAAGCCCACTCTGTCTCTAGAGAATGTAATCAAGTCGGTCACGGTGGATGGAAACCTTCAACCAATGACTGAATCTTATGATGACTTCAGTGAGGCTGACCAAAAGACTCTGCAGGAAGCCACAGTCAAATATCTGAACATATACAATAAGGCTTTCATTGAGATCATATCTCTTATTCCTAAAAGCCTAGAAAAGGAATTAGAAGTAAGAAAGAACAATGCTCATGCAAAAGATCTTGAGATCCGGGAGCAGATAGCTATTCAGCTATATCCTCAAATTGATCCCAAGACAATGAACATAATCTTCAAGGACTGCAAAGATGAGTTCAGAAGTAAAGCCAGGATGAATCAACTCATGCTTGGTGAGACTGACAAAGTGGCCCAAGAGACAGAAGAGATCCTCCGGAAGGCCTTCAAAAGGTTCAATCTTCCTGTTGTAGAGGACTTAGGTGCAGAAACAGCTGCGGATTTGGAATCATCTGTTCCGGAAGAAGTGGGCCCTGAACAGACAAGCATCTCTCCTCCGGTTTCCCCTACAGTCTCCGGATCCAAAGAAGAAGAGAAATTACAGGAGAAGGAAGCAGGGGTGGAAGACAAAGAGGTTGACAGTTCCAAGACTGCAGAAGAAAAGAAACATCTGTCTCCGGCAAGAGACACTGCACAAACTGTTCAACAATTTTTGAAAAGCCACTATAGAAATTGATGAACCGGACCTGCTAAAAGGACCCTTAGATTTTGACTCTTTGTCACCGGTGCAAACAATGAAAATAGCCTCATTTGCAAATGAGAAAGTCAAAGAGAAGCTGCTGAAATCTCACATGGAAGACTGTGAGCTTATGGAGGTAGCATCTGGAGTGCTAGAAAAGATCATGCCATCCTTTCAAAAGGATCCCACAGCCTCCTCTTCCGGTAATCTCAAAACCTTAGTCAGCAGTGTTAGTACACATTTTGAATCTCTAGAAAAATCTGCTGAAGAAAAGGTCCGGAAGGAATTTTTGGATAAAAGATTTTCAGAAGTATTAGAATTAATCTCTAAAGATAAGAAGATTGTGAGTATTGGAATAAAGAGCTTAGAGAATGCTCTTAAGGATGGCGGTGACATTTACAAATTTTGTATATCCTGGTCAAAGGCAACAGCAGCAATTGATAAGAAAATAAAAGAGGAACAGGACAAGCTACAAAGCTTATCTCAAAGTTTTGATCCTCTCTCTTCCTCCATAATAAATCAAGAATGTCAGACTATTGCAGTCTTGAATGAAATAAAGAATCTTGAGAAGGAAAGGAAGAACATCACTAACCGGATGGGAGAACTTAGACGGATTATAATCCCTAAGTTGGAAACTATGCATGAGGCCATCAGTGATGCTCAGACCACCGCCCAAACAAATGATCCGACAGATCTCAAGCGGGCAGAAGCTTTTGCATTTTTGTTGAGTGGTCACATTTCAATTTTGGATAGAATGAAGCAAAGTTGGGCTACAGAAATGATCCAATTGCAGACATCCTTTGCAGACATTCTTCAGTATATGTGAGTATGTAAATATGCGGCTGTGTATAGAAATTTTTTGAAAATTTTGATGTGCGGACCCTACCCTTTGCCATTGATGTCAAAGGGTGAGTGAGGAGCACTGAAAAATGAGGAATCAAATTAAGGGGGAGTTCCAAAAATTGTATATAAAGACAGAGCATCAGCAAAGGGGGAGCATAGTGTAAACACTTAGTCATTTTTCACTAAGTGTTGCCATCAATGCTAAAGGGGGAGATTGTTGGCAAGAGACACTATATGGATTCATGGTTGTTGTCATTGATGGCAACAAAGGTCATCCCACATATCCGCAAGTCATGATGTGTCTCTACCGGAAGTCAGAATAAAGATTGTTGTGGTCCGGTGAACAAGAACAGAGCATGTGGCAAGGTCCGACAGATTGGTCCGGATCTCTCAGAGGAAGTGTCTTGGTACAGTGCGGATTTGGGGAAGTCAAGAGGACTACCTTGAGTGGTATATTCCAAGGATTTAGCCTCCGGTGATGGACAAGGAAAAAGATATGAATAGTTGAGTTTCGGATTCCTGAGAGACAGTGAAAACAGAGGAAGAACTGACTAACAGAGTATCAGACTACTTTCCAGATGTGTTACTGTTGATGATAAAGGTTGTGAAGGCATGAATCATGTTTGGCCGACATGATTAATGATATCTACAAGTATATGCTTGATCTGCATTGCTTGGTGAGGAAGGATTCAGCCGACAGAACAGAGTTTGTAAGAAACTAGACTGTTCCGGATGCCGACTAGAAAGATGATGAAATTACTTGTGCGGATATATATATAGAGGATGGATTTAGTTGTGAAGTATGCATGATGTTATGATATATGCGAAGAAGTGCAGAACAGAGCAGAAGTACCAAGACAGATCCGGAATGTGAAAGGATAGCAGAATAAAGAACAGAGAAAAGATGAAGTGCAGCAGATCAGTGTACTAAGCCTAACCGGAACTGAACTCCAGCATATGCAGATGCTTCCAATCAGTTCAAGACTGTGATTTTTATCACTTTGTAGACAGTGTGTCTTATTGTAGGCAGTGGGCCTCTTGTGAGCAGTGTGCTCGGGCAGTGAGCCCTAATTGGCAAGTGCCATTTTGTAATTTCCTATTCTTCTAACAGAGAATAATTTTGGGTTAATCACCCCGTGGTTTTCTCCCTTAACAGGGTTTCCACGTCAAAAATACTGTGTCATGTGTTTCTTATTTCATGATAATGTTTTTATGTTTGATTCAATGTTGCATCAATTAAAAAGAAAGTTCAATAAGGGAAATAATTAGGATAACTGATTCACCCCCCCCCCCTCTCAGTTATCAACAAAAAGAATTGGCTAGCCAAACAAAATGACTAGTAGAAAGTTGAAAACCAATGATCTTAACTTCTTACAGTCAAAGAACATCTAAGTCTAAAAAATACTATCGATTATCTCTCACAATGTACTTCTTGAGGAGGTTTATGAGACCTCAAACATTCCAGGAAAGGGAATTCATTGATGATAATCAAGAGGCATGTTGTTGCTATTTGAGTCACCAAGGGAGGCATAGTGATTCTACAAATACTCTTTTGGAGAGAAACTACCCATCTAAATGACAAGGTTACCATTCCTCCTCTTTTCTAAAACAATTTCTCCTTCTTCCAACTGCCTTGGAGGACTGTGAGATCTTCGTAAGCTCACAGGTGGAGAATAAGGATGAATAGATGCCTTTGGATGGGAGGATAAAATAGATGCGAGGCATTTTGGAAAACTTCGGCCAATTGGACGACTCCCTTGTAGTAGGGGAAACATCTATCTCTTTTGTTTTTCCAATGCAAATATTTTAATTTCAATGCTACCGAATTTAAATGTTATTTAATGCAAATAAAATTAGTAAAAAAAATCATATATATTCTACTACTTCCTAGTATGTTCCAAAAAGCTTCATAAAAAACATTTATAAAAGATATGAAACCCAATAAAATAAATGGTTAAAAATAGACTTATTGGAAATGGTTTAAGTAAATTGTGATGATAACATCATTCAATTTATTGAATAATTTATAAATTATAATATAAGACAAAAAAGTAAGAAATAATTTTTTTTATAAAATTAGTGTATGATTTAATAATTTCTTGTCTAACATAAATACAAAATATTATGCAATAGATGTTATTTGTTTTTGATTAAAAAATATTACCTTAATTCCCATAATACGAAGAATCCACTTGTACCATTGCCCATATTAAGTAAATTTACTTCTAATAAAAAATATTAACTTGTCCATTCAATAGTTATAATATTGTACATGAGAATAGTATGGGTGTAACTATTGAACTTTACGTCAAGGAAAAGAGATTCCCAATTCTATCCACAAATTTTCAATTAACATGTATTGTCAAGTTAAAATCTGGCAATATGATAATCTTTATGGTTGGTCCCCAATTCAATCCACAATTTTTAAGTGGCAAGACTTGATGTTGGCTTTATGCCATGGTCGGTGTCACACCCTGGCATGCTGCTCCCCAGCGACTAGGGCTGTGATACGATTTGCCAAATAAAGTGTGGTTGTTAGAAGGTCGAGCTAGTCATCAAGTGGCAATTCACATACCGGATTGTGTGGTCCTTGTCGTTCCGGGGTTGAGAGGTGCTTTCCTTCCAAGTCAGATTGTGTGACAAGTCCATGCCGGGATGTGAGGTATCTGTCATGCCGCGATGTGAGGTAATTGTTCATGACACGTTGTGAGGTAATTGTTGAGGACGATTTGTGAGGTGATTGCGGCACGGGAGCTCAGCCTTCCATGGTGCCGCATTCAGACTTATGACTACTATGTAGGGAGTAATATCATCTACTTCCTTATCGACGTTCTCTGAGCTTTCTATATTCTCCAAGCGATTATATCTATGAGCTTTCTTCTATCAGTAATTTGAGTGAACGCAAGTCAAGTCTGTTTAAAGAGATAAAGATGATGGTGTGCTAGTTCGTGCTCTCAGATTTGGGGAACCGCTAGTGCTGGGTGTGTGAAGCGAGCTTCTATTCCGCATTGGGGCAGTGGGCTCACCCGGTGTAGTTTACCGGAGTCCTAGTGCATAGTCCTATAGATGGTGCTCTCAAAAAGTTGGGTTTCCAAAGAGTTGAGTTGTCATAGCTTGGGAGGGGATTGTTGCATTGTAATCATTTGAGTAGTCGCCGAGCATTATCGGTTGTGCCCGACTCGGTGGTTAGTTGTGTTCTGGTTCAGCTTATTGTATCATTGGGCTAGTCCCTGTATATTGTGAATAAGCAGAAAACACGTTCTCCCTATTGTGCATTGGCTTTGTATGTGTATCTAGTATGGGCTAGGTATTGGTTTGCATCATTGCTAGTTTGGTATATGTTTCCGCTAACCTTTGTATTGGTTGAATGCTAGATTTGTGTGTGCGTCTAGTGTAGGTAACACAGAAGGCGTAGTCCGAAGTTCTTGTGATTAGAATTAGCGGTGCCGCGCGGAGGTGTCAGGGGAGTTTCCTAGACTCAGAAAGCTGGCCCCGTGACAGTTGGTCTCTGGACTGGTTATTCATTGCAACTCTCTTTTGTATCTTTCTTGCCTTGATTCAATGCATTAAAAAAAAACCTTAAATTCCAGGCGTGGACATCGAAATCTTTACTTTTTCGATAGAAATAGAGCTATCAGTCGTAGTGGTGAATTGGACAGAGGGTAAGCATTTGGACGGTTCATTCGTTCTATAGCATTTTGGATTCCAGCGTGGTTGTCTTAAACGGCGTTGGAAGGAGGTGTTAAACAGTCTCCCCTAATTATTCTACTATACAGTCAGCGTACAAGAGGAACACGGTCCAATACCATCCACAAATTTTGAGTTGTCAGGCATTGTCAAATAAAAATTCCAGTGCCTCGACGTGACAACCTGTGTTTACTATACGGATACAACTACCATTCGTAGCAGTGGATTCAATGGCATACATGCATTTTGAATGTTAGGTAGATTCTAAGAAGTTATGGATTTGATATTGGTTGGTATATGTCATTTTCCATTCAAAAATCGGGTTGGATAGTTAAGCATAAAGATTATTATGGCGATAGTTGCAAGGAGTTGCCGATCTCCATCTGGATGGTGTTTGGCAACTGTGGAAGAAGCAAAAAAGAGATGCACGATGATCCAGAAATTTATTATTTAACATTATTAAAATTTATATAAAAATAAATTAATGTAATCTACTGTGATAAAATAGAAGTCCGATGCTCCACAAATATTGATTGATGGCACCATCAGAAATTTATCATTTTCTTCTCTTCTCTTATTTTTATTCTTCTAATGATGAATCATTAAGTGTGATTCCAAACATTGAGTAAAAATAGGTAACACAGTCAAATTCAGAAGCACTCACACTCAATTACCATACGAATGACAGCGGTACTTAAATGGAAAAAAGAGTGCCATGTGCAGAACGACTGTCATTTGTACCAGTAAATTCAATGGTAATTGTCATTTGTGCTAGTGCGTTTAATTCTCCATCTTTATCATGACAGCTGTTATCTGTACCAATTAATTTAATTCTGCATCGTTATTTAAATACGGCTGTCATTTTCATAGCAGTGGATTAAATGTCTTATACGTACAGCTCTGCACAGCAGCGTGCCCAGTTTATTTTATTTTATCTTGAAGTTTTAAGTGGTGAAAATGAAGAACTTGAACTTGGGATCTGCATTTTTTACACAGTTATTAGTTTATCAATTCATCTGTCACTTCTAATCTATATTTTGAGAAATGCAACGAGAAGCATTTTTACCGTGCATAAGGTTTTCTTTTGCAAACGGGGGCATTTTTCCATTACAATTTTTACTATATTATTATTTATATTTTTTAAATATATGTAATTAATTTTATTAATTGTTATAATATATATTGATAAATAAAATTATATAGACAATTATATATAAAAATTATGATATATATTATAAAATATTTAAATCTCAACTTTCATTGCCTTGTCTTTGTAATTATTTTCTTATTTCCTATTTTTATAACATAATTTTATCCACAAAAAAATAATAAATAATTACAAAAAAATTAAAAAGGAGTAGAGTGGTACCTACTAATTCTGAAATGTTTTGGATTCAATTCTCCTTGTTATATAAGGTTTGGCCTTCCCAAGCAAGGATAAAGATTAATATGGCCTTGAGAAAGGATCCTAGGAGTTGCCGAACTAAACCAGGATGACGTTTGGCAACTATGAAAGAAGATAAGCATAATATGGAGTCAATAAAGCATGATAATCTATTAGAGAAATGGGACAGAGCTCGTCTACTACATAAATCAAGATCTTTCGTATCATTCAATTGAGATTTGTCTTTTCTTCAAGTCCAGTTAAAATATAGCTGTAACGCGTCTCTATTTTCCGTGGATTTCTCACATGGGTGATGTTGATCATCTCACCATTTACTCGGAGTGGGTCACTTCTTTTTCTTTTTTTTGGCTGAGTTTGAATTTCGCTCCATTGGACTAATTCCACAGGGCAGATAATAATGATAATAGGTAATGCAAGCAGGCGAACTTTCCACATGTCAAAGAGGATGCCGAACACTTTCCTCCAATTTTTTAGAACTTTCTTCCGTTTTTTGTGTGGAAATGAATCAAGGGAGAGGGGTCAGTAGCCGCCCACCCTAACAATGGACAATTGGAATGAAAAATATGGGATGATGAAATAGCTTACAAGATGTAGTACATATAGGGCATAATCGACTAAGAATAATCAAGCCAATAATAAGAAAAGCTCACTAAGAATAGTGGTGCTCCAAGAATAGGAAAAGAAACCACTTAACTTAGACAAAGCTAATCTAGCCATGCCAAGTATAGCTCAAGACTAAACATAGACTCCTAAATATGCACTCCTAAGCAAGCTAAATATACACCAATTGTCTTGAGTGCACAAATGGAATTTATCCTTGGCTTTAGGCCAGGAGAAAAAATTCCTTTGTTGTTTTGGAAAACAAATCAAGAAGAGTCTTGATTCCTTTCTTGAAAAACCACAAGGTGCAGATCCAAGGAATTTGAGCAAGGGGATGACCTTGATGAGTGACAATTAGGGACCACTAGAGAGAATGTTGATTGATGGAAAGACCATTGTGAAATCTAGTTTTATTCCAAAGAAGCCATGGCTTCATGTATTCCTAGGCTTCCTAGATGCGTTTGATAACAAAAGTACCCTAAATTTGAACAGGATTCTTCATAATGAGAAGGGTGTGAAGTCCAATCCCCTTCTAGGCTTGTTTCCCAAGAGGAACACTTGAGGAAATGCTATGCCGCATAAGAATTTTTTAAGACTCATTACCTTCAAAGGATCTAATAATCTATTTGACACAAACATCCATACCCTCGTGCTAAATAGAAAGTAGGACCAAGCCTCCTAAGTCATGAGGTAGACAATAATACTCCCATGAAACCCTGTGAAACCCTTTGTGGTTTTCAGAGGAAGTCCAAAGAAAATCCCTAAGAATCTTTTCAAGCTTCTAATAGGAGGATTTTGAAGGCACCCAATAGGAAAAATAATAAACATGGGTGGCAACAAGAATTTTAGTGAAAATTTGGAATTTCCTTGCAAGAGATAAGGGCTTAGTGATCCAATAACCAAACTTTTTTCAATTCTGGAAATGACAACTTGCCATAGAGCAATTGGAGAAGCTTTAAAAGCAAAAGGAATGCCTAGAAATCTGAAGACCTCTCCATGGTCAATCCATTTCCAACCAAAGGAGTCAATCCAAGGAGGTTTGGGGAGCATGGATTGATGATAGCATTGGGTTTTCTTCCATTGAATGCTAGAACTAGAGGCTTTGCAAAAAAATTACAAAAAGAAAGAGCCTGCTTGATGTTAGTTTCCTCTTCCAAAAGAGAGAAAAGAATCATCAGAAAAATGCACGTTCATCAATTGAGTAGAAGAATTGGGGAGAGTAATACCCTTGACTCACTATTGGGAAATAGCCTAGGCAAGTAGCTATCCAAAACCTTTAGCAACAAGAACATATAGGGTGAGAGCCAAAGGGTAGCCTTGACGAATAGATCTGAAAATGCCAAAGGCTGAAGATTGATGACCGTTAATAGTAATATAGGCTGAAGCATCCATAAATAGCATGCAAATAGATTGAATAAATCTAGGCCCAAATCCAAGAGCCTGAAGTATAGGTATAATAAAAAGCCATTCTATACGATCATAGGCTTTAGCAAAGTCAATTTTAATAAAAAATACTAGCTGCTAAGATCGACGGGTCCATTCCATACCTTCCCAAATGATAAAAATATTATCCAAAATAAACTTGGATTTAATAAAATTAGTTTTCTTAGGACGTGCAATTTACAAAAGGAGATGGCGCAATTTCAAAGTGAAGGCCTCGGTGATAATCTTATAGGAAACATTCAGCAGAGTGATTGGTTGCCAGTTACAAATATCTCAGGATCATTGGACTTAAGTATGAATTTTATATTTCCTTTCTTAATATATTTTCCTAACGAATTACAATGAAAGGCTTCAAGATACAGCTTATGAAGGTCTTCTCCCACTAAGTCCCAAAGTGCCTTGTAAAATTCACAAAGGAAACCATCACAACTAGGAGCTTTATCATTGGCCATGGTGAATACAACTTCTCGAAGGTCAGCAATGGAGAGCAATTGATCATAAAAATTTAGCTGAGAAGAAGAGAGTCAAGAAGGGACAACCTTAAGGTATTCTTGCAAGGCATGCTCTCGTTTAGGAAAATTCTCTTGAGCTTTTATGACCTATTCATAATAGTAAACAAAGGCTCAGAGGATATCTGGGATTTCCTTGAGCACTTGCTGGCCCTCATGAATTTGCTTAATGGCTTGAGAAGAGTGATGGGAACGAAGAGCTTGGGAAAATTCATTAGAATCTTTGTCACCAATTTTGAGCTAATAGAGTTGTTGTCACTAAAGTATGTGCCTTGTTGAGTTTGAGAAAAACCCAACTACCTTGTGAAACATGGGATGATCTCACTGAGTGTTTGCTCAGATAGGTTGAGATCAACCTCCAGAGAGGGTTGGTTCCCTTTGTGGATCGCCTAAAACTAACCTACTCTATTGTTGTTTGTTGGGAAAAGAGAGGAAAAAAGACATAAACTAAAACTACATCCTACAGAAGGTGATGCACCAAATGGTAAAGGACCTATACAGCTGTTTCGACACACACTTTGATCAATATTATGACTTATGACATACACAGTTCATGATTTTCACATGTTTGCAGACATAGATATTTCATAACAAGGATCTTGAATATATAATAGTGTTTAGAAGGAATATTCAATGTTTTTCACAACTAAACTAAGCCTATATTGGTTTTCACAAACTATGACCTGCATTTAAACAAGTTTTCTGTATGAAAGGTAATGAAAATAGGACTAATTTTTCAAGGATAAATGACAACATATCAAGAAAAACGTCAACTATTTTAAGTTTACATAATGCAAAACTCATGAAGAGGTAAAATATTGCCTTTATTGAAGATCAAAAGGTACATATACTGTTGAAATAAGGGCCGACAACTGAGGGGGGGTGAATTAGTTGTCACAAAAACTTTTATCCTTTGCTATAATTAAACTTCTTTACCACTTATTAACAGATGAATGATATAACCATGAAAGCATGAATCAACAACACATGAGCAAAAATGAAATCAACATACATAACACTAGGATTTTTATGTGGAAACCCGGTTAAGGGAAAAACCACGGTGGGGGTTAACCCACAAGATTTATTCTCTGTTAAAAGAATAGAAAAATGGGAAGGCACTTGCCTTTGGGGGCACTGCCCAGAGCTCACTGCTCAAAAGAGGCTCACTGCCTACAAAAATATTTATAAGTTTATCACAGAAGGATTGAACTAGAAAACATCTTATTCATACCAAGGTTAGTTCCATTGATGCACACAACACTTTTGCTCTTCCCCTAAACACTTTGTTGCTATCTCCTCATTCTTTACTACTCTTCCTCTTCTCTGCTCTGCTTTTCTTCCTTTCTTAGGATCTTATCATTTTCACACAAGGATACACTTCCACAACTCAACCACACATATTTATATGCTTCATCAACCATGGAATAAACATCAAGGTCGGCACTACAAACATTTGACTTAATATGAATCACTATATTGTTGGCCAAACATAGCTGGGACCTAAATCTTCATCAAAAAACATGCCTCACTTCATAGAGCCTTTCTTACATCATCTGCAACATGCACAAAGCATCTAGTTGGCCAAGACTGGAAAGAATAGCAACATCCAAAGAGAAATCTTCAATCACAAGCTCAAACCTCAATACGGATCACCAACACAATAGGCACACAATCTTGAGATCTCCACAAGCACAATGAAATCAACAAGAACAACTGCACCACCTCAAATCACCAGAATCACTTGCATCTTCATACCAGAGCATAAGAACACCAACTGTCATGACTGTCACACTAGAAAGATTGCTTGTGGACCTCCAAACCATGAACCACTTGAGTTGAGGATACACACTGACATCCCAAACACACCTCTAGATCCACAGATCATAATATTTTAATGCGGATCAATCCGGACCAAATTCTTGTCACTCTGTCACCTCTGAACACCTGCAAAACCCAGTTCTACTCAGATGGTCATAACTTCCCAAATTCTTCATGCAGATCCCTCAAATCTTAACTGGAGCAACTTCAGACAATCCTTTACAACACTCGTTGGTCTACAGACACTAATCTTCATCGTACTAGGAATGCAGAGCAATCTACTTCACTGAACTGCATTGTCTTCTCTGTCTCTTACAAAGAGATATGTAACTCGCTTGTTTTTTCTGGAGAGGCAAATTTTTTCAATATCCTCAACATACAAGTCTTCTAGAATGGGATACAATTGACACCAATGACAGCAAGGATATGTTGACATCAATGACAACACCGATTAGGCACATATTTGCAACAATCTCCCCATTTTTCATTGATGGCAACATATGATGTGAAAAATTGTTTCAACCA
Source organism: Cunninghamia lanceolata (assembly GCA_027924645.1). NCBI lineage: Eukaryota > Viridiplantae > Streptophyta > Pinopsida > Cupressales > Cupressaceae > Cunninghamia > Cunninghamia lanceolata. The sequence continues at coordinate 4,386,008 of BSBN01000076.1, forward strand.
TCAAGCAAGAACTTCTCCCCCTTTCTCTTATCACACCTGCAACCATTTTCTTTGTTGCTCCCCCTCACACCATCAACTTCTTACTTCCAAGTTTTTCACATGACTTTTCTCCCCCTTTGACATCAATGGCAAAGGACACATATTTTCAATCAGCATACTGACTACTCCCCCTGAGTAGCAATTCCTCAACACCAATCTGGATCACAAGATATGACTATGAATTCCACCAGACTGATGCACATTAGTGCACCTTAGTTCTGAACAAGAGCGGTAATAACCCCTAGCATCACTCTAAGATACTCAAAAGTATCCTTAGGTAGAGGCTTAGTGAAGATATCCGCAATTTGATCCTTTGAAGAGACAAACTCCAATATGACTTCATTCTCATTTACCTTCTCTCTCAACAAGTGAAACTTGATGGATATGTGCTTTGTCTTTGAATGCAACACCGGATTCTTTGAAATGTTTATTGCACTTGAATTATCACATAATATTGTAACAAGCTCTTCAAACACAAATCTGACATCCTTCAACATTTACTTCATCCACAAAACTTGAGTACAATTACTTGCTGCTGCTATGTACTCTGCCTCTATCGTAGACAGAGATATCGCCTCCTACTTTTTTCTCAACAAAGAAACTAATCTCTTTCCCAAGAAAAATGCACCTCCACCAGTACTCTTCTTGTTGTCCACATCTCCTGCCCAATCAACATTTGTATATGCATGGAGAGTGAAATCATCACCCTTAGGATACCATAAGCCATAATCAAATGTTCCCTTCAGATATCTAAAAATTCTTTTGACTGCTACAACATGAGATTCTCTAGGATCAACTTGAAATCTAGCAACAAGGCCAACTACATTCATAATATCAGGTCTGCTATGAGTGAGATAAAGCAGTCCTCCAATCATTGATCTATACCTTTTTCTGATCTACCTTAAGGGAATCATCATCTTTACTCAACTTGCATCCAGTTACCATAGGAGTACTCACTGGTTTTGAATCATACATTCCAAACTTTTTCAACAACTCTTTCACATACTTAGACTGAGATATGAAGATACCTTTTTCTGATTAAATGATTTGTAGACCTAAGAAGAAATTCATTTCACCAAGCATGGACATCTCAAATTCACTTTGCATCTGATCAACAAATTTGCAAATTTCTTACACATACTCTCATTTCCACCAAAGATGATGTCATCAACAAATACTTCAACAATCAAGATGTGTTCATGATCAATTTTGAAATAAAGATTATTGTCAGCAGTGCCTTTGTTAAAGCCTAACTTCAGCAGATACTTATCTAATCTTGCATACTAGGCTCTTGGGGCTTGTTTAAGTCCATACAATGCTTTCTTCAATCTGTAGACCTTATCTTCTTGATCAGACAATTGGAATCCTTCTGGTTGCTCAATGTAGACTTCTTCTTCCAACTCTCCATTCAGGAATGCTAACTTGACTTCCATCTGGTAGACTTTGAAATCTTTGTAAGCAGCAAAGGCAAGAAATAATCTGACTACTTCAATTCTTGCCACTGGAGCAAAAGTTTCTTCAAAATCAATTCCCTCTACCTGAGAATATCCTTTTCATACCAATCTTGCTTTATTTCTCACAACTTCACCATCTTCATTCAATTTATTCCAGAAGACCCATTTAGTTCCAATTACATTTTTGTTTTCAGGTCTAGGAACAAGATCCTAAGTATGATTCTTTTCAATTTGCATTAATTAGTCTTCCATTGCTTTTACCCAACTTTCATCATTACAAGCTTCATTCACTGATTTTGGTTCAATCTTTGAAATCAGACAATACTCCTCTTGTTCTTCAACAATTCTTCTTCTAGTTTGAACACATTTATTTTTATATCCTATGATCTAATTTTCAAAATGATTCAATCTTACATACCTGGGAGTTTTGGGATTTTCTTCAACTTCTGATTCTTGAACTTGTTCCTCAACATTTGCATTCACTTCTTGAGCCACTAGATTCTCCGGAGTAAACTGAATTTGCTTTCCTTCATTTGGTCTTTCATTTTGATCATCTGATTAATATCCACAGAACCTTGAAGGTCTCTCGTTGCTTTCATCAACCTTGACATTAGCACTTTCAACAATCTTTTGTAATCTCTTGTTAAAGCACCAGTATGCCTTGCTTTGATTAGAATAACCTACAAATATTCCTTCATCACATCTTGCATCAAACTTGCCTAGATCTTCATCTCTTTTGATATAGCATTTGCTACCAAAAACTCTAAAATATTTCATAGAAGGAGCATTACCAAGCCACAGTTCATAAGGTGTTTTACCAGAATTACCTTTGATCTGCACCCGGTTAAGAGTGTAGACAACAGTACTCACAGCCTCTCTCCAATAGACATGTGGAACATTTCCCTCCATCATCATGGTTCTAGAAGCCTCTTGAATAGTCTCATTCTTCCTTTCCACAACTCCATTCTGCTGAGGAGTCCTAGGAGCAGACAACTGTCTTCTTATTCCATGCTTTTCACAAAATGCATTAAACTCACCGGAGGTAAACTCTCCACCTCTGTCAAATCTCAGACACTTTATCTTCACACCAATCTCATTCTCTACTCTATCCTTAAACACTTTGAATTTGTCAAGAGGCTCTGATTTCTCTCTCAAGAACGTCACCCACATCATCTGGGAGTGATCATCAATCAACAACATAAAGTATATGTCTCTTTGCAAACTCCTAACCCTGGCAGGACCACACAAATCAGTGTGCACAAGTTCCAACAATCCACTTGAAGATTGTTCTTTACTCTTGAATGTAGTTCTACTTTGTTTGGCCAACTGACATTCCTTACACTCCTCTAGATCCGCAGATCATAATATTTCAATGCGGATCAATCCAGACCAAATTCTTGTCACTCTGTCACCTCTGAACACCTGTAAAACCTGGTTCTACTCAGATGGCCATAACTTCCCAAATTCTTCATGCGGATCCCTTAAATCTTAACGAGAGCAACTTCAGACAATCCTTTACAACACCCTTTGGTCCGCAGACTCTAATCTTCATCTTACTGGGAATGCAAAGCAATCTACTTCACTGAACTGCACTATCTTCGTCTCTTACAAAGAGATATGTAACTCACTTGTTTCTTCCAGAGAGGCTAATTTTCTCAATATTCTTAACATACAAGTCTTCTAGAATGGGATACAGTTGACACCAATGACAACAAGGATATGTTGACATCAATGACAACACCGACTAGGCACATATTCGTAACATATACAACTAATATAAGTCTAAAAATATAGTGTTTTTCTCAAAAATATGAGATTACAATGATGTTCTTGAGTTACAATGCATAGCTTAGACTAGAAAGAATTGAAAAAAGCTACAATGCTAGTCCAAAACTGAAAGAAGTCCCATCAAAAACTAGGAAGAACTACCTAAAATTGATCCTAGGCTTCCTTCTTTGTAGCTGATGTAGGAACATCTAGCTAGTTTGTCTCCTTGAAATACTCCATTGTGGCATGAAAATAAGAAGTAGTTAGGATGTGCATTCTTGGAAAGTGGAACTACTCCTTGAAATGTGTGGCATGAGTTTGGATTGATCTAGGACTTCAAGCTGCATCCTTATTGGCTCTTTTATAACTCTTAACCCCATTTTAGTCCATATCATGTTCCTTCAATGTTGAAGATACTTGTAGGTACTTGAAATATTCAAAATTGTGATCAGGCTTCCTAGAAGGGTCCTGTTGGCAAGAGACACGGCTATGAAGACAAGCTAAGTGTTGTCATTGATGGCAACAAGATAAGGAGAACACATCAGCAGGATAGGAAGACATAACTCTGGAAGTTCATTTGTGATTGGGAGCAAGGCACAAGTGTAGAGGGCAAAAATGACTAAGTATGGATAGTATACAAAGTAAGGGATAAAAAATGAACCAATATGCCTCCGCGGTAAAAGATCCTCAAAAGAAGATCAGGTACAATGACTTATGACCATATGATGATGATTAGACCAAGTCATGACTTCCTCCGGAAGTCATGTGGAGAAAATGACTAAGTCTGGACAAACAGGGGTATGACAGAGACAGTGAACATGGCACAATATATTAATCTACACTCCTCTGCAAATGCATAAATTGCTCTGCAGTTATGAAGCAAGCAAGGGATACATCATAACTACCTAAATCCAGAATTACAACCTCTGAAGTTCAGTACATCACATTCTACAAGCTATCCAATATCAAGTTACAGTTCAATAGTATTTCTTTGTGATAGAGCAACAGTTTCATGATCCGCATTTTGACATTCATAAGTATTTTTCTCCACGGTTCAGAAGGTATGCTAAGAGGTCAGTAACAAGCATTGGATATGATTTGTGAGGTCCCATTTGGTTCGCAGTGTGAGTTGTGAGGCAACAGATGAACTTGTTAAGCATGCTCTTAAGGAACATGCTGACTGGTATGGTAGATCTCTGTGTGGAAAAGAAATAGTGTTTGAATGATCTATTTAAGTGATTGAATGGTTAGAGCTAACCTATATGAAGTTATGTACATGATCACTTGGGCCCGCAATGAAATTAGTACACATGATCAGGCCGACAAAGCATAACATCTTGCTCTCACATTTTCAGTTTGTCTAGCCGACCCAAGTAAGTGAAAAATCTCATGGTGGATATATATATATATATATATATATATATATATATATATATATATATATATAACATATAGATTGCAGTTCTAAAAAATGAGAAATATGACATGATGGATGTGTATGCAAAATATGCAAAGATGAGGTGAGCATAAGAAGAAGAGAGATCTTATCCTTGAAGCAAGAAGTCAGCAACGAAACAGGGCAATCAGTAATCAAGAGCTTTGAATTAGAATTATGCGCTTCAATGAGACTATAATCATGCATGGAGAGATGCAATCTACACAGTCATCTTGGCAGTGAGCCACCCTCTTCTTTTCTTCTCTCTTTCATAAGGCAGTGAGCCTATCTATTGAGCAGTGAGATCTAGGTAGTGAGCCTTTTGTATTTCGGTATTGCTATAATAAAATATTCCTGAGAGCTAACACTCTATGTGGTTTTTCTTCACCTTGGGGTTATCCACGTAAAAATCTTGGTGTCCATATGTTATGTCTTTGTGGTTTCCATTCATTTGCATATTGTGCTTTTGTTTAATTAAATTTAGAAAATGGTTAAAAGTGAAAGTGTATAAATGGTTTTATGGAACACTAATTCACCCCCCCTCTCAGTGTTCCTAATATTCAACAATTGGTATCAGAGAAAGGTTCCTTGGAAGAAGCCTAACAGCTTGAGGAAGTTCTGGGGAGGTTCACTCATGGCAGCATAAAGGTATCTCACTTATCCTAAAGAAAATACTCCTGGCAGCATTAAGATTGGCAATCAAATATATGTCAATAATGAACAATTTGAAGCTGCTCTAGAAGATCTTGACAACTCCAAGGCTGATATCAAGGGTTTAGAGGAGAGTATCAAAGAAGCTGATGATTGCATTTTGAAATTAAAAGAGCAGATCGGTAAATTTCAGGAAAGAAGGAAAGAATTATGTGAGCAACTAAAACAAGCAAGTGAATCCACAGAGAGTCTTCTCGAGGTGATTGAGGAAAAGACCAAAAATGAGGAATGTATGAATCAAGTTGTGAAGGACAAGTTAGAGGAATGTGAAAAACTAGGGAAAGAAGTTTTGCTCTTGAAATTTGATCTAGAAGCAGTCAACAACTATAGAGAAAAATTCAAAATAAGCTCTGCAAAACTTGATGAGTTGCTAGCTAGTCAAAAGTATCCAGATGATAAATAAGGCTTGGGATTTGAAAAGGGAGAAAGTTCATATTCAGGGCAAGTCAGATCTAAAGAAGGAAGAGGTAGAGACCATCCAATAAGGAATCAAAGAAGAGGACCTAAAGGACCTTTGGTCAGACAAACAAATGCACTAAGGTACCCATCTTTCAATGGTTCTTGTTTCAAATGCAATAAGTATGGTCATAGGGCTATTCAATGCAAAAGTAGAATAAATCAAAATGTTCCATCTTTCTCTGGTAAATGTTACAATTGCAACAAAGTTGGTCATAAAGTAAATGAGTGCAGAAGTGTGTCAAGAAACAATCCAAGGAACATCCAATTCTTCAATGGAAAGTGTTTTTCATGCAATAGATTTGGGCATATGGCTAATCGGTGCAGATCAAGACCAATTCCCAATTACAAAAGAAATCAAGGTTAGAGAAATGTTGTTTGTTTCAATTGCAACAAGCCTGGACACCTTGCCAAATTATGTAGAAGCAAAAATGTAACAAGAAACTATCCTACAGAGAAGGGCAAAACAGAGGAGAGAGATGTCAAGGGCAAGAACAAGGCTGATCCAGTAGAAACCAAGAATGAGATGAGAAAGATCTGGATTAGGAAAGATGCTAATGAAGTCAAGAATGGATCCGCACCAGTCTCTGGTGTAGATACTTCCTCTGGGAAGTAAATTGAGAGCTCAAGCTCAAGGGGAGTAGTGTTAAAAATCTAAACCCCCCAGCCAAAAAGTTGGTGCTAGAATCCAACACGAAGATATGTGGTGGAATCCGACAAGATAAATCCTTTGAAATAAAAATTGGAAGAGAATAAGCTAATGTGAAACATTGCGGAGCAATTTCAATCACCTGTATCTATCAAAAGGGGGAGAGACAACTTTTTGGAACATGCATTAATGATGATTAGGTTAAGTCATGTGGAGGATAAAAGGGAACTAGTTTAGTCTCAAAATCACTTTGCACTCGAAGCTATCAGGTGTTTAGAAAGATTGAAGTAGAATTTGAGCAACGACAACCAAGATTTGAAGCGTTTTGGAGTAATTCAAAGAAAGGAAACCTTAACACAACGAAACAAGGTGTTTTCATTGAAACCCCATTAGAAAATTTGATTAATATTTTGAAATGGCAACTCTGCAAGTGGTTGATATTACTGAGCATCCTCGGCCTAAATTTAAGAAACACCCATTCAAGGCAACATAAGTGGATCCGATGGGTGCATTTTCTAACATTCCTCATGGAGTTTTGTATGTCGAGGATGTTAGGGCATATATTCATGTTGCCCTAGATGAGTACATCAACGTTTGTTTGTCAGATTTATATCTCCAGCATCTAAGTGATGACCAGTATGATCTCAAGGAAGAATACAAAGCTCTAAAGGAAAATAAATTCATTCAATATGTGGATTTCCCTATGTTTGCATAGGATGAATGGGTAAGGTATGTACTAAATCGAATCCATGATGAATTCATGTGGTTGGGACAACCCTTCAAAATTACAAAGGAAGCAATTAGGGTGGTAACAGGGTTAAATGATATCGGAAGAGTGCCCATGTTAAATCCGTGAAGAATCAAATAGTTACAGAAGTGACCAGAGCACAATTCGACAAAAGGGAACTAACAATCAACGATATCACATATCATGCAGTAAGGTTCGCTTCCATGGTGACAGGTTACAAGGTCTATTTCACAAATCGGGAGAACTCAGTCTCTGGCACTGTAATTTACACCGCCTATTAGATGATTAAAGATAATGCTGACTATGACCTGTGTGAGTTACTGTGGATTCAATTGATGGAGAATTTGAAGAAGATAAAAGAAAGAAAGAACTATCCATTCAAGTATGCTACATTGATCATCTGTTTATTCTTCTATTTCTTGAATGAATTACCCAACATGAACAACCTATTCTGGTCAAGTAGCAGACCAGTTGCTACCCAAATTAGAAATCACTTGAATAGCATTGGAAGTTCTGATGAGCAAAAGGCAACATTGTGGGGGTATTTTAAAAACTTCCAGAGTAGGATGCATGCAAGGGAGAGAATCCCAAAGAAAATTGTAGAAAAATACAAACACACCATCTATTTCATGGTCACTAAGGATCAATGTTTGATGGAAGCTGTGGAGCCCAGAACTATATGGGTAATGCCAATGGGCTATGAAGTAGATGGCTTAATATTATAAAATTATACTCAACATCTGCTTAGTAAACCCCAGGACCCTAAGGAAGAAAGATTTGGGACATTTGAAGAGCTAACTATAAAATTGCATGTTGAATTTAGAAAACACAAAATAACTAGAAAAGTTAGAAAAGAAGTGGAAGAGATTGCTGCAAAGTATGCTATCACCAAAGAACAAATGAGAGAAGCAAAGGAAAAAGCAGAAAGAGTGAACCGGTACAAATTCTAGAAGAATCTTAGATGAAATAGGACAAGCCTGAAAAGACTCAGAGGTCTACTAGGAGCTCTGCTACCTCCTTTGGTGCCAAACCATCAGTAAACATGGAAAAACATCAAAGAAATCCTCTATCAAAGATACAAAGAGGAAGAAGATGAAGGGAAGAAGGCTGTATGTTAGTGTGGGTGGAAAGGACAAAGATGAAACATAATTAGATGAGGAGATAAAGAAGATGAAAGCTGAGGCGGTCAAAGCTATAGGAAAGTCCTCCGGAAAGGAAAAACCAAACAAAAGGCAAAAGGTAGAAGAGCCTTATGTTGAAAAGGCTACAATATATCTTCAAGATGTATTAAAATCTATCATAATTGATGGAAACTTGAAGCCCATGATTGAGTTTTATGATGAATATAATGATGTTGATAAGAGAATCTTGGAAGAAGCCACAGTAAAATACTTAAACATCTTCAACAGGGCCCTTATTGAGATTATCTCTGATCTCTCTGAAAGTCTCACGAGCATTTTGACTATCAGAAAAGAGACTGCCAGTGCAAAGGATATTGAGCTAAGACAACATGTACTGACAAGATTATGTCTGAAAATTACTCCGGAAGAAGAAGACTTGATTTCTAAGGAAACCAAAGAAAAGATCAGAACCAAAATGAGGATGAATTCATTCATGATGGGTGAGATTGACAAAGTGGTAAAAGAAATAGAGGAAATTGTTTTGGAAGCTCTGAAGAAATACAATCTTCCCACCACATATGACAATGAAGACAATAATGTTGGTGATAATACATCTATTCCAAAAGTCAACATTGAAAAGGAGACAGATAAAGTTAACCAAATAGCTGAAGAAAAAGAAACTCTTGCCTCTCTGGAACATCAAACAGTGGACAATACTGTTGGAGAGAAGACTGCAGAAGAAGAAATACCAACTGCACAAACCAGTTCCTCTCCAGTACTTCAGATTGAAAAAGATTTGACAAAGGATGAACAGAAGAAGGACACAGACAAGGCCATGGACATTAATCCTCTGGAGTAGGAATAGAAAAATGATGTCTTCGGTGCAGCAAGAGACACTGTAGAGGCAATAAAAGAGTTCTTGGAAAAGGATGAACTAGTTCTAGATGAGCTTGAGTCAATCCAAGGTCTAATAAACCTAGATACAATGTCTCCTATTTAGATTCTCAAGTTGGCTTCAGTTGCTCAAGCTAAAGCAAGAAAAGAGATATTGAAGTCCCACATTGAGGACAATGAACTCGTAAATGAAGCATTTAGCATTTTGAAGAAGCTGGTGCCAACATACCAGAAGGATACCTCTCTATCTGATTCCGGTCAACTCAAGGGACTCATACACTCTATAAGTACACACTTCGAATCCCTTGAAAAATCTGTTGAAACAAAAGTTAGACAAGAGTTTAATGAGAAAGGGTTAGATGAGTTGACAAAGTTGATAGCTCATGATAAGGTTCAGTTAGATAATGGGATACAGAGTATTCAAAGTGCTATTATAGAAGCTGATGATATATATAAATTATGTCTATCATGGCCGGAAGTTACAAAGAAGACAGAAGAAAAGATTAAGGACTTAGAAGAAAATTTGATGAACATCTCTAAGTCGTTTGATTTCGTAAATGAATCAACTAGTAACAAAGAAGCTCAAGTCATCAACATTCACAATGACTTGAATGATCTAATAAATAAGAGGTATCAAATAAAGAGTAGAATGGGACAATTGAGAAGATTGGTCAGTCCCAAACTAGATTCAATGACTAAGCTTGTAGCTAAAGCACAGCTTGCTGCACAAATTGCCACACCATCAAATCTGTAAAAGGCAGAAACTCTAGTTTTTCTACTCAGTGGACATATACAAATTTTGGATGGTGCTAAAAAGAGCTAGGATGTTGAGATAGCTCAAATGAAGAACATCTTTAGTGACATTCTTTAGCATATGTAAAATAAAGTAGAAGACTATACTTGTAAATATGTGGCAGAGTACATAAAATTTTTGAAGTCTTGACAGATTTTTGGTTTTGGAACACACACTTTGCCATTGATGTCAAAGGGGGAGAAGAAGATCAGTTAAAAATGGATAAACATCTCAAGGGGAGAATAAATATAGAAGTGTATATAGTGAGGGGGAGCATTTTTTATAATGAAGCATTTTTCACTAAGTGTTGCCATCAATGCCAAAGGGGGAGATTGTTGGCAAGAGACACTGCTGTGAAGACAAGCTGAGTGTTGTCATTGATATCAACAAGATAAGGAGAACACATCAACATGATAGGAAGACATAACTTTGGAAGTTCATTTGTGATTGGGAGCAAGGCCCAAGTGTAGAGAGCAAAAACAACTATGGATAGTATATAGAGTAAGGGACAGAAAATGAACCAGTATACCTCCGCGGTAAAAGACCCTCAAAAGTGGATTAGGTACAATGACTTATAACCATATGATGATGATTCAGACCAAGTCATGACTTCCTCCAGAAGTCATGTAGAGAAAATGACTAAGTCCGGACAAACAAAGGTATGACAGAGACAGTGAACATGGCCAGTATATTACTCCGCACTCCTCCGCAAATGCATAAATTGCTCTGTGGTTCTGAGGAAAGCAAGGGATACATCATAGCTACCTAAATCTAGAATTAAAACCTCTAAAGTTTAGTACATCACAGTCTACAAGCTGTCCAATATTGGGTTATAATTCAACAGTATTTCTCTGTGACAGAGCAACAGTTTCATAATCCGCTTTTTGACATGCAGAAGTATTTTGCTCCATGGTTCAGAAGGTATGCTAAGAGGTTAGTAACAAGCATTGGATATGATTTGTGAGGTCCCATTTGGTTCGCAGTGTGAGTTGTGAGGCAACAGATGAACCTGTTAAGCATGCTCTTAAGGAACATGTCGACTAGTATGATAAATCTCTGTATGGAGAAGAAATATTGTTTGAATGATCTATTTAAGTGATTGCATAGTTAGAGCCAACCTATATGAAGTTATGTACATGATCACCTGGGCCCGCATTAAAATTAGTACACATGATCAGGCCGACAAAGCATAACATCTTGCTCTCACATTTTCATTTTGTCTTGCCGACCCAAGTAAGTGAAAAATCTCATGGCGGATATATATAACGGATGGATTGCAGTTTTGAAAAAATGATAAATATGACATGATGGATGTGTATGCAAAATATACGAAGATGAGATGATCATAAACAGAAGAAGAGAGATCTTATCCTCGAAGCAAGAAGTCAGCAGCGAAACAGGGCAATCAGTAATCAAGAGCTTTGAATCAGAATTCTACACTTTAATGAGACTGTAATCATGCATGGAGAGATGCAATCTACATAGTCATCTTGGAAGTGAGCCACCCTCTTTTTTTCTTCTCTCTTTCATAAGGCAGTGAGCCTATCTATTGAGTAGTGAGCTCTGGGCAGTGAGCCTTTTGTATTTTGATATTATAATAAAATATTCCTGAGAGCTAACACTCTCTGTGGTTTTTCCACGTAAAAATCCCGGTGTCCATATGTTATGTCTTTGTGGTTGCCATTCATTTGCATATTGTGCTTTTGTTTAATTAATTTTGGAAAATGGTTAAAAGTGAAAGTGTATAAATGGTTTTATGGAACAATGATTCACACCCCTCTCAGTGTTCCTGATATTCAACAGGGTCCATCATGCTTTTTGGAATGATAAATAAGTTCTTCCATCCATCTTGATCTCAAAGGTTGATTTAAAAGGCTTCACTACTTCAAATTTGTGCAACTTCCTTTAGATTGTTTTATAACTCTTCAAGGCCTTCTCCTTTAGCTTGCATGCTTTATAGAGTGTTCCAAGGGTAGGCAGAATTTTAGTATGATTTCATGGTGATCACAAAGCCTTTACAAGGTTGTTTGATCCTTGACAAAATTTTATATAGATTTCTTCCATAGGGAGCCATGACTTTATAAGGCATTCAACACAGTCAAAAGGCCTTAAAACAATGGACATACCTATAATGACTTGGCAACATATATAGGATTGTATGAAACCTCTTTTAGAATGACAAATGAAACTTCAAGATTCTAGGGAAACCTATTTGACCTATTTTGAACTATCTCACTAGTCTTTAGAAGGTGGGCAACACTTTGAATGTTTGATGTAGCATTGAAATTACCTTGATGGACTAGTTAACTATCACATGGACTCTTTTTTGATAGTCATCATGACTGCATAGGTCTCCTTTTTGATGATCCTCGGTCATCTCTGCACTCTCACAAGCCTTCAGCCTTTTAACTCAACACAAAAAGGTCTAACAAACCCTTAGCAGTGACTGTTCCTTGATGTTTTAGATCATGCACATACAACAAGTGATTTTTCATTCACAAATCCCTCTTTGTTCTCTATCAAATAACTGTCTGCTGCTCCTTCCTTTTGTGAGGATCTTGACTATCATACCCTTCACCATTCAAAACTCCTTTGAGAACCATACAAAACCTTCATCACTATTTTTTAAATAACTATATTTGAAAGCAAGTTGTGACTGTCATCTTAGTTTATGACTGTTATCTTGGTTTATGATTGCTCTTTATGTCTTTAAACAACATTTGTATTGACTGCTCCTCAAAGAGGTTTGTGACTACATTAGACCTCCAACAGGTCCATGGCCACTTTAAGGTCTTTCAATCTCAAGATGTCATACAAACTTAAAATTTCCTTCACCCTTAATAGGGATCAAACTTCACAGGCCTCTAAGTCACTGTCCCTATACACACATCCAAACCATTTGCAATCTTCCCCATGTTTGACAGGCTTTGCTACTACTACTCAGGGTTTTAAAACTATTTTACAATCCTTATTAACTTTAAGGAACCCTAACCGTTATATAGACCTCATTCATAGTGCTTCATAAAGACTTTTTCATAAGCCAAAGATCACTCTTCTCAATCTATTATTTGAAGTATCTTCATGCATGCTACAGATTGGTTGCTTTGAGAGTCTTCACTAAAAGACCTATAAGAAACAAAGCTATCTTGTTCACTAGGACCACCAAATCCAAAACCATTAGAAAAGATTCTCATCCCACCAATAGTTGCATCCATTTGTTGAGAAAAACCTTCCCTTTACAATCATTTGCACCACTCGTCATAATGTAAATCAATAGGTCACTAGATATGAAGACTAGGTTCAAACAAATAATGATGCCAATCCATCCAACGACATTTAGCATAATAGATGAAAGACATGATTATGATTAGTAGGGCTAGATGTACACAGTTCAGAGCAAAGAGAAATGGCAAGGGTAACTTTCAAAATGCAGGAGCCATGAATAAACTATGGGCCATTTATGATGAACCCAAGAGATTACAAAGTCTCTTGCTTGGAAGAACTTGCAAAAAAAAAGTTATTAATATGAGCTTTTGTTGTTAGGTCTACTCTAAAGCTTTCTTTAACTAGATGTAAGCTTGTGATCACTAGAGTTACTTACCCCTCTTGACCTAGAAGAAGTTACTTTTATTCCTGATCCTCTAGACATTGCAAGACTTCCCTTATTTGTCTTGGCATCTGTGTATCTTGTACTCCTTGTTAGACCTTTGTAAGATATTTCTCCACCCTGCACTTAAGTAGGCATTAATAGATGATAAAATCTTGTCATACCCATAGCTACTAACCTAGAATGCAGTGACTGTCCCTCATTTGTATTTATCTTTGCTCTTAGTGTTTCTTATGTCCTCATAGCATATATTATATCTTTTTCAGTGTTGCTCAGACCTCTATGCAGCCACGTTGACCTTGTTGTTGGATTCAGGATAGACAACTGAGAGGGGAGGTGAATCAGTTGTCCAAAACTTTCTTTCTTATTAAACACTTAAATCCACTTTGTTATTTAGTAGCATAATGATAAATCAATCATGGAAACATAAAGCATTAAATCAAGAGCAGCAACACATCAACATATAAGACACCAAGATTTTGACGTGGAAAACCTGGTTAAGGGAAAAACCATGGGGTGATTAACCCAACATTGTATTCTCTATTAAAAGAATAGAAAGAACAAAATGGCACATGCTAATTAGGGCTTACTGCCTACAAGAGACACACTGTCTATAAAATAATAAGTATCACATACTTGAACTGGAGAATAGCATCTTCACCATGCTTGAATCAGTTCCATTTAAGCCCAATAACTTATGCTCTACCTTTCACTCTCTTCCTCGCTACCACATTCTCATCATCACAAGACACCCTTTGAAATGACTTTACAACTCCTTATTTATACAAGGCATTGACTTAGGAATAATCATCTAAGTCGACAAACATCTACAAGAACATCCGCAAGATGTGTAATACATCCGTCGGCCAAACTTAGGAAGAACACCATCATCCGGAAGTTATTCTTCAATTGCGAGCTCAAACTCTAATGCAGACCACTAACACGAATTGGACACAATCTAAAGACCTCCACAAGCTTGCCTGAATTACCAAGAACATCTGCACTTCATCTGCTTACTGAAATCCTTATCTTCTTCATCCATAACCTCAAGAACACAGTTTGTCATCAATGTCACAATGGAATAGATGCTTGCAAACCTCCAAACCACTAACCAATTGAGTTATCACTTCGAATGGACTTCCTAAATACTCCATCAAATCCATAGAATAGGATATTGCATTTCTGGATCCCACTGAACCTATCTGTGTCACCTCTGAACACTTGCCGGAACCAGTTTTACTTGAGCGACCACAACTTCTTTAGATCTTCATGCGAACCTCTAAAATCTTTACTAGATCATATTAAGACTCATATCTACAAACCCTTTGAACCGCATCCTCTGATAGTCATCTTATCTTGGATCTTTACCTTACTGTCTTCACTATTTTTTCTATTCCTGATTAGGAGTAATTTTCTCAATATCCTCAGCACATAGCTCATCCAATCCTTTTCATTAATGCAACAGGAGTATGTTGACATCAATGACAACACCGGTTAGGCCCATACTTGCAACAATCTCTCCCTTTGTCATTGATGGCAACATATGATGTGAAAAACTATTTTGACCATCAAGACAAGAACTTTTCTTTACTGA
Organism: Cunninghamia lanceolata; assembly: GCA_027924645.1. Lineage (NCBI taxonomy): Eukaryota > Viridiplantae > Streptophyta > Pinopsida > Cupressales > Cupressaceae > Cunninghamia > Cunninghamia lanceolata. The sequence continues at coordinate 4,401,276 of BSBN01000076.1, forward strand.
CACAACTCCCCCTATCACCAACAACCATTCACTTGTCTTCTCTTTCTTTACTGCTCCCCCTTTGATCAGCCACCACTTGCTTTTCACATGTCTTCTCTCCTCTTTTGACATCAATGGCAAAGGGCACATACTTGCAATTCCACCATTTCAGAATCATACCAGCTGCTCCCCCTGAGTAGCATCTCCCCATCATCAATCCGGACCACAAGATATGACTATGATATCCACCAGACTGATGCATATCAGTGCATCTTAGTTCATCATCGGAGGGGTAATAACCCTAACTTCTCCCTAAGATACTCAAAAGAGTCCTTAGGTAGAGGTTTAGTAAAGATATCTGTAATCTGATCCTTGGAAGGCACAAACTCCAATCTGACTTCATTCTTATTCACTTGCTCTCTCCAAAAATGAAACTTAATAGATATATGCTTAGTCTTTGAATGCAACACCAGATTCTTAGATATATTTATTGCACTTGAATTATCACAGAAGATTGTGATAGGTTCCTCATACTCCACTCTGATGTCTCTTAGCATTTGCTTCATCCACAAAACTTGAGTGCAACTACCTGCTGCTACAATATATTCTACTTCTGCAGTGGACAGAGATATTGCCTCTTGTTTCTTGCTTAGCCAAGAAACCAATCTCTTCCCCAAAAATAATGCTCCACCACTGGTACTCTTCTGGTCATCCACATCTCCTACCCAATACGCATCTATATATTCATAAAGAGAGAAATCATGATCTCTGGGATACCACAATCCATACTCAACTGTCCCTTTTAGATATCTAAAAATCCTCTTGATTGCCATGACATGAGATTCTCTAGGATCAGCTTGAAATCTAGCAACAAGACCAACATCATTCATAATGTCAAGTCTAGTTTGAGTGAGATACAACAATCCTCCAATCATTGACCTGTACTTTTTTTGATCAGCCTTAAGAGAGTCATCATCTTTGCTCAATTTATATCCGATTGCCATGGGAGTATTCATTGGTTTTGAGTCTTCCATCCCAAATTTCTTCAACAATTCTTTCACATATTTGGTCTGAGAAATAAAGATTCCTTTCTTTGTTTGAATGATTTGTAGACCTAAGAAGAAATTCATTTCCCCAAGCATGGACATCTCAAATTCACTTTTCATTTGATTTTCAAAAGATTTACACATACTATCTCTTCCTCCAAAAATGATATCATCAACAAACACTTCAACAATCAAAATGTTCTCATGATCAATTTTGAAATACAAATTACTGTCAGCAGTACCTTTGTTGAAACCAATCTTCAAAAGATGTTTATCTAATCTTTCATACCAGGCTCTTGGGGCTTGCTTCAGTCCATACAGTGCTTTCTTCAACTTGCAGACCATATCACCATGATCAGACAATTGAAATCCATCCGGTTGCTCAATGTATACTTCTTCTTCCAAGTCACCATTCAGGAAGGCAGACTTGACATCCATCTAATACACTTTGAAATCCTTGAAGGTAGCAAAAGTAAGAAATAATCTGACTACTTCAATTCTTGCCACTGGAGCAAAAGTTTTTTCAAAATCAACTCCTTCTATTTGAGAGTAACCCTTGCAGACCAATCTGGCTATATTTCTGATTACTTCACCAACTTCATTCAGTTTGTTCTAGAAGACCCATTTGGTTCCAATCACATTCTTGTTTCTAGGTCTAGGAACAAGATCCCAAGTGTGATTTTTCTCAATTTGCATCAGCTCTTCCTCCATTGCTTTAGTCCATTTTTCATCATTGCAAGCTTCATTCACTGTCTTAGGTTCAATCTTTGATATTAGACAATATTCATCTGAATCTTGAGCAATTCTCCTTCTTGTTTGTACACCTTTGCTTTTATCACCTATGATCTGATCTTCAGAGTGGTTTAGTCTTACATACCTAGGAACTTTGGGAGTTTCTTGCACTTCTAATTCTTGATCTGGCTCATTATAACTCATCTCTTCTTCCCGATTTACCAGATCAGTTTGAATCTGAATTTCAGAAGGGGCTTGGGCTCCTTGGATCAGAACACCATTCTGATCATCTTCATCATATTCATAAAACCTTGAAGGTTTTTCAATTCCTTCATCAACCTTCACATTTGTACTTTCTATAATTTTTCTCAGTCTCTTGTTATAACACCAGTATGCTTTGCTTTGAGTAGAGTAACCCAAGAATATTCCTTCATCACTTCTAGCATCAAACTTGCCTAGATCTTCATCTCTTTTAATGTAACATTTGCTACCAAAGACTCTGAAATACCTCACAGTAGGAGTGATGCCAAACCAAAGTTCATAAGGAGTCTTACCGGTATTGCTTCTGATTTGAACTCGATTAAGAGTGTAGACTGCAGTGCTGATAGCTTCTCTCCAATAGATCTAAGGAACATTTGCTTCCATCATCATGGTCCTAGATGCCTCCTGGATGGTCCGGTTCTTTCTCTCCACTACTCCATTCTGTTGTGGAGTCCTACGAGCAGACAACTATCTCTTTATTCCATGTTTCTCACAGAATTCTATGAACTCACCGGATGTGAATTCTCCACCTCTATCAGACCTCAGACATTTTAATTTTAATCCGGTTTCATTCTGTACCATAGCCTTGAATATTTTGAATTTATCAAGAGATTCTGATTTCTCTTTCAGGAAAGTAACCCACATCATCCGAGAATGGTCATCAATTAATAACATGAAGTATCTATCACCTTGCACACTCCTTATTCTTGTCGGACCACATAGATCAGTATGAACTAAGTCCAATAATCTGGTAGAAGATTGTTCCTTGCTTTTGAATGAGACTCTGCTTTGTTTCCCTAACTGACATTCTTTGCACAAGCTATTTGTAGGTTTCACTAGTTTTGGAAGATCTCTTACAGCCTGAGTGTTTCTTATCTTGATGATATTATCAAAATTCACATGACACATCCTCCTATGCCATAGCCAACTCTGATCAATTTGCACAAATAGACAACTTTTACCAGTACCAACTAAATAGAAGATATTACCTTTTGTCTGAGTACCGGATGCAATCTCTATTCCAAAAACTTTCAAAGATCTGGCATTTTCCATTCTTGAATCCGAAATCATAGCCTTTGTCCACCAACTGTCCAACACTGAGAAGATTGTAATTTAATCCTTCAACATACAGTACATTACCAGTTTTGTTCTTTCCATCAAAAGAAATAGTTCCTCTACCTCTGATTCTACCAACTGAATTATCACCAAACTTTACCACTCCTCCTTCATACCTTTCCAAATCTAAGAACTTATTTTTGTCACCTGTCATATGGTGAGAGCATCCACTGTCAATGACCCAATCATCCTTTTCTTCAACTTGGGCAGCCAGAGCTCTTTCTACAACTTTATGATTGACAGATTCAGAGGGCATTGGATCTTCTTCCTTGATGGCAATAAACACCCAATCACTTTCGGATTTGTTTCCTATCTCTGATTCATCATCTGTTGCTTCTTCATTATCATGCTCTTCATGAGCATAGTAACAATTCTTTTGGAACCTTGATCTGTTAGGATTTGGCCTTGAAAATCTTTTCGAACACTTTGAGGCAAAATGACCAATCTTATTGCAGTTAAAACACTTAAAAGGCAATTTTCCTTCATAGTTACCGGATCCTCTTGGCAGTCTTTTTGCAATAAGGGCTTCAAGCTGAGCAGTTTCAGCTTCTTCTTCTTCTAGGTCTTTTCTTGCTTTTTCATACCATGATAGTTTCCCTGAGGAATTCTCTCCCAGATCAAACCTTTGTTTTTATTTTACAGAAGCACTAGCTTTGAATGCAGATTCAGCCTTGGGGGGGATATCTCCAAACTCGGTCATTTCAAATGCGGCCAATTTACCAACCAATTGATCTCTTGTGACATTTGAATGGGCTCTAAATTCTTCAATGGCAGTAACCTTGATTTTATAAGAAGCAGGAAGGGATCTGAGAACTTTGCCAACAATCTCATCTTCATCCAAGACTCCACCAGCACATCTAATGCCACAAACAAGCTCATTTACTCTTGGCATAAAGGTAGTGATATTTTCATCTTCTCTCATCTTCAGATTTTCAAATTTCCCTTTCAAACTCTGTAGCCTTGCACATTTAACATACTTGTCTCCTTCATGCAGAAGTTCTAGTTTTTCCAAAATCTCAAAAGCAGTTTGTAGATCAACAACATTTGTAAGTTCTGAATCAGACAGGGTGCTTAGAAGGGCTTCTTTAATTTGCAGATTATTTTCAGCATCTGTGATTTCATTTGCGGATTCCGGGCCATTCTGAGGAGGTGTATACTTTGTTGTAGCCATGGTCCAGTACTGCATTCCCATACATTGCAAGTGAAATTGCATGCGACTTTTCCAAAGATTAAAATTGGTTCCATCAAACTTCAGACTATCCTTCTTGTAGGATGACATCCTAGATCTTCTCAAGTGGTTAAGCTCCTTTTAGAGGAACTTGGCTCTGATACCAATTGTTGGATTCAGGACAGACAACTGAGAGGGGGAGTGAATCAGTTATCCAAAACTTTCTTTCTTATTAAACATTTAAATCCACTTTGTTATTTAGCAGCATAATGATAAATCAATCATGTAAACATAAAGTATTAAATCAAGAGCAGTAACACATCAACATATAAGACACCAAGATTTTGACGTGGAAAACCCGGTTAAGGGAAAAACCATGGGGTGATTAACCCAAGATTGTATTCTCTGTTAAAAGAATAGAAAGAACAAAATGGCACATGCCAATTAGGGCTCACTGCCTGAGCACACTGCTCACAAGAGGCTCACTGCCTACAAGAGACACACTGTCTACAAAATAATAAGTATCACAAACTTGAACTGGAGAATAGCATCTTCACCATGCTTGAATCAATTCCATTTAAGCCCAATAACTTCTGCTCTGCCTTTCACTCTCTTCCTCGCTACCACACTCTCATCATCACAAGACACCCTTTGAAATGACTTTACAACTCCTTATTTATACAAGGCATTGACTTAGGAATAATCATCTAAGTCGGCAAACATCTACAAGAATATCCACAAGATGTGTAATACATCCGGTCGGCCAAACTTAGGAAGAACACCATCATTCAGAAGTTATTCTTCAATTGCGAGCTCAAACTCTAATGCGGACCACCAACACGAACTGGACATGATCTAAATACCTCCACAAGCTTGCCTGAATCACCAAGAACATCCGCACTTCATTTGCTTACTGAAATCCTTATCTTCTTCATCCAGAACCTCAAGAACACAGTCTGTCATCACTGTCACAATAAAATATATGTTTGCGGACCTCCAAACCACTAACCAATTGAGTTATCACTTCAAATGGACTTCTTAAACACTCCACCAAATCTACGGAATAGGATATTGCATATCCGGATCCCACCGGACCTATCTGTGTCACTTTGTCACCTTTGAACACCTGCCAGAACCAGTTTTACTTGAGTGACCACAACTTCTTCAGATCTTCATGCGGACCTCTGAAATCTTTACTGGATCATATTAAGACTCATATCTACAAACCCTTTGAACTGTATCCTCTGATAGTCATCTTATCTTGGATCTTTACCTTACTGTCTTCACTATTCTTCTATGTTCCTGATTAGGACTAATTTTCTCAATATCCTCAGCACACAACTCATCCAATCCTTTTCATTAATGCAACAGGAGTATGTTGACATTAATGACAACACCAGTTAGGCTTCTGAAACCTTATACAAGTGACAAAAGATCTTCACATACCACAAGAGTCTCCTCAATAGTTATTAGGGCCTTACTAAGGTTACATAGAACCTCTTAAGACTTCATTATTGCACCTATGTCTTAGCTTTCAAGGGGTTTGAATCTTTGATGCCTCTGATATTCCTTCTTTTGTCATGAGGGCTCTGTAAGTTAGAAAAAGAAAACCTAGACCCTTGGCAAAACCCTAAAGACATCAAAATGAAACCTAAAACTTACATGAAGACTTGACTCTTTTCAAAAGGAGAAATCCCTCCATAACCTATATGGGGTTTTTGACATGATTAAGGATCAAATGTAAAGCTTCTGGAATCACTGTGTCTTGCTTTTTTTACGTCAATGTTTTGGATCATACTCAATGATCCATCATCAGGATAAAAAGAGGAGAATGAAATGATGGATCATTCTCCTTTTTTTGTCCTGATGATGGATCATTGAGTATGATCCAAAATGTTGACGTAAAAAAAGCAAGACACAATGATTCTAGAAGTTTTACATTTGATCATGGATTGTGGAAATATCATGTCTACAAAGATTAAGGATATTTTTATGTGGAGAAACTTCCTCTTACTGCCTTTTTAACCTATTAATATCACATGCATCATTGGAAAATCTTCCTTGGACATGGAAACAATGTTTTCCTTGGCAAAGTTTTAAGGTTTGTAATAACTTTTAACATAAATATGACTATTTAAGCTATATTAAAACAACATTTGATAGTCTAGGACTCCATAGGGCTCCTTAGAACCTCTCAAAAATTCAATTGCTCTTGAAGAACATAATATACCACTTGACTTAACAACAAATTGTGACCGAAGATGACTCATTGCAACAATAAATGATAACATCCTGACCTTTCACGTTGCCCATTTGGCCAGGAAAGCCAAATAGGTAATAGGAGCCAAGCCTTGATTTGAGCACCTTGGGTCACATAATTATCATCGATTTTCTTATGTTGGAGAAGCTCAACCACCTGCCATTGGAGGTCAGCTACAAAAGGGTTGGCTTCAAGCATAGCAGTGACTTGGTAGAGTGCCAAGGTGGTGGCTTCATATGAGCAACACCAAAAGCAAGCTAGCTATTAACCATAGGTACGAAGGAATCAAGATGTATTCTTAATGGCGAATTCCACCAATCAATCCAGCGTATTTGCTAAGTGGGCCTTGGCTCGAGATTCCAAATCCACTTGATATGAGCCAACATGGGCAGATGAGACAAGGAAGTAAATTAGGAAAAAATGTGTCTTGTTGACCTTGGGAAGAAAAAACTACCATTCAATGTGAAATCAAATAGGCGAGTGATCTGAAAGAAATACATCTGGCAAAGGTACAACTGGAAGAGGAAAACAATTAGAAAAAGAAAAGAAAGATTGGGTAGAGATCATAGCACGATCAAGCCATTTAAGACTCTGTCAGAACCAACTCTCAAATTACTCCACGTAAACCAATGGGAATGAGTATGGTGATGGCCTATATTGGGATAAAAAGGTCTAATTTATTACGCATGTAATACTAGGCTTCTCTTTTGCTAGTTGTCCATCTCATGGGGAGAGTACCATCTTTATCATATGCCATCTCAACCATATTAGAGTCTCTGCACAAAACCCAAGTGGTGATAGACATTGAATCGATGATCCATCACTACAAGGCAGATCATTCCACAACATTATTGGAAGCATAGACATTAATAATGCCAAAAGAATGATTGTCAATATTGAAAAGAACCCATAATGCTTGATTAGTGGGGTCATATCCATGATCAACAATATGCGAATGCCACCTAGGAGAGAGAAAGGTGACAACCCCTCGACTTCCTACATTGTGATTGCTAACCCAAAAAGTGTTGGCTAGCCAAACAACATGACAAGTAGTAGAAAGTTGAAAACCAGTGATCTTAACTTCTTGCAGTCAAAGAACATCTAAGTCTAAAAAATGCTATTGATTATCTCTCACAATGTACTTCTTGAGGAGGTTTGTGAGACCTCAAACATTCCAGGAAAGGGAATTCATTGATGATAATCAAGAGGCATGTCGTTGCTATTTGACTCCCCAAGGGCGCCATAGTGATTCTACAAATACTCTTCTTGAGAGAAATTACCCAACTGAATGACAAGGTTACCATTCCTCCTCTTTTCTGGAACAATTTCTCCTTCTTCCTATTGCCTTGGAGGACTGTGAGATCTTCATAAGCTCCTAGGTGGAGAAGGATGAATAGACACCTTTGGATGGGAGGATAAAATAGATGCGAGGCATTCTAGAAAACTTCAGCCAATTGGACGGCTCCCTTGCAGAGGGGAAACATCTATCTCTTTTGTTTTTTCAACACAAATATTTTAATTTCAATGCTACTGAATTTAAATGTTATTTAATGCAAATAAAATTAGTAAAAAAAATCACATATATTCTACTGCTTCCCTCGTATGTTCCAAAAAGCTTCATAAAAAAAACATTTATAAAAGATATCAAACCCAATAAAATAAATGGTTAAAAACAAACTTATTGGAAATGATTTAAGTAAATTGTGATGGTAACATCATTCAGTATATTGAATAATTTATAAATTATAATATAAGACAAAAAAGTAACAAATAATTTTTTTTATAAAATTAGTGTATGATTTAATAAATTCTTGTCTAACATAAATATAAAATATTATGCAATATATGTTAAAAATTATTACCTTAATTCTCATAATACAAACAATCCACTTGTACCATTTCCCATATTAAGAAAATTTACTTCTAATAAAAAATATTAACTTGTCCATTCAATAGTTATAATATTCTACGTAAGAATAATATGGGTGTAACTATTGAACTTTACGTCAAGGAAAAGAGATTCCCAATTCTATCCACAAATTTTCAATTGCCAGGCATTGCCAAGTTAAAATCTGGCAAATACAAAGAAACAGTCACAAGGGATTGTTGCTCTTTCTGCTGGTAGAGTCTTTCCATATGTCTTTTTCTTGCCATTTGGCTGTTGGTTCTGTATAGATGTAGTTTTCTACAGTCTCTAGTAGACTGTTATCTTTTGTAATAATTGCATTTCTTCAATAAAAAAAATAAAATAAAATCTGGCAATATGATAATCTTTATGGTTGGTCCCCAATTCAATCCACAATTTTTAAGTGGAAAGACTAATGTTTTATGCCATGGTTGGTCTCTAGACTGGTTATTCATTGCATCTCTCTTTTGTATCTTTCTTGCATTGATTCAATGTATTAAAAAAAAAACTTAAATTCCAGGCGTGGACATTGCAATCTTTACTTTTTCTATAGAAATAGAGTTGTCATTCGTAGCAGTGAATTGGACAGCAGGTAAGCATTTGGACGGTTCGTTCGCTCTATAGCGTTTTGGATTCCAATGTGGTTGTCTTAAACGGCGTTGGAAGGAGGCGCTGAATAGTCTCCCCTAATTATTAGTACCAACCTTGGCACGGATATGCAAGAACTGTTGCATTAGTGTTGTCTGTTGACTAATCATATTCATTTATTTTTCTTCTGATTATAGTTTGTAGTGTTTGCAAAATAATATGATTGGTTGTGAGATTTCACCTCTTATCTGAATCAAGACAAGCAATAAATGCAATGGTGACTTTAACCCATACCGAAAATCAAATCAACTGAATGTCTTTATAGGAAAATATCAAATCAATTTGATATTAGACCAAGCAAAACAAAAAATAAAAATTCGTATAAGATTCAATGGGCTAGTCAATTATAAAATCAAATATAATCAACAACACCATACAACAAGTCAATAAATATTTATGGCAAATAGTCACAAACCTTATCAAAAATAGTGAACTCATTCAATATTGATAAATCAAGAACGATCATTTGCAATGACGTCTATTAAAGCTGTAACTGTTCATTATAGAGGGAGTTTACCAACAAAATTTTGGACCGTGAATTATATTTTAGGGCCTGAGACTATTTTGGCTGTAAGGATCTTATTTTTGTTGAGACATGGACCAGCTAGGACTCGAACCTAGGACCTTCCATTCACTACTGGAATGCTCTACCACTGAGCTATTGGCCCCTCTTGGACCAGTCCATCGTCGGTCTGGGTGTGGCTTATTTCCAACACCAACACCCCCCCTTAAGCCACACCTCTCATGTGCTTGGGGCTCCTAGCCTAGGCTTGGCTCTGATACCATGTTGAGACATGGACCAGCTAGGACTCGAACCTAAGACCTTCCATTCGTTGCTGGAATGCTCTACCACTGAGCTACTGGCCCCTCTTGGACCAGTCCATCGTCGGTCCGTGTGTGGCTTATTTCCAAGACCAACAATTTTAAGTGCTCTTATTCCACGTTAAGATTGGTAATCCATCGCCTCAGTCCCTCCGTTGTGCCTTGAATGATGCAGGAAGATCAAAGGTATTCCAGAGTATTCTTGTGTTTTGGGGGATAAAAATTCCACACAGCTGTGGTCATCGTCCTTGCAAGTGGCCAGATTCCCCTTACTAGGCTCCAAATTTTTGGCTAATCCAATTTTAAGAATTCCTTGAAAGTTAAAAAAAATAGCCAGGCAGGAGGAAAATTAACTACACGTACCTTAGCGATACGTTTGAGACTGCGCCTCGCCATGGCCTTTTTCAACCTTGCCATCAGTGATATTCCAACTATTAATTTGACCCATGAGACCCCTTCTTGAGATTTCTTTCCATTTACCTTATCTGATTTTCAACTTTGTAACTCTGAGTTTTGACCTAGTGACCAAACTTAAAAAAAAAAAAACATTGCCACCCTTTACTCAGAGTACCTAATCAGTAAGCGCAAAGCTTAAGAAGTGAAGCAGGAACTCATCCTTTAACATCAATATAAGCCTCACTGCAGTAGTTGTTCTGAATAAACTGTATCAAAGCTCTTGAAGCTTTTGGTCAACACTTATAGTGACATATCACATTTCTCTTTAGGGAAACAAAGTTTGGTGAGATTTACTAGAGCTTTGAAATTTCCACAAGTAAAACATTTCCTTGTACATATATGGAGCCAACTGCACAGTTTTATCCTCTTTATTTCCAACATTTAGGGTCTAACTTCTACACCCCCTCTTTGGGAGTTTGAATCTATTGATAGTTTATCCTCCTCAATTTCCAACATTTTGGAACTAACTTATAAACCCATCTTTGGGAATTTAGATCTATTGACAGGTATGTGGGTTGCAGTCTCTTTTAAATAAAGCCTAGTTACTTTGGGGTACAGACTGAGCATGGTAGAAACAAAAAATTTAACATCCCCAATACTAACTTAGGCTATTCCTCAAATAGGACACAAGAACTATGCTTATATATCTTATTTTTAAATGTCATATTTTACAAATTATTGTATAAATGAAACACACACACACACACACACACACACACACACACACATATATAAGTTGGAAAAGTATATATACACTTTTCCAACTTACAAATTGACGATTTCTTAAAATGTTTATTTAAAACCCTCCATCAATTTATTTATATATAAAATAATAATTATTAATAAGATATAATACTAAATTGTTCAGGTACTTGACTAATATTTATAACTACAACTACCTCTCCAATAATAAAACTCTGCACAACTACTCTCTCTCTTCTTTCTGCAGTACAATAATATATAAATTTCAAATTTAATGCATATAAAAACAATTCCGTTATCCTCATAAATTGAAATTGAAATTGAAAAAAAAGCATCGACAGTGATTCTTAGATACCCCTTCTACCTAATCTCACGCCCATGTTGCAGGTACTTGGTGTGCAAATTTGTATGATTCTACTTTTGGAAAATGTCAACTCTATACGAAAATGTCGTTGTATGAAAACTTTACACTAAAAAAGGTGACTATAGTTACCTATTTTTATGTTCATTGCAATATCTTCATACTTATTTCTAAATATGGTCTTTCTATTCCTCATCGTACTTATGCATTTCTAACTGACATTTGTAATAGATAATATGATGGTTGACCCTGTTTACAATGAAACTTCGTTTTGGACCTTTGTAATTCTAATAATCGACCTGTTCATATTCCTTGTAGCTTTCTATCTCATTGATAAAATTGGTCATTTTGTAATATTCTCCATCTGCATCTTACTCATATTATTCTATTTCTCTACATTTCAATAACTATGCATTGCATATCATCTCTTCTAAATGGATTTTATTTCCTGTTAAGAAATCGTGATGCCCACAACATGGCAATTTCACTCAGTGCTATTGGGAAAAGTGTTGAAAATAGATTGCGAAGTAGTGGAGGATGCTCTTCAAGTATTCACTAGTCGCAAAATTGTTGAAGACTTCCCCAGGTTGTTATACTTCTCTAAAATAGTTACTGTATTTTTATTTAATGCTATGGACATCATGCAAGATTCTACTCTCTTCAGAAAGCTTGCTTTTGATTACATACAAGACTAGCTCATATCTGAAGAAAGCCTTAATACTAGTCCGAGGACCTAGTTCGACGATTATTCACCCATAGGGATATTCAGATGCGATTGATGGAGAGGATGCCAACCGACCTATGTTTTTTGTTCATGATACTCATGTTAATGATCATCTTGCATCTGCAAAGTAGCTTTTGTCAAATATTATAATCTTTTTTACAGATGTTCAAGCATATTTTTGCTACAATTAATATATAGTTTCATTAATTTTGTATCTGTTATTCACCATATATATGTAATTGGAGTTATCTGTTGTTCTGCATCATGATACACACTATTTTCTAATTGGATAGAATGTATATCTCCTCCACTATGTTTTTATTTCCTCCACCTTTTAAAAACTTCTTACTATATTGTAACAATATTTTTAGTTCTCTGCACCTTTTGCCAAAGTGTTAAGATGGCTTACTTCTTGCAATTTAACTTTTGCAAGATATCAAAACAATCAATTAATTCCATGTGAAATAGTGGTTGCATAGATTTATTACAACTGACACCAACAATAAAATTGGACTATAAGATGACAAAGAAATTGCTAGACCAACCAACAATGAAGACTATGCTAAAAATTATCAACCTACAATAGGTTGGACAATCAGTCCTACAAACTTAAAAAATTCAACAAAAGAAGTAAAATTATAGGTGTCAGAAAACGTGGAAATGGTTGTTATGGAGCACAAATCCAAAGCTGTAATTACAATGAACGTAAATGGCTAGGTACCTTTAATACAACGGAAGATGCTGCATATGCTTATGATAAGGCAACTATATCTCTTAGAGGCATTAACGCGAAGTCCAATTTCTCATACGAAAATTTAGAGGCAGGCAAGAACATTTGCAAACCTTCGACGAACGTCCCTAAATATAGAAGTGTTAGAAAAAGTCAATGGGGTCGTTGCACTGCAGAAATCCCGGAACCGAACTCCAAGAAATGCCATTGGCTTGGAACATTTGATACATCAGAGGACGCTGCATATGCTTATAATATTGCAACCATTTCACTGAGAGGAATGGAGGCCACTACAAATTTCATTCACATGACTGCAAATACAGGTAAGTTCATTTCTAATCAATTCAATCATCATTTACATAATTCCATTTCTCATTCAAAATTTAATACAAATTATACTGACTCTGTCAATATCTTGCAAGATGCTTGCAATGATTATACATGCAAGAATTCAAACATTGAACATTTCTCGCTTGATGCTAAAATGTACGACTCTAGTGAGCTACTGAAAAATAATTCCTTGCACTCTTCATTAGCAACGATAGAGAACAATCAACAATTTCTTGTAGGTTCTTCAAATAAATTCCAACTATTTGTCTCTCTTCCTGCAAGTACTACAAACAATACAGTTAACGTTGCTATTGACACCGCCTCCGTCTCAGTTTTCAATCTCCTCTTGACAACAACAACAATATTGATATAGAAACAGGGTTGTTGGATGAGTTAATAGAGAGGTTCCTTCCTCAATAGTAACAATTGTAACTCAAGAAATACACCATGGCATTTTGTATACAAGTCATGGGTTAATGTTTTTATACTATATTCTATTACAATGTCTCATTCCAATGCATTCATATCAATCACTCCTACTACAATGCATATACAAACAAAGATAAAACGAAGATATATGGCAAGTAATAGCCACGTTGTTCTACTATACAGTCAGCGTACAAAAGGAGCACGGTCCAATACCAGCGACAAATTTTGAGTTGTCAGTCATTGTCAAATAAAAATTCCAGTGCCCGGACGTGACAACCTTTGTGTTTACTATACGGATACATCTACCATTCGTAGCAGTGGATTCAATCGCATACATGCATTTTGAATGTTAGGTAAATTCTACGAAGTTATGGATTTGATTTTGGTTGTTATATGTTGCTTTCCGTTCAAATCGGGTTGGATAGTTAAGCATAAAGATTATTATGGCAAAAGTTACAAGGAGTTGCCGAGCTCCATCCGGATGGTGTTTGGCAACTGTGGAAGAAGCGAAAAAGAGATTCACGATGATCCAGAAATTTATTATTTAACATTATTAAAAATTATATAAAAATAGATTAGTGTAATCTACAGTGATAAAATAGAAGCTCGATGCTCCACAAATATTGATTAATGGGTCTTGGGTACCGATCAGAAATAGTAAAGACAGCTGTCATAATACAGATGGAGAATTAAACCCACTGGCACAAATGACAATGACCATTGAATTTACTCGAACAAATGACAGCGGTATTTAAATTGAAAAAAGAGTGCCATGTGCAGAACAACTGTCATTCGTACCAGTAAATTCAATGGTAATTGTCATTTGTGCCAGTGGGTTTAATTCTCCATCTGTATCATGACAGCTGTCATCCGTACCAATTAATTCAATTCCGCATCGGTATTTAAATAAGGCTGTCATTTTCGTACAAGTGGATTAATGGCTTATACGTACAGCTCTGCACAGCAGCGTGCCCAGTTTATTTTATTTTATCTTGAAGTTTTAAGTGGTGAAAATGAAGAACTTGAACTTGGGATCTGCATTTTTTACACAGTTATTAGTTTATCAATTCATCTGTCACTTCTAATCTATATTTTGAGAAATGCAACGAGAAGCATTTTTACTGTGCATAAGGTTTTCTTTTGCAAACGGGGGCATTTTTCCGTTACAATTTTTACTATATTTATTTTTTTTAAATATATGTAATTAATTTTATTAATTGTTATAATATATATTGATAAATAAAATTATATAGACAATTATATATAAAAATTATGATATATATTATAAAATATTTAAATCTCAACTTTCATTGCCTTGTCTTTGTAATTATTTTCTTATTTCCTATTTTTATAACATAATTTTATCCACACAAAAATAATAAATAATTAAAAAAATTAAAAAGAAGTAGAGTGGTACCTACTAATTCTAAAACGTTTTGGATTCAATTCTCCTTGTTATATAAGGTTTGGCCTTCCCAAGCAAGGATAAAGATTAATATGGCCTTGAGAAAGGATCCCAGGAGTTGCCGAACTAAACTAGGATGACGTTTGGCAACTGTGAAAGAAGATAAGCATAATATGGAGTCAATAAAGCATGATAATCTGTTAGAGAAATGGGATAGAGCTCGTCTACTACATAAATCAAGATCTTTCGTATCATTCAATTAAGATTTGTCTTTTCTTCAGGTCCAGTTAAGATATCGCTGTAACGCGTCTCTATTTTGCGCGGATTTCTCACATGGGTGATGTTGATCATTTCACCATTTACTCGGAGTGGGTCACTTCTTTTTTTTTTTGGCTGAGTTTGAATTTCGCTTCATTGGACTAATTCCATAGGGCAGATAATAATGATAATAGGTAATGCAGGCAGGCGAACTTTCCACGTGTCAAAGAGGATGCCGAACACTTTCCTCCAATTTTTCAGAACTTTCTTCCGTTTTTGTGTGGAAATGAATTAAGGGAGAGGGGTCAGTAGCCGCCCACCCTAACTTCCCGCACGTCAAGCACATAATTAGACATCGAATTTCGACGGTTTTTTTTTGGGTTTTTCCGTATGTGACCGAAGAACTTAAAGCTATTCTTTCAGCTTCAGGGCACTTATACATTTCCCTGTAGGATGCGTTATGTGCACATGGGTCGAAAAATGGTCATTTCAACATGTCGCCCCATACATCCGCACCGATGTGCCGGTAACAGCTCGCAATCACATTTGTACATTTGTCTTAATTTCATTGGTTAATATACAAATGTATTGGTGCATTTGTGTTAATTTATTTGGTTGGTATTTTACATGTATTGGTTCTTTTTAACAATTTAATTGGGGGTCAAGTGATTAAAAACATAAGGGTTATTGGGGCGTGGGCGCCAACTGGCCCCTCTCCCTAAAGTACTTTTGAAGACATTTAAAATAGAAGTTACTGTTTTGATTTAGGACTGTTGTGCTGAGCTTCTGAAGAACTGGCGCAATTCTGTTCATGCCTTGCTGTATTTGTTCTCTGTTCTGGACAGTGTTGTTTTATGTTTTGAGCAGTTTTGGTTCCCCTTTTCTGCAGTCTGTGTGACTGCATCTCTTAGTGTAATTCTGCTGCGTTCAATACAAAAAAAATATTCGGTTTGGTTAGCCAAGGATAAAGATTAATATGGCCTTGAAAAGGATGGATAGGAGCTGCCGAACTGAACCAGGATGGCGTTTGGCAACTGTGCAAGAAGCAAAGGATAATCTGGAGTCAATAAAGCGTGATAATCTGTTGCAGAAATGGGACAGAGCCCGTCTTCTAGATGGCTGGATCGGAGGTGCTGGTTATGACTTGTGTGTCCAAGTGGGTTTCAGAAGCTGTCTTGGATACATGTTAGTCGTTGAGTCACCAACTCCCGAAATATGCAACACAGGTATGTATAACATCTCTTGGCTCGATTAATTAGGATAAAACGTAGTGGAATGCAGGTGACAAAATATGTGTACCGAAAATTTCAGAACGTCAAATTATGTTAATGTTGCAATGTAAACATTAGGCTGACGCTTGTACATAATTCGCAAAAGATGACAGGAATGCGCTCCTATATTCCGAGGTTGCTTTGAGTAAAGAGGGAAAGAGAGCTGCTTTGCTCTTGTGCTGTGAAGACTGGAATTACGAGGTCCTTTATTGGTTCATTGAGGGCGAGAAAAAGGAGGGTTACACGAGGGGGAATGCAATAAGCTCAGGCGATGAAACAGAAGTGACAAGCAAACTAGTAAGCGCAGTGGCCAGGGAGTTGCACGGTGTGCGTGCAAAGGGTAGAGTACCAAGAACGGAATTTTCGTGCGCTTCTATGGCAGCCTTGACGATTGACATTCAAAAGGAGGTGGAATTCAGGATCTTTAAGCAAGAATCTGAGGGAGGTGAGATTGCAAATGACATTTTATCGAGGGCATTACTCAGGACGGATGACATTGGCGATCAGTGTTGGAAAGAAATGGGTTTAACAGAAGATTTGAAGACGTTTCAAGCATTTGGATTCGACACAAGCGTGCCCTCCACTTGGGAGGCAGTTGCCGATACAGTTTGGTATGCTGCGGCAGACGCCATGGCTGTAGTGATCGTAACAGAGTGCTGCAGGGTCCATAATCGATTGGTGATGAATTCTGTTCCACTAGCAGAGAGAAAGAGGATGGACGATCGCGCATTTGTCGAATCCCTAATTGCCTACGCCTATGAGCTCTTAAGGGGAACTTTTTTCAGCGACGAAAGTCTGTGGAAGATCGTAGCAGCAGCGGCAGAAGAGGCCGAGGGCGATTGCAAGCGGTTTAATGAGATTTTACGTGACCGAGGGTACGGAACATTCAGCTATAACGGCAAGTCTGATGTTGTAAACAGCTTTCTTGTTCAGGCGGCTAAAAAAGGCGACGTAAATCTGGTAGAAAGGCTCATAGAGAGTGGCGTACATCCCACTGAAATAGATGATAGAGGGAAAACGGCATTGCACTATGCAGCAAAACTGGACGATGAATCCAAGGGACTTGAAATTGCAGAAATGCTTCTTACAGAAAAAAGCCTTGCAAACGCAGTTGACTATAAAATGAGGACTCCTCTACACAGGGCGGCTTCTTGTGGTCACGCGACTATGTGTGGACGACTCCTCAACTACGACGCAAGCGTGACTTCCACGGATAATGTTGGTCAGACTCCACTACACCATGCACTTCTGGGCGAAGCGCAAATTGAAGAGGTTGTTTGTGTTCTGATTTCAGCGGAAGGAGAGGACACCGTTGAAGGGAGCGCTCGCTTGGTTGATGCCAAGGACCGGGATGGAGTCACGCCTTTGGATATTGCTGTTATGTTTCATGCCACCAATGTGAGGATGGTGGCGTTGCTGCTGTCACTGTCCGGCCAACGACAATCTTATTTTAAGAAGTTGCCCCTCTCATTGACACTCTATCTGCGTGAGTCTTCGCGGATGGGCTATAAGGATCTTGTTCAAGAGTTAGTGACTGAAAAAGCCGATCCTCTTGACCGAGACGATGAAGGAAAGACAACATTCCATTACGCTGCCGAGGGTGCAAACGACACGGTGGCACTGGAAATTATTAAAGGAATACTGTCTCATGAAAAACAAGAAGTCAATGACCTTATAGGCAAGGCGGCATCAGCGCGTGATAAATACGGAAGAAACGTGCTTCATGTCGCAGCTTTCCTTGGACACAAAAAGCTTTGTAGATGGCTTTTCGAGCAAATCCCAAACATAGATACCAAGGATCATGATGGACAGAGTGCCATATATTATGCAGTTGCTGGAGCTCATGACGATAACGAGGTTTTAGACGAGTTCATTTTCAGAGGACAAGCTACAACTCAAGTTTTTATGAAAGATGACAGTCACACAACGCCTTTGCATGTAGCTGCTGCGAAAGGCAACCTAAAAATGGTGGAAAAGCTTCTTTCAAAGAGAGTGATTTCAGGAGAAAAGCGCGAGGCTTATGTTGGGGCACCGGACGTGCTAGGTCAAACAGCTCTGCATAAATCAGCAAGTGGAGGCTACAAGAAAATTGTTAGAAAGCTTCTCGACGAGGGCGCCCATCCGATAGAAGAACGTGATTCTGATGGCAAAACAGCTCTGCATTATGCCGCTCAAGCAGAAAATGGTGAAGATGCCGTGGCAATAGCTAAGTTGCTTTTGGACAAATGCGAATCCGATAAACACAGAAGCCTGCTTTTGTTCGCTTCTGCAGTTGGAATCGGTTCTGCAGAAAAAAGTTTAAGCTCCAGTTCATTGCTTAAGGATTATCTTGTGAGCAAAAAAAGTGAAATACTGAGAAAAACAGGGGAGAAGAATTTACTTACGGTGGCGGCAACATTAGGCAATATAGATATGACACGGGAGCTCCTCACCAGGGGCGCAAACATTGCTGTCATTCGCAATGAGAAATGGAGAGACGAACTCCCTAAACAAGAAAAAGAA
This sequence comes from Cunninghamia lanceolata, assembly GCA_027924645.1. NCBI lineage: Eukaryota > Viridiplantae > Streptophyta > Pinopsida > Cupressales > Cupressaceae > Cunninghamia > Cunninghamia lanceolata. The sequence goes on from BSBN01000076.1 coordinate 4,420,382, forward strand.
AACGTCGAAGACGGTATGCTTGCTTATAACTTTTCCTTTCTGTTCTTTTCCTCATCAAACAAATGACCTGTGCAGCTGTCATTAAATTCCTTTTGTTTTTCACAGTTCTCAAGCAAATTGACAATCTCCTTGAACAAGGAACCGACAAACCGGCTCTGTGGGATAATCTTGGTAGGTATAATTATCTAATTTACTAATAGAAGACGAACACAAATTGACAGGCAAAATTTCTGAACATTTTCTGTTATAACTTTGGTTAGGACGAAGTGCCTATGCCAATGGTCTGGCTGCATTATTTTTGAATCCTTTTGTGAAATCTCCCATAACCGTGGGAATTTCGGGAGAATGGGGAATGGGAAAGTCGAGCCTTATGGTTCAGGTAATCATCCTTCCTAAATACTTATAGCACATTTACTTCACATTATTAGATCTGTTATTAATCCGAATCGTTGTGCTTCCAGACAGAGCGCATTCTTATACAGACAGCAGCTCAGTTAGCATTCTCAAATTCATTTCAAAAAGAAGATTTTCCGGGAGCAAGTGAATCCAAATTATCTGCAAAAGGGGAAGCCAGGCGTAGGAAAATAGCAAATGCATTAGAGAGGTTATTGACAACGAAAAGTAGAGAGAGATTATCTAAACCAGTGGATGAACGGTCGGGTGCAGAAGAGGTTCCAAAGTTCAGGATTATTCGGAAGATTGGAATGTTTAGTAAACGAGTATTGGGTAACGGAAAAAACTTTACAGCAAAGGTAGAGCACACCCTACACTCACCCACTAGATGCTCCTATTTACAATCAAGTAATCAATTTGTAGAGTAAAATTTATAGTATGTGCTCATCGTAAAACTTAAATTGAGACATAAATTTAGTTTAAGTGATTTTTAAAGCATTTTGAATTTTTGAACTTAAAACGATATCATGTTGTTTCATAATTTATGTATTAAATAATATATTTTGTGTGTGTGAGAGATAGAAATTTGTTTTTTATATATAAAAAATTATAATGGATTTATATATAGTTTTAATTATAAATAAAATGGAAAAAATAAAGTATAACTATATTATAGAGGAGAAGAAGTGTATTATAATTAATTTATATATTATCTTAAGTATAAATAAAATGAAAAATGTAATTATTACTATATTAAAGAGAAGAAAATTGTATATATTTACTTTGGCCTTCTCACAAATATATTGTTTTGATACAAAATGTGTCATATTTTGTGCTTAAGGTGACACATTCATAAAGGTTATCATCTAACAATATGCCTCGGTCTCTTTAATGGTTTAGACCAAATCTCTCTTAACCAATTCATGCATCCTACATTGGACTGCAAATGTAGATATGACCTTTGGACATAAGTGCACCCGTGACCTCATCCTCCTAATTTAAACATCTTTTCACATTTCCCTGGATCAACCCTTCCAAATAATTTGATTGACATTCATTGGTTTGTATACCAAATGTTTTGAATTAAGCACCTAAGATCTTGTATTTAAGGTGAAGCCTCAGGACAATGGTAATCATCAAGAAGTATCATTGAAACATAAAAAAAAATATTATTAAAAAATTCATGTACACTTTGTGCATTAACACTAGCATTTATGGATGTTGCACTAAGCACTTGCATTTTTTGTATTGTGTTTTTGATCTTATCACATAGATAAATAAGTCTCAAGACTACCATAAAGGAAGTCGAACACCTTCTCTCAGTAATAGTAGACTCCCAAAGATACTCTTTATCACCACTGTGTTTGAGGAGCAAGTACAAGTGGGCATGAACATCATGGCTTAAAGAGCATATCAATACAGGACAAAATCATGCAAAGATAAAGCAGATCCCTTAAGACTAAATTATAGGCTTGACCTATTCCCAAATAAACCTAGACTCATCACAATTTGACAGGTGCAACACAATTCTAGAATCCTAGTTTTTTATTCATTAAGCATAATAGACAACAAAAACTTCATCATCAATAACCCTAAATTAATATAGAGCTAATCATGTTCTAATATTTTCTTTCATTTATTGCCTCATGTCTCATTTAATTTAGGCCTTATTAGTTGTGATTGATTTGTCATTTATTAGATTCTTAAGTTTGTGTAGTGTGTGTTTATTTTGTTTATTTTCTCTTAACTTGGTGAGCTCTTATCTTGAACTCATCTAGTGCTTTGCTCTAAGGTTTGCATAATTAATTTTTCTTTATTGCTTATGTTTCTATCCTTCTGTAGTTCTTTTGATGTATTGGCAAAGGAGTTATTGCCAGTTTTGGGTTGGTCGTTGTGGTTTAGTAGAAGCTTTGTAATATTTGTGGAGTTGGTTGTTGGTCTGTTGTTTCTTTGCTCTGTTTGCTTATTGTCTTATGGTATTGTTGAGGTTACTTCTCTTTCTTTAGCTGCGCCTTGAATGTTGTATATTCTTTGTATTATTGCATGATTAAATTTAAAAAAAATCTCTAAATCTACCCATATTGTATTAAAGTCTAAAAATTGTTCTATATCATATCAACCCTTCTTTATAACCACCTATAATAAATTAAAAACAATAGTTTAAAAATGATACTTTTCTTTATACATAATCCATCATAATAATGCACCTTTAAAATTTTGATGTACAATAATAATTTTTTTATGGAGATTATCCACAAGATCATTTTTGCTACTCCCTTATGGTGTCACTCAACAAGACTTGATCCTTAGTAAGCTCATTCAAAACCTTTCAACTTCACCAGTAGACCAACGGCCCTTTGACTATTATTATCCCTTCTAATATATGTTCCCCTTCAAAATTTATATTTCTTATGATACTTTAAAACCCTAACCTAGTGACTTAATCTTATTTAGACACATTTTCTAATAGATTAATTCTACTTGCACATATATGATGCTAGTTCAATATTTAATTTATATAAAAATTTTCCAATATAGTAACTCTTATAATAAAAAACACGATTTTTAATATATAATACGTCTTTTAATTTCCATCTACACTCACAACCATTTCGTGCCGTCTAAACTGTCGGCTCCTCACTCTTATAAGGCTAGGTATACCAACTTCATGTATTTTGTATGAGAATTGGTTCCTAAAATAAGACACACCATATTGTACGGATTGTTGCAGGTGATCAAAAACATTGTACGGGTCGGTGTACTTGCACTCAGAGCTTTATGGATTGTTCTCTGGATTGAATCTGCACCTTTAACGTTTGAAAACGGGCGCAAGTTTAATGAGTTTTTAGCAAATTATGAACCTAAATATCATCAAATTTTGAAGTCCGTGGCCGTTATGGACCGGCGTGATATGGTAAGCAGACTTGGCAACGACTATCCAGCATTCTGGATGAACATTTGACCGTATTAATTAATTTTGAATTTCAATTAATGACTATGTACGGTCAAATGTGCATCCAGGATGATGGATAGACAATACGAGTTTTGAATTACTCTAGCAGTATATTTTTGAACGTTTAAATAGTTAATAACAATTTAAAACATTTAAATTTACACGATCAAAACGTCATATTTTCTATGCAACTTTAACTTGAGATTTTCTATGCAACTTTAACTTGAGATTCGTACTTATTCTGGGTCTGGTGAGGTTCAGTTCGTCATATTTTCTATGCAACTTTAACTTGAGATTCGTACTTGTTCTGGGTCTGGTGAGATTCAGTTTGAAGACGAGGTAGAAAGCGGATCGAGAAATCAAAGACTCGGTGGAATGCCATGGGAGGAAGACTCGATGCAGAGGGCCACACCTTCCGTTTTGACTGTACGTTACAATGCCTGGCAATACAGGAATGAATCCGAAGCATGGGCGGGTCTAGCAGTAGAAATCACTAAAGAATTGGAAGCAACAATGACGGTGGCGCACAAGCTCAGGACTAGTTGGAGATACAATTGGAGAACCCGTAGAAACAGCATCTGCTTTGGAGTGATCCTCCCATGCTTTCTTGCAGTATTGGTGGCGATCTGGTTCACTACCATTGTATGGTTGATATTTGATAGAGCTCAAAATAAAGCTATACAAGGTTTTAAATACGGAGGCCTACCTGCATCGGTGATTGTAGCTGCTTGGGGTGTGGGCAAGTCAACGATATCTATTGTGAAGCCAATCAGTTCTCAAGTTGTGGATTATATCTGTCTGCCAGACCATAGCCAAAAGCTTGGCTACCATCAGAAGGTTATTTTTGATATCAATTTTTTGAAAGATGAACTCTGTTATAGACCCTCCTGGTTGTGGAAGGTGTTTGCTTTTATATGGTGCTGCATTACATTTAGTTGGGATGGGAACTATGTTCCAGGAACAATGATTCGCAAGATGCCCCCTGCTTTTAAGGATAATCTTAGGATGGTAGTCTTCGTCGACGATCTCGATCGTTGCCAGGAAAATGTGATCCTGCAGGTATAACCTTAAAAAACACATCTATTTGCAGTTATTATAGTTCTCAAATATTAATCTCCGGTTTTCTAAATTTCTAAAGTACTTTTAAATGGCAGATATTATCAGCAGTGAATCAGGTTTTGGCTACTTGCGAGATAAACGTTATCTTGGGCATGGATAAAAGCATGATCGAAAGGGCAATAATAAGAAAGTTTGGGGACAAGAATAGCAAACCTAATAAGTCCAGTGAGGACTTAGCAGACAAATATTTAAGGAAAATAATTCAGCTGCCGCTAGATCTACCTGACCCTAGTAACTCAGAGTACGAGCATTTTTTACAAGGCCAGCTAGGTAGGTCTGATAGTAGAAAAGGGGCTACCCATTCAGAAGCACAAAGAGAAAGACCCAATACTTATGGGCATAGAAAAGTGAATCCAAAGTTTCAAATGGGAACTTCAATTCTAATGAAAACTAAACTAGGTGAATACCTCTGACCCTATACAAGTTTGATTAAGCACATTTAATATTTGAATTTTGCATCAAGGTTCTGTAGGCATCACTTTAACAGATGAAATTATTTTTCTTACACTCTAATGTTGTTGTAGCGAGAGGAGAAACAATAAAATCTCTGGCAGAAACTGGAGCTAAACAAGAAAGAGCCCGCAGCATTTCAGGTGAAAATAGTTCAGTTGCAATGCTTTCTAGCTGAACAGAAAACAGGAAATTGGTGGTCTATGCCTAACGGTAGTAATGAATTTAATACGGCCATTAACTAGAGAACATTGCTTCCACGAACAGGTACAGCCCAAACTGGATTTCAAAAGATGAAACGGGAAGAAACAATTGGGAAACCAGGTGAATGGATCATTCAAATACAAAGCATTTTTGGGATATTTGTGCAATGTAGCATAGCACATTTCACAATCCGTTTTAATTCAAAATGTTTGTTAGTAACAGGCTTGGGAGTTAACGAAACAAAGACTGAGAACTGCCAAAATTGGTGCAAATTTCGTGTCAAAAACATTGTACGGGGCGGTGTAAATTCACTCCAAACTCTATGGAATGCACTCTATGCTCTCTTGAATGAATCTGCACCTTACGTGTGTGGAAATTTCCGCCTCTTCAATGAGCGCTCAAAGATTGAGAAAACTGATATAATCGACATTGAGCAATCAATCGAAAGCTCTGAAGAAGCCACAGGTTGCATGTTTGATAAACTGACTATATATTACATTAATTTTGTTTTCTATGAGTTTGCTTGTTACATTAAGTCCTTAAGGAAAATGGTAAGGATTACAATTAGGAACAAACCACTCTCAAAACCAATACATTGATTTTTACTTGAGATGGTGATATAATAATGACTTACATGTGTTGCATTCAGGGGAGAATAATCAGAATGCAGGTTTTCAGAAACAGGCAGAAGACAGTGGGAGTAAGCGAAAGCTTATGGACCTTTACCCAATAACTACTGAAATGCTCATCCCTAGATACAGCGAAGGAGAAAAGGAAGCTTTTTGCTTTCTTCATACTCGATCCACACGCAGTAGAAGACTTCCCCGAGATTGGAAATGTTTGCTGACATACCATCGGCTAGCATGGAATATTTTGTCTAAAAGCCCTGAAGTGATCCCACTGGCAGGATGGCAGGTTCAACTGATTGCATGGGTTTTCGTCTGCTGGCAATGGAAGCACCTCATAACAACTCTTGTACAAGTAAGAAATTTTTCATAAACCCTACCTGAACGGACAGCGGTTAGTTTATTTATTTCGTAAGACATAATTTTAGTTCTGACAACCAAAAATAAATATTCTTTATATGCACTGATGCAGAATTGGCACAAGCTTAGAGTTTTAAGAAACTGGATTACGGCAGAGGAGAATAGTGGGCCTTCGTTGAGAGAGATTGTTGAGCATTATATCGATGAGAAGTGGCCTGCTGACAAGAAGAGCGACATTCTCCAAGGAGATAACGCCACACAAAAGAATGAAGAGACCATCGACAACGTCAATGAGAAAGTGTGTGCTAACTGCTGCAACAACACTGAAGAAGTGGAGAAGACAAGTGGCAACTTGCCTGAGAAAAACATGAGAGCAATTTCCAGCGAGGAGGATACAAAGGGAGAGGATTATCTCAAGGCAGATTTAAGAAAGGTTTTGAAAGAAAAAAGAGAGCAGAAACGAGGGCATTTCCTAAAAATAAAAGGACTTCAGAGGTCCAGGAAATCAAAGCGAAAGCACGTGGAACAGGACGATCTCGAAGGCGGGCTGAAGTTAGCGATAAGAAAGGTTTTACAAGAGGAAGATGTAAGGGATATGCTGAAAGTGATCATGGTGGAAGCTTTCAAAGAACGAGAAAAACAGCCAGGAGACGTTTCAGCTTCAAAGAACGAGAAAGCTTCACATAAAGCTATAAAAAACGGCGAAAATAAGGCGAATGATGAAGAGCGAGAAGAATGGAGCAAACTGAAAGAAACTTTGAGCCGCTACAATGTGTCAATGGATGGCATTCAAGCCTTCCAAAAATTTAGGTTCTACTGCGAGCCTAGATATCTTCCATGGCCATTGCCTAAATAAGTTTAGAATCTTATCTATAATTAGAAATTAAGGTTATATTTTGTAATAAAGTCAGTTTAGTGGTATAATGTTAGTCATTAAAATGTTTAGTTAATTTTGTGTTAATTGAAAGTATAATCTCAAAGCTGTACAGAAGTGCAATGCTTTTGCAAACATTTACATAATATATTATTATTATAAGTCATCCTGTGTAAACATTAATATTATTTATATATTTTAGTACTATCTGTGTGAGCAAAATGATATTAAAGCACACACCCAAATATATTTTAGTACTATCTGTGTGAGCAAAATGATATTAAAGCACAAATGGTGTGTGGACATGGAAAATTAATTGAGTGGAGTCTGAGTATGCTACGGGTCTCCTCTTCTTTGCCAACATTCATAATATATGGTTCAGAAAGAAAGTTATTTATTCAGATCGGAGATATTTTTGGAGTGGTTGGAGTTTGATGATTAGGGGAGATAAGTTAAGCCTAGGAGGCCGGTATATTTTTTTTTTGCAAAAATGTGAGTTTGGGGTTATGCAAAATTTAAAAGCATTTTAATACTGAGAAATTTTTGTTATTTTGACCTTCTGAAATCTCAGATTTTGGGTGCCGACGGCCAGACTGATCTGCCACGTGGAGGAAGCTTCTTTTTTAACTACTAGAGCTAACTGCTAGCAGTGTTAATATGTTTAGCCTCTTTTATCTTCTCTCTTTTTTTTCTTTTGGTGGTAATAGCCATGTATTTAAAAGTTATTAAGAAGAATGTGAGAAAATAAGGACTTACTTTTGTAGATGGGTGTATTATGAAACTGACATCTTGGAAATGACAATTTATCATGTTATTCTATGCTTATACTTTTGAGTCTATCCATGTTATACTTAACTGGGCTTCTAGAGACTCACATGTGAGATTAGGAGGATAAAGTGTAACAGAGGCAAAAAGGAGGTTGGAGGCATCAGAAGCTGGAGGAATTTCTGTGTCTTAAGCTAGCTTCTCACTCTAAGATGGTCAATTGCTTGAGAAGCCCTTGTTTTTGTGTTAAATTCTTTGGATGGTAAAAGTGACGAAAAATTCATATATTAGGAAGCTCATATTTTGAAAATAGGAAGGGATTTAGTGGTAGATAAAACTTAGCATGCACTGTTGCCCAAATAGTTCGGGAGTCTATGGATCTTAGAAATTATACTCTTATGAGAGACATGAGACAATTGGATAGAGCTATAGCTTGATATGGATGGTTGTTGAATAATTTGGGAGTTTAGAGAGGGCAGAATTTTAAGACTCGAGAATTTAGCTCATGAGATACACATTCGATCAATGAAGGATCAGGCGTGCTCATTCGATCAGGTTCTTTAAATTCTTCTTTCAAGATCAACTCCAACCTTTACATTTTAGGCTGAATCAGGTTAAAATTCTCTGTTGAAAAGAAAAACTTCCAAAACAGTTCCTTAACTATTTTTTCATTCCGCTTCAATCGTGTGCTTTTTAAAAGCATGATTGCCTGTTTTGTTGGGTTGAATGCCGAAATTGAAAAGAGAAATTAAAAAAATGATTTTATGATTTCAATTTTGGTGAATTTTGTACGAATTCTAAAGATTGGATTATGTTGTGAGGAACAGAGTAGGCATCCCGCGTGCAAAGATGTCTTTAATTCGTTGTGATAAGGATATAGGATTGGTTTTGATTTAATAGTCTGTTGGTTACATTACTAGCTCTTGATTATGGGTATCGTGGATTAAATTATTTTTACGCCGAAGGCGTTCCCTTTGTGAATAAGAGGGCTGACTTTTAGAATCTAGGGTTGAAAATCGTCCACATTAGTGCTAAGACGATTGAAAACGATCCGATTGTTCGTTTTTCGTTCTACCGTCAATTTTTCTCGTCTGTCTTTTCGTTGCCGGTTTTTATTCGTCGTTATTTATTTTTCGTTCATTCCGTCCTGCTAAAAGGCTTAGCTCGTGGGCTTTGAGACTTGAGATATCACCTGAAATTTATCGGACAGCGAGGAAGTGGAAATTTTCAATGGGGTTTTACGTTGCCAGTAACCATTTTCGTTTGGCATTTTTTCCGTCGCCGTTCTTCCCTTCTCCGTCGCCGTTTTATCGTTCACAGTTTCCGATGGCTGCAGAGACATCGAAGAACCCACGTCTCCCATCTACTCGTCTTCGTTTTCCCATGTCAACGCCATAATCGCTGTCTGGAGCCTGCTAAATGAATCGTAGATCGATTTAAAATGGCACGAATTATGTTGGTCAGAACTTTTGGCAGAGATGGTAAATGTTATTGGTGGGGTTTTGGCCTACGCATTATGACTGAATTTGAAATCCTAAGAGCCCGTAATGGCGGGCCAGGAACATACCACGAAGCCCCGCCATGCCTTTACCATTCAATTAGGTTGTAACTTATAAGGATACCAGAATGTCCTCTTTCGTTTTAACACTATTTCAATATCTCCTCTTTCCTTGTAAGAACGACTCACTTCTGGCGGTTGGCCCTTGCAAAATATTTCAGTAAACCTATACCAACATTACCTAGCCACAGCAACTCCGTGTAAAAGGTTATTCTATTGCTGAATGAAGTTTGAGCTAACGTAAGTTTAAATTCTCTTCAAAGTGCATAGGAGACAATTAAAAATATTTATGTTAGAATTTTTTAAATACAATATAATATTTAATTAATATATATGATATATATTTTTAAAATCTAATACAATTTAAATAAATATATATGATATATTTTGGAATCTAATATTATTTAAATGAACCTATAAAAAAAAGTTAACAATTTAATTGGCCTTCCATGGGTTGAGAGGGAGGGACTGAGTGAGACACGGAATCCAGAAGGGGAGAGAGAGGGGCACACAGAGATAGAAGACTATCGAAGTCTATAAAGCGTATGTGTGAAGATCATCATCGCGAAAGGCTTTTTCCTTTGTGGCTCAAGATGAGAAGACAACATGAGCAAACAACGTGGTTGAAAATCTCATGGGAAACTCTCTTTTTTTACCTACTAAAACAATCTGATGCAATGAAAGTTAGGGTTTACCGTTTAATCACAATAGGAGGACATATGACCATCCATCTATCTTTGTGTGGGCCAGGAAAATGGTGGAGTCATTGTTTTTTTTTTCTTTTTATGTTTCCTAATTTAGATGGGTTGATTCATAAAAAGTTAAAGACATTAATTTTTTTTCCAAAATTCAACCAAGTCTTAAAACTTATTTTATATGCCTTTAATCTATCATTGTTATATTTGACTATAATAATACAATTTGTTGTATTTTATTGTATTTTAACATTTCTCTCTTTATATAATATATTATGTCTATATTTAATAATTTATATTATATTAAACATAATATATAATAACAAATATTTTTATATACAAAATAAATAATTAATTAAATAACAAATATATAAATATTAAATTTATGATAAATTTTATATAAATATATAATAATAGATATATTTATCATGGGATTTATTAAATACCACAAAGCTTTCAACAGCCTAATATACTCTCTTCCAATGTTGCATAATGATATGGGCCATGTGGATACAAGACAATATCATTCACTTAAATACATGGAAATTGAACTTCCACGACTCTTCTTCGTGTATAAATTGATTTTTAAAATTCAGTTATATTTATATATTGTAAATTTAAAAATGAAATGTAACAACTTCAAATATAATATTATATACCATAACAAATATATTGTATTTATATATTTATATGTATAATATAATATTATAAAATTGTATATTAAAATTAAACACATTATATATTTAATATTTATATATAATTTAATTATATTTAATTTATATATAATATGTAATATAATTAAATTATGGATTTAGATGTTTTCCCTTGTGAAGTATCTTTTGATTTAGACCCATCAATTAATATGGCTTATTTTATGTCTTGTGGTGTTGGCAAGTATCATGTGCATATGAAAGCATATGGTATTCCATCTTTATATATGGATCCTTATATCTATGGTAAAACACCTAAAGCATATCTAGACTCTAAGGAAACATGCATGTGTGAAAGTGATTCTAAAAATGACAAATCAAGCAAATTGTTATCACCTCCTCAATTAATTGACAAATCTATGGTCTTGTATACAATCTAATGAAAAATCTTGAATATAGAGGAACTCGACTAAGCAAACATAAAAAAAGATATAGGAAGTTTGTTGAATCTCAAGAAGCTAAGAAACAACATGGTATAGGCTATCAACTTGATGATATTACTCAATAGATAAAAGAGAGAAAAATTGAGAATGAAAACAACCCCACATTGCACCTACTATCCAGATCCTAATGAGGCTTCATGTTCATTTATTTGTTATGATCTTGATTATGGAGTCCCTTTTGGACCATTGATTCATCCATCTTTTTAGGGCTCCGATACATTATCACAATTCATTGATTAGCATAGATAACATATGTGACATTAGTATTTATGGTACATCTTACATCCCTCTATCTCTATCTCTCTTTCAACATCTCTTTCTATGTTCCGCTCTTGCTCTCACTCTCTTTTCTTTATCTCTCTATACCTCTCTATCTCCCTCTTTTACTCTATCTCTCTTCCCATCTATCAATCTCCTTTTGTATTCTTCTCTCTTCCTCTATCACTCAATCTCTCTTATAGAAACACACATATGTATATCTCCTCTCCCCCTCTTGCTTTTTCTCTTTCTCTCTCTTTATCTATCTATTTATCTCTTATCTTTAAATTGTCGACACTAAATGAGTGAATGAAAGTTAGTCTTTCTTTCATCTATACCTCTCTCTATTTATTTATCTCTTTAAATTGTCTTTTTTCTCTCTCCTCTCTCTTCTTCTCTGTCTTTATCTATTCTTCTCTTTCTATCTCTATCTTCCTCTCTCTATATCTATATCCGTCATTCTAAAGCATTCACAATGATATTGGATCATCAGATAAAGATATTGTAGACCAATGGGAAGAAAATCTACCAGCTACCATCCATGGCATGTACATCATACACCTCTAGATCCATCAACCGATATTGATGATGAATCTCCCTATGATAAAGAGTATGTGATGCAAGAAAATAGTCTTGACGAATGTAAAGTCTTATCAGGATTGTACCCAAGTCTACCTTTTCAACTAAATGAGCTTGACATGCTTGGCCAACATGAGTTCGACTATAACCACAATTGGGGTACACCAAAATTCATCCCATTATTGCAAGTGTTGGTAGTTGATTTAATTGACTCTAATTGTCCAACACTCCAGGTCCCACATGTTGGGACTCACCCTACACCAGATAGTTTATCTGTTGAACAATGGAAAGCCTATGATATAATTGTATCACACTCTTCTATCATGGAAATGCAATCACTGCTTAAATGATCATACAGGGAACTGCAGATACAAAAAAATCACAGTTGATAACAAACATCAAATCTGGCCTCAAGGAGCAACACCACATGGTCAATCACCATTGTTACTTCTCGCACCAATTGGAGTCACATCTTTCGACATACATGCATACATTATACATTATGCCCTTTACATTCCAATAAAAGAGGTGAACCCTTAATCTCTCTCGCTCATTCTCTCTCTCCCTCTTTATCTCTCTCTCTCTCTCTACCTCTCTCTCTACATATATATATCTCTCTCCCTTTTTGTCTCTCTCTCTCTCTCTCTCTCTCTCTCTCTCTCTCTCTCTCTCTCTCTCTGATGCAGAGGCATCCACACTATAACCTTCGCATACAACATGGATGTCTGCAGCCCATCATCATCATCATATTCATCCTCATCATCATCATATTCATCCTCATCATCATCATATTTGACTTCACTGTCAGCATCATCATCATATTTCACCTGCCGACCGATATCCTCCTGCAGACAAGCCTTCGCACTTTCGCCTGTCAACAGCATCACCTTACTCGATTATCGGCAGCATCATCATGTTCGGCAGCATCATCATGTTCGACCAGCGCGAACATCCTCCTGACGTCCACTGTTCATTTCAGCGACAACTTCCGTCTTCTCTTCCTTCAGCATCATGATATTCAACATCATGATATTCAACAGGATAAAGAACATCTGGTTCCTTCCATTTATCCTGATGATGACAAAACCTTAACTCCTCGCACCTCTCCTCGATGCTTGCGTCACCCGATATCCTGATGACGTAGATCTTGATGACGATGACGTCACCCACAGCTGCTCAATATCCTGCCGCTCCGAAATGTCCTGATGACGTATATCATGATGATGATGATGTCATATCCTGTTGTTTGCCAAACTTAGTTTTTTCGGCCCGCGATCAACCCGATCTTCAACCTGATGCCGATACGCTCCTCCTCGGCGCCTCCTGATGATGATCACCCCGACGCACTTGCACTTCATGCACTCGAAAGCATCATGCTCTCCTCCACTTATCCGGATGACGATATCCGAACTGACTGCAGGATATTTGCAGAAATATCCTGATGATGCCGTTTTAACGGACTTCTTCACTTAGCGAAATTTTACTTCGCTGATCCTCCAGGGACGACCCGATCCACTCTTAGGGTGATCTTCCACACTCTATCTTATCAGCTTGACCTAGCACATACCCATGCTAGGGTCTTCAACATCTCTCGACGGCGATCCTGCACACCTGCATGCAAACAAACAGACTAACACCTAACCTACTGTACATGACCATTCCACCGATCAGATGAATCAACCGGTGGAATGGATCAGTGAATCCATACCGCCACCAAACCAGCAAATCGATCAAGCAATGGAATGCAACAGAGGATGAACACAAACAGGAACACTTTATTTGATTTCAAAAGATGTAAATACAATGATCAGTTTCTCTCTCTCAGTCTCACTCTCGCAAAGTCTGGTCGATGATATCTATCTGTATGCAATATCGACCGATCCTCATGTTTAAATAGATTTTCCTACGAGTACTACTGACCCGACTCCAAGCGGCTGGGAACTCTCCAAGCGGCTGGGAGATCCAACCGGACCCTACAGCATGACAGCTGTTCTAACAAACTAACTAAAAATAGCAAAAGCCTGGTCAGCATGATCTTATCACGATCAGCATGACCTTATTACATGCATTTGGTCTTAACAGACCTTCTTGGAAACATGAACAAGACCTAAAACTACTAACTGCCTTATCAAGACCAGCTGTCAGGTAGGTGCTCCTGCACCACTCTCTCTCTCTCTCTCTCTCTCTCTCTCCCTCTCTCCCTCTCTCTCTCCATCTCTCTCTCTCTCTATCCCTATGATATAATTGTATCACACTCTTCTAGCATGGAAATGCAAGCACTACTAAAAATTGATCATACAGGGAATTACAGGTACCAGAAAATCACACTTGATAATAAACATCGAATTTGCTCATAAATGCAAACAATTATAGAAACACACAAATGCTAAAACCCTTCAACTCCAGTTGATTCTCATTGATCACTTTCTTGATACAAACATTACAAATGGCTAGACTTAGAATGCTACAACATTTACCAAACTCTTTATATTCCTTGATCACATGATTACTTGATCACATAAACACATAATCAAAACTATTGTACATCATGCCTCATCATTACATAATCCAAATCATCTACTCAAGCTTTACTCATCACTATAGAACAACAACACACATTATTACATGATTTCAATCTTCAAATGATGACCATGATTCAACAAATCAAAATAGGCCCAAACAAATAATACAAATATTCTATATATACTCTCTTTTTGAGAATACTAATATTACAAACAAATAAAAATTTCCTCTTTACTACTCTTACAAATATACCGCCTTATTTATTACTCTTATGACTCAATTTTAAAAACTATGTATACTTTAAGTTTCCCATATACAAAAAATAATATAACATTTTTAAAGGTTGCAAACCAAAAAATTGCTCAATATGATATAGTTTAGCTTCTTTTAGAGTTATTTTGAAAATGTTAATCTAACCAGTTTGAGCAGAAGGTTTCAAAGTTTCAATTTTTAATGGATGTGAATCTCCATTGCTTGGCTTGGACGATCAACACTGGACATTACCATAATACGATGCAATATGATAAGATTTATGAGCATCGAAGGATCTAAAAGTTATGCGACTTTCAAACTTTCATGGTCATTTTCACTTTAAACCTTCAAGGTTGTATTCTTGAGAGGTATAATCACATCTTTAATAGTCAATCAATTAGCTTGCCACTCACTTTAAATACATATGACAATAAAAGAGTGCAAAATGTAAATGTAAAAACCCCTTCAACAACTCATTTTAAGTATATGTACAAGAGATCCATCAACAACTACATTTAGATGTATAGAAAAGTTGCACTAGGCAATGCAAGAAAAGTGGCAGAATCTTGAAAATAATATAGACAATGCAAGAAGTTTGTCCAATTGACTTGAATATGATGAATGGAAGGAATAACATGTTTCTTCCTTTTTACCTTATACCATTCAAATGATCATTCCCATTCATTCTACCTTGTACTTTCGTCTGTTCTTTTCGATCAACATTTTCCAACAATTGACACGTATGGATAAATTACCCATGTAGGTTCAAAAGCATTCACTACCTACATGCATCGAATGAAATGCTAGGATTGAATATCAGGAGCCCATGATTTCTATTAGATGGGAGAGACTAATCACTTGTGTAATATGCAGGTGGCAATACCCATGGTGAAGATAGCAAGTGATCCCGCAAAAAAAAAGTATTCTCAATTGGTGACTTTGGATGATCACAAGTTCTGGTTCATCAGATTTATTAAATACCACAAAGCTCTCAATGCCCTGAAATACTCTTTCTCAATACTAGATCATGACATGGACCATAGGGATAGAAAACAATCATCATTCACTTAGAGACATGGAAATTGAACTTTCCTCGGCGTACCTATTGCACACCAAGGTGCAATTGCTAGTTTAATTTAATAGGAAGGGAGAGGCCGCAAGGTCAACTTCATGAGGCATCATTTGAACACAAGTTGTGTTGGGGGTGTGAAACAGTGTCTTGGCTTACCTATGAATTTGTTATTTTTATTCCCCCCAGTTATTAGAGATCTAACTATGATGTATGCAGTGATATCTAAGGCCTCAATTCCCAAGAGAATATGGTGAATGCATACTGCCAATGTCATTGTTAAGCTAAGATTGAGTACATGGGTACATGGATTTAGGTCACACTTCTGCAGCAATAAATATAGAGTTATAGATAGCTAATTATTACTATTTTATTTATTTTGTATCATTAAATTAAGTTTCAAAAAATATATGTTAAATAAGAAAATAAATTACACCTTACATTTATTTAGAATTATGGTTGCAGTTAGGGATAAAATTATGATTAGGGTTATAGATAAAAATATGGTCAATGTTAGAATTAGGTTTAGGGTTATGATTAGAATTAGGGAAAGGATTAGAATTAGATTTAGGGTCAATGTTTCAATTAGTGTTAGGGTTACAAGTACATTTAGGGTTAGGGTTAGGGATAGAGTTAAATTAGATTTACAACTAGAGTAAATATTTTTAACCAAAAAAATTGTTAGGGTTAGAGTTGGAATTATAAATAAATAATTTTATATTATATTACATTTAATAATTATTATAATATATTATAATAATATATCTAATCTATATTATAATATTATATTATAGTTATAATATTTCAGATAATTATATAATATAATTTATAATATAGATTAAATATATTATTATAATAATATTAATTATCATTAAGTAATTTTTTTTATTATATTTATTACTATATTTATTATTATTTTTATTATTATAAACATTTAATAATATTACAATAATATAATAATATAAATATAATATTGAACCTTTAAAATAATTTTACTTTAAAATAAGTATTCTAATTTAAATTATTTATTGTGATTTAAAATATGAAATAATTATTCTAATTTAAAATATGAAACTATTTGGGCATAAAATAATAAACATTTATAATAAAAGTATAATAATATAAATACATTATTATAATGTGTACTACATAATTATAATTTATAATTATTCAATTATATAATAATTATAATTATAGCTTAAAATAAATTGATTAAAATGCCCATGGAGATGGATCCATCTAGGTGTACTTTAGATTTATTTTTTAAATATAGCTATACTAGTATATAACTAAATTTGGATGCAATATTAGATTAAGTAAAGAGAATTACCCCTCAAAATTATAAATTACTGTAAAAATGTGTTAATTATTCCATAAGTGATGTGTAACTTATCACTTAATAGTTTATTAAAATATAAATTAAGAATATATATCTTAACATATATTAATATCAAAGTTATAATAAATCAAAATAAGCATAAAGTTTAAATGAGTTTTGATTTCTAATTTTTTGGTGTGTTGTGGTGGGAAAAATGGTCACAATAAGACCAATGCCTTAATTTGATATGGGTGATAGGGTCAAACCTTTAACCAAGTACTCATGTAAACTTTTTTCCTTCATAGCATAATGTGACTCAAGTCATAATTAAGAAACCAAGATTGCATCTAACTTCATAAGCCCTTCTATATATTTGTAGAAAACCAGAATCAACAAAGTCATAAGCTAGCATCAAAATCTTGAGTTGATGAAGATGCTTTGATAGAATCAGGTAGCCCAATATTATTCTTTTTAAGAATATGAGAGAGATTTTCAATTTATTTCTTCATGCATTGATGTTCATCATGCCCTGGTTTTTTACAAAAGGCATAAGTAACTTTCTCAGTAATTTGCTTACTTTGTTGAGAAGAGTTATCCTTTTTGTTCAGTTGTCAATTTTATCAGCTTTCTTACCATCCTTGTCCTTTTTAGTGTTCTTTTTCTTTCCTTTTGAAGTTTGAGGCTTATCATTCCCTGCAATTAGAGCTTGAGGCTTAGTAGACTTCAAAGAACCCATCTGAATTAATTTTTCTTGTTCCCTTGTGAGATCAGAAATAAAGTTATCTAGAGTGGGCATTTTCCACGATGCTCCAAGAGCACTTTTAGTAGAATATAAAGTTGAGACAAACACAGAAAATTTAGAACCTAGTTTGGAAAGTACAGAAAGGATTAATTGATCCTCTTTCTTGTCAATTCCACAATCTTTTGACTGCAGCTTTAAAGATTTAAATTTTGTGAAGAAATCTTCTAAACTTGAGAAACTTCTAGGACTAAGATCTAAGAGTTGATTTTCCAAATCATGACTTCTAAGTTCATCAATTTTCTCGAATAATTTATTTAGAACATCCCAAACTTCATTGGGTGTAGTCAAATTCTCAACATGAAACAACAATTCAAGAGATAAATTTAAACATAGAAAACCAAATGCTTTGGTCACACTTATTGAAAAACTTTTCTTTCTCTTTGGCTGCATTAGGTTCTTTTTTTTGTTCCCATAGTTATCCTAAATAAACCTTTGTTTTTGAGTGCAAGACTTACTTTAATCTTCCAATCATGATAATTGAAAGGAGTAAGGGGTTGTATAGCGACAATAGACTCCATGATGCTTAGACTTAGATAGTAAAGTTGTAGAAATACAGAAAGAAAGAACAAAACAAATGCAAGTGAAGAATTGAAAGGAAACCACAACCCACACAAAAAGCATTTTTCTAGGAAGTGTAAAAGATGAACACACAAGACCCCCCCTAGTTATGTGTTCCCGCCCCCCAAAATTTGGCACTTTATAGAAGGAGTGCTTTAGGTCACCCAAAAAGAGCATAACCAGGCACTTTATAATTTCAGTGCAATTTTATACTAGTTGGATCTGTGACCAAAAAAAAATCACTTTTGAAAAAAGAAGCACTCGATTCCAAGTTGATTTGCAAAAGTTATTGAAGTTGTAAAATTTATACAATTACAAAAATACCTTCTTGAGCAGAATTTTTTTTTCAGATTTTTAGAAAATCAATTTTCCATGCAAAAATTGTGAGTGTGAAAAAATTTTTTTTGGAGGAAAATTAAGCCCCCTTGGGCCGTGCACGACCAGGGGCTAAAACCCCATGTGACCAAGGGGGTGTTAGTCATTGTACAATCATGACAAATGTCAAGGTTGTTAGGAGGTTAGTTGAGGAGTCATCAAGTCTCCCACTAAACTAGCCACTAAAGCTAGTTTGTAGGGAGTTAAATTGATGACCAGTCTTAGTTGTTGAGTCTTTCTCTCAACTACTAACTACCTTTGGTCTCCTATATGTATTCGTCTTTTGCAAAATGATACTACTCAAGATTTTGATGCTAGCTTATGACTTTGTTGATTCTGGTTTTCTACATATTTGTTAAAATGCATTCAAAATATATTGTAAGAAATTATAGATTAGGAATACTTTAATAATCCATGGGCTAACTTACAAGCTCCATATATTGCAAGCACACTCAAAGAAACCTTAGAGAAATATTATAGTTTTGTTAAAGCCAACCAACCACAAGCACTACACATATATGCAAATGAGATATCAAAGATGTTGGGACAAGACTATGGATCAAAATTGGGGTAAAACTATCCTTGTAATTGGCTTAACTCAATCTTTGCGAATTTTGTATTGACTTCCTCAATTTGTTCCTTAATGTCAATCTAGGGATCGCAAGCTTATGAAAAACGTTGGGCTATATTCATAAGGGATGAAGATAATGAGCTAAGTGAGAATGATATGCAGCTGAATATGCAGAATGGCTTAAAATGGAAATTTGGTTTAATAACTTTGTTTCTGCTCTATGACAGGAATTGTGCCATGAAGTGTGACAGGAACTCGACCACAGAGTAGAAAATAACAACAACAAATCTTTATCTAAATTCAGAATAAATTCACTTTCACACTCTAATTAACAAACCATTGTTGATAGATATTAAGACTAACACAGAATGAGAATCAGTTTTAAACTATATCACAAATACCCATAAAATAATTACATGCATAGAATGGGAATGCTACAAAAATGAAATCACACATTACCAAAGCAAATAAACTAAAAGAATCATCGAGTGACCCAAGTAGTGGGCCCTTGCTCCCTAGTTCACCTAGTGATAAAATGGAAAAACTTGTTCTACACCGAGCTAACTATACACACACAAAATACCATTCGAATTAAAGTGGAACATTAGTTTATTCGTATATTAATCACTATATATCCCAATCTAGATACACACACACAGATATATATATCGCTGATTCGCTATGCCAAAAATTGATATAGTTTGGGTTTGTTTTGGTCTACGACCAGCAAACCAAATTGTTTGACAGAAATAGACTATCGGCCATTGGCCACAATTACATAACAACCTTCAAAAGTATTTTAAACAAAATGACTCATCAATCATTATACTTTTAACAACTCCATTCTCCATTGATTCTCCGTCCTCCACATACTCAGCAGCTGCAACTGCTCCTTTAATTATCCCCTGTCATTTTTAATCATGGAACAATTAGCATCCTTACAGATTTCAGTATCTTTAAGTAGTTTTAATCTTCTTCTAAAATTCATCAAATATCTATATTTTATACGACAAATGTGATAGGAAGGTGGGAAAAATGAGGGTAAAAAGGTAAATAGAGGGTAAAAACAATAGGACTTCCCTATCCTCATCATTCCCCCCAGCTGAGGCATTTACATGTCCTCATGCAAAAGGAGAAAGATTATAAACTAGCTAGTCTTTGTAGTGTGCTAGTGATTTCTTTGGTCCAGAGTTGCTTCAACACATGTACTTGCTGCTCATGCTCCTTGATAGGCATATAAAGTTCTTTATACTGAGTTACTTGATCAAGTTCTGCTTTAATTTTATTGATTTCTACTACTTGTGACCGATTAATTGAGTGTGCCTCCTATAACTGAGTTTGGACAATGCGGTTTTCATCTTTTAGTTTGGCAACTAAATCCTTTAGAGTCTAGATTTCTTCTCTCTGTTTTAGCAGTGATTCATATTCTTTATATTCTTTCTCTATTTCCTGTCTATCCTAATAAGGTGACTTGTTATCAACTTGTTCCTTAGTATTTCACTACAATAGAAGAGGCAATTAGCACCTAAAATAGCGCCAAAATTTAGTGCATTTGTGTCCATGAATTGGACACTTCTGCCAGCATAAAACTTGGTGCCCAATAGCATCTCACTATTGCGCCGGGTTTAGTGTCGATTATAATGCTGGGTTTTAGTGCTAGGATTAACACCGGATTTAGCACCGAATTTTGGTGCTTCCAGTTTGGCTTCTGATTTTGCTTCTGGTTTTGCTTCTTGTGTTGCTTCCGATTTTGCTTCTAGTTTTACTTGCAGTTTTGCTTCCAGTTTTGCTTTCACTGTTGCTTCCAGTTTTGCTTCCAGGTTGGCTTCCGCTTTTGCTTCCAGTTTTGCTTCTAGTTTTGCTTCTAGTTTCACTTCCGATTTCACTTCCAGTTTTGCTTCCAATTTTGCTTCCAATTTTGCTTCTAGTTTTACTTCCAATTTTGCTTTAGGTTTTGCTTCCAGTTTTGTTTCTGGTTTTGCTTCTAGTTTTGCTTCCAGGTTTGCTTCCGGTTTTGCTTCCAGTTTTGCTTCTGGTTTCGCTTCAAATTTTGCTTCCAGTTTCGCTTCCAATTTTGCTTCTGGTTTTGCTTCCGATTTTATTTCCAGTTTGGCTTCCAATTTTCCATCCAGTTTTGCTTCCAATTTTGCTTCCATTGTTGCTTCCAATTTTGCTTCCAGTTTTGCTTCCAATATAACATCGTTTGTTGCTTCCAATTTTGCTTCCATTTTTGTGTCTTTTGTTGCTTCTAAAATTGCTTACTGTTTTGCTTACATTTATTAATTTAATATGTTTTATTTCAATTTAATTAGTTAAATATATCATGCCTCTTAAATAACTCATATGATTATAAAGTAAGTAATTTAATTATTTAACTCATATGATTAAATAATAAGATAATTATTATAACATGATCATCATCTATAATTAAAACAAGTGAGTCAAATATCTATAATTTAATTGAATTTGACAACATCCATCCTGAGCAATAAATTAAAATCATCATATGTAATAAATATCCATCCAAAAATCATCGACCACTTTCAATATATATAAATTGACAAGTCAATACGGATAAGATCATCATCATATATAACTACAACAAGTGAAAGTCAAATATGTTAGTAGATCAATAGCATGTTTAAATGATACATGTACAAATGATATAAGTAAAAATGATAAATTGCGTAACTCAAAATGATACAAGTCAAGATGATATATGTCCAACTGATATAAGTCAAAATGATACATAAATTTAGGATACAACTCATTAATATGGCACTGCAGGCCGTGAAAATGATACATATGATAGCTAATGACTATGAAAAGAGGCATCATAATGATATATCAACAATGATCCATGATGCAATCTATATGATCATGAATGTCACTGGCTACTATGAGAAACTGCCTCGTCATCATCATCAACATCGTGATCATCATCACCATCATCGTCGTCATCATCATTGTCATCGGCCTTAGTGTCTTCTGTATCTGTGTCATCATCATCCTCTGCCAGGTGATCTATACCAGAACCAACATAATCTGGATCTCTATCATGAGGATCATCTTGATCTTCTGGAAGACCCGTGTTCTGCAAAGAAAATATGTAAAATAAAAAGTTATTATTTATTTCATGCAATAATTTATTTTTCTGTTATATATCTAATATTACAACATATGAAACGAAACCATAATCATATTATATCATATCAAAATGCACATACCATAATAAAATTTTAAAAAAGTTATAGCTAATATGTCATTCCAATGATGTAAAACATGCAACAATTCTAATAAATGTTAATAAAGATCATAAAAAAATTTGTTATAAATTTAACTATCAATTGTAAATTGTATTACATAACCTTAAGTGCTACAAATTGCTTGGTCGAAAGCTCCCATTTTGACATTGGCAGGGAGGATGGTGGCAAAGTTTGTGGAATTTGGCTTTACACCAGCCAATTGCATTTGCTTTAAATTTTCTGAAGCTTTTTCAACAAATCCATTTTGTGCATATCGTATAGTCATTGCAGTCCATGAGACCACATTTCTTTGAGGCATTCTGTCAAATAGATCTCGTGCCTTGTCTATGCTTCCACATTTTGCATACATGTCTAATAGGGAAGTTGCAACTACAACATCTGACAAAATTCCTCTATCCTTTATGTATTGATGGATGTCCATACCCTATTCCAAAGCTCCCATTTTGACACAGGCAGGGAGGATGCTGGCAAAGGTTATGGAATTTGGCTTTACACCAGCCAATTGCATTTGCTTTAAAATTTCTGAAGCCTTTTCAAAAAATCCATTTTGTGCATATCTTGCAGTCATTGCAGTCCATGAGACCACATTTCTTTGAGGCATTCTGTCAAATAGTTCATGTGTCTTGTCTATGTTTCCATATTTTGCATACATGTCTAACAGGGCAGTTGCAACTACAACATCTGACAAAATTCCTCTATCCTTTATGTATTGATGGATGTTCATACCCTATTCCAAAGATCCCATTTTGACACAGGCAGGGAGGATGTTGGCAAATGTTGTGGAATTTGGCTTTACACCAGCCAATTAAATTTGCTTTAAATTTTCTGAAGCCTTTTCAACAAATCCATTTTGTGCATATCCTGCAGTCATTGCAGTCCATGAGACCACATTTCTTTGAGGCATTCTATCAAATAGTTCACGTGCCTTGTCTATGCTTCCACATTTTACATACATGTAGTTGCAACTACAACATCTGACAAAATTCCTCAATCCTTTATGCATTGATGGATGTCCATACCCTATTCCAAAGCTCCCATTTTGACACAGGTAGGGAGGATGCTGGCAAAGTTTGTGGAATTTGGCTTTACACCAGCTAATTGCATTTGCTTTAAAATTTCTGAATCCTTTTCAATAAATCTATTTTGTGCATATCTTGTAGTCATTACAGTCCATGAGACCACATTTCTTTGAGGCATTCTGTCAAATGGTTCACGTGCTTTGTCTATGCTTCCACATTTTGCATACATGTCTAACAGGGCAGTTGCAACTACAACATCTGACAAAATTCGTCTATCATTTATGTATTGATGGATGTCCATACCCTATTCCAAAGCTCCCATTTTGACACAGGCAGGGAGGATGTTGGCAAAGGCTGTGGAATTTGGCTTTACACCAGCCAATTGCATTTACTTTAAAATTTCTGAATCCTTTTCAACAAATCCATTTTGTGCATATCCTGTAGTCATTGCAGTCCATGAGACCACATTTCTTTAAGGCATTCTATCAAACAGTTCACGTGCCTTGTCAATGCTTCCACATTTTGCATACATGTCTAACAGGGCAGTTGCAACTACAACATCTGACAAAATTCCTCTATACTTTATGTATTGATGGATGTCCATACCCTATTCCAAAACTCCCATTTTGACACAGGCAGGAAGGATGGTGGCAAAGGTTGTGGATTTTGGCTTTCAAACAACTCATACTCGTAGAGTCATGGTTTTAGGTCATGTATGTTATGGTAACAACAAGGGATTCCAACTATGGTTATGATAGCTAAGAATGCCCTCATTTGTGACCGTAACAAGGTTCTTGGACAACACTATCTTTCTCTTCACACTGGGTACTATATAGGCCAAGATTGGGTTGAAGAAATCACTTGATGGTTACCTGTATAGTGATACCACACCCTAATACCCCATGCATTCTAAATAGCTTGAGATTTATACAATACTCAACCAAAACGAAATTGTATCACTATACCACACTTAACTATGACAGTCCTTTCTTGACAGCAATTTGTAATCTTTAGACTATTGGGATACTTGCCATAAATAAATATTAGGTCAATGACACAAGGATTTTAAACAAAAATCATAATCCCAACTCTATATCCATCCCCTTGGTAGTCTCAAGGGCCACCTTGAGACAAAAAATGCTAATGTACTATTTGTAAGGAAAGTAGAGGTGTGGAATACAACTTCCCTAATGTCAATTCTAAGGGGACAATGCAGACAAGTAATGTTTAATTCAAATACACAGATGAGCACACTAGAAAAATACAAAATAAACATGTAAGATAACAGAGAACAACACCAGATGTACGTGGGAAAACCCTTACGGGTAAAAAACCCACCACCACAAGAGAGACAGTCTTTATTTATAGTAAGCAAAGAAAGATTACAATAAAGATCCCAGCATTCTTGCTCAGGTATCGATTCTCAAATCATACAAAATAGTTCAATTCTACTGTACATCTACAAAATGAACAATATGATCGAATCTCTTCATAATTCATAGTCGACTTCACCAAACCTGTATATTACAGTTTCCAAGAGCAGAAAACCATTTTGCAACTTCTGCCCTAACCGTTCAATCCAACTGACCTAGCGCCGAGACTTCAACCATTGCAAAATTGTTCACATACTTGCGAGACCATTAGTCCCACATTGACCAGTTCAAATACGATATTCTGGTTTACATACACGCGTACTCACTAAGTCTATCATCAGAAATTTTGTTGCCGACAACTCCAAGCTAAGTCTCATCGGAGTGACCTCTGTCATCAGCCTAAAGACTTTACGCTACACCGATGGTTATAGTCTCGCCGATCCAAGCCTTCATCAGAGAGACACAAGAGCATCGGAGTGACATTTCAAGGTTGGGCCGATAGTGATTCTTACACCAATACATTGCTCTTCGATGCCAACTCCCATCGGAGTAACCCAAACTGTCGGAGTGACTACGACAACCTTAGCTGACGTCCAACCTCATACCGATAGACATATCTTATTAGTATGACACATATCGATCGGCAAAGCTTGAACATATCAACCCGATAGAGCATGTCAACCCGACAGCTTGCCCTTCATCAGTGTAACATTGCATATCACCCAAAGACTCCTCACTCCCGCCGATACAAGAAGTCTGCCCGATGGCCACTACCATCAGTGAAACATATGTTGTAGTGTAACATTAATAAGGTCTGCCGATAGTGAAAGTCTACCTGATGACCAAGAAATGAATGAGGTTCCAAGAAGTAACTTGAGACATTAGATCTCTTCACTATTATGATAGTTATGATTGTCCTCCATCGTTTCATTGTGCATTTGAAACTTCAGATGAGGATTGGGGAGGTCTCCATTTGTAAAAACATGGAAAATACTCATGGCAAGATCTTTAAAATAGGCATATTCAACTTCAGGCATTTCTGCAGACCCTAGGAAGGTGGATGTAAACTTAATGACTTTATTACCACCACAAAGACTATCCCCTTTGTGACTATGACAAGGCAACACTTTCATGCTCTTTATGACAATCCCTTCTCCATTGGGTGATGGCCTAATAACATTTATCTCCTTTGAGATTTCAATGCCTCTCTAATGCACTATCATAGGAGTCTTGACAATCCTTATGTATTAGTGAAGAAGGCTTCCAACAAATCAGAAAGAAGGGCTTAAGATTACATACAAAGTCCTAGTCTTCATACCCTAGTCACATATCACCCCTCTAAGAAGATCTCAAGACAATTGCCCTTTAATACAGGAAGTCAATGCAGTTTTAAAAGATAAAGTGCAAGAGGCCAAAGGACAAGAAAACTTAAGGCCTTACGGGGTCTAAAGGAATAAAAATATAGGCTTGCAGACTCGACTTAAAACCCTAACCCTAGGTGGGTACCACCAAAACCCTTTAACTTGGCACTAAAACCTTGTCCAATCTAATCGTGGGATGCCGAAATCAAGCATGTACACTCACATATGACACATAAGTATGCCTACCAAGTGGTTTGACATAAAAATGAATAGGCTTCGAATTATAACCCTTCAAAGTAGGCCACTGAAGTATATTGTATAGGTCCATTTCTGAGTGCTGCAGTCAGATTTTTCATCATGGGAACCTAAAATTTTTGCAAAAAATGGTAGGAAATTTTAGGTTCCAACAAGTCCATTAGTTGGAGGTAGGAAAACAAGGGTTTTCTGTTCATTATTAGCCCGTTAAACTTAAGCATATGAGATAGCATGACACACACAAAATGTTGTGGATAATGACCACAAGATTAAGTTAATTGCGACTACTTTTTGTAAGCAAGCACAAGACTAGTATACTCATTATGATCCTAATAGCACCAAGAAGGGTCCCCAAAGATATAAGAGTAATCATTTGTCATCTAAGAGAAATCTTACATTTAAGGGTGCTAGGGCCAACAAAGAAGCACTTTAGAACTCATCCTACACATCAATAAACAACTCAACACAAGAAATTTAAATTGACATATTAACATAACAATATCCAACTAAGTTATTGAAAGTCAACTATTGATACCTTGTTCTCCATCCAGATTACAAAATCAGTCCACTTTTTGCTTTTTAACATTTCCTTTTCAAATTGGCTTGGATGCCGGCCATATTTCTCCTCCTGTCAAAACATGGCACATGGACTAGTTAAACTAATTAATATGCAATCATTTACTTTTTCCTAGGAAATTAAAAAAAATATCATTTAACTTATTAAATATACTTACAAATGTATAGATCAAGGCCTGTAAACCTTTCTGGCCACTGTGATGCGTGGCATGAAGTTTTTCAAGCCTAGCCTTGGAGGCCTTGTCTTGAAACATATACTAATTCAATTTAACTATGCACAAATAAAATTTAAAAATCATTTAATAAATTTGATATAATCTTATGAGCAAATTCAAATACTTGCATACTCTCCTCACCGGACTGCCTCTGTGCATCAGACTTTTCATATGCTTTTACAAGCTCTTTCCATACTTTCAAACTTACATCAATTGGCCTTTTTTTGAGCCTTTGCTTGGGAGAGAGTTTTTTTATCTTCTTTGTTTGGTTGCACCGAAATCTCTTGCAGTTTTGAGACATTCGTAGCTTTATCTTCTTTACAGACCAACCTGTGCCAAATTCAGTTTCCATGTCTTGGATAATTGCTTTTTGCAGGTGCATAGGTGTCTTTGAGAATGGCAAATGTAGATATTCTTTGAACTGTTGAAGGCATGATTCCTTCAACCTATTCACAAATGTTTTTCCAGCATCCATCATTTGGACGTCCCTTGAAACCACATCGTATTCTATCTTGGTATCGGAGGTACCAATGCAAGATGCAAAACATGGCGTGGTGGTTGAAGAAGTCTGTGTCCCAGGAGTGGGTGGGACATTAGAAGCCTCTGTTCCCTGTTCCACATTCTTAGAGGTTATTGTTATTGATTTCCTCTTGGATTTTTTGCTCGATCCATGATTGGTTGGGGAATCAATTGATTCCTTTGACATTGTTGATTTGGTTGTAATGTTTCAGGGGCTTTACCAGATCATTTTTCTATGTATCTGGCAAGCATTGTCAAGTCCACACTATCGAATTTGTTCACTGCCTCTACCCCCAATATGGAAGCCAATGCCTCTTTATCTTTGTCAGTATCATGTTCCTATAAAATAAATTTCTTCTTTTAAATTTACAAATAAAAAACTAAAAACTAAAAATCAAAGAAACAATGGAAACATTTACAAATCTATAAATTGACAATGAATTACCTCATTGTGGCCAGTGTCTGCTCCCTTTGCTCTCTTCCCTCTATTTCTTGACATTTTGAGGTGACCTAGGGCAAATTATTTCATTTAGTCTGTGGAGGCAAACAAAGTACACACTGCCAGGTATGAACTTTTCATCTAGTTTTTCTATATTCCTCAAGGTTTTTGACCTTTACTTTGTAGAGCAAATCATGAAGCTATTTTCCTATGAATCAATTGGTGCCTTGGGAGGGAATCTATAGTTCCTGGCCTAATTTTAGTTTTCTCACCCTTGTCTCAAAAGCCATATCTCCTCATATTGTCTCGACCAACCTTTGTTTTAGTTTGCTCACCCTCATCTCAAAAGCCCTAATTTTAGTTTGCTCACAATCGACTTGTCTTAAAGCACTCAACTACTTTTTTAGGAAGGAAGCGAGAAAGTTGTGTTCAGAGAAAGGTATTGATGGTAATGATAAGTGAACCTGGGCATTGGGGTTTGAAAAATGCGTTCACTACTCTCGGATGCAGAGGAAATAATGCAATGTCTACAATTTTACCCTCCTCCTTTGTAACCACATGAGACTTGAACGATTCACCTGTACACAAAACAATATTTACAACCTTTTCTTCACAATCCTCTCCATTTAATTGAAACAAAAATATATTTGGGAACGAAATTTTTTTATTGTGATTGTAACCTTACATATGATGTCAAAAACTAAATCGAATTTCTCATCTCTTCGTGCGATGTTTTTCTCCTCTCTTCATGTGGTGTTTTTCTCCTATAATTATCAAATTTCTCATATATTAATTCAAGCGGGACTCCAACCCAAACGCTCGATCTCCAAACAAAAAATGAACACCAAAAATCAATAAAGTTTTGTTTTGGGGTATGTGCAGGCAGGAATTTTTAATTTTTTTTGATCCAGTATTCGGCGCTATAGTCAGAGCAGTTAACGTCGACTTTAGCGCCAACCTTTAGGCCAAAAATGTAATTTGTTTGGGGCACCAAAGGCAGCGCAAAGTGTGCCTAATTTAGCGCTAATCAGTGCAAAATGATGTATTTTGCTTGGAAGTTGATAAAAACGTAACCTCACCAAATTTGGATTGTCCTTATAATAAGTAACTATATCTTGTTTCCATGATAGCATTTTGACTTCATGCTTCTCTTATGATTAGCTCAATAATGACTCACTCTTTCTCAACCTTACACAAATGGTTGGTGACAATCCTTATGCAAGTGATATGGCTTTGGAAAATCCAAACAACTCTTCTCTTACTATCATGATGACATGATATTGGGACTATATTGGTAGCTTATGGAGTGTGCTTATGGTATTGTGATTTTCATTTCTATGTTCTCATTAACCTATTTTAGGTCAAAGCATGGTAACTAACCCACTAGCTATTATGACAGCCATACAATGACTAGACAATCCTCTCCACTTTGACTATGACAGTCCTATGCATGGTGTTTTCTTCATGACAGTCCCCAATAATGTAAATTATTGATAGTACCTAGTTCAAATGGAGTTTTGGATGGTGTAGTAAGTTGTCCCTATGGCTCATGATAGTGCATGCCTTGGTTATGTCCTTGTGACATTACTCTCTAGATATCTCCTCTCTATAGTGACAAGGTTTCAAGAACATGACAACTTAGGTAAGGTATCAACTTGTCTCTTTAACCTCTGGATTGTCATTTTTCAAGAATTGATCTCATTGAAATGCAAAGACAACATGTCATAGATTAGATGAAAAGATCACTTGGAGATGCATGTTATAGAGTATAAAACTCAAAAATCAAAGGTCTTTTTGGGCCTTTTTCCAACAATATGAGCAAAATTCAAACTTCAAACATGTAGCATAGGTACCATATGACTCATTCTCATAAATCACACACGTGGGACCACTAAGAAGGGAGGTAGGTGCTTAATATGAGCAATGACAATTGTACATAATGTTTAAGTTCACTTCAACAGATATTTGGGGTTATGATAGTTAATGGAGGGTTTTCTTTTCAAAGGAAACCATTAATTTTGGAGTGAAAGGTAATGGTGAAATATAACATAATGTCCCTATAATTAAAGAATTTAAAATTTTGGTGCCAAAGACTCTTTAAGACTGGTTTGAGGGTTCTATGATAATTTTGAGGGTTTTATGGCCACTTGGAGAGATATAGATTGCCTTAAAATGACCCATAAAAGAAAAAGGAGAGTCAAATATGAAATAAATGTCTTTTTGATGTGAATTTGTAGTCATCTTGTAATCATAAAGTTTGAGCTCTAGTTGTCAAGATTCCGCGTGTAAACTTTTTCTGAAGAGCAAAATTTTGCAATGTTCTATTTTGTTTTTCATAGTGCATCTTAATGAAAAGTGAGTGTATTAACAAGATAAATTCAAGAATATTCTCTTGGTGCATAGCTGTTATGTGACTATTGTCATTGTTATGTATTACAGGATCCAGAGGAGGCCATGGAGAGAGGATGTGGATGGCGTAGAACTACTAAATCATAGAGAGGAAAGTGGGTGGAAATAGATATGACAACGGAATCTGCATATACAATAGAGGTAAGAAGAGAAAGCAACCTCAACCAAAGGAGGAAGGTGTTTATGAATTCACAAATGCTACAACATAGAGGAGATAAAGTCATTTTTTTGTCCACAAGGCCTCTGAGGTCAAACTTATTGGTTGAAAATGCACAGGAATGGTGATTAAATGTGATTCTATGATCAAGGGAAAAGTTTGAAAATTAGGATGGCCAAAACATGATATCAATATGTCAAATATATGACTAAAGTGAGGTTTTGTGTTGGATGGCATATTCGTTGAAATGATATAATTGGTGTACTAAACATTATTTACTATGTTGTGTATTATAGGGGTTAGACGAGGCCATGGCAACAGATCGTGTCATATCAAATGAGGACACAACGGATGAAGCAGGAAATTAGGTACTCAAATCTAATTTCCTTAGGAAAAAATGATCTGATGGCATTTTGTGATACGTCCATCTTTTTTCATAGTATTATTGAAATTTATAATGTATTATCCAATCTTGACATAAATTAATGCATGTTGTTGATTATTTTAGATGGAGATTGGAGCAAATGCAGAGCCTGAGCATTCAACTAAAAAATGAAAAATATATGTATGTGGACGTGGACCTAAAACTGTTAAATCGCGTAGATGACAGTGGGTGGAAGAGGATATGACAATGGATTCTGTAGAGACAACAAATGATTACACTGAACAAGAGGTTGGTCAGGACTATAGTACATGGGATGAATACTTTGAGAAAATTGTTGTTGGTGGATGTTCTGTATGTCGTGGAAAGAAACAATTCAAATAAGCGATTGTACAAAGATATTATATATATGATGAACTTCCAGTCAGTAGTATGCCTCATACAATCAATTCAAATCCAATAGGAATTGTGGTAAGAAAATTTTCAAATTGATATAAATAACATGTATACTTCGTTTAAACATTGTTTTATATTATTTAAATAACTAATTTTTTTCTTAATGGATATTTGCAGGATAAAGTTCTTGGTTTAAAGTTTCTTGGATCATCAAATTCCAGCCTAGAGGGCAATGATCATTTATCAGATGATACATCCAACAAAAATATGTGCCAATATATCAGCTTAGAAGATGAGGAATTGATGAAAACAAGCAACAGAACAAGAACTGGTTTAAAGATGCATAATTTGCTTAAAGACAAGGGGAAGGTGGACTACATACCCTATGAGAATGAATGTGATGGAAATGATGACTTGCCCCTGAGTTTGAGATCAATTTACAAAGAGACATTTGATCGTCAACTATATTGTGCTTGGCCTAGTGATCAACAACTACCTAGAGTGTACGAGGTGTTTCAATTTTGGGGATACAGCTACATGATACGACCCTCCAATATTCATGGAGAGAATCTAGGCCTCTTTATTGCCTAAAATGTACATGTGGGATCTAAACATAAAAATAATTCAAAACAAACCACTAGAAGATTAATGCCATATTATGGTCCATCATATTACAGTGGTGAATGGAGAAGGTTAGTAGAATATAAGCCTAGCATGTCAGCATATGGTCTAAATTCGAATATGTATACACATCATCTCCAATTGGAAAGTGGAAAAGAAATGAATAGAGGTCATCTTATATATATAGATGGACCCTACTGTATGACCGAATTGTCAATTTGTTGAGGTTATAAATGATAAAGATTGCAATATGGAAAGAGAGGTTGATAAATTGAAAATGGTTGGGGCTATTATGGACCTTACCATTGGGGATGAGTTATTGATTGATTACCCCTTCTTAAAACGCACTCCTGCGCGAAAGAAGAGGGAAGAACAAGGTCTTCCTAAGGATGTTCTTAAGGGCAGAAAACCAAAGAATAATAAATGAGTGTGGATTGATGTTTTATAAATTATATTGTCCAAATTGTGTTTTATTTAAATTATTGTATAAAAAAGGTAGTCTATAAAATAATGTTCCATTATTCAATTGATGTATATATGTTCATACAACCAATATTTTTATTTTCTAAGCCATTTTTTATTATATTTCTTTGAAATTGATACATTTATGATTTATCCAATTGTTGCCAAACATTAAATAATGTTTGCATTTGTTGATAGATAGAAGATGTTGATGAAACACATACTAATACCCAAGATCCAACTGGGTTATTAAGATTTGGACGGGATGATTCAAACCATATTTTAAACAATACCAGGGCGAAAAGAGCATTATTGAAGAGAATACTATCAGCTAAGAAATTTGAAGAGCTGATGAGATCCGCATACACTGATGACATGCCACATAGCCTTAATGATGATGATCATGATAGTGAATATGCAGTGTATGAAGAAGGATTGAATGAAATGCTTACATATTTCTTTGGAGATGAAAACAATAATGACAATAATGATCATATGGTTGACAGTAACGATGATAGCAGGGGTAATTACCACCAACGTAATGTTGATGATAACAACCTGAAAGACTCCATCAAGTAAGTAGCAAAGACACCCATGTTCAAATCAGGTGCAAGTAGAACCTCAAAACTGGCATGCACATTAATATTATTAGAAATCAAGTCACTATTTGGTTGGTCAGACAAAGGATTCACTACCCTACTGAAGTGAGTAGAAATCTATTTCTTACTTTGCAATTGTCAATTAGTGTACATAATTCATAAACATTCATCAACTTCGTTTATATTTCTTTAAGGCGATTTTAAAACCATATATTGTATATAAATAGTCCTAGTATAGCTTGACATATCAAACATGTTCATCATAAGTCAAAGCATTCAATTGATTTAATCTCTAGCAATCTTACAGGGCACTAAAAACTAAAATATTCCCTGAAGATAATGTGGTGCCATCAACTTGCAGAGAGGCACGTCTATTGTTGGTTGAGTTGGGGATTGAATATAAGAAAATTCATTCATGTAAAAATGATTGCATTTTATATAGAGATGAATATCAAAATAAGGTAGAATGCCCTATATGCAAAGAAAAGAGATATCGTACAGATGTACAAGGTCCTACAGTTCCAAAGAAGGTTTTACGTCACATGCCAATTATACCTAGACTTCAACGAATGTTTCGTTGCAAGTCACTTGCATAATTGATGGACTGGCATACAAAGAATAGGAGTAAAGATGGATTCATGTGAATTTCGGATGACTCTAAAACAATAAAACACAGAGGAAAAATAGCCAAGAAAATTCAAAGATGAACCCAGGAATATCAGGTTTGGTCTTGCAATTGATGGAGTGTGCCCATTCTCTTTCCTGAGCTCAAATTATAGTGTTTGGCCAGTCAGATTGATAGTATACAATATTCCCCCATGGATGAGTGTTAGAAAGGAGCACCTTATGCTGACTCTCATTGTTCTAGGAAAATATCAAGTTGAAAACATGGATGTTTATCTTGCGCCTTTTATTGATGAGATGCAACTGCTATGGAAAGGCATAAGAATGCATGACATATCACGTCCCCCATCAAATAGGTTCTTCATGTTGTACAGTGTGCTATGTTGGACTATTCATGATTTCCTAGGACTTGGTGCTTGTTTTGGTAAGATAAAATATTTACGTATTTACACTCATAATTTATTTTCATCCCAACTTTCATACTTAATTTTATACTATTTTTTTTATGTTATTAACATTACTTATTGAATTGTAGGGCTTCAAACAAAGGGGATATTTGCATGTCCAAGATGTGTAGAACAATTTCAAGGGCGGTATTCTAAAGATCTACATAAATTTATTTACGCAAAAAACAAGGTTTTTCTACCACTAGATCATAAGTTTAGAAATTGCCTGAAGAATTGATGGGGAGCGCGCAGTGAGAACGTAGACAAAATCAACTTTGTTTTCTGTCGGCAAGACTCCACTTACTAGCCATCGATACACCTCGATCTGTCAGATAACCGTCGGTCAGAATGACTTTCTTAAGTCTCTCCGTGATCAAACTTAGGTCGATATGACCACGAACTTCAAGTTCATTGAGACTCAACTCTATCGGCAAACTCCAGTTTTGCTAGGTTGATACACTGATACTATTGTCACCTTGACTCTGTTTGACTTCGGCAGAACACCATGGTTTCGGTGGGACTCGGCCTTTGGTTCTGGCAATACGCCGATGCCACTATCGACAAGAAAATCATTGTCGGCCAGAACCCCAAAACTCACTTTGCTGGTCCGAGACACACCGATGGATCACTTGGAACTTTCTTTGGTGAAATGAGACATAACTCATGTCGATAGAAATCTCTCCATCTCCTCGTTTCGGTCAAACAACCATTATCAGTTTGATGGCTGATTTACTCCCTGATGGTCCTAGTCTTACCGATGATGACCTCTGTGTCTCTCCGACTCTGCGGTTCATCTACTCTTTCAACCAAACCCTAGCACATGGAGA
Organism: Cunninghamia lanceolata; assembly: GCA_027924645.1. Taxonomy (NCBI): domain Eukaryota; kingdom Viridiplantae; phylum Streptophyta; class Pinopsida; order Cupressales; family Cupressaceae; genus Cunninghamia; species Cunninghamia lanceolata. The sequence continues at coordinate 4,455,783 of BSBN01000076.1, forward strand.
TGCTAGGTCAACCTACTGTGCAAAACACTCTGTCTGGATCCTCTACACCGTCGAACACAAAAACCAAACAAGAAACAAAAAACAAATACTATACAACAAAGCCATTCCACTGATCTTGACATAAATCATACCAGTGGAATGCTTCATGTCGACATACTGCAACGATGGAGAGGGCAGAAAGAATAGAAATCTACAGTTATACAAATTACAGTTACAGGGAACATAAATCAAATTAACGAAACATAATAGTTTTATTTCTCCTTAGAACAATACACAATCACATTCACACACTTCTCCTCCTTCTCCGATGGTTCCTTCCTCTGGTTGTTATCAACTCAACCTACCAGCAGTTGAAAAACCAACTGGTGCAAACAGTTGGGAGACCAACCGATCCAAAACTGCCTCAAACTGTCATACTGCCCTGTTTTGGCACTATGTGATTACAATATGACAAAAGTGTGTTTTAAGTCACTTTGGACTTACAAAAAATGGGTTCTAGGTCCTGAAAGACCTAGAGACAAATAGAAATGAAAATACATTGGTCAAATAGACCTTATTACAAAAGAAAATAGGATTTTCTAGGTGCTCCTGCACCATACTCCCCGAGTGAAAGTTGTCTCAAGTCCTCTTAGAGATTAACTGCTGCAAATCACCACCCTACTTTTTGATGTCTTCTTCTAGCATCCATGTGGCTTCTGAGTCTGGAAGTCCTTGCCATTTGACTAAGTGCTCAAAATAGGTCTAATTTTTTGTCTTCTTGGCTGTTCTGCTATCCAAGATGCACTCCATTTTAGGTGGTTCCTTTGGTGGTAAGTGATGCACCCACTCTTCATTGTCTTGGATAGAATCTTCTGCACCTTCTCCTGTATTAGGACTCCTATATATTATTAGATCAACAACATTGAATATAGGGGAAATAGCAATATCATCAGGGAGTTCAATTTTGTAAGCATTAGGACCATATTTCTCTAAACTCTTACAAGGTCTAATTTTTCTCATCATCAACTTGCTGTGGTTTCCCTTGGGTAGTCTGTTCTTGTTGAGATAAACCATGACCATATCTCCTATTTGGTACTGCACATCCCTTCTCCTTTGATCCACTCTAGCCTTGATCTTCTAACTATTCTTGTGTAGAGTATCTCTGACTTGTTGATGGATCTCTTTCATAGCCTCTGCAAATTTATCCACATGTCCACTCCTTTTGTCCAACCCTTGAACATCTCTCAATTCAAAAATTCCTCTAGGATGACTACCATAGACAACTTCAAAAGGACTTAGGCCTATACTTCTATTTGTAGAATCATTATAGGCATATTCTGCTTGTGGGAGTACCACATCCCAACTACCTCCATGTTCTCTTGTCAAACATCTCAGCAGATTGCCTAATGACCTATTCACAACCTCAGTTTGGCCATCAGTGTGAGGATGATAGGCTAAACTAAAGGACAAATTTGTACCCAATCTTTTCCACAAGGTTCTCAAAAAATGTCCCACAAATTTGTTGTCTCTGTCAGATACAATACTCAAAGGCAATCCATGAATCCTGACAATTTCTTTAAAGAACAAGCCTGCAATGTAACTAGCATCATTGGTGGTTTTACAAGGAATAAAGTGAGCCATCTTGCTGAACCTATCTACCACAATAAACACACTATCATAACCTATCCTTGCCTTTGGTAACCCCATCACAAAATCCATACTCAAACTTTCCCAAGGTCTGTTTGGTATGGGTAGAGGTTGGTATAGTCCTGCATTGGTTGAGACCCCCTTTGCTCTCTGGCAAATCATACAACTCTCAACAAACCTTCTGATATTAGATTGCATCCTTGGCCAAAAGTAAAATCTTCTTACCAGATCTAAGGTCTTATTGAGCCCAAAATGTCCTCCTAAACCACCACTATGTTTTTCCTCCACTATATTATCCCTCATTGAACACTTAGGGATACATAGTTGACTCCCTTTAAACAAAAGTCCATCCTGCAATGTATAATCTAAAAATTCACTGTGGAAAGCATCGACAAACTTCCTGCATACCTTGTAAATCTCCTTGAAATCTTGGTCCTCTTCATACAATCCTTTGAGTGCCTCAACACCCATGCTTTGTAGCTGCACTTCTTGCACTGTCAACACCCTTCTGCTTAAAGCATCAGCAACCTTATTGGTTATCCCCTTCTTATGTTTGATGATGAAAGTGTATACTTGAAGACTTTCCACACACTTCATGTGTCTATGACTGAGATTTTCCTATCCGTTCAAATGACTGAGAGCATGATTGTCAGTGTATACAATAAATTCTTTAGGAAGCAAGTAGTCCCTCCATTTTTTCAGAGCTTGTACCATGGCATACAACTCTAAATCATAATAGGAGTACTTCCTCTTAGCTTCATTCAATTTTTCACTAAAAAAGGCTACTGGTCTGCCTTCTTGGCTCAACACTGCCCCTATGGCCAGCCCACTTGCATCACATTCAATGGTGAAGACTTTATTGAAATCAGGAAGTACTAAGATAGGATACTCGACAACTTTCTGCTTCAGACTTTCAAAACTCTGATTTGCCTCTTTTGTCCACACAAACTTCACCTTACCTCCACCCTTGATGGTCTCTAACAGAGGTGCACAAATATCACTGTAGTTCCTAATGAATTTTCTATAAAATGTGGCCAAACCATGAAAACTTCTGACCTCTCCTGCTGTCCTAGGTGTAGGCCAATTCAAAATAGCTTCTACCTTGGAAGAATCCATTTTCAAATCACCCTTAGAGATGACAAAGCCCAGGTAAATCAATTCTTGTTTCATGAATTCACACTTTTCCAAGTTTATCATTAACTTCTGATCTTGTAGCCTCTTCAAGACTATCTCCAAATGTTTCAAGTGTTCTTCCTTGCTCTTACTAAACACTAAGATATCATCAAGGTAGACTACCACAAATTTCCCTATGACTTCCTGCAACACCTCATTCATTAGTCTCATGAAGGTGTTAGGGGTGTTTGAAAGACCAAAAGGCATCACCAGCCACTCATATAACCCTTCATTGGTTTTGAATGTTGTCTTCCACTCATCCCCCTCTCTTATTCGTATTTGGTGATACTCACTCTTTAAGTCTATCTTAGAGAAATATGTAGCCCCTCCCAAACAATCCATTAGATCTTCTATTCTAGGAATAGGAAACCTATACCTTATGGTTATCTTATTTATGGCCCTAGAATCAGTACAAAGCCTCCATTTCCCATCCTTCTTTGAGGCTAAAATAGCAGGTACTGCACATGGGCTAAGGCTCTTCCTTATCAGCCCTTTGTTTAGGAGTTCTTGAATCTGATTTGCTATCTCTTCATTCTATTGTGGGGTCATTTTATATGCTGCCTTATTAGGAAGTACTACTCCTGGTATGAGGTCTATCTGGTGGCTAATATCTCTGACAGGTGGACAATCACTCCTTTGTAACTTTCAAGAAGATCTCTGACCTCCTTAGGTCCTACTTCTCTTACATTTTCCTTCTTTTCCCCCTTAGGCTTCACAATCAAAGAAAAACCTACCCACCACCTTCCTTTAATGTGTCCATGAATTCCTTTTTTCCTACCAGCATTACACTAGATCCTACAGGTTGTGGATCCCCTTCTACCAATGACTGTATCCTATAAGTTACACCATCCTTTTGGAATGAGTAAGCATTCTTTTCTCCATCATGATGAGCCTTTCTGTCAAATTGCCATGGTCTACCTGACAAAAGATGGCAAGCATCCATTGGAAGGATGTCACACAAGATTTTATCTCTATACCCCCCAATACTAAATTCTACCCATGCTTGTTCATTGATGAGTATGTGCTGCCCCTTATTCAACCAACTGACTTTATATGGACTGCTATGGGGTATCCTTTCTAACTTCAACTTATTCACTATTTCCAAAGATATAATATTATCAGTAGAACCAAAGTCAATAATAACTTTACAAACCTTACCTTGGATCTTGCAGTTGATTCTAAACAAAGCCCTTCTTTGAGACGGTTCAGTCTGCACTGGTTCCTTGAGCAGTGTCCTTTTGATCATCAGATTTTCTCCCATTTCTGATGCTAGATTCACTTCAGGAGATGTCACACTCCTTACATCCTCTTGAATCAAAGTGGTTCTCTTCTCGCCACCACGAGAAGTTGAGGCCTTCTCTAGACACTTGTATGCCAGGTGCCCTATTTGATTGCAATTATAACATCCAATATTGGAGAACTTAGATCCTCTACCTGATCCATTTGTCCCACCCCTTCCATTAGGCCTTCTTCCTCGGTAGCCTCCTTTACTACTTGAGTCTCCAACTTGCTCTTCTTGGTTAGACTCGCCACTAGGCCTCTGGTTATGACTTCTTCCTCTAAAACTGCCTTTGCCTCTAAAACTTCTTCCTCCTCTACCTCTATTATTTTGCTCACTCTTTCTTTTTATCTTCTCTTCAGCCCTTAAGGCCATTTGGAAACACTTGTTCACTGTTTCTGGTGCTAAGATGATGATCTCATCTTGGATGTTCATCCTTAGGCCATTCAGATACCTTGCCACCTTCTCTAACTCTTCTTCTTGTCTCTTTGATTTGAGATTGAGTTTATGAAACTCTTGTGTGTATGCATTCACATCAAGGTCTCTCTGTCTGAGGTTCTACAATTTCTTATACATCTGCACGTTATAGTCCAGAGGTAAGAATTATGCCTTGATTTTGGTCTTCATCCTTTCCCAGGATGTTATCATATTCTTCCCCTCCTTGACTCTCTCTCCTTGCTCATAATTCCACCATGCAAGAGCAGACCCCTTCAATCTTGCCTTTGCCAACTTAACCCTCTTATCATTAGGGACTTCTCTATATTCGAAATGATTGTTCAATGCCTCAATCCAGTCAATCACCTCTTCAACTTCCATACTTCCATTATACATAGGTAACCCATCTATGTTGTCCCTATTGACTGACTTCAAAGCATTTACAAATGCTATCTAGTCTGCTGGTATCTCCTTTGTCCTCTTATTGGTTTCATCAATTTCTGTATCTCCTTCATTGTTGTCACTTTCATCTTCCCTATCCTTACCCTGGGTTTTTTTCAACTCCTCGAGCTTGGACTCAAACATCGCTTCAATCAGTTTCTTCACTGCATCTTGTGACATGCTTTTAGGAGGCATCATGTCAGCCTCTGCTTCACTTTCGTTGTCTGACATACACCAAGACCACACCACCCGAGTGATCTTCAAAACTAGCTCTGATACCAATATGATGGGGAGCGCGCAGTGGGAACGTAGACAAAATCAACTTTGTTTTTTGTCGGCAAGACTCCACTTACTGGCCACCGATACACCTCGATCGGTCAAATAATCGTCGGTCATAATGACTTTCTTAAGTCTCTCCGTGATCAAACTTACGCCGATGTGACCACGAACTTCAAGTTCGGTGAGACTCAACTCTATCGGTGAACTCCAGTTTCGCTAGGCTGATACACCGATACTATTGTCACCTTTACTTCGTTTGACTTCGACGGAACACCACAGTTTCGACGGGACTTGGTTGTTGGTTCTAGTGATACGCCGATACCACTATCGGCATGAAAATCACTATTGGCCAGAACCCCAAAACTCACTTTGCCGGTCTGAGACACACCGATGGCTCACTTGGAACTTTCTTTGGTGAAACGAGACATAACTCACGCTGATAGAAATCTCTCCGTCTCCTCGTTTCAGTCAAACAACCATTTTCGGTCTGATGGCCGATTTACTCCCCGCTGGTCCCGGTCTTTTTGACGATGACCTCTGTGTCTCTCTGACTCTACGGTTCATCTACTCTTTCAACCAAACCCTAGAATATGGAGATGCTAGGTCAACCTACTATGTAAAACACTCTGTCTAGATCCTCTGCACCGTCGAACACAAAAACAAAACAAGAAACAAAAAACAAATACTACACAATGAAGCTATTCCACTGATCTCGACAGAAATCGTACCAATGGAATGCTTCACGTCGACATACTGCAACGATGGAGAGGGCAGAAAGAATAGAAATCTACAGTTATACAAATTGTAGTTACAGGGAACAGAAATCAAATTGACAGAACAAAATAGTTTTATTTCTCCTTAGAACAATACACAATCACATTCACACACTTCTCCTCCTTCTCCGATGGTTCCTTCCTCTGGTTGTTATCAACTCAACCTGCCAGTAGTTGGAAAACCAACTGGTGCAAACAGTTGGGAGACCAACCGATCCAAAACTGCCTCAAACTGTCCTACTGCCTTGTTTTGGCACTATGTGATTACAATATGACAAAAGTGTGTTTTAAGTCACTTTGGACTTACAAAAAATGGGTTCTAGGTCCTGAAAGACCTAGAGACAAACAGAAATGAAAAAGCATTGGTCAAATAGACCTTATTACAAAAGAAAATAGGATTTTCTAGGTGCTCCTGCACCAAGAATCAATTTGATGGAAAAGTTGAAAATAAAGGCCCTCCCATGATTATGGGTCCAGGTGATTGGCTTAAGAAGTATGAAGATGCTGAATTGAAAGGTTGGGAGGATTTTTTTAATCAGGGTGATTCAATTGAAGAACCAGAACAAGTTGTAGTTATTATGCTAGAAGGAATGAAAAGGAAATCCATATTTTATGAGCTCCCTTACTGGAAGGATCTATTAATATCTCATCTATTAGATCCTATGCACGTCTTCAAAAATGTCCCAGATTTTATATTTTGACATATATCAAGAAAAGAGAAGAACACCTTGTCTTCGAGGAGAGATATTACTCTTTCGTGTACCAAAATTGATAGAAAACATTTGTGGCCAAATAGGGAAAATGAAACATATGCAGAAGCTCCATGGATTTTGAAAAAAAAAGAGCTAGACCAACTAAAAAATGTCATCCGTTCAATAAGGACACCTACTAGCTATGGGTCATCATTGGCTAAAGCTTTTACAATTGATGGACATATCACAAGATTTAAAACACATGATTTTTATAATTTTATGAAGGTATTATATATCATCATTTAACATTTACTGGTAACATTGATTAAGTACTAAATATATTTTGATATCATTATGTTGTGTGAGAAAAAATTATTAATGACCTTTTCATAAATGTGTTTCATAGCATATCATGCCATTAGTAATTAGGGGGGATTCCTGTCTTACAGTTGACTTAAGGAATGCCATAAGTTGATTGTCAGCATTTACAAGGTATGTGGTTAATGTGTGAGAGACATAGATATATTATATTGCATATTAATTTTTGACTAAAGGTTCATACTAATTTACTATTCTTATATTAGGTGGGTGACCTCCAAGGAGATCCACGAATGTGAAGTGCCAAAATGGAAGAAGGAAATTGTAGAAATTGTATGTGTATTTGAGAAGGAGCTCCCTACAAGTTTCATGGACCTACAATTCCATTTACTTATACACCTAGTCGATGACATTGAATTGGTGGGTGTCGTATCAACAAGGTGGATGTTTTTCTTTGAGAGGTATATGAAAACTCTAAAAAGATATGTCCGACAAAAGGCACATCCAGAGGGTTGCATGACTGAAGGGTATGTATTGAATGAAGCATTTTTATTCCTGTGTGAATTCCTTGGTAAGGATTTTGAAGATGGGCCATGCTTCTGGGATGAAGAATGAGCATTAGATATTATTGATGGAGAAAAACCACAATCTAATGGTGTTCAAGTAGAAATTAGTAAGTAAATTCATGATCAGTATGGTTTTTTTCTTGCAATCATTAATTTACTTTGTAATTTATTTGTCAAATTAACAGCATGACATTAGGAGTTTGAAATAAACATGTTGACATATAATAGGTGTAGACGAAAGTGCTAGACTCGACAAGTTCATTCTATACCATATGGACTTTATGAACAAATGGATTGATCTGGATGATAAAAAGAGAGAAGAAGTGTTAGAAGCAAGGAGACAATTCAAGAGATCGAACCCAAGGAGTACTCCACTTCCCACTGATCTGCTTGGGGAATGGGGCAAATATTGCACACTAGAATGGGTTACTGAACAAATTCAAAATCAAATAGAAGATGCAGGTATAGATTCAAACATAACAGAAGATGAAATCAACATGTCTAGAGGATGTGAAAGAAAGGTACAGTTGGAATTTTACAAAATGTTGTTTCCTTATAGCTTTGACACTATTAACTATTTTAATATTCGTCATTATATTTATTTTCACCGAAATGAATGGTCTTTCATAGGTGAGGAAATATCCAGCAATGTGGGCATATAGTCGACATTATCGTGTAGAAAGTATAGATGTAAAGAGATGATCCTTTGATTGTGGCATCATGGTTGACTTCAAGCAATCCAGTCGATCAAGCTCAAAAGATAAGAATATAATTGAAGGGAATCTACAATATGTTGAGAAAATACAAGAAATTATTGAGTTGGATTACCACTCTTTTAAATGTTGTATTTTTAAGTGTAGATGGTATGAAGCATTTGAGAGGACATGAAGACATGATACCCATAGTGGATTGTTTTCTATAGATTCCTCATGTTTCCTACCGGAGGATAAGGAGCCTTATGTTCTACCAATTCATTGTGAGCAGGTATTTCTTTAACTCAAACAAGAAGTAGTAGTGATCATTAATCTATTAATTCATAGTTTATTGCGAATATATGCATGTGTTTATTAATCAATAAAATTGTTATACCATACATCTAATATATGTATGTCGTTCATGTGCAAGTATTTTTCTATGAAGATATTTTGGACCCAAAATGGATATTTGTCATACATTATGATCCAAGATTAAGGCATGTATTTAACGATGCATTAGTGGATACTGAGAAAAACAATGATGGCCAACAAAATGAGAGAGAGGGATTAGAGAACATCAAAGAAATTGACATCCATGATGATGTTGAAGATGGTTATATTCAAGAACAAGAAGACAACAATCCAGAGTTGGATGATGTTATGGAAGACAACAATATGGATGGTATACAAAATGATGATCCAAATACATCTGGTAACAATATAGATGGTCTACAGTCAAATTTCAATGATGATGAAGATGATGGAGGTCAAGATGAGGATGATGATAATATTAAATACTTGGGTATGTGCAGGATCATGATGGGCCAAACTATACCTCTAAGTGGCAATGAAAATACAAAAAATCAGACTTTATCAAGTTCATGTGAAATTTTGAATGGATTATCTATACAATTTGAAAAAGATGTAAGAATGAAATTTGTAGAGAATTGAATCTAGTTTATAGGCTACTAATTTTTTTTAAAAAAAAACTAAATTTACTTAGTGAAAATTGAATATTTCAATGAACAACTATTAAATTTTTTAGAAAAAAAAAAAAGTGGGTGTCTGTCCAGCCAACCTAACTATGAGTAAAAATATATATATATATATATTTTGAAACTTTCAAAATAAGTAGAGGACTCATGTCCGGATGTGATGCATATTTATTTGAAATTTTTTTCTAATAAAATAATTAGTTATGATTTTTTTACTGTGACTTTTTTAAAAAAATAAAAAGTAATTTTCCAGCCAACCTAACTCGATAAAAAAAATCAAAATTCAATTTTTTTTAACCTATAGCCAGAAAAGCATAGAGTGTGACGTAGGTTTCGGATCTCAAAAAGGTGAAATGGTTTGAAAGTTATGGATGTTTTTCAATCAGTGTGTCCATCAGGATTTCAGAGACACGGTATATTGAAAATTATTAATAATTATTTAATAAAATGATAACCAAATAAATCTTATATTTTTAGAAAGGTAACAATTTTTTCTATAAACCCTTTTCGTTTTATCAATTTTGCATAAAAAAAAGTCATCAGCACGAAGGGTGAAGTTTGAAGAAGAGACTGAAACATTAAAACACATTACAATCCATAAAAAGTCAACAATCAAAATGGATATCCATCTTGCTTTGTACCAAAGCAAGATGGATATTAGTTTTGCTTCGGTAAAAGCAACTGAAAACGGATATCTGTTCTGAAAACGGATATCCATTCTGAAAACGGATATCCATTTTGTTGATCTATGAAAAATTTTGTACCATTGGTATTGTTTCACCGAAGATACAATCCATGGGTATATCGTTTATGTATGCGTGGACATTTCGTGTATATCCTGCTATCGTTTATCGTGGTTGTAAATGGTGAATGTACATGTCAAAGGATACAAAGGTTGACTGGCCATATCGGGAAAATTGGGAAAAGATACGTTAGTTGATCGGTTATAACAAGTCATGTTATGTATAGGCTAAATCGAAGACATCGGACTAACAATAGTTATCGGAGAGACAAAGTTCCATTGAGCCGACAACATTGATCTCATTGATCAAGTCATATCAGGGTGACAATCATTGTCACCGATGGGTTATTTATCGGCACATCGGAAGAACGGTTGAGAACTCCACCGATGAGAGGGAGTCACACCGACAGAAGGAATATCGGAAAGAGATGGACTCTCGGAGGCGAGAAGAAAAGTGTCATCGATAGAGGCGGTCTGGCTGATGGTGTAGTTCGGTGTTTATTGTTTTGGTGTGAGATACGATATCAGAAATCGAAGAGAATGTCTGACTGATGTAGAAGTCTTACTGATGACTAATGGACGGTAAACACATCGGGGAGAGTTATAACGTCAGAATGCAAATAAAAAGTCTCACCGAGGGTATTGGTCTTACCGATAGACAAGGGTGGTGAATCTCACATCAGAGTAAGTGTGTATATATCCTGCAATCATCTTATTCCATGAGACCACATTTCTTTGAGGCATTTTTTCAAATAGTTCATGTGTCTTGTCTATGCTTCCACACTTTCCGTACATGTCTACCAGAGCATTTCCAACTAGAATATCTACAAAAATCACACTTTCATTATGCTTTGATGAATGTCCATACCCTATTCCAAAGCTCCCATTTTGGTAGAGGTAGAGAGGATGCTGACAAAGGTTGCAGAATCTAGCTTTACACTTGCCAATTGCATTTGCTTGAAATTTTCTAAAGCCTTTTCAACAAACCCGTTTATGCATATCCTACAATAATAGTAGTCGAGGAGACCACATTTCTCCAACTAGACTTCTACCAATTGAAAAAATGTGTGCTTCTGGACCAGTGTTTGGTACAAGAAACATACCAATAGAGTGGTGGCCATAATTCTCTCTCAATTGGAATTAAAAGGTACCCTTTTTCCATCCGAAGGAGGTCTCTCGTTGTTATGCACTTTAAATCTCTCTTTTAGTTCTTTCAAGGGAAGGATTCCACCTTGGTTTGACCAGTTGAAAGCGTTGAAGATACTTGACTTAAGAAGAAATGGACTAGAGGGTTCTATTCCCAAATCTCTTGCCAATTACTCACAACTTCACTGGAAAAGAATTTCACACAACAACTTGAAGGGGAGCATACTTGCAGAATTTGGTGGTCTGGGGAAGTTAGAACATCTTTGTTTGTCCTACAATCGCCTGAGCGGAAGCGTTCCAAATTCTCTAGGAAACTACATGTCTCTACTTGATTTGTCCCTTTACAATAACCATCTCACAAGTGCTCTATTCTCATGTCTTTACTTTGAAGGGAGCATGCTAATTAATTTGATCCATCCTCTTATACATATCAGAGAACAACGGAGGAGTCACACCGATAGCATAAGCCTGAGCAATGGATTCTACACATCGGCGAGAGGTCCCACATCAGGCTAATAAATTTGAAGGTTACCGATAATGATAAGTCTAGCCAACAATAGAGAAAGGAAGAACATGTGAAGCATAGTTTGATGAGACATTAGAAATGTCTTGCCGATAGTAAAGAAAGAGTGTATTTCGGTCTCGTTTGGACCTTGGGAAGGATATTTTAAAAGCTATTTGAGCAATTGGTGGGTTAATGGGTATTTTACACCCTGTTTGTAAGCTTTTGCTGTGTTTCTCTGCATCACTTGTCTACAACATACAAAGTTTACCTTTCTCACCCATACCTTCAGTATATAAAGGACATTAATAGGGAATTTTTAATTTCCACTCAGTCAGTGCAATCTAGGAGAGGATAGATTGTCTAAAGTTGTGATCTATTTCCATTTACACTTGCCATAACTACAAATGCTTAGTGTTTATTCTCAACCCCGGTATATGAATAAAATGTGACCTATTGTTCTAATAGGCGTATAGGGACAAAGAGGTGATAAAGCCTTTAATTTTAAACATGACATGGTTTTGATAACTTCCCATATTGGTAAGGTCTTGGATGACAATCCTTTGATGCACCTAATTATAATAGGTGTTATGATAGTCCTTGGTATCTTTTCATTTCTTTCTTGAATGGCCTGCAAATAAGACATAAGACATATTAGATCCTTCATAAATAAGAATTCTCATACATTACATTTAAACTTAAACTCCCTAAAAATCCATCAATCCATCCATTAATATCAAAATGCCATGAATATCCTATGATCAACCATTCTAATTCCTAGGATAGTCATATATTGCAATTTTGCTTCTCTATACTAAAATAGCCCAAGGAATATCTAACCTTGAATTTGTATTTTAACAATCTAATGTCTTTACGAATAACATTAAGCCTTCTTTTGGGACAACATTTTTGCCTTTAGAAGCTCCTCATTTGATGAAAGCCTAAAATCAAATAATGGCTTATATCCAGAGCTTTATTAAGTTGATACCTAGGTGATTAGTGTGTAAATATTGAAATTAGATGGTAATTCACAAGTTTATTGAATAATACAATGAATCCCTAGTCTAGAATCCAAATGTACATAATAAAACAGATATCTGTTTTGTAGTAGCCATATGGACATTGCAAGTGTCCGTTGCAAAGAATTGGGGTTTTCTAAAATAGATATCCGTTTTGAAAATGGATATCCGTTTCTAAAACGGATATCCATTTTCAAAACGGATACCCATTTTCAAAACGGATATCCGTTTTGGAAAAGTAGAAAAAAGACAAAAGGAATATTGTTGGGCCTGACTTCCGCAACCAGAGATCCTCTGTTGTCGAAATACTCGTGATTTCTGGCTATGACAGTGAAAGGAATATTTTTATGCACTTTTGGAGACACAATTTTCTTGTTGCAATCATAAGGGTGATATTTTTGTTCCCCTAATGGGGAGCAATAGTCGTCGTAAAGCAAAAAGGAGGAGGAAAGTTACATTGGAGGAAATTGAAGCAATTAGGAAAAAAGATAGGGAAAGGAAGAGGATTGGAAGGGTGGGTTTGGCGGATGCTCATCAAGGTGAATCTTCTTCTTTACCATCTAATGACATGCAAATTGAAGATGTTAATTTTGATTATAATGAAATGTTAGATAAGAATGAAATTCACCATGATATTGCAAATGAAAATATTGAAAAATGTTATGAAACACCTATTCATAATAGCAATACCATGGACAAAGAAGAAGAAGAAAAATGAAGATGTGCACTTGAAGAAAGTGGATATGAACATCATGATGTTGAAATTGCACTCCATAATCCATTTGTTGATAAAATTGATGAGGTTGATAACATGGATGAAACAAGAACAATCAATGTATCTCCAAATTTCATAAGAAGAGAGGACATTTGTCAAGAAGAGAATAACTGTGATGAAATTAGAAAACACCCAAAAACCCCAAAATGGTTACTTGAAATTGATGAGAACATAATGGAAAAACTTGAAGGCAAGAGGTCATCATGAACGGTTCGGTTGTGGGCTACAAAACTCTTCAATGAATACTTTGAGAAGAAAACATTAACTGAACAATGCCAATTTTTGTGCAATTATTAAAGATGTACAAAATGAGACCTTTACTAAAGAAATTAAAGATTCGGTTAAACAAAGTGTCCGATCGGAATAAAATTATTGTAAGAAGCCTTTTCAATGCACTCAATTCTATTGGAAAGACTAGCAAGGAGAAAGATAAAAGAGCTGCCCGTAGAGTAATAACAACCTCAATAGTAAGCAAACAATTAAGAAATGCTTGATTAATGAGGCAAACTTGTGTTGACTTAAGATTGAATTGTAAAACATTGTCAAAAGCACTAGCATTAAGATCAAGGCTAGATAGTCCTGTTGCCAATGATACTTGGGCTTTCAGTGGTAGGCTTCCACGAGTTGACAAGAAGCTAATTGATAGCACAAAGGAAGAAATTGAACAATTTTGGCACACTAACTCTAGGGTATCACCAAATGCAAAAGATGTTGTAAAGTTAAGAATTAGTGATAAAGACCGCACACCACATCCTAAACATTACTTGGAATGTAGCCAAACAACATTGTACAAACAATATTGTGAAACTCACCTAGGTATGACAATCTCACAAAGAGCATTTGAATCTCTTAAGCCATTTTATTGTGTTCCTCTTAAAGTTCATAATACATGTTGTTGCAAATACCATGTAGAATTTTCTATGTACCATGAATTATTATGCAATATTCATTCTACTTTGCACACTAACGAAATGTTACAAGAGTGTGGTGCAATTCAACTACCAAAGTCATCTAGGGACTTATTGGATTTATTTCTATGTATTAGAGATGATGGTTGCATGTTCTACAAGAATGATTGTTTAAATGAAAAGTGTTTACAATGTGGTGGGTTATCAAAGTTTGTATCATGTTTTCATGAGGGCAACGAGCATGATTTTGGAAAGAGAATGGTTGAGAAAAAGAGATATGAGATAGTGAAATACAATTTGAAAAGTGGAGGTGAAGGTTCTAGATGTGAGTTGATTGTAAGAGAGGTAAGTATTGCTAATTTTATTGATGATTTTAAGAAAAATCTTTTCTACAAGTATGTCAGACATAGCCACAGGTCTCGATGGTTAGATCAACAGTTCAGGATGTGTAAAGACTCTTTCCCAATTGGAACTATTGTCTCTGTAGTTGATTTTGCAGAAAACTATACATTGCAACCCCAAAATGAAGTTCAATGCCAGTACTACAATTCTATTCAGATTGCTATTTTTGTTCACATCACATACAGACATGCCCCCGAGAGTACAGAAGAGAACAGGAAGATTGTCAGAGAATACCATTTTTACATGAGTGATGATCGATCTCATTCAGCAGAGTTTGTGCAATATTGTTTTCAACAATTTTATGGGTTCTTGCAAGAAAAAGATATTAGAATAGATCAACATCTCATTTGGTCAGATAATTGCACTGGTCAATTCAAGAATGCTCGTAATTTCTATTGGTTGAGTAAAATGCATGTAGAGAAGGGTATACCTCATATTTGGATTTTTTTTGAAGCCGGGCATGGAAAAGGTGAACATGATGGAGCAGGTGCATGCGTGAAGAGAGCTCTTTTTAAAGAACAACTAAAGATTAGAGGTGGTGCTACATTCAATGATGCAGATTCCATTGTTAAGTGGTGTAACTATGCATTGTCACGAGGAGTGGCTCTTGATTCTGAAGTGTGCAGGTTCTTTTGGTTGGTTGATGATGGGATAGCGATAGAGAAATTGGAATGACAGAGAATCAGTGAATCATCAAAGATGCATTCATTTCAAAGCTCAAATGCAAGTACATGGACTATTTGGACATGAGAATTAGCTTATTTTTGTCAGAGTTGTATTAAATGTGATTGGAACAATTGTGAGTCAACTGAGTGGGTAGATGCATGGATTCCACAATATTTAATCCCTTTATATGAAGGTCAATCATCTTCTGTCAATGACATGGAGATCTCATTTGACTATGAACATCTTTCAGACCTTGTACAGCCAGGTCATGTTTATGCAGTTGTTGCACCGCATGGAAATGAAGAGAGGTCAGACTATTGGTTGGCACGATGTGTACAGGGAAAACAAAAGCTAACACAACCTATGACAGATGATGATGGGTTCACATATCCTACAGGATCAGTTGTTATTGCTGGGACTTAGTTACGAACATATATGGTTAAAAAGAATGGCATCCCGGCCTTTGAAGACTTTGAGAAGCATAAAACCATATTGATGTATTCTCACCTAGTTATAGCAACAAATGTCAAGTTACTAAAGCATCGTGGAAAACCAAAATCAAAAGAACTATGGACAATTAGTGATGCTGATCATGAAGCAATATTGGATACTTTGAAGGTAAGAGATGACCCCTCAGGTATGCTTGACTAGCATTTAAACTTCTAGATGGATAGGTATGACATTTTTTTATCTTAACTTGTTCTTGTTTTTTCTATTTTTTAGAATTTTTTTATTAAAAATCTTGTTACTTTAACTATAGTGCATGCTTTTGACTATACAGGACTGCGAATAAAGTTATTTTACATGGCATCATAGATTATTTTGCATGGCATCGTAAATTATTTTGTATGGCATCGTAGGTTATTTTGACTATACTCGAGGTATGATTTTTAGTTCTCATTTGTATTTCTTAATATTGTACATTTGTACCTTTTTCTACATAAGACATTCCATGAGATGACATGTATTTGATGTCTTTTGCCAAATAGTTCATGTGCCTTGTCTATGCTTTCACATATTACATACATGTGTCACATGGCAATTGCAACTACAACATCTGACAAAAATCTCATTTCTTTGAGGTATTCCACCAAACAGTTCATGTGCCTTGCATATGCTTCCTTACTTTGCATTCTTATAAAGGTCCTATAACAGTCATAATTAATCTTCATACTAATCTTGATAGTAATCTTGCCATCATTGTATTCCATGAGATGGCAGTCCTATAACAGTCCTATACATGTCTACTAGGATAGTTTTAACTACAACAGTCCTACAACAGTCCTAAAATAGTACTAGAACAGTCCTATAATAAGCGCAGCATTTAATGTACATATTTATGATATTCATGTTTACTTTTAAATCTGCTTGTTCATGCTTCTCACAGGATGTCACCTCCCCTACCCATCCAGCTCTATAGAAGAAGAGAGACAACAAATGATCAAAAGGGATCACCAATTGGTGGTAAGTGATTGATTACTTATGTCATGTTATATATTTTGAATATTAAATTCTATATTAATGTGCACGTTGTTTGATTGTATTAATAGGTGGAAATTCAAAAATCTCTATCAAGGAGGTCTAGTTGATGAGCGATAGAAGATGAGTCATTGACTGGTTCACCATCTTCATGGCCTAGCAAGAGCCATAGATTATTTGATAGCAATCCATAGGAGATTTGATTTTGGGACATTTTGTTACATGTGTATTTGGCTTTGTAAACATACTTTTGTATGTTATCGATGTATATCATTGTATATACCCATATGGTTTTATTTGTACATGCCTATATGGCTTGATATATACACTATACATTATTTTCATGACATTATGTGCATATATGTATATATAAGATCCTAATTTGGCACAAGTAGGGAGAATGCTTGCATAGGTTATGGAATTTGGTTTTAAACGTTCCAATTGTATTTGCTTCAAAGTTTCTAAAGCCTTTTCAAAAAATCTATTTTGTGCATATCTTGCAATCATTGCATTCCATGAGATAGCATCTCTTTGAGGTGTCATGCCAAACTGTTCACATGCCTTGTCTATGCTTCCACACTTTGGATTTACACTCGCCAATTGCATTTTCTTAACATTTCCTTTCAATCCTTATCAAAAATTCTGTTTTGTGCACATATTGCAATCATTGCACTCCTTCATTTACAACACATGATTAAATAAGAAGATGCATATTTACAACACTTAAGACCTTCATGAAATGATACATTGGTTTCTTGATATTCAATCATGCATTGGAGATCTTCAAAGTGTTAAATATGTTTGAAGTGATGAAGAAACTTGTTATTTTGATGTATTTCAACTCCAAACTTCTGCCTAGAAATGAAGGCGCTAATCCTTTATCAAACTAACCTAAAAGTGTGCCTTGGTACTTAGGGCACTAGATTATGATTGATCAACCTAAAATGTGCACCTAAGACTAGATAGTGAATTGGAAGGATAAAATGCATCATCAAAGGAGTTTATAGTTATTGAAGGCATCAAATGATGACTTGGGCGCACATCTACCTCTCTACACCATATGTGACTAGTGCCAATTATTGAATAAACAACCTAGAATGAGTGCCTTACTATTTGAGGTGCTAGTTTTGCTTCTAGAACACCAAAAGTGCTTCTAAAACATGACTGTGAATGAGGCACACTTTTCATCATCTCTAACCTCACAATTGCACCTTCCATTGGAAGCTCATATTGTGCCTAAAGGAATGGTACTGAGATATCATCCATGTCAATGATTGAGAATGTGTCAACTGGAACAATATTTTTTGTTCTGCTCATCGTGGGGTCGAACGGACTGCGCCAACGCATCGGGGTGGGCGGTTAAATGCTAGTGGAGGTCTCATTTTGTGCGCCAAGCGTCCCAGTCATTCCGGGCAAGAGGCTACCGGCAAAGTCCCTTAAGATCCCTGAGACCAAAAAACTGCCAAACTTTGACTGGGCAGTTCTCATAATTCGTGACAGTTGGGAATGCTCTGTTTGGACCTACAGGTGCACGTGGCATCCTTCCACAATAACCTTTCTCATTTTTGGTCAACTCCATTCTGTTTGACCATGCCAAAATCAAACGCATTGTTGCAAAATGCTTCAATTTGATGCAGTGGAAAGGTGCTAGGTGTGACATTTTACATTCCATAGCTCGTGGAGTCGAACGGACTGCGCCAACGCGTCGGGGTAGGCGGGTAAATGCTAGTGGAGGTCTCGTTTTGTGCGCCAAGCATCCCAGTCATTCTGGGCAAGAGGCTACTAGCAAAGTCCCTTAAGATCCTTGAGACCAAAAAACTGCCAAACTTTGACTGGGCAGTTCTCAGAATTCGTAATAGTTGGGAATGCTCTATTTGGACCTACAGGTGCACGTGGCATCCTTCCACAATAACCTCTCTCATTTTTGGTCAACTCCATTCTGTTTGACCATGCCGGAATCAAACACATTGTTGCAAAATGCTTCAATTTGATGCAGTGGAAAGGTGCTAGGTGCGACATTTTACATTCGATAGCTCGTGGAGTCAAACGGACTGTGCCAACGCATCGGGGTGGGCGGGTAAATGCTAGGGGAGGTCTCATTTTGTGCGCCAAGCGTTCCAGTCATTGCGGGCAAGAGGCTACCGACAAAGTCCCTTAAGATCCCTAAGACCAAAAAACTGCCAAACTTTGACACGGCAGTTCTCAGAATTCGTGACAGTTGGGAATGCTTTGTTTGGAGCTACAGGTGCACGTGACATCCTTCCACAATAATCTCTCTCATTTTTGGTCAACTCCATTCCGTTTGACCGTGCCGAAATCAAACGCATTGTTGCAAAATGCTTCAATTTGATGTAGTGGAAAGGTGCTAGGTGCGACATTTTTCATTCCATAGCTCGTGGAGTCGAACGGACTACGCCAACGCGTCGGGGTGGGCGGGTAAATACTAGTGGAGGTCTCGTTTTGTGCGCCAAGCGTCCCAGTCATTCTGAGCAAGAGGCTATCGGCAAAGTACCTTAAGATCCCTGAGACCAAAAAACTGCCAAACTTTGATGGGGCAGTTCTCAGAATTTGTGATAGTTGGGAATGCTCTTTTTGGACCTACAGGTGCATGTGACATCCTTCCACAATAACCTCTCTCATTTTTGGTCAACTCCATTCCATTTGACCGTGCCAAAATCAAACGCATTGTTGCAAAATGCTTCAATTTGATGCAGTGGAAAGGTGCTAGGTGTGACAATTTTTCATTCCATAGCTCGTGGAGTCGAACGGACTACGCCAACGCATCAGGGTGGGTGGGTAAATGCTAGTGGAGGTCTCGTTTTGTGCGCCAAGCGTCCCAGTCATTCCGGGCAAGAGGCTACCGGCAAAGTCCCTTAAGATCTCTAGACCAAAAAATTGCCAAACTTTGACGGGGCAGTTCTCAAAATTCGTGACAGTTGGGAATGCTCTGTTTGGACCTATAGGTGCACGTGACATCCTTCCACAATAACCTCTCTCATTTTTGGTCAACTCCATTCCGTTTGACCGTGCCGAAATCAAACGCATTGTTGCAAAATGCTTCAATTTGATGCAGTGGAAAGGTGCTAGGTGCGATGGAAAGGTGCTAGGTGCGACATTTTACATTCCATAGCTCGTGGAGTCGAACGGACTGCGCCAACGCGTCAGGGTGGGCAGGTAAATGCTAGTGGAGGTTTCGTTTTGTGCGCCAAGCGTCCCAATCATTCCGGGCAAGAGGCTACTGGCAAAGTCCCTTAAGATCCCTGAGACCAAAAAATTGCCAAACTTTGACGGGGCAGTTCTCAGAACTTGTGACAGTTGGGAATGCTCTGTTTGGACCTACAGGTGCATGTGACATCCTTCCACAATAACCTCTCTCATTTTTGGTCAACTCCATTCCGTTTGACCGTACCGAAATCAAACGCATTGTTGCAAAATGCTTCAATTTGATGCAGTGGAAAGGTGCTAGGTGCGACATTTTTCATTCCATAGCTTGTGGGGTCGAATGGACTACGCCAACGCGTCGGGGTGGGCGGGTAAATGCTAGTGGAGGTCTCGTTTCGTGCACCAAGCGTCCCAGTCGTTCCGAGCTGTAAGCTACCGACAAAGTCAAAAGTTGCTAGGATTAAAATTTTGCATTCCATAGGTCCTGGTGCCGAACGATTTGCTCCAACACGTTGTGGTGGGCGAGTAAATGCTAGGGGAGGTCTGTTTTTGTGTGCAAAGCATCCCAGACCTTCCGAGCTGTAAGCTACCGGCAAAGTCATTAGTTGCTAGGATTGAAATTTTGCATTCCACAGGTCCTGGGGCCGAACGGTTTGTGCCAACATGTCGGGGTGGGCGAGTAAATGCTAGGGGAGGTCTCATTTTGTGTGCAAAGCATCCCAGTCCTTCCGAGCTGTAAGCTACTGGCAAAGTGTGACTTTGTCGGTAGCTTACAGCTCGGAAGGACTGGGATGCTTTGCACACAAAATGAGACCTCCCCTAGCATTTACTTGCCCACCCCGACGTGTTGGCGCAAACCGTTCAGCCCCAGGACCTGTGGAATGCAAAATTTCAATCCTAGCAACTTTTGACTTTGTCGGTAGCTTACAGCTCGGAACGATTGGGACACTTGGCGCACGAAACGAGACCTCCACTAGCATTTACCTGCCCACCCCGACATGTTGGTGTAGTCCGTTCGACCCCACGAGCTATGGAATGAAAAATGTCGCACCTAGCACCTTTCCACTACATCAAATTGAAGTATTTTGCAACAATGCGTTTGATTTCGGCACGGTCAAACGGAATGGAGTTCACCAAAAATGAGAGAGGTTATTGTGGAAGGATGTCACGTGCACCTGTAGGTCCAAACAGAGCATTCCCAACTGTCACAAATTCTGAGAACTGCCCCGTCAAAGTCTGGCAGTTTTTTGGTCTCAGGGATCTTAAGGGACTTTGCCGGTAGCCTCTTGCCCGGAATGACTGGGACGCTTGGCGCACAAAACGAGACCTCCACTAGCATTTACCCGCCCACCCCGACACGTTGGCGCAGTCCGTTCGACTCCATGAGCTATGGAATGAAAAATGTCGCACCTAGCATCTTTCCACTGCATCAAATTGAAGCATTTTACAACAATGCGTTTGATTTCGGCACGGTCAAACGGAATGGAGTTGACCAAAAATGAGAGGTTATTGTGGAAGGATGTCATGTGCACCTATAGGTCCAAACAGAGCATTCCCAACTGTCACGAATTCTGAGAACTGCCCTGTCAAAGTTTGGCAGTTTTTTTGTCTCAGGGATCTTAACGGACTTTGCCGGTAGCCTCTTGCCCAGAATGACTGGGACGCTTGGCGCACAAAATGAGACCTCCCCTAGCATTTACCTGCCACCCCGATGCGTTGGCACAGTCTGTTTGACTCCACGAGCTATGGAATGTAAAATGTCGCACCTAGCACCTTTCCACTGCATCAAATTGAAGCATTTTGCAACAATGTGTTTGATTTCGGCACGGTCAAATGGAATGGAGTTGACCAAAAATGAGAGAGGTTATTGTGGAAGGATGTCACATGCACCTGTAGGTCCAAACAGAGCATTCCCAACTGTCAGGAATTTTGAGAACTGCCCGGTCAAAGTTTGGCAGTTTTTTGGTCTCAGGGATCTTAAGGGACTTTGCCGGTAGCCTCTTGCCCGGAATGACTAGGATGCTTGGCACACAAAATGAGACCTCCCCTAGCATTTACCCACCCACCCCGATGCGTTGGCGCAGTCCGTTCGACCCCACGAGCTATGGAATGAAAAATGTCGCACCTAGCACCTTTCCATTGCATCAAATTGAAGCATTTTGCAACAATGCGTTTGATTTCGGCACGGTCAAATGGAATGGAGTTGACCAAAAATGAGAGAGGTTATTGTGGAAGGATGCCACATGCACCTGTAGGTCCAAACAGAACATTCCCAACTATCACGAATTCTGAGAACTGCCCCATCAAAGTTTGGCAGTTTTTTGGTCTTAGGGATCTTAAGGGACTTTGCCAGTAGCCTCTTGTCCAGAATGACTGGGATGATGCTTGGTGCATAAAAAGAGACCTCCCCTAGCATTTACCTGCCCACCCTGATGCGTTGGTGCAGTCTGTTCGATCGCACGAGCTATGGAATGAAAAATGTTGCACCTAGCACCTTTCCACTGCATCAAATTGAAGCATTTTGCAACAATGAGTTTGATTTCGGCACGGTCAAACGGAATGGAGTTGACCAAAAATGAGAGAGGTTATTGTGGAAGGATGTCACATGCACCTGTAGGTCCAAACAGAGCATTCCCAACTATCACGAATTCTGAGAACTGCTCGGTCAAAGTTTAGCAGTTTTTTGGTCTCAGGGATCTTAAGGGACTTTGCTGGTAGCCTCTTTCCTGGAATGACTGGGATGCTTGGCGCACAAAATGAGACCTCCCCTAGCATTTACCTACCCACCCTGACGCGTTGGTGTAGTCCGTTCGACTCCACGATGAGCAGAACAAAAAATATGGCACCTGGCAAGGTTTTTGCTCTTAGGATCTTAAGTGACTTTGCTCTTACGGAACAATGTATCGGCAAAGACCCTAGTTTTCATAAGAGGAGACATGTGATTTTAAGAGGTTTTTGGGAATGTGACTTTAGCCTTCCACTCGTTATCTAACGACGAGTTTATTCTCAGAGTTTGATGGCTTTTATGAGCATATACACGATGTTGTTTTAGGATAGTCATAAACCCTAATGCAACTTATAAACCCTCTTTGCATAGTAATTTCATGAATGACTGTCTTGTAGGATTTACATACATACATACATACATACATAAATATATGATCTCGTAGGCATCTAGGTTTCATACACAAATTGCAATAGTTGTAGAGCCAACCTCCTATCAACGAGAGTTGAATAATAGTAAATAGAGAGCTTCTCGGCCATAAATGGGATTTGCATACACACACACACCCAACTGAAATAGTATCCTTATTGGCCTTATTGGCACCTCCCCCCAAGATGTAAGTTTTTTATGTTTATAATGTGCCCCCAGTGTCCTTGACATAGAGTTTCTTGACATTAATTTCATTCAAACATGTCTTCAATTCATGTTCAAAATGTTTTCAATACATCTCCAATGCCTTTTCCATGAAGGTTTATGCATATTTATACATGATTTGAGGGAAACCAATAGTCTCCAACTGACTCTTGAGTACTTGACTATTCATCTTCCATACTTTTGCATTTTTTTTACATTTTTCATATGACAACTTGGACATATTTACAAAATTTGACAAGGTGAAGACTAAATACATGATGAAATGGTTTATCATGACCTTATTTGATTAGGGCATATATAAGGAATTTTTTCATATTGATTCTATTGATTCTATTGATCTAAAACCATTCTCTTGATCTAAAACCATTCTCAATGCTAAACATATAATCAATGGACTAAAGAACTATCATCATAATGTATGGCATCATGGGAAGTATCATGACTTGCACATAAGGAATTTAAATTATATTGTATATCAAGGTGTATATACATTAAAATCTAGTACATAATGGTAGACATATACAAAAATTTGGCAAATATGCCAACTCAAAATATTTTTTACAAAATGTGGCATATGCCATGTCTCAAAATCTATATACAATCTACATGCCAAATAGCTACATCAAATACTACAAGTCCACTTGACCCTCAATCTATGATGGATCCTCAATCTGTGATGGATCCTGAAAAAGTGTCCTCTTTGTACCAAAATGTCTAGTAATTGATGGAGGTGAAGTTTCCTGCATTAACAAGTCAAAACACAAATTTGATTAATCTCTTCAATGGTAAATAAAAATAAGTTAAAGTTAGTAAATAGATTCTTATCTACTACAATTAAGAACTTTCATTTATTAACATACATCTAAATCACTACAATCAACTATAAGACCGCTAGATAAACTATCAATTATTTAGAAAAATTCAATTCAATTACCTCGACTCTATGTTGTTGTTCAGACAATTATTCTGCAAATGATTTTCTCTTAAGACGATTAGGTGTCCTAGTGAAGCATGATGGCAAAGGTGGCACATCACTCACATTCTCAACATACTACATAAAAGCAAAGTAACATTGAAATAAATTAATATATAATTATTAAACAAAATAGGAAATGCATACATTTAAAATAGGAAATGCACTACACAAAAACTTATCTACTAGAAAACAAGCAGATACCACCATCGAGGCCTCCTGCATCAATTAAGAAGGACAAGAATGTAAGACTCTAAATGACTATAATCAAATATTTAAGTTTTCTAAATTATCAATTAAAGTACAATTCAATCAAATTACCTCCACCCTTTGTTGGCGTTGAGAAAGTTGTTCTGCAAATGATAGTCCCTTGGGTCGATCAGGAGTTCGAGAAAAGACTATTGGCAAAGATGCCACATCATTCACATCTTCGATTGACTATAAAATAAAATTAACATCAAGATATAAATTAATATATAATTACTCACAAAGATAATTAATGCATAAAAAAAAAAGTTGATGTGTACAACAAATTATACCGACAAGTCCAAGCCAAATTGGATGGCAGACAAAGTTCCATGATGAACTTCTGTCAACTCCCCTTTTGTCATCAACTGTTATCCCACTTAGATACATTAGTACTAATAAAGTTGTTTATATATTCAAATGGAATAGACCATAAAATTTAACTTTAAATTTTACCTGCATAAAATATTGCTCATGCATTTCTCCTTCTTTAATGTTTACTGATATGGTAGCTTCTACTCTTGTCCCTGACCCCTCAGCTTGAGTTCTGGACCCCATTGCCTCATCTCGTGAATGGAGATCATACTCTGATGTGTTCAACGGTGGCTCACTACTCTCCATAATAGGACCCAAGCATAAATGATTGCAAGAAATGTAATGATGGGGCACACATACATGTCTGGATGATGACGGTCTAGTAGTACCAGGTGATCCAATATCATCACCTTCATCATGTGCTTGTGCAAACTGAGATGTCTATATAATCAAATGCTCGGTCAAAGAGTGTATGGCACTAAGGCCCTGTTGTGTTGCATTTGCAACAACGTCTGGGTGCTGCATTGGGGGTGGAGAAGGGATAGCAGGAGGGGGAATATAGGGACCTTGTACTTGTCTAATTGCCCCAGGTCTATCTTGAGGCATTCCTTTGCCCACTCCTTGAAACTCTCTAAAATCAAAATAATTAACATGTTGACCCATGATGAACTCTGCATAGAGTTTACGGAGGAAATACAAAGGCACATCTAAATTGTTGTTGGGTGGTTTATCAAAAACCATCCACCAACGATCCCAAAAGTTTTGACTAATACCGTCATGAATACACCATTTGATTGAAAATTTGGGCTTACGGACATCAACATGCAATCTGGTTTTAGGATTGACAAAGTGTTGGGCTAACATAGTTTTTGTAATCTCTAAATCTTTGACTTCCTCATATGACAAACCGTTAGCATATTCGGCCTTCTTGGCTTCTCACCATTACCGAAATGATTCATGTTGGGTTGACAAGGTTTGAATATGATTAATGATTCCCTCTAAATTCGATGTCATTATAGACAATCGAGGGTGGCGGCGATACATTTCTATGATTCTGCTTATATGATACATATTTCTTTGAATATTCTCTTCTATTGTTGGAGGGGGAGGGTTTGGTGGTGGAGGGTTTGGGTTTTCTTTTTGTGCATCCATTTTACCTAATTAAATTATAAAACATACCCACTTAGCATAAAAACCAAAAAAATTGCTTGAAAATACAAAACAAACAAAAAAATTGCATGAAATCTTACCTCTTTGGATTGGATATCCGTTCCTTTGCTCTGATATCCATTTTTTGAAGATGAGACTGCGTTTTTGCAAGCTGCGGGTTTGCAAAAACACAGTCTTTTTTTTCTTTTTATGCTCTCCAAAACGGATATCCGTTCTCTTTGTCCCTATTGTATTCATTGTTTTTTATTTTATTATTGTAGCATTTTTAGCATTTTAAGTATTTAGGCATTTTACCTATAAAATACAAGCAAATTTATAAAGGATTATGATGATATTTAAGCATTTTAGCTATAAAATACAAGCAAATTTATAAAGGATTATGATGATATTTAGGCATTTTAGCTATAAAATACAAGCAAATTTATAAAGGATTATGATGATATTTAGGCATTTTAGCTATAAAATGCTATCGAAATTTATATAGGATTATGATGATATATATATTTGATTTTTATATGATTTACTTATACTAAGGTATCTCATAGTATTTTAAAGGCACTTTTGAATAGATACAGGAGAGAGGTAGATACAGGAGAGAGGTAGATGCGGGTTAGGGGTTAGGGATTAGGGTCATTATTTAGGGTTTACAGATTTAGAGAGAGAGAGACTACTTTTGACATGCAACCGTAAACCCTAAATAATGCCCCTAAACCCTAAACCCAAGTAACCCTAAATAATTCTTCCAAATACTAAACCCTAACCGCTAAACCATAAACCCTAAATAATTCCCCTAAGCCCTAAACCCTAAACCTGACAAAGGGAGTCCTAGTTTTCTTGTTTCCATTTGCTTTGTCGATAAGGGAGAGGGAAAGATAGAGGGGAGAGATAGGATATATAGGAATGATAGGGGAATGACTGGGATGCATGATTAAACCTAACTCCTAACCCATAACCCCTATTTCCTAACCCCTAAACCCTAAACTTGAGAAACCATAAACCCCTAAATCCTAAACACTAAACCCAAGAAACCCTAAACCTCTATCGAGCTCTATCTCCCTATCTCACTATCTCCCCATCACTATCATTCCTCTACCTCTCAATCTCTCTCCCTATGCTTTAGCCATGTCCCTCACTCTATATCTCCCTATTGGTCCTCTCTCTCTAAACACTAAACCCTAAACCTCTAAACCTTAACCCCTAAACCCTAAACGTGAGCAACCCTAAACTCTATCTCCTATCTCTCCCTTATCTCCCTATCTCTATCATCCTTCTACCTCTCAATCCTTCTCCCTATTTCTCTAGACATATCGCTCACTCTCTATCTCCCTATCTCTCCCCTTTGTCACCTCTATCTCTCCCTATCTGTCACCTCTCTCTTTCTATCTAGCTATCTCCAAAACTGAGAAACCTTGAACCCAGGTACACCCTAAATCCAATCAACTCTAAACCTATATCTCCCTATCTCTCCCCTATCTCCCTATCTCTATCATCCCTCTACCTCTCTTGATCTCTCTCCCTATGTCCCTGGCCATGTGCCTCACTCTCTATCTCCTTATCTCTCTCCTCCATCTCCTCTCTCTATCTCCCTATAATTCCTCTCTCTATAAACCCTAAATCCAAAACCCTAAACCTCTAAACCTAACCCCTAACCCCTAAACAATTTAAATCCTAAACCCTAAATAATGCCCCTAAACCCTAACCCCTGACCCCTAGACCTGAGAAACCCTAAACCCCTAAACCCAAGTAACCCTAAACCACTATCTCCCTATCTCTCCCCTATCTCCCTACCACCAGTGTCCCTCTACCTCTCAATCTCTCTCCCTATGTCTCTAGCCATGTCCCTCACTCTTTATCTCCCTATCCCTCCCCTCAGACTCCTCTATATCTCCCTATCATTCCTCTCTCTCTATAAACCTAAATCCAAAACCCTAAACCTCTAAACCTAACCCCGAACCCCTAAATAATAAATCCTAAACCCTAAATTATAATGCCCCTAAACCCTAACCCCTAACCCCTAAACCTAAGAAACCCTAAACCCCAAACCCCTAAACCCAAGTAACCATAAACCACTATCTCCCTATCTCTCCCCTATCTCCCTACCACTTGTGTCCCTTTATCTCTCAATCTCTCTCCCTATGTCTCTAGCCATGTCCCTCACTCTCTATCTCCCTATCCCTCCCCTCAGACTCCTCTATATCTCCCTATCCTTCCTCTCTCTCTATAAACCCTAAATCCAAAACCCTAAACCTCTAAACCTAACCCCTAACCCCTAAACAATAAATCCTAAACCCTAAATTATAATGCCCCTAAACCCTAACCCCTAACCCCTAAACCTGAGAAACCCTAAACCCCAAACCCCTAAACCCTAAACCCAAGTAACCATAAACCACTATCTCCCTATCTCTCCCCTATCTCCCTATCACCTTTGTCCCTCTACCTCTCAATCTCTCTCCCTATGTCTCTTGCCATGTCCCTCACTCTTTATATCCCTATCTCTCCCCTCAAACTCCTCTATATCTCCCTATTGGTCCTTTATCTCTCTCTAAACCCTAAACCCTAAACCTCTAAACCTTAACTCCTAACCCCAAAACCATAAACCCTAAACCCTAAATAATGCCCCTAAACCCAAGCAACCCTAAACTCTATCTCCCTATCTCTATCATCTCTCTACCTCTCAATCTCTCTCTCTATGTCTTTGGACATGTCTCTCACTCTATATCTCCTATCTCTCCCCTTTTTCTCCTCTATCTCTCCCAAACTCTATCAGTCCCCTCTCTCTATCTCTCTTTAAACTGTAAACCCGAAACCCGAGCAACCCTAAACCTCTAAACCCTAAATAATTCCCCTAACCAACCTCTAAACCACTTCTCTATATAGGTGCTTGACTAATACCACTTTTTCATTGTTTTCCACATTTAATTATATTCTTTTCCATTTTCCAAGTCCTACATGTGTCCAAGTTGTATTGTTTGTCAAGTTTTTAGTCTAATTGTTAGTCCCAGCTCTCATGGTTATTAAAATGTTAGTATATTATAGTTAGATTTATCCTTCAGTAACATTAATTTACACATTGTTGCACAAACAACCACACCGAAACATAACCTTACCTAATTAAGGTTAACCTTTTAAAAGGTTCTTTCATAAATGGCGAGCTTAACAGATCCAACTAGTTCAATGTTCTTATAGTCCATGCTTACCCTTCCAAGAGAGTTTATGCCATGTTAACTTTGCATTATGTCCTAACATATCACATGAAGGACATCATCATCACAAGGAATAACAATGTCATGAAGGATTAACGAAGGTGTAGCTTCACCACATAAAGTATCATTCATAATTTTATCACTAGAGGGTAAGGGTATATCACGTGTATCCTTCTCAAACCATGTATCATGAACCAAATCATATGAAGGATTGCATAAATCAATTTAGGGCATGGAATCCAAAACGCCCCAAAACACAACCCCTATTGCCCCACCATTCCTATCCCCGAAATATTGGAACATAGTCTAGAAAAGTGATTATTTCACTTGATAAACAAAATTGAATATTTTATTATTGATTATTTGAGTAATTCATTAGTGATGATTCTTAGTGTTTAACAAATCCTTATGGATCAATGTGTAAAGAAGCTACCAATGTTAATTTGCCCTCCTCCTTCACTAGAAACAGTCTTTAAGGAGGTTCATATATTGATGGAAGATCAAAGATTTAAGAGGTGTATTTTCAAAAAGAGTAAAAAGCCTCCCCTCTTACCCCATCATGATTTCCTTCACTCTTAGTTGATTTCTCTTCCCCATCCTCCCCTCTTACCCCTCCCCTCTCTTTCCTGACCCGATCTTGTTAGCTCCCCTCTCCCTTCTCCTATCTTTGTCCTTTTTTCCCCTCTTTACCGGTTCTTGCCCCCGCCCCTCCTTGTCCCCTTTTGTGGGATTGAGTCTTTGCCCCTCCTCTTTTGCCCTCATCTTATCCCCTTTTCCTCTCCCCCCTAGGCTCCTCTCCCCCCTTTCCCTTTGCTCCTTGTCCTCCCTCCTCTTTACCCTCCTTGGCCCGTTCTCACCTTTTTATTTCTCATACTCTTGTCCCCTAGCTTAACCTCCCATCTCCAACCTATGGATCTCGTTGCCCCCTTCTCCCTCCTCTTTAATTTCTAGGTTTTTAACCGTATCCTTTGTTTCTTGTTGCCCCCTGGTGCTCCATTTGTGGCTTGGAGTTTGTTGTGAATATATATTTATATATATTATTTGGTCGTTGTAGCTTGTCTTCCCTTTTATGATTTACTCTTCTCTCTTATGCTTTCTCCCAGTTAGTTTCTTTCCTCCTTTGGATAGTTATTGGCTTACCTTTCTTTTTTGTTAGTCCCCCCCTCCTTTGCCTTCGTAGTTCACCCCTCTCTCTCTTTTGACTTGGAGCCCTCTCTTGTTCTTTATATGTAGCTTTTCCCAATCTATCCGTCACATTTAAACCTCTTTGGTTGTCCCCCCCTTTTTTATTATTTATTTAATTATTTAATTATCTTATCTCTTTCATCCTCGGTTTGTTCTTTATGGTTGATTGTATTACAGTTATTCCTCTTTTTGCTCCCTTTTAATTTGTGGCCTTGCTCCTTTGTTTGCTTTTTTAATTTTCTTTACTTGGGTCTTCCTCTCATCCTAGTTAGTCTTTCTTTGTTTGTTTTGTCTTAGTGTGCCTAGATGTCCCCCACTCCTCTTTGTCCCTCACTTCACTAGGTTTGATAGGCAGCTATCCTTCTCCCTTAATTGATCTTGGTTTCCGCCTCACATCTCTCTCACTCCTTTTAAGTGGTCTTAAGTCTACATACTGTCATTCATGTTCTCTCTTCTCTTGCTTGCTACCAGTAAAAAGCTTTTTTCCCAAATTTTTTTCAAAAACGGATATCCATTTTTCTCAAGTAAAAAGCCTTTTTCCCAATTTTTTTTCAAAAATGGATATCTGTTTTCAAAACGGATATCCATTTTGAAAATGGATATCCATTTTGGTTTGGTATCCAAACCAAAACAGATATCTGTTTCAAAGTCAAACTTTGCCAAGTCACGAATTTGGCTAAGTAAAAACGCAATTTTTTTCCTATTGCCACTGTTTGGCCTGCGATGATCCTGCACATACCCACTTGAAAGAACATATGAAAATTGACAATGATACACTGGATGACATTGTAGCAGACAGTAAAGTTAATGACCAAGACTTCTAAATTTTTAGAATTATTTGCAATCCATGTTTAAAAAAGGATGATTAAATTGTTGGCAAAAATGTTAATTAAATGGATTGTTCAATTGTTGACAAATTACCTATTGCAATATCCTTAAATTGTTCAATCTTTGGTATGAATTGTTGGCAATAATATTAATTAAATTTATTTATCTTTAATTATTTATCATATATATCCTTAATTGTATCTATGCCATGTTATCTTGTGATAAGTACTTGAGTAAGACCATCAATGAAATATGAAGTGGACATATTATCATCTATATTAGCTAATTGATTGCACAAATATTTCAATTTATCAACGATCTCATGTTTTTATTCATTTTCAACACTTTTAATAAAGACATCATGATCATAATATTCTTCTTCGTCATTAGAATGCAACATGTGATCGTCATAGGAAGTAGGAGAAAGAGGTAGTCATATTTGCAAGGCGAGGGTTTGACCTAGTACTTTCTTTAAGGGGACATAAGGATCCTAGATGTTTCGTAGGAATGCAAAATTAAAGGCATTGGGTTGTTTCCAACAAATGCAAACCACAAAAATCTCAAAATAAAAAATCAATCTTTTTTTATCCTAAACATAGGCATGGAAATTGCGAGTTCAAAAAAATGTAGGGAAATAAATCATACCCTATAATAGAAGATTTAAGTCCAATCCTAGATTTAATTAAACTTTAAAGTACAAGGAGTTGAGAGTAGGATAAAATATTGAGATATTAAATAATTAAGATAGAGAAATGAAATAGTTGAGAAGAAATACAAAACTTATTTGATCTTTTTAGCATGATGTCAAATGTGAAGTGTGTGATTAACTAATGCATTATGAAAAAAAATGAAAACTAGGATTTTCTACTAGAATAATGATCATGAGATTGTGACAGTGATTAACTGATTTTTTGCATTCCTTCTTCACTTGTCCTCTTTTTCCATATTTCCAAAACTTTACTCTTATCTTTCTAGGGATTCTAGATTTTCCTCTTGACTTGGATTGATATTTATACCATTCCCCTTTAGATCCACTTTTGTCCTTGGGCCTTTGCGGAACATGCAAGGCATCCTTAGAACCTTCATCATTGAACTTTCTCCTCATATCTCCATTGAGCATTGTAACAATAAAGGATTCCATAGTCACCTTTGCAACACTACCATTTATAACAAGCATTATGTTCTCCTAATTTTTGGGTAAAGAAAAAAGTGAGAAGATACATTTGTCTTCCTCATCAAGTTTAACATTTATTGAACCTATTTGACTCAAAATCATATTAAAGGTGTCAAAATGTTCTACAGTAGAATATCCTTCCTTCATTTTTAAATAATATAAACATCTTTTGAGATATAACTTATTACTTTGTAATTTTAGTTTGATAAATATCACCTATCCTCTTTTGTAATGTGAATGCAGGGGTCTCTTTTGATTTGAATAACAAAGAAAAAGTAAATTGGACACAACTAGATAAATTATTAGCAATCCAATTCAACACACAAATGTTAACCAAAGCAATCTTATAGAGAATAGCAGCTTTTATATTGATTTGCTTCAAAGTACAGGTAGTGCAATGTATCTTTCAAAAAATCAAAATCCTAGATAGATTTTGAGCCATAAGGTCTTGGTTTCCTTTTAAAAAGGAAGCAACAAGCTTCAGACCTTTCACATTCAAAATGGCTCTTTGTATTCCTAACCCTTGATATTACAATATTTGTCTTTTATAAGTCTAATTTAGATTTTCAAATATATTTGAATACATTTTGAAAACATGAAGAAAACATAAAGAGACAAAAAGAGAGCATTCAAGTTGTGGTGGTGCTATTTAACGCCATCATATGGCTTATTGCTCTTCTGCACCTCAACCTGTGCTGCTGATGATTCATCTCTAAGATATTTCTCCTCCCATTTATATATTGTAAAATCACCAGGCCATTGGTAAGCTTGAATCTGAAGCAAGTTCTCCTGGTGATCTTTCCATCTTTTATCAAGCAAAGTTCTGATGTCTATCACAAATTTTGCATA
Organism: Cunninghamia lanceolata; assembly: GCA_027924645.1. NCBI lineage: Eukaryota > Viridiplantae > Streptophyta > Pinopsida > Cupressales > Cupressaceae > Cunninghamia > Cunninghamia lanceolata. The sequence continues at coordinate 4,489,178 of BSBN01000076.1, forward strand.
CCCAACATCCAACGCAATTACTTAGTCCAATATCATGTTGAAACTAAAAATGCTAACGTCTCCATCCTTCTTCAAAAAATCCATAACTTGGAATACTATTTGGCCAAATTCCATCTTCCATGTGTCAAGACTTTTGATTTTCTCTTCTTCTGTCAGTATGAAAGGAATAAATTTATGCTTGAACATAGTAAAAGATTCAACCTTTGCTTGCATCTTCTGGATTTCCCCATTCACATACTGGTATTCATCAATGATCATTTTGATTATTTTCTCAGTGGGCTTCAAAGCTATAGGGGCATCAAGATTCCTTTGCACTACTAAGCACATCGCAACCAAATTGTGATGATAGGGTTGCCATTTTTTAAACAACAAATCCAAAACAAAAAAGTTTATCTTCAATTGCTCAATGGCCTGAGATAAAGAAGAGTAGCAATCATGCACACTCCCAAGCTTATCCACAACCAATTTTACTCTATGCTCCAAAATTTTCTCAAAAATTTCAAAAACTTTCATCTTTGCCTCATTCTTTGTCATTTCATTTTGTTTATTCAAACTTTCAATTTCCTTTTCAAATTTCAATCTTGTTGCATTAAATTCTTCAGTAGACATTGTGACATCACTGGTTGTTTGTGGTACAGGGGGCTGATAGGGTACAATGGCTTGACCTTGAGAATAATTCATAGCTTGCAATTGTTTCTTTAATTTCACATTTTCAAAATATAATTTGTTTACTTCATCATTCATTACTTTCTGAGTTTGCTCATAATCTATTAGCCTTTTTTCTAACCTCTTCACAACAACATGAGTAAACATAATAGTATGAACATTGAGAGCAACTTCTTCTGTTGCTGATGTATCTTGTAAAGTCTTTACCACAATTGTACCCCTCATTGGTTGAACAATATCAAGCAATCTTGGTTTGCTTGTATTCTTCTGAGTAGCCCAAATTGCAAGGGTCTCTGTCTTTGGATTAAAACCACATCCACTTATGCCATCTTCATAATCAAATTCTGAAACAAGTTGTGGATCATCCTAACTTCTAACTTGGTCACGCAAAAATACCTTTTTTAATTCAAAGCTAGGGATGATGAACATATTACTTTTCAACACCATTTGTCTTGCCTCCTCTAGACTCACATCAATTTCATCTACTTTCAATTCTTTGAAAGTTTGTGTAATGATTTGATCATGTTGTATTTCATTAGCACCCATTTTATTTATTGCAACTTTTTCATTATATTATTTCATTTTCATTTTCAGCCAAAAATTCTTAAACTTTGGAGTTTTGATGAAGTCGTCATCTTCTATGAACCTCATGGATGCTATAATCCTTTCATCCTCCTCCAACTCTGGTTCAGCTTGGGTTTGCTCACCCTTCCTAGCCTCAGGCTTATGTGCATTAGTGGGTTGACCAACCAATGGCTGATCAACCTCTTGCTCATCTCCCATGTGCCTCAAGATGTTAGCCACCTCATTAGTATCCCCCACCTCTTCAGTCATTTCATAGGGGACAAGTGGAGATACCTCTTTTGTCCCCTGCTTCTTTGTTGGTGGTGATTCTAGGACCTGTGGGTCTTGTACTGACATAACATCAAGAGCAGACTCATGAATCTCAATCCCTGCAGACCTTTTCACTGGAAGTTTAGTAGCCTTAGGAAGCTGCTTCTCAGATTTACCATAAATACTTTCAAAATTATCAATGATTGCATCAATTCTCTTTAGAGGGTCTTTTTCTTCAACAAAGAATCCAAGAAATAGGGGATTCTGCTTTTTCTTTTCATCTTCAATATTTTTCAAGATATCCCATTTTCTCTTCCTACTGTATACCTCATCAAAAGTGAAAAGATTTCTTATCACATCCTCATCAAACAGGACCTGATGGGATATGGCCATTTTAGTCAGAATTGATTGTCTCACAAGATTCATATGATCCTCAGGGTCACAATTCCTCTCAATACCCAATTTCAAATAATATTTCACCTTTAAAAAGGCTTGCAAATTTTCAAGAGTGTCAGATCCAATAGACCAATCACCAAAAATTGTACCATCAGGTAGAAATGTACCTTTCTTTTGTCTTTTCATTACCTCCTTTTCCATCCACATCATTTGCCACATAAACTCCATGAATACAATTCTGTCTGATACAAATTTTGGCAATATGTGAGGTGGCTGGGGGAAACCTTACACTCTAATTATAGTATGATTTGACATAAAAAACCAATCAGCAAAATTACGATTGTGGCCCTGCTCTGGTTTGTGTGAAAGTGGCCTCAACATTACCCTGACTTCCTTAGTCAACCTAGGAAACTAGATACCAAGAGAATTCAATACATTGACAACAAAAAAATCATGAAATACAATGTAGTCACTATTCCAGCAACAGGAAACCCACTTATAACACCAAAACTGAGTCGGCAATCTTTGTCCTTTCTCATCAACCATACTCAGATCCATTTTGCTTGACCATTTCCCTCTGTTCTAATATAAAATCAAGTGACACAATAAAGAATAGAATTTGAAACCTAAGGGTTGCTTGTTCTCCTTCACATAGAAGAATCCTTCTTGGATTTTTTTCTCAATATGAGATGCAAAGTCGTATTCAGCGTTCACCTCTGGATGTTGTATTTTCATAGACATCATCATTAGGCTAGTTGGCATTCTTCCTTGTGCATCAATTCCCAAGACCTGGCACAGTGCAAAATAGGTTCTCTTGAAATATACAACAAATTCTTCCACAGGGAAAGACTCAATAGCATTTGATGGAATCTAAATTTTTCTTTTGTTGGCCCCCCTTCTCATATATATGGGAAATTCATCTCTCTTAAGTGTTTTCCTTAGGCTTGTGTAATCTCGTTCAAATCTCTGCAAATCCACTTGAGTGAGAGCTTGTTTGTTCAACATAAAACAGTCAACAATGGAATTCCTGTCTATTGTCACCAATGGCAATCCATTTGGCATTCTGACTGTTTTAGTGGCATGATGGTAAAATTGTCCTATTGCCCTAATCAATTCCACATCCACAAATACAACGGGCACCACCAACTTTGCCAAATCCAATTTCCATGGATTTTCCATTGGTCCCTCGCCATCCCTTTTTGCATAAAAATACCAAAACAAATCCCACCCGGAGATAGGGATTGTAGCATCCCGACACCCTTCTGCTGCATCTATGAACATCTTCTTTGGACCCTTATCTATGGACCAAGGTAATATGTGAGGCCTACACTTTTTCATTTCCGTACATGTGACTATTTAGCTTACTGTTGTTGGTATTTTTATATTTATGGGACTATTGTTCCTGGATTTTCAAACTATTAAATCTTATTATGTTAAAGGAAAACTAATTGGGTGATGTTAGTTAGATGTTTGCTTTAAGAGAAAACTAATTGGGTGATGTTAGAAAGAAAATTGTCATGTGATTTCATTATGTTTATAAGAACTGTGGTATGCTTTAGAAATGCATGTATTAAATTTGCTTCGACTATGATATGTATATGTGGAATTAACTTTGAAATTGAGTGTGCATGTATTTCTAACAAAACCACAGATACAGGAGATCATTCCACACCCTATGTTGTATCCCTTGTGAAGCCGATCTAGTTCCACGAGGAACTAAGATCAACTCCGTGTATGGTGAAATGTTGTAATATTGTAATGTTGCATGAGGTCTAGGGAATTAGGTCTACCCTCTTGTAAAAGTGAATTATGATATGTGTTGTAAGATTTGTTGTTTGGAATTTCATTTTTTTAATTTTAAATTTTTGAGACCCTTTTACTTGTGCTTTAACTTGACCTTGGGAGTCCTAACTAGGTTAAAATCAACCCTGGGTTATACCCCATGGGTCTAGGGACCCTTTTGACTAGGATAACCTTGGGATAACCTCCATATGGTCACTTTAACTTCACAGTGAAGTTAAGTGACGAATTTGGAGGCATAGGAAAAATAGGATGAGTGGAATCAACACTCAGGCTCATTTCCAAGTCATGGAATGACTCCATGATCCTCCAATAATGGAGTGGGTTGTCTTTTTTGTTTCTCACTTTTGGTGGGAGTCCCCCATAAAGAGGGTGGTGTGTCATCCACTCCCTCTTTATTTCTATTTTACTTATTTAATTTTATTCCTCCATGTGTTGGAAAAGGACTATGGTTGGGGACCTCATGAGTGGGGTTATTTTTTTATTCCCACTTGGGATAGCGGAAAAGGAGTGGGGTTATTTAAATATTACAATATTAAAAAATTCATAAATATTACAATCTTTAATTCATTTTTGTCCTCCACTCCCCCATGAGTTGAATTAAAAATTCAACTTGTCATAATCCACTTTTTCCAAAAAAAATGAATCTTTAATTCATTTTTGTCCTCACATGTGAATTTAAAATTCACAAATAATGAGAGCCCTTGATGTCATAATCCACTCTTCCCAGAAAAATAAAATTTTAATTCATCCACTATGAATTTAAAATTCACAAATAATGTGAGCCCTTGATCTCAACTCTTGATCCTCACCTTTCATTCCCTTTTTAGAAAATCTATAAATAAGACCCTTCTCTAAGCAATTAGAGAAGACTGAATTTTTGCAGGGGAACTTGATTCTTGCAAGGGGACTTCATTCTTGCATTCTTATCATGCCTAATTTCCTCTAGAAAATCTTCTTCTAGCATCCTCATAATGCCCAATTCCTTCTCTATTCTCTTCTTCATAGCCTCATAATGCCGAAATTATTCTAGCCATCCTATATCCTCCATTCATTATCCCTTGCTTGTGATCATAGAGAGATTTTTTTTTTTGAGAAGGGAGATTTGGAGAGGAGACTGGAGAGGAACTCTACATCAACTTCATCCATTAAAGGGCTTTTTAAGGTTGGATTTCATGGCTTTTCCTTTGTATTTCTATTTGTTGCATGAAGGATGTGTGAAAATTATTTATTTTGCTTGTGTTGTAAAGTTTGTTATTGTGGGAAATTTTATTGGGATGTTGACAGAGCTTCTTGCACTTGGGAGAAATGCTCATCAAGTGTGGGGTAGGGGAGGAGTGATCCTCCTCGAGTGCATGCCTTTTTTCTTTTGGGATGTTGAAAGCCTTGAGGGCATTTGTGTGACTTTGAGAAACTGTGTTATTTGGCTTGAGAGTCAAAATATGAAATCCTTGGAATCTTTGTTGGCAAGTTGGCTTGAGGCCATGAGAAGGAAACTATGTTGAAATTTAATTGAAAGGTGACACTCTAGAGTTGAGTGTGTCCACTCTCCTACCCCTCTTCAAACTCACCTTAGTTGAGTTTTTGTGTTGTGAGTAAAACCATGGGTGTTGTGTGTTGTTTGTTTCTATTGTTGTGAAGTGTTTTTGGTCTATTCTACCCTGGGTGTGTGGATGATCTCCCTAGCTCGAGGGTGACCCTCTTGCGGGTCTACGGTAGGGAGGAGAGCAGCTTGTGTGGTGTTTTCTTCCCTTGTGTGTCATGCAGGTTTTCATGGAGCTTAAATTGGAGTTGAAGAGTTTTCCTGTTTTGGGAAATATTTTATTTTCCTTTACTCTTAAGGGAGCTTGGTCTTTTAATAGCTTCATCCTTGTTGATTTTACAAGAGGGGAACATTCTCCCTCTTTCGTTGTATAATTTGGTATTTTGGAGTTGTGAGAAAATCCTCCCTTAATGTGTTGTTAGTTGTGATTTTACAGTTCATTAAGTTTTACCATTTAGAAATGAGAAGAGGAAAAGAAAATTTGTTTTTAATAGGATATTAAAATTGTCTAGTTCCTTCTTCTCCTACTTGCAAAGTTGAGAGTTAGTTGATGTCTTAATTAAATTTGTAAAAGTATTATTTCTGTGCAAGCTTAGTAGAAATATTAGTTTTAAATTTTGTTATAAGTCAAGTTGTAATTTTGTTACCATGAAAGAAATAAAATTTGGGTTGGAGTATTGCTTTTGAAATTACAACCACCTTGAGGGTCTCTTCCTAGGATGGGGACCATTTCACTATTCACTATTCACTATTCACTTTTCACTATTTTTATTCACTTTTCACTATTTACTATTCACTTTCCACTATTTACTATTCACTTTCCACTAATCACTATTCATTTTTACTATTCACTATTTACTTTTACTATTCACTTTTCACTATTCATTTGAAGGCAAACTATATGTAGATTAAAACATTTGACTTGAAATAGAAATTTTAATCGAGAAAAGTGGGATTTATTTATGCATAATGTATAATACGAATTGAATAGGTGTTTAAACTCAGAGTTGCAATTCAGAAATACATTGTTTATACAATTACAATTTAAAAAGAGCATAGGTAAATATATTTTAATTTTAAGGAAGAGTTTCTCAGAAGTTAACAATTATCCCAAATTAAATGACAGGAAAATGAAGAGGAAACTATGATCCCTTCATTTACAAAGGACACTAAAAATAAACGCAAACAAGCCATCACAAGAATTCCATGAGTGGCCATTTTAAACTCAACTGTAGATTTAGAGAATAAACGTCCAATTGAAAAAAAAAAAAAGAGAGAGAGAAAGAGAAAGAACTGTTAACCTTGGAAAACAAAGAGGAGAAAATGTGCGGCATTTCTGAATAGGGCTAAGAGAATTAAGTAATTTTAACCTACCGTTAATCCTGTTTAGGAACAGGTCGATTATTAAAATTAATTCAAACGTTGGACTAAAACCTAGAACGGAACCCTAGGGGGACTGAGTCGAGTGAAGTTAGCCAACCCTGTGTAAGTGACCTGGTTTACCAAGAAATTAGGAATAATGTAAAGGATGTATTGTTATTGTTGTTTGATAAAGAACGTGAAGAAAAAAAATAGGATAACATAAGAAGATCTTGCACAACAAGAAGGGGAATGAGATAGAAATACAATCAAAATTAAATTTCAAGAAAAGGAAGAGAGGGAAAATGAATGGGCTTGGTTGAAAATGCTAAGTCTGAAGGAGGAGAAATTAATAATAAATTTGAGAAAATGGAAAGAAGAATCAGATGATCGTGCTTTGCTGAAAAATGATCTATCACCTAAAACAACTGTTGTTCAAATATAATTCGTGAGATTAACCTAAGTCAGGAAACCACGCGTTTCCTTGCGTAGGGTGTGCACACATGTACTTGGTATGCCACCGTCAACTGTATTGTTTTCACCTTAAGCGTACACCGCCGAGCACACCTACGTGTGCAAGGGGATTTTCAGAGTAGTAAGGAAATTTTTTTGATAGTTCGTATCATGACCACATGGTGCATGTGGACATCACACGCATGAATGCGTGTTGTGACCGCATGGGAAATGTGGGCGTGACATTTGGTATCAGAGCACATGTTTCAACATTGGGAGCTCTGGGGTTTGCGTGTTGTTTGGACCAACATGGAGTGGGTAGAGCATGGTTTGACCCTTGTCCTACTACATGTAGCTACGAGAGAGTGAGGTTGTGGTTTGTCGACTAACCTTCACCTTGGAGGAATACCCATCCTCTTATTTTGTCATCATGATGGCCTTGTCACATGATTATTGAAGTCTTCCGCTTGTGTTTTGTGGTGGTTGTGATCCTCTTGGTCGATTGTCCTCTCGAGTCAGTTGGTCTAGGTGGTGAGGGTTGTGTTGGAACCTTCTTCGCCCTTGTGTATTTTTGTAGAGAGTAGTGACATCTTAATGCCCATTTGATTTATTCTTGTCTTGTGAACTTGATGTGTGTTTATCATAAGGTTGAATGGCATAATCTCTTAAATCCCTAACCCTTGTTATCGTTAGAAATTGGCATTGTTTCCTTTGGATTGATAACTAGAAAAGATTGCATGAAGTGTATCTTGCTTTAAATTTTGAGTGGTCTTAACACTATTAGTTTTGTATCTGTACTATTATGTTGATATTGTTTTATACATGATACTTGTTTCAAGCTGGTTGTTCTCGTTAACGTCCTATAAACTAGTATCTTTTCTTTATGCAAGTTCTTCTTTCAATTTAGTTAGGTAAACCTTATAAATCAACGTCCAAACTCAACCAAATTGCAGTGTTAGGTATTTACGGTACCTCTGAGTCACGTTTACAGGTAATGCCATCGCGTTGAACCAAGTACCTTGCACCTAACATAGCTGCAACAACGACGTCTGGGCACCGTCCCTTTAAATTGTCAGGGAGTAATAAGGAACATCTCTAAGTTAAATCCGCAGGAAGGGAAAATATCCTCGGATACCTAACTAAAAAGATTCAGAAAAAGAAAAAAGTGAAACTATCAAAAATTGTTGTAGGACGATCAACAGGAAGACCTCATCGGGGAAATATACGTGATAGGTAAATTATTCACACTTGAAATCTTAAACGCCAAACACTCCCAGGAGGTGTGTTTGCAATACTAGTTTCTTTAGAATTCTGTCTCTGTATCACTTGAGTGAGTGGTCAGTCGACGAAGAACTGTGTACCAACCACAATTACATAGAACATAGTGCAAGATAGAACTACATGTTCGCATTCGTCGTGTAGATCACATTTGTAGAGGGCCTTGATCCCGTGGATACAGGGTATGTAGGCAGTCTAGACGGTGAAGGATGCCCCCAGTAATTAGGTCCCTCGGATATAGGGTAACTCTATAATAATCAACTTCATAATCTCGATCTCTAGTTTAAAGGTTAACTAGGTAACTTAAGAACTCTCCTAGTACTCAGAAGAATCCCCGGGGTGGATTACTTGTACCCAGCGTTGCCGTAAACTGAGGTGAGTACAAGTTGATGTTATGTGTTCCCTAGTCGACATCCTCAGTACAATGTCTGGGCATACTGTGGTCCCCAGGAAGTGACTCATGAACCTGAATTGGTTATGAAGGAGTCAGAAGTCTCTGGCCAGAGCATAATGATTCCTGTCGTATTTATCCTAGTTGGCTGTTGTGTTTACTTATCCCGTATTAGATAGAGTCTTGGTCTGTTTGACCACCAGGCCGTTTTGCCACCATTTGTTCTACCCTGTTTCGGGTAGCGATAAGGTCTGTTAGACCTGGTTCCGTATGAACCTATTTGCCCGAAGGATAGAAGACCCCGAGTTGGCTTAAGAATGTTCCGTTTTGAACATATGGCCCATTTTGGCTGAAGATTTTCCTGAGTACTCAATGGAAGTCTTGATATATCTCATAAGAACTTGTTAATAAAGTAAAATTTTTGAAAATTCAAGTTTGGATTAAGCGGGTCCTTACATGTGAGATTTTACGACAATACAGGATGACAATACAGGACGACAATACTCACTTCATCTCTTTCTTATTTCCTCACCAATTCACCAACGACGATGATGTGAGATTGGATTTTGATAGGGAGGAAGCTAGTGAAGGTTGAGAAGTCTGGATTACATTCGCCTGTGCATTTGCTTAAAAGTTCCTAAGGCCTCTTCAACAAAGCCCATTTAGAATGCCCCTGCTGTCATGGAAATCCATGAGATGACATCTATTTGGGGCATTTGGTCAAACGGTTCACGTACCTTAACTCCATATTTTCTACACAGGCCTGCCAAGGCGCTTACTATTACAACATCTGACAAAAACAATTCCCTTCCATTATGCGTAATAGATGTTCATATTGGCACAGACAGAAGGGATGCTGGCAAAAGTCGTGGATTTGGCTTCATGGCTGCCAAATTCATTTGCTTGATCAACAAATCCACTTTGGGCGATCCTAAAAACGTGTAAATTTGAGACAACACTTCGTTGAGGTATTTTGTCAAACAGTTCGTGTGATTTGTCTATGATTCCTCATTTTTGCTTATGTGTCTACCAGAATATTTCCAACTATAAGATCTGTCTAAAATCCTCCTCCCGTTCTGCTGCTATGGATGTCCATACCCTGCATTGAAGCTCCCATTTTGGCACAGGCAGTGAAGACGTTGGCAAAAGTTTGGAATTTGGCTCTACATCTGCCCATTGCATTTGCTTGACAATTTTTAAAGTCTATTCAACAAACCCACTTTGACCATATCCTGCTATCATGACATCCCATGAAATCACATTTCATTTAGTCATTTTGTCAAACAGTTTGCATGCCGTGTCTAAATCCCCCTTCATGGCACAGAAATGTGGACTTGTAGGCTTTTAATCTGCAGCTCGGGGTCACAAGAATCTTTAAGAGAAATATTAACTTATACCTAAACTTACTCCTTGGTGTTCTTATGGCCTACATTCTGTTGTCTAATACTGTACATAGGTGCCTTGGTTTCAGACAGTAGTAAGAATCTCTAAAAGAAATATTAACTTATACATTGGCATTTCTATGTTATTTTAAAAAAAAAGTTTGCAATAGTTTGGAGGTTGAAGGACAGGAAAGAGAACATTTAGTCAATACCAAGTTAGTTATCTGCACATTCAATTTGCTTATAGTTTTTCTTCAATCTATGTAATGAAATGCTGCAAGTTCCATGACCTTGAGAGCCACAGAGTAATTAAAAGGCATATATATATTGATGAATGGGTCCACACAATCTTTTTACGATGTTTGTTTTTACCAAAGTAGCAAACATCTTTCTCGGGAATAAGCTAGCAAACCAAACATAAAGATTTTCTCTATTCATTGGAATTTAATTAGAAGAAACTTGAGGAGGGTGCATTATTAAAATGGGCTGGATTGATTGAATGAAATGCATCTTTTACATACAAAAATAATGATTTAATCACGATTTTTTAACATTCGTGAAAAAACTTGCGAATGTATGCAAAGACGCCGCATGGTTGAATCTTGTTTCTACTCTATAAATTGTTAGAAGAATCCTAATAAATAGATAAATATTATTATGTGGGTTTAGAATTCTAAGTATTAAATATAAAATTTTCTTGAGATGCCTTGGTCAATAACACTCTTTTCATAATATCTGATTTATGAATTAGCAAGCTTGTTAAGTTTATCTGTTCATTAAAGGTCATTTTCTTCCCAACGATTATTCAAAATTTGATCATATTCTATTTGGAATTGTACTTGAAGAACAAAGTTATTAGCTAACCCTAATGTTATGAGTGGATGTGAAGTATCCTAGAGACATTTACATTATAATGATGACGTGTAGCTTTGAGAAGGGCACAATGTACTATATTGATGACGTGTTACCTTTGAGAAGGGCACGATTCCACGTAAGAGTATGTGAAAGTGCATTTGATACTACTACCTACATGATGTTATTGCATTGGTTGTGTTTGCATAACACATGTAGTGACCGTGTTTCCCTCCTTCCTTATTGGTGACTTAATGTCAGTCACATAGTGATGTAATGTGCACTTTCTTGGATTGCGATCATTTCTTTTAGTTGATTAGTGACCTTTTGTATCTTGTTTTGTGTGGACCAGCCATGTTATTTTATCTTGTCTAAAAGTAGCTTAGCCACAACCTTTGATTCTTCCTTTTTCGCATAACTCCTATGGTTACGTTGTTTTAATGTTGAAATTGCGCGCATTTATTCATTTATTTATTTATTCTAATTTGGGTTTTGGAGACTTCTCTTGGCTTTTCTGGATATTTGTGTTGGCTAAGCTAGGTTCTTTCTATTTTCTAGAGCTGGTCTTGTGTTGTGTTGTTCTTCTCGCCATGTTGATGGTGCGACCTCTGGTGGAGTGTATATAAGGAAGCAGACGTGGGAAACTTTTGAGGATGGGGGTAAGTGTGGACTAGTATGGGTTGGTCATTATCCACTTACCTTCCTAGTGATCTTGGTCTTATGTTGGCTATCTCTTGGAGGCTAAACCCCTTATACAAAAAAGAGGTAGGTCATTGTGGAAATGTATGGAGTGGCCCCCAGGTGCGTGGCCCTGAGACCATCATTCTACCTAGTTCTTGGGTCTTTGGTTACTTGGCACTAGTTATTGGTTACTTGGTTCTATGATGAGACTATAACATCCCCCTAAACCTTTATGTGAGCCTTGTGAAGTTAATTCCTGTAATGTGGATGAATGAAATATGTGTTTAGATGTAAGATCTGTAATTGATGTATCTGTATATGAGTTAATGTTTTATATAAATAGGTTGTACAATGTGTGAATTCCTTATGCATGTGTGATAATGATTGATGAACATGAAATTCTTTATGTTGATTTCAATCAATACAGTGTGCATTGTGAATAGGATTATGCCTTTATAACATTTAGTTATCATACTTTATAATCTTATGAGTTCCTTTTATCCTCACCTCTTTGATGACTTCCAGGAGGAAGTACAGTCTTAGGGGGGGAGGATGTGAGGCCTACACTTTTTCATTTCCGTACATGTGACTATTTAACTTACTGTTGTTGGTATTTTTATATTTATGGGACTGTTGTTCCCAAATTTTTAAACTATTAAATCTTATTATGTTAAAGGAAAACTAATTGGGTGATGTTAGTTAGATATTTTCTTTAAGAGAAAACTAATTGGGTGATGTTAGAAAGAAAATTGTCATGTGATTTCATTATGTTTATAAGAACTGTGGTATGCTTTAGAAATGCATGTATTAAATTTGCTTCGGCTCTAATATGTATATGTGGAATTAACTTTGAAATTGAGTGTGTAGGTATTTCTAACAAAACCACAGATACAAGAGATCATTCCACACCCTATGTTGTATTCCTTGTGAAGCCGATCTAGTTCCACAAGGAACTAAGATCAACTCCGTGTATGGTGAAATGTTGTAATGTTGTAATGTTGCATGAGGTTTAGGGAATTAGGTCTACCCTCTTGTAAAAGTGAATTATGATATGTGTTGTAAGATTTGTTGTTTAGAATTTTATTTTTTTAATTTTAAATTTTTGAGACCCTTTTACTTGACCCTGGGAGTCCTAACTAGGTTAAAATCAAACTTGGGTTATACCCCATGGGTCTAGGGACCCTTTTGACTAGGATAACCTTAGGATAACCTCCATATGGTCACTTTAACTTCACAGTGAAGTTAAGTGACGAATTTGGAGGCATAGGGAAAATAGGATGAGTGGAATCAACACTCAGGCCCATTTCCAAGTCATGGAATGACTCCATGATCCACCAATAATGGAGTGGGTTGTCTTTTTTGTTCCTCACTTTTGGTGGGAGTCCCCCATAAAGAAGGTGGTGTGTCATCCACTTCCTCTTTATTTCTATTTTACTTATTTAATTTTATTCCTCCATGTGTTGGAAAAGGACTATGGTGGGGGACCTCATGAGTGGGGTTATTTTTTTATTCCCACTTGGGATAGTGGAAAAGGAGTGGGTTTATTTTTTATTCCCACTTGGGATAGTGGAAAAGGAGTGGGGTTATTTAAATATTACAATCTTAAAAAATTCATAAATATTACAATCTTTAATTCATTTTTGTCCTCCACTCCCCCATGAGTTGAATTAAAAATTCAACTTGTCATAATACACTTTTCTAAAAAAAAATGAATCTTTAATTCATTTTTGTCCTCACATGTGAATTTAAAATTCACAAATAATGAGAGCCCTTGATGTGATAATCCACTCTTCCCAAAAAAATAAATTTTTAATTCATCTACTATGAATTTAAAATTCACAAATAATGTGAGCCCTTGATCTCAACTCTTGATCCTCACCTTTCATTCCCTTTTCAGAAAATCTATAAATAAGACCCTTCTCTAAGCAATTAGAGAAGACTGGATTTTTGCAGGGGAACTTGATTCTTGCAGGGGGACTTCATTCTTGCATTCTTATCATGTCTAATTTCTTCTAGGAAATCTTCTTCTGGCATCCTCATAATGCCCAATTCCTTCTCAATTCTCCTCTTAATAGCCTCATAATGCCGAAATTATTTTAGCCATCCTATATCCTCCATTCATTATCCCTTGCTTGTGATCATAGAGAGATTTTTTTTTTGAGAAGGGAGATTTGGAGAGGAGGCTAGAGAGGAACTCTACATCAACTTCATCCATTAAAGGGCTTTTTAAGGTTGGATTTCATGGCTTTTCCTTTGTATTTCTATTTGTTGCATGAAGGATGTGTGAAAATTATTTATTTTGCTTGTGTTGTAAAGTTTGTTATTGTGGAGAATTTTATTGGGATGTTGACAGAGCTTCTTGCACTTGGGAGAAATGCTCATCAAGTGTGGGGTAGGGGAGGAGTGATCCTCCTCGAGTGCATGCCTTGTTTCTTTTGGGATGTTGAAAGCCTTGAGGGCATTTGTGTGACTTTGAGAAATTGTGTTATTTGGCTTGAGAGTCAAAATATGAACTCCTTGAAATCTTTGTTGGCAAGTTGGCTTGAGGCCATGAGAAGAAAATTGTGTTGAAATTTAATTGAAGGGTGACACTCTAGAGTTGAGTGTGTCCACTCTCCTACCCCTCTTCAAACTCACCTTAGTTGAGTTTTTGTGTTGTGAGTAAAACCATGGGTGTTGTGTGTTGTTTGTTTCTATTGTTGTGAAGTGTTTTTGGTCTATTCTACCCTGGGTGTGTGGATGATCTCCCTAGCTCAGGGGTGACCCTCTTGCGGGTCTACGGTAGGGAGGAGAGCAGCTTGTGTGGTGTTTTCTTCCCTTGTGTGTCATGCAGATTTTCATGGAGCTTAAAGTGGAGTTGAAGAGTTTTCCTATTTTGGGAAATATTTTATTTTCCTTTACTCTTAAGGGAGCTTGGTCTTTTAATAGCTTCATCCTTGTTGATTTTACAAGAGGGGAACATTCTCCCTCTTTCGTTGTATAATTTGGTATTTTGGAGTTGTGAGAAAATCCTCCCTTAATGTGTTGTTAGTTGTGATTTTACAGTTCATTAAGTTTTACCATTTAGAAATGAGAAGAGGAAAAGAAAATTTATTTTTAATAGGATATTAAAATTGTCTAGTTCTTTCTTCTCCTACTTGCAAAGTTGAGAGTTAGTTGATGTCTTAATTAAATTTGTAAACGTATTATTTCTGTGCAAGCTTAGTAGAAATATTAGTTTTAAATTTTGTTATAAGTCAAGTTGTAATTTTGTTACCATGAAAGAAATGAAATTTGGGTTGCAGTATTGCTTTTGAAATTACCGCCACCTTGAGGGTCTCTTCCTAGGATGGGGACCATTTCACTATTCACTATTCACTATTCACTTTTCACTATTTTCTATTCACTTTTCACTATTTACTATTCACTTTCCACTAATCACTATTCATTTTTACTATTCACTATTTACTTTTACTATTCACTTTTCACTATTCATTTGAAGGCAAACTATATGTAGATTAAAACATTTGACTTGAAATAGATATTTTAATCGAGGAAAGTGGGATTTATTTATGCATAATGTATAATACGAATTGAATAGGTGTTTAAACTCAGAGCTGCAATTTAGAAATACATTGTTTATACAATTACAATTTAAAAATAGCATAGGTAAATATATTTTAATTTTAACAATTATCCCAAATTAAATGACAGGAAAATGAAGAGGAAAGTATGATCCCTTCATTTACAAAGGACACTGAAAATAAATGCAAACAAGCCATCACAGGCATTCCAATTGTGCCATTTTAAACTCAACTGTAGATTTAGAGAATAAACGTCTAATTGAAAAAAAATAGAGAGAGAAAGAGAAAGAACTGTTAACCTTGGAAAACAAAGAAGAGAAAATGCACAGCATTTCCGAACATGGCTAAGAGAACTAAGTAAGTTTAACCTACCATTAATCCTGTTTAGGAACAGGTCGATTATTAAAATTAATTCAAATGTTGAACTAAAACCTAGAACGGAACCCTAGGGGGACTGAGTCGAGTGAAGTTAGCCAACCCTGTGTAAGTGATCTTGTTTACCAATAAATTAGGAATAATGTAAAGGATGTAGTGTTATTGTTGTTCGATAAAGAATGTGAGGAAAAAAAAATAGGATAACATAAGAAGATCTTGCACAACGGGAAGGGGAATGAGATAGAAATACAATCAAAATTAAATTTCAAGAAAAGGAAGATAGGGCAAATGAACGAGCTTGGTTGAACATGCTAAGTCTGAAGGAGGAGAAATTAATAATAAATTCAAGAAAATGGAAAGAAGAATCAGATGATCATGCTTTGCTGAAAAATGATCTATCACCTAAAACAACTGTTGTTCAAATATAATTCATGAGATTAACCTAACTCAGGAAACCACGCATTTCATTGCGTAGGGTGTGCGCACATGTACTTGGTATGCCGCCGTCAACTGTATTGTTTTTTCCTTAAGCGTACACCACCGAGCACACCTACGTGTGCGAGGGGATTTTCAGAGTAGTAAGGGAAGATTTTTGATAGTTCGTATCATGACCACATGGCGCATGTGGACATGACATGTGTGAATGCGTGTTGTGACCGCATGGGAAATGTGGGCGTGACATTGCAATACTTCTAGCAAAGATTGTTGAAGTGGTCTTTTCTTGGGAACTACAGGCTCATCACCTTTACTGGCAGACTCAGACCTCTTGGGTGCCATGTTTAATGACTTGAACAGGCTAGGGTTTTTCAAAATTCAACTTACTGTACCAACAACTAAAAAATAGAGTGAAAGAGAAAATGAACTTGACATGGCCAATTAATGTAGGTATACATAGGAATAAAAGAACAGTATTTAAAATTAAAAATAAACCCATCCAAGAATGGATAAGAATAGGATTTGTATCTTCGGTCAGCATCATAGTCAAATTAGGGAACTTTGCAAGTAGCAGAGATAGAACAGAATACAACCCCCCTACTGTATAACACAAAAGCTTAGCCCCAACCTTTTTTTAAAAGAGAAATTTTATATTAACAAAAGATGTAATTATAAGAACCCCTAGTACCAGCAACTAAAAAATAGAAAGAAATATACGCCAACTTCTAATCAGAGAGTGTAGGAATGAACTTACCCGGTCAATTGTAGTTTGCAGAAAACACACTGAGCTGAGTTGTGCCTTCTCCAAGTTACGAATTCTTTGAAATGAGAAAATGCCAAGAAATCTTTGAATCTTATTCAGCCAAGGAGTTCATCATATCACCATTACTCTAGTTCGTGCCACGAGATCATGAAATCTTAGCATTCAATTCCTTTCTCAAGATTTGACAGCAATTCTCGATAACCACGACCCTGCATTGAATGTGCCTGTCATTTATTTGTTTTACCGCATCACCGCAAGGCTCACCCAGACCGGTTGTGGGATAGTGGGGGCTTACAACCACTACACTTCTATTTCATCCTTTACCGCCAGACCGCAAATGCTTAGATTGACCACTGCGGGACCACAGGAAATTATTACCTAATGTCCTTTTGTTTACCACCAACCGTAAATGTTATGAATGACCGTCGCGGGACAACGAGGGAAAAACCCATTACATTCTCCTCTTTCTGCTCTACTGTGGCCTTAGTTGAAACCCTTGTGGGGACACGGTAAGTGTTATTACCATAATGTCACCGGTTACTTTTCAAACCTCTGCGGGACTACGAGAAGAGACTAACACCGCCAAGCGTGAGATGAACACTGCCAAGCTGCAAGTGTCAGATGAACTATCCATGCGGTAGCGGTAGCTTCTTCATATCAATCGCTTCCTACCGCCAAGCCGCAAACTATTCTTTTATGCTCTGCGAGAATGCAGTATGTGCCATATTTCATTCCTCTTGTTCCTGCATAACCACAAAAGATAATCAGTTAACCTGCAGGACAACGGTAATAAACAAAAACACTCATAGTCAAAAATAGTCAAGATTGTTTCACAATGGCCATGATATATATGTCTTTATTTAGTTGTGGGGGAATGTTGGGGGTGATTGATTTAATTAAATAAATGTATATTTATTTAATTAAGGATGAGACTTTAGAGGGAGGGTTAATATTTAATTAATGTCAGTAGAACGGTTAGATTTATTAATTAAATAGGGTGACTTATTAAACTGATATTAGGAGGAATGATCAAAGTGGTTAATTAAATAAATATGATTTATTTAATTAACATTGTAGGAGGAGATGTGGGATAGATCTAGTGTGATGTTAGGCCATGGTAAGATTTAGGTGTCTACATTTCTAACAGTGCATTAGTTTTTGGGTCGATGAATAATGATCACAATTTATCTTTGGTAATTTTTTCCTTCACCATATCATGAGACAATTTTGAGGAACAAAATTGATGACAAATTTCTCTATGGTTTGCCCATGTATTTATTTTCCTTCACTATTAAGATAGATTGAATTAGGAATAGGAGAGCATCAAACAAGGATCAAATTAATGAGTGCAATCATGATTATGTTATTGGATTTCAAACTTTGTCAAGAAAGATACACTGTCCAATTCCTAATAATGATTTTGATACACTATCAAATTCTTAAGTCTAATGCACTTAAATATTGATCTCATCCTTCAAATTTTCAATAGGAAAATTTAGTTTTCAAAAGGGTGAAAATAAGCATGAAAATCAACAAAATGCTCACCATGTTGTTAATTTATAGTCAACTTCAAATGTTATTTCATCTAATTCCCAAGATGAACTAGTGATGGACAATCCTATATTATCTATTAATGTAATTAATAAGATCATAGAATACATAAAGGAAAATAGATATGTAAACCAAAACACATTCAAATGTAGAAGGGTTCTAACATATATGTCACTTCTATTCAAAATGAACAAAGGAAATATACACAGAGGTAAGATGAAAATTTGTTATATATACCTCGCTTTTACTCTACAAAATGTACAAAGTAGGCATTTGTTCAAGAATACCATCAATTATTCTACATGTAGATGTTGACAGATATTGAACATATTGTATGGTGCATTTCTTATATGGATGGGATGAGAACAAATGTACTCAAACTTGTATGGTGCCAACTAGTAGATCATTGTGGCATATTGTGGCATACGTGGACATCATGACCATGTGTTAGACGCATACAGTGCCAATTTTATGATCATGTTTTGCAGTACAAATGTCATTAGGTGGCAGACATGTATGGAAGCATAACATGTGGTTGTTGATGTTCCATGTGTCTAACTAGCCACCAACATTTATAGCAATGTGTATAGCCACACTATCTATATCCTTGAAGATCTGTAAACCCTAAATAACACCCCTAATAACCTAAAACCCTAACCCCTAACCCCTAAACCATAAACCCTAAATAATGCCCCTAAGCCCTAACCCGACCCTGACACGCCATAAACCCTAAACCCCTAAATCCTAAACTGCAAACCCATAAACCCTAAACACTAAACCCAAGCAACCCTAAACCTCTATCTCCCTATCTAGCCCTATCTCTACCATTCATCTACCTCTAAATATCTCTCCCTATGTCTTTGGCCATGTCCCTCACTCTCTATATCTCCCTATTGGTCCTCTCTCTCTAAACACTAAATCCTAAACCCTAGTAAACTCTAAACCCTAAACTTGAGCAATGCTAAACTCATAAATGCTAAATAATGCCCCTAAACCCTAACCACTAACCCCAACTCTATCTATCTGTCTCTCTCTCTCTAACCTATATATTATCTACCAGCTCCTAGCTAGTTAAATCCTTTTCCTAGCTTTCCTACTTTTCCTTTTCCTTTCCAATTTCCCTTTAGATCCCACCAATTTTTCCCTATTTTACTATTGTCCACCTCTCCTCTCATCATTCTTCCCATCCAATGAACTTTAGTTTTATCAGCTTATTTCCATTTCATCTGGCTGCCAATTTATATCCTCATCCCTCTTTTAATCATGTCCTAGTTTTCTTGTTTCCCATTTGCTTTGTTGATAAGGGAGACGGATAGAGACAAAGCTGAAGAGAGAGAGAGAGAGAGAGAGAGAGAGAGAGAGAGAGAGAGAGAGAGAGAGAGAGAGAGAGAGAGAGTCCTATAAGTTTTCTTGTTCATTAATTCCTACATTGATAAGGGAGAGGGATAATTAATAGAAGGGAGAGATAGTAAGATATAGGAATGATAGGGGAGAGATGCAACAGATCATAGAGAGATAGGGAGAGATATCTAGGTAGAGAGAGATAGAGAGGACACAAATCATAGGGAGAGATAGAGGAGACAGAGGGGAGAGATAGGGAGATAGAGAGTGATCACTAGAGAGATGTTTAGAGAGATAGGGAGATAGAGAGACAGGCAAGAGATAGGGAGAGATAGATAGATACGTAGAGAGAGAGAGAGGAGATAGATTGGGAAAGATAGAGGAGACAGTCGAGTGAGAGATAGGGAGATAGAGAGTGAGTGAGATGTCTAGAGAGATAGGGAGAGAGATTGAGAAGTAGAGGGATGATAGCTAGAGAGAGGGAGATAAGGGAGAGATAGGGAGATAGAGGTTTAGGCTTGCTCAAGTTTAGGGTTTAGGGGTTATGGGTTAGGGGTTAGGGATTAGGGGCATTATTTAGGGTTGAGGGATTTAGAGAGAGAGAGAGACTTCTTTTGACATGCAACTGTAAACCCTAAATAATGCCCCTAAAACCTAAACCTGAGCAACCCTAAACCTCTAAACTTTAAACAATTAATGCCCCTAAACCCTAACCCCTAACCCCTAAAACATATATAAACCCTAAATAATGCCCCTAACCCCTAACCCATAAACCCTAAACCTGAGAAACCCTAATTAACCCCTAAATCCTAAACCCCAAACCCCAAACCCCTAAACCCTAAACACTAAACCCAAGCAACCCTAAACCTCTATCTCCCTATCTCTCTATCTCTATCATTCCTCTACCTCTCAATCTCTCTCCTTGTGTCTCTGGCCATGTCCCTCACTCTCCATATATATCCCTATAATCTCTTCTGGCTATGTCTCTGGCCATGTACCTCACTCTCTATATCTCCCAGCTATTGGTCCTCTCTCTAAACACTAAACCCTAAACCATAAATTCTAAATAATGCTCCTAAACCTTAACCCCTAAACCCTAAACCTGAGAAACCCTAAACCCCTATATATCTCCCTATCTCTAATATTGTCCCTCTAGCAACTCTCAATCCTTCTCCCTATCTCTCTGCAGGATATATATCTCGTTCACTCTAGTAGTCTATCTCCCTATCTCTCCCCTATGTCTTGGCCTATAATATCTCTCCCTATTTGTCTCATCTCTCTCCCTCTCTCTCTAGCTATCTCCAAACCTGAGATACTCTAAACCCTAAATCCAAGCAACTCTAAACCTCTATCTCCCTATCTATCCCCTATCTCCCTATCTCTATCATCCCTCTACCTCTCAATCTCTCTCCCTATGTCCCTAGCCATGTGCATGTGCCTCACTCTCTATCTCCCTATCTCTCTCCACAGTCTCCTCTATATCTCCCTGTCATTCCTCTCTCTCTATAAACCCTAAACCCTAAACCTCTAAACCTGAACCCCTAACCCCTAAACAATAAACCCTAAACCTAAATAATGCCCCTAAACCTCTATCTCCCTATCTCTCCCCTCTCTCCCTATCAGCTTTGTCCCTCTACCTCTCAATCTCTCTCCCTATGTCTCTGGCCATGTCCCTCACTCTCTATCTCCCTATCTCTCCCCTCGATCTCCTCTATATCTCCCTATTGGTCCTCTATCTCTCTCTAAACCCTAAACCCTAAACCCTAAACCTCTAAACCTTAACCCCTAATCCCAAAACCATAAACCCTAAACCCTAAATAATACTCCGAAGCCCAAGTAACCATAAATTAGGTGCTCAATTAGGTGCTAAAATAGGTGCTAAATTTAGGCGCTATAGTAGGAGCTAAAGTATGCGCTAAGTTAGGCACTAAATTAGGCGCTAATTGGCACCTAATTTAGAGTCGACTTTTTCTAGTCGGTGCAAAAAATGCCAAAAACAATGCCATCCTAATAAATGTAAGGAAATGAGAGCATATCAGAACGTATTTCTAAGAACAGTGGTGTCTTCGACAGGTTTAAGTTCTTTTCAATCGCTTCAAAAACACGCACAACTATGCCACAAAGTGGAAACAAACATAGAACATTTCCAACATTGACCCTTAGAGGAAATACAAGCAATAAGATCCAATTTCAACAACAAAAATGTTAACACGAAAGACAGAACAAGAGACAAAGATATACGTGGGGAAAACCCTTACGGGTAAAAAACCCCACACTCCAAAGCATCGAACCAATGTATTAATTAGTAACAACAAACATGTTACAATACACTTGTAGGCTCAAGGCCTTAACACGTAGATTTACATCTTGCTCCTTTGGAAGAATAATTGACAGCATAACCCAACACAAAGTTCTCCTCAGTTCTAATCACAACACTCCGGTTAGTCCTTCATACTATTATCATACCACAAATAGCATACAGTACAGGACATCACTGAGAGAGAGATACTTCCCTCTTTTTTCTATTCTTCCCCCTCTCGGCCTGAATCCCCTTTTTTTTTACCCGAACTCTATTCTAACTCCTTTCTTCTAGTCACATCTCACATTACAGAAATAGAACAAACGGTTACTATCTCAGACCGTTACAACTTCCAAAAGGTTGATAGTTCATTTTTAACCATTCGCAACTGTTCATATTCATGAGGACTAAATAGTCCCACATGCATCAATTGACAAACACAGCAGTATATATCCATGAACACGCGATAAGTCTATCGTCAGTGCTTTTGCCGCCGATGACCCTGGCCAGTCGATCATCATCAACGAACCATCGGAGTGACCAAGGCCTTCGGTGTGACTTCATCCTTCTTCACTAAAAAAGTTCCCTCAATCGATGCCAAACTCCATTAGTAACACACATAACAGTCAGAGTGACATTAGAGCTTAGCCGATAGTTCAAGCTAGGCCAAACACCTTTCCATTGAAGCAGAAGACCGTCGGAGTTGAAAGGAAGCTAGGTGTGTGGAAAACGCTTCCTACACTAATCTAATGAGGAGAGGGCATGCAAATTCAAAACTATCCTAACTATTACAGCAATGTTAAAGCATTAACATGAGATATTGCAGCAAAACACAAGAGCCAGAAAGAAGATAGAAGAAGAGAGACAAAGATTTACGGTGGGGAAAACCCTTATCGGGTGAAAAACCCCACACTCAGAAACCTGCACAATGTATTAACAAATCTGAAAGAATGTTTACAATACACTTGCAATGCAAGCTTCAATGGTCTTCGAAACTCATGTCTGGAGTCAATCCGGCAGCATAACAGTACCTGTAAACCTGTGATACAAACTCCATCTCCAAACACCTGTATATATAGAGAAGTAGTACAATGGAGGCAGCTTCTAGAGCAAGTCACACAAGGAATTTGTCCAAATCCATGTGGCCCAATTTCCAAGGCCATAAAACATGTGTATGACACTTGTAAGTGATTCTCTTTCATCCCTTACAACCCCCCAACTTGGGCACCCCAAATTTACCCAATTAAGGTATGACAGATGCTCTTACAATGTCATAAAATCCGTCATATATGACAACTCTTACAGCTGTAAGAGAATCTGTCATAACTGTCTATTAATAGCAGATTCTCTTACAACCTTGTCATAGTCAAATTTGGGTGCATACTTCCCTGTTGGTTTTTTCTTCTGAATCAGCATTAGGGTTTGCCACTTCTAATGCACAGGCAGATTCAGCCAACTAAATACAGGAGGTTGCGTGAGCTGCCTCCCCTTCACTTCTGGTTCTGCCGCACCAAGGGGGGTATCCCTATAACTCAAGATGTAACCTTGACTAGCTCAAAGATAGAAGGATCTAACTTGACAACAATAGGCAGAATACTCTCATGTATGGACCAAGATCTGCATGATAGATCACAAGGCTGGCAAAATTCTTGGACATGGTGTCTGGTCAGGTATGAGAGCATGCAGGGGGTTCCTAATCCTACTCCTACAACTAACAGGTGGAAGTATGAAATGTTTTAGTTTGAATTTTGGATGCAAAGCTGGACATGGTGTATAACACAAGAACACAGCATGATTGGTGCCTATCCAGGGCTTGGAGTCGGTAGACATACACCTGTGAATGATCAGCATGAATAGCTAAAACTGGATTTCAAGGGGATACACATGATATCTGCCTTACAGATATCTCCCAATGAAGAGTGTTAAGTTATCTCTACTTATGGCATCCCTACTGCAGTATACCCTTCCCAATGTTCAACCTGAAAACAGTTTAATCTACCCCTTGAGCAGAAGTTAAAAGATCAGACATTCAACATAGGAATTCTATGCTCTAGAATCTAAACATTACGCAAATATCCAGATCCAGAAGAAGAATACATGCAATACTGGAGACAGAATTAACACAACACATGCTAAGATAGCATTACTCATATAAGATCAACCATGAAATCAGTGGATTCATGCCAAATCGTACAACAGGAGATACATAAACTCACAAGTTTAAGCTGTACAGAGCAACCAGATCAGCTGGTTTTGGATTACAGAGCCAAAAATCCTCAACTTTCAACAACCTTGAATGAAAAACACCGTCTGCCTTATATAGCAGGAGGGTGTATTCAGCATTGACTACCAGGTTGACCAAAAATCCCGCCAGATACACAGTATCATCAAAATGGCGCTCAAACACATTACCAGATTGGCGCCCAAACATGAATGCAGCAGGTAGGGGAGGAGACAGGAAGATATCTTGAGCCCTGCGCCACTGATGTACACCTTCAATCGGGTACCAGATCCGCCCATACCTCTGCAACCCTCGCCATTAATGGCGCACCAACCCACGGCCTTGGGAAAAACATCTAACAGTCAATCGCAACCATTTCCCGCTGAGATTCATCATCATGATATTCGAAAATGCAGGATATCAATTATCCCACATGCACCCCGCGATGACCTCTTTAACACTTTATATACTAGGTCATGAGCATATATGATGTCGGTGCTTTTGCTCCTGACGACACTAGTATAAGACTTCATCATCATCATCATCCTCCAGCAGCATGATATCCTGTTGCTTGAAATATCACCCTGACGTCAGCATCATATCGCAATATAATCTGCATGATAATTGCCCTCATCGGCACAACCTGATCCATCGGAGGAACATCCTCTTGCTGAGCCTATACCAAAAGTCTGGCCGATGAACATCCTGCTGACGTCATCATCATATCTGCCTACTGCGCACCTCCTCGTATCCGGATGACGTCATCATCATGTTTGCAAATATCGGGGGATCTCCACAAGATGATCAGTGTTAGAAATATGACCCCCCCCGGACCTTGATGACGTTATCATCATATCAACATCAGGATGATATTCGGAAGACAACCGGATATTTGGAAATATCATCCTGATGCACAAATATCAGGTTGCACTGTAGCTCCACTATAAGATCGGGGCGATAGATGAATATGATGATGCTCGAAAAGATCACCCCCACTAGATAATGCACGAAGCCGGCAAGCGGATATCTCCTTGATATCAGCATCATCATGACGCTGGAACAAACATACACCCGAGTGATATGAAAATATCACCCCCTCCTTCAGAAATATCATGATGTAGATAGGCAGAGAAAAAGATATCACCCTGTCATAAGAATGACGTCAGCATCATCAGGATGACAAAACAATGAACAAGAAGTGATACAACATCATCAGGATGATATTAACTAAGATCATCCTGACGTTCAAAATATGATGACCCCAGTGAATATCGGGTCACACTTAGAACTCTTCAACAACATCATCAGGATGATCATAACCAAGATCACCCGATGATAAAGATATCACCCCGGCGAAATATCATGAAGGCAGAAAATATGATGACCCTCGCAAGCAACACGGTGATAACTGGAAATATGATGATGACGATGACGACCCTTAAGAAAAAGCAAGTCAGGTCGAACAACTTAGAGAATAACCCCTTCAGAATATCGGGGCAACATCATCATCATGTTTGGGCAAGGTGATAAATGGAAGATCACCGGATACTTGAGAAATCACCCCCACAAGCAAATCAGGGCGCACTGTAGCTCATCAGCAGGATCAGGATAAAAACCAAACATCACCCGATATTGAAATATGATGATGACGATGAGAAACCGGTCGACGGAGAACATGATGATGCTGACCACCATCAAAGGAAATATGATGATGATGACCTCCTCCCTTAGAAAAAATGATGCTGCAGCTGAAAAATACTGAGGAGGTCCAATACTTAGAGCATTTTTTGGATACTTGGGGAAAGTGCCTGCATGGAAATTGCTCAAAAACTGTCAGTCAATTCAGGCACTAACAGTGGCTCTGTCTGGGGACGTGCAGGTGCAAGACTGCAGCGAGAACCCCAGATCTCTGGGATGCAGACCAGTCCCTTATCCATTGGGCATAGAGTCATGAAGTTATCATGATCTGCATCACCAAACACAATATTTTTAAACATTATTTTGGCGGCCCCGGGCAGCCAAAAAGGAAAAACCATAATTTTTTTTTGTCAAATGCCTGATTCCAAGCTGAAAGATCCAAATCCCAACTGAAAAGATTGGCATAATCTGCCCATAATGTCACCTGCTTAAAAAGATATTCCACTAGTTTTGAAAGTTTGCCACCATCATTTTCAGCTCTGTCATTTTGGATTTCAGAATTAGACATATAACCATACACATAATATTCTTCAACATTAGGCAGCACATGTATGTTATGTCCCTCAGACAGTACATCATACTGCTCTTGGCATTCTTTATCATTTATCTGGCTGCTGCACATTATCAGGTACTCATCCCGCTGATCCAACAATTCAAAATACTCAGAAAATATGAGACCCCTAATATCTACTGATATTGAAAACAAAACCTGATCCACACACCCAATGTTGCACATGTCTGAATTAGGTGATGATGAACATTCATTATTCACAGCTTGCAAATCAGTATCATCATCCTCAAACAAAGGGTTAATCCTGCACCACTGAAAGTCAAGACTCACAACATCATATGCATCAGCAGGCTCATCATAAAGGGGATTAACACTCACTGCAAAGGCCTCTGCTTCTTCTTCATGACATTCCAATTCTTCTTCATTACTATCAGATCCAGAGTCATAAGAAAAACAAACCTGATCCATGCACTGGTCATGGATATCATTTTTATCAACTGATTGCCCCATATACAAGATTGCTACTGTTTCAATGCACTCTGAAGTTGAACAATCTGCATCATTTTCCAGCCCTCCAATGCTTCCTGATGAAACTGATATTGATTCTTGATCCATATGATCACAACTCTGCACAACTGGATCATTTAAACAGGAAGGCTCTTTGTTTAGGACTGGTATGCAAATATTACTTGAAAAATTATTATTTTCAACTTCACCTGCTGGGCAAAAAAGGACATCCTCCTCTATGATAGAAACATCATCTACTTGGAATGATGCAAAAACTGGGACAACAGGGGTGTGAGTGCTATGACATTCATTGTCAATACCTGAATTAAATCCTCCATTAACACTGGGGGCTGCAGGACAACAAAAATTTTTAGAGAAATAACCCTTTTGTATTCCATACCTCCAATTGTTTTCAATATCAGTTGCAAACTGATGTGCCTGATGCAATGTGGTGGGCTCCTTGTCTCTTAATCTGTAACTCATTTTCTTATCAAAGGCTCCCAAATAGATAACTAAGCACAGTGCATCATTAGGTCTCATGCATTCTGGAATTCTATTCAATGCCCTCATAAATCTGAGGTTAAAGGCTGGGATCAACTCATCTTCTTCAATATGGATGTACATGAAGTCACTAATAGCTGCATATTCAGAAACTCTTTCACCATACTGTACTAGAAATGCTGATTTAAACCCATGCCAAGAGTTGACAGAATGAGCTGGAAGGTAGGAAAACTAGTCCCTTGCATCTTCATCTAGAGATTGAACAAATAATCTCATAACCACATCCTCATGGTCAACCTCAAAGTCATCTATCACATTCATGAACTGCTGCAAGTGTCTCTCAGCTGATTCATCTTTTATACCATTGAATTTGGGCAAAAAATTTCTGATTTTAGGTGGAAAGGCATTTGGATAGCCACAAATGCCACTAAAATTTATGGGCTTATATCTATCTATGTTGAAACTTCTTTTATTACATTGTTGGGATTGACTGTTATACATTTTTGCATTTGACCCTTCACAAGGGTGCATAGGCAGATAATACATCCTTTATGTTATTGCAACCCTCCTCTCTACTCAGATTTTCTACAAACAATGACTTTAGGCACTCAAACTTTAGACTGTTTTTTCAAACTTTCCTAAAGTCCTTTAAATGAGTCTTTTGAACAACATTGCATGCCCTTTGAAATACAGTGTAAGTTCTAATAGAAGCATGCAAGCTCTACTTTCACCAATGTTCCCCTTTTAACCAGTGCTATCTCACCAAATAGGGAGTCTGTCAAACAATATGAAATACCTGGATATGTTGCAGAAGCTGCAAATTCTTCTCTGGCTGATTTTGTTCTTTTATCAGGTTCTTTGATCCAGAGTCGCCACCTCCTTGAAGAGGAATGAGCTTCAAACAAGCTGAAGCTGCAAATTGGTTTCTTTCTTTCTGGGTCATCCACCAGCAGAGTCACATATACAACCTTTTTTCTCTGCTGCAACAAACAGTTTCCAGGTCTAAATTTTTTTTAATCTTGTAGACTCAAACTTTCATGGATATGACATTGATCTCCCTAGCAGAGTCGCCACTTTGTTGGTTTTTTCTTCTGAATCAGCATTAGGGTTTGCCACTTCTAATGCACAGGCAGATTCAGCCAACTAAATACAGGAGGTTGTGTGAGCTGCCTCCCTTCACTTCTGGTTCTGCCGCACCAAGGGGGGTATCCCTATAACTCAAGATGTAACCTTGACTAGCTCAAAGATAGAAGGATCTAACTTGACAACAACAGGCAGAATACTCTCATGTATGGACCAAGATCTGCATGATAGATCACAAGGCTGGCAACATTCTTGGACATGGTGTCTGGTCAGGTATGAGAGCATGCAGGGGGTTCCTAATCCTACTCCTACAACTAACAGGTGGAAGTATGAAATGTTTTAGTTTGAATTTTGGATGCAAAGCTGGACATGGTGTATAACACAAGAACACATCATGATTGGTGCCTATCCAGGGCTTGGAGTCGGTAGACATACACCTGTGAATGATCAGCATGAATAGCTAAAACTGGATTTCAAGGGGATACACATGATATCTGCCTTACAGATATCTCCCAATGAAGAGTGTTAAGTTATCTCTACTTATGGCATCCCTACTGCAGTATACCCTTCCCAATGTTCAACCTGAAAACAGTTTAATCTACCCCTTGAGCAGAAGTTAAAAGATCAGACATTCAACATAGGAATTCTATGCTCTAGAATCTAAACATTACGCAAATATCCAGATCCAGAAGAAGAATACATGCAATACTGGAGACAGAATTAACACAACACATGCTAAGATAGCATTACTCATATAAGATCAACCATGAAATTAGTGGATTCATGCCAAATCGTACAACAGGAGATACATAAACTCACAAGTTTAAGCTGTACAGAGCAACCAAATCAGCTGGTTTTGGATTACAGAGCCAAAAATCCTCAACTTTCAACAACCTTGAATGAAAAACACCGTCTGCCTTATATAGCAGGAGGGTGTATTCAGCATTGACTACCAGGTTGACCAAAAATCCCGCCAGATACACAGTATCATCAAAATGGCGCTCAAACACATTACCAGATTGGCGCCCAAACATGAATGCAGCAGGTAGGGGAGGAGACAGGAAGATATCTCGAGCCCTGCGCCACTGATGTACACCTTCAATCGGGTACCAGATCCGCCCATACCTCTGCAACCCTCGCCATTAATGGTGCACCAACCCGCGGCCTTGGGAAAAACATCTAACAGTCAATCGCAACCATTTCCCGCTGAGATTCATCATCATGATATTCGAAAATGCAGGATATCAATTATCCCACATGCACCCCGCGATGACCTCTTTAACACTTTATATACTAGGTCATGAGCATATATGATGTCGGTGCTTTTGCTCCTGACGACACTAGTATAAGACTTCATCATCATCATCATCCTCCAGCAGCATGATATCCTGTTGCTTGAAATATCACCCTGACGTCAGCATCATATCGCAATATAATCTGCATGATAATTGCCCTCATCGGCACAACCTGATCCATCGGAGGAACATCCTCCTGCTGAGCCTATACCAAAAGTCTGGCCGATGAACATCCTGCTGACATCATCATCATATCTGCCTACTGCGCACCTCCTCGTATCCGGATGACGTCATCATCATGTTTGCAAATATCGGGGGATCTCCACAAGATGATCAGTGTTAGAAATATGACCCCCCCCGGACCTTGATGACGTTATCATCATATCAACATCAGGATGATATTCGGAAGACAACCGGATATTTGGAAATATCATCCTGATGCACAAATATCAGGTTGCACTATAGCTCCACTATAAGATCGGGGCGATAGATGAATATGATGATGCTTGAAAAGATCACCCCCACTAGATAATGCACGAAGCCGGCAAGCGGATATCTCCTTGATATCAGCATCATCATGACGCTGGAACAAACATACACCCGAGTGATATGAAAATATCACCCCCTCCTTCGGAAATATCATGATGCAGATAGGCAGAGAAAAAGATATCACCCTGTCATAAGAATGACGTCAGCATCATCAGGATGACAAAACAACGAACAAGAAGTGATACAACATCATCAGGATGATATTGACTAAGATCATCCTGACGTTCAAAATATGATGACCCCAGTGAATATCGGGTCACACTTAGAACTCTTCAACAACATCATCAGGATGATCATAACCAAGATCACCCGATGATAAAGATATCACCCCGGCAAAATATCATGAAGGCAGAAAATATGATGACCCTCGCAAGCAACACGGTGATAACTGGAAATATGATGATGATGATGACGACCCTTAAGAAAAAGCAAGTCAGGTCGAACAACTTAGAGAATAACCCCTTCAGAATATCGGGGCAACATCATCATCATGTTTGGGCAAGGTGATAAATGGAAGATCACCGGATACTTGAGAAATCACCCCCACAAGCAAATCAGGGCGCACTGTAGCTCATCAGCAGGATCAGGATAAAAACTAAACATCACCCGATATTGAAATATGATGATGACGATGAGAAACCGGTCGACGGAGAACATGATGATGCTGACCACCATCAAAGGAAATATGATGATGATGACCTCCTCCCTCGGAAAAAATGATGCTGCAGCTGAAAAATACTGAGGAGGTCCAACACTTAGAGCATTTTTTGGATACTTGGGGAAAGTGCCTGCATGGAAATTGCTCAAAAACTGTCAGTCAATTCAGGCACTAACACTTCCCCATGCAAGATGCTTTCGGACAATTGTCTTCACCCGTCATATAATCTTCCATTTCTGGCCCTTACATGTCATAGATTCTGTCATAGGAATCTGTCATAACTCTTACGCGTCATAAACCTCTTACAACACCCAAAAGATGCCGACACATGGAAAAACTCTTCTACCACAAGGTAGAATGCCTATATCCTCATATGAGGACAAAAATTACATGTGGTCACCTTCCATGTAGGATGACACATCACCGTGCCAACTCCCACAAAGTGACGAAATAGGATTTGCATCCAAATTACAATAATAGGCAAAAAATAAATACAATTAAATAATAAATGCTAGAAACTTGCAAAGGTTGAGACACCTTAATTCCCAACATTCTCCCACTTGTCGAACACCTTTCAAGAGCTAATGGAAATAACAGGGTTTAACTGCTATAGGCCGAGAGGCCCATAGACTCCGAACACCATCTGAACTTCTCTGTGCTCACTGGTTTCGTCAATGCATCTGCAACATTCTTCAAAGTATCTACCTTCTCAAAATTTACCTTTCCATCCTCAACCATGTCCCTCACAAAGTGAAACTGAACATCAATGTGCTTGGTTCTAGCATGGAAAGTTGGATTCTTTGCAAGGCAAATTGCACTCTGACTGTCACAACTGATTGTGATCTGACCTGCATCAACACCAATATTTGAACACAATCTCTTAAGCCAAATGGCTTCCTTACAAGCATGAGTTGCTGCCATATACTCAGCTTCTATCGTGGACAAAGCAACAACAGGTTGTCGCTTACTCATCCAACTAATACCACCACCAAACAATGTAAAAACATAAGCACTGGTGGATCTCCTGCTGTCAATGTCATCTACCCAATCTGAATCCACAAATCCATGAATATCCACAGAATGTGGAGGTCCTGAAACATTACCATGATAACAAATGGAATACTTAGAAGTACCCCTCAGATATCTGAACACTCGGTTAACTACATCCCAATGAACCTGTCCAGGATTAGCCATAAATCGACTAAGGACTCCCACTGCTTGGGCAATGTCTGGTCTTGTACAGACCATAGCATACATCAAACTGCCAACAACACTAGCATAAGGTACTCTACTTATGTCCTCCACCTCACTAGGAGATTTTGGACAATCCTCAACAGACAACTTTGTCCCCAAGGAAACAGGAACACACAATGGTCTACAATCTCCCATGTTGAATCTGTCCAACACGGTCTTAACATACTTACTCTGACTTAACCAAAGTTTTCTATTGGCTCTGTCTCTTTTGATTTCCATTCCTAGAATGTACCTGGCTGCCCCTAAATCTTTCATTTCAAACTAAGCTGACAACTGAGATTTAAAATTAGAAATCATATTCTTACGCTTCCCAATGAGTAACATATCATCAACATATAGTGCAACAATGAGAATACGATCACCATCAAACTTATAATAAACACAGTGATCTGATTTCAATCTCACAAATCCAATTGACAACACAAAGGCATCAAACTTCATGTACCATCTCCTAGGGGATTGCTTCAAACCATACAAAGACTTCTTAAGTTTGCAAACCAAATTTTCTTTACCTTTTACCATGTAATGCTCTAGCTGTGACATGTAGATTTCCTCCTCCAAGTCACCGTGAAGGAAAGTTGTCTTCACATCCATCTATTCTACCTCCAAGTCTTAAGCTGCTGCGAGTGACAACAAGAATTGAATGGATGTTAGCTTTGAAATAGTAGAGAAGATCTCACCATAATCTATACCCTCCACTTGTGAATACCCCTTCGCAACCAATCTGGCCTTATACTTCTCAACACTGCCATCTGCACCAATCTTCTTCTTGAACACCCATTTGCATCCAACGGGTTTCCATCTAGGAGGCAAAGGCACCAAGTCCCAAGTTTGATTCTTTTCCAAAGAAGCCATTTCTTCCTCCATGGCCTCCTTCCAGGAACCTGCATCCTTCATATCCAAAGCCTTTGATACAGTTCTAGGTTCATCACTGTTAGTGATTAAAGCATAAGCACAACTAGAATCAAGCAATGTAAAACTAAACCTTTCAGGTTGCTTCCTTATCCATGTAGACCTCCTCAAGAGCTGAGGTTGAGGTTCAGCTTTTTCTTCTTCTAAGCTTTCAGAGCTGCTAGAGCTCTCCTCATCATCAGGTCCAACATTGTCTTTCTGTTGAGTCTTCTCAGGGGTGAGGAAACTGAACAACATCCTCTTTCTTTTCTTTTTCTCCTGGCTGCAGAATAGTGGAAGAAGGTGTAAGCTCTCTGAAGATGACACTTCTACTGTACAACACTTTTTCAGCCATGGGATCCCAATGCTTGTATTCTTTCACACCAACACCATAGCCGATGAAGATACACTTAACAGCTTTGTTCTCCAACTTTGATCGCTTCTCCCTAGGCACATGCATATGCCTCACAACCAAAAACATGAAGATGCCTTACTGAAGGCTTTCTACCAGACCACACCTCCATGGGTGTCTTTCCAACAAGAGCTGATGTAGGAGATCTATTTACCAGATAGCAAGCAGTGGTAACAGCTTCAGCCCAAAACTTTTGTTCTAGGCCAGCTCCACTAAGCATACTCCTAGCCTTCTCCATCAGTGCCATGTTCATCCTCTCTGCAACTCCATTTTGCTGTGGTGTGTATGGAGTTGTCTTATGTCTTTCAATCCCAAGTTCCTTGCAATACTTATTGAATTCTATAGAATAGAACTCTCCACCGTTGTCAGTTCTCAAACATTTAATCTTTTTACCAGTCTGATTTTCAGCAAAGGCTTTAAACTCCTTAAACTTGCTATAGACTTCAGATTTGCTTCTGAGAAAATAAATCCATGTCCTTCTACCTTAATCATCTATAAAAGATACAAAGTATACAGATTTTGATAATGAAGGAACATTAACAGGACCAAACACATCAGAATGAATGAGGTCCAACACACCAGAAGACTTATGAGAACTCGAGTAAAAATGAACACGGTTTTGTTTTCCATAAATGCAATGTTTGCAAAAGTCAAACTCAAGATTACAATCATCTAACCCCTCAACGAGGTTCTTATTTTTCAGGGTACACAGACCCTTCTCACCAATGTCGCCAAATCTCTTATGCCATAACATTGTCTTTTCTGCAGGAAGTTTAACTTCCAATGCACGATTACAACCATCAGGACTAGAAACAACATATTTCTTCACTGCTAGTTCAGATGGTGGGGATGAAGTGACTACTGCTCTCTTCCTTGAGTCAGAAGAACTATTGCATTGTGCAATGCATGCTTCCAGCTGAAACAGAGTGCCTCTCCGAGTACCCTTAGCAAGCACATAGATCCTCTAGTCATCTTGCATCCTTCTTTTGAAAAGACAACCTGCACACCTGCATCATTCAAACTACTTACAGAAAGTAGGTTCCGTGCTAAGCCTGGGATGTGCATAACCCTAGAGATCCCCTTCACTCGACCATCAGGGAATCGGATAGACTCTTCCATGACCAACGATCTTCAGATGAGAGTCATCACCCAGATACACCTTTCCACCATCGAACTCCTCATACTTAGTGAACCAGTCTTGATGCGAGGTCATGTGGAATGATGCACCAGAGTTGATTAGCCACACATCATCAGATGCATGGGTTGCCAGGGCTGCAATGAAGGCATCACTGTCATCTTGTGATTTGTCAGAATCTGAATCAAGAGCTTTCTTCTTTTTCTTCTTCTCCTCTTTGCATTCCTTTCGGAAATGCCCGGTCTTTCCACAGTTCCAACAAAGAGCCTTGGACTTTCCAGGAGATTTGGATCTCCCACGGGATTTGAATCTACCCTTTTCAACTTTCTTGTCCTTCTTCTTCCCTTTCTCCTTGGATCTTCCACGAACTGCAAGGGCTTCTTTGGCTGCCTCAGAAGACTTTCTCCGCATCTCTTCAAATAACAGTGAAGAAACCACCTCTTCCATTTTGAATGTGGATGTGGTGCTTCTGATTGCCATGACAAGATGATCCCATGAGTCCGGTAGAGAACAAAAGAGGGTCATACATCGATCCTCCTCCATCTTTACACTAATAGATGTCAATTGTGCAACCAGCATGTTAAAGGCATTCATATGTTCAGCCACGGATCCTCCATCCTCCATTAGAAGAGAATACAACTTCTTTCTCAGGAAAAGTTTATTGACAAGGGATTTGGCTTGATACACATCCCCCAACTTTTTCCAAAGGAGTTTTGTAGTGGTCCCTTCATGGACATTTAACAACACAAAATCGACAAGACTAAGTCTTATGAGACCCTTAGCCTTCCGATCCTTTTGATCCCAGTTAGCTTGTGATTGTAGCTAGTTTAGTTCTGTTCACACTATCCCAAAGGTCTTGGTCAACTAACAAGTCTTCCATATTGAGCTTCCACAACTCAAAATTACTGCCGTTGAACTTCTCTACTTCAAACCTTCCTAATGTGCCTGCCATCTCCTTGCTGCAATAAGATACATAATGCTCTGCACAGACTCCCACTCAACCTAAGATTAGCTCAAAAAACCCCTACCCAACAACTAGGACCAAAGGTGATCAAGCTCTGATACCAACTGAAAGGAAGCTAGGTGTGTGGAATACGCTTCCTACACTAATCTAATGAGGAGAGGGCTATGCAAATTCAAAACCATCCTAACTATTACAGCAATGTGAAAGCATTAACATGAGATATTGCAGCAAAACACAAGAGCCAGAAAGAAGATAGAAGAAGAGAGACAAAGATTTACGGTGGGGAAAACCCTTATCGGGTGAAAAACCCCACACTTAGAAACCTGCACAATGTATTAACAAATCTGAAAGAATGTTTACAATACAATTGCAATGCAATCTTCAATGGTCTTCGACACTCGTGTTTGGAGTCAATCCGGTAGCATAACAATACTTGTAAACCTGTGATACAAACTCCATCTCCAAACACCTGTATATATAGAGAAGTAGTACAATGGAGGTAGCTTCTAGAGCAAGTCACACAAGGAATTCGTCCAAATCCATGTGGCCCAATTTCCAAGGCCATAAAACATGTGTATGACACTTGTAAGTGATTCTCTTTCATCCCTTACAACCCCCCAACTTGGGCACCCCAAATTTACCCAATTAAGGTATGACAGATGCTCTTACAATGTCGTAAAATCCATCATATATGACAACTCTTACAACTGTAAGAGAATCTGTCATAACTGTCTATTAATAGCAGATTCTCTTACAACCTTGTCATAGTCAAACTTGGGTGCATACTTCCCCATGCAAGATGCTTTCAGACACTTGTCTTCACCTGTCATATAATCTTCCATTTCTGGCCCTTACATGTCATAGATTCTGTCATAGGAATCTGTCATAACTCTTACGCGTCATAAACCTCTTACAACACCCGAAAGATGCTGACACATGGCAAAACTCTTCTACCACAAGGTAGAACACCTATCTCCTCATATGAAGACAAAAATTACATGTGGTCACCTTCCATGTAGGATGACACATCACCGTGCCAACTCCCACAAAGTGAGGAAATAGGATTTGCATCCAAATTACAATAATAGGAAAAAAATAAATACAATTAAATAATAAATGCTAGAAACTTGTAAAGGTTGAGACACCTTAATTCCCAATAGGAGTATTGTCTCAACACTACACTGATCGAAGAGGTCTTGCTAATGCCAACCTTCAACAGTTCATCGAAGTAACACAAGGTAATCAGAGAGAGAACTTAAGACAAGGCTGACAATGATAGTGAAGCCAATGGACAGAACACCATCGGTGAAACATACTCCATCGCTAGAACACAAACAAGTTATGCCGAAGACCCCCGTTTCACCGATAGCACATCGCAGGAACAAACCACCATCAGGGAGACACAAACGGTCAGAGTAACAAACTAAAGCAACGCTGATGGCTACACTCTGCCCGATCAGGTTGAACCCTTGAACCAACACTAATCGTTGAACCAATACCATCGAACTGATGAACCAATGAACCATTGAACCGATCAGTGAGACTCCAGACCATCGGTAGAAAACATCGAAGTAGCGCTGATAGAGCTTGTCAGGCTGATAACAAAGGGCAATCCACCAAGAGCAAGAGATCATTGAGACAAAGAGCAGCACAAGCTGATGCCTGTAATCTAAGTCACAAGTACTCAACATTCTCCCACTTGATAAAGGAATTACAAGAAACCATCAGCGCTCCAATTCACAGAACCAAAGTTGATACTGCCTCCACTCCACTGTGCTCACAAGCTACATAGAAGCTTTAACATAACCAACTTCAAAGCTTCCAGAACACAGCCATGAAACCATCCTCTAGAAATAAGATAGAACATCAGCTAGAACAATAAACAGAAAACTAACTGCACCCATCCAACTGAACAAAACCCACATGACTGAAAATAGCACACATAGCAAGTGCTAACTCATCCAATCACACATACCTCAAAGGTATAGAAGAACATAGCAAACTCATGCCATCATATATTCACCCAAACTACAGGTACAAGCTCCATGTGTCAACCAGTCAAAGATGACCAAACACAACCAAGAACTCCCATTGCATGAGTAATGCTAAGTCTAAAAACTAACAAGAGATACCAAGTCTATCAATGGCATTACATAGAGAGTGTACTCATCATGTAGCATTGTAGGAACATCCACCATGATATGCAAAATCTGTAAATCAATAACCTGTACATCTCACCACCAGTCTAGAAATCTCTCAAGTTCTTCACACCCAACAATGAAAGAGATAATAGAACCT
This sequence comes from Cunninghamia lanceolata, assembly GCA_027924645.1. NCBI lineage: Eukaryota > Viridiplantae > Streptophyta > Pinopsida > Cupressales > Cupressaceae > Cunninghamia > Cunninghamia lanceolata. The sequence continues at coordinate 4,527,117 of BSBN01000076.1, forward strand.
TCATGCTATCACCCAAGAACATAAGTGAAAGCACATTACCACAAACTAGTGATCACTTCAGCTTCGAACAAAACCTCAAACCAATGTAATGTGAAACACACCATCAGAAAAATAACTGAGACCAATAGAAACACTGCACATCATAAACCTGTAGAAAATCCTCCTACAAACACCTCTAAGTTCCAACTATGTCAAGTATGATCTCCTTTTTAAAACCCCAAAGAGAACACCATAACAACACCCAAAGTTGTTCAATCTCATAGAGATCAACCAAGAAATCAACATGGATGTAAGCTTCTCAATTCAAAGAAGATCAAACTAATCCATTTCCCATTTCAGGAAATCAACCCATAAACCATCTTCTAACTATTCTCACCAATTAATGATATCATAAAGTCAAATACACAAAGAGGTAACTATGTTGTCCATCTCTCACTATGTATCTCTGATCAATGAGATTAAAATGAAGATAATAAACTAATCTAATGCAAACAACACATGATTATACCTTCATTTGAGACCTCACGAATCCATGCGGGAAGGAGATGCACCCATAGAGCTCCTCAGATTGTTCCCATGATTAGTGTGACTAAAATGTGGATTGCTCAAATGCTTAACACAATGTAAGATGAATGATTAGGGATTAGATGATAGATTTGAGAGACTAGATGGAAATGAGAGATGATTTAGACATTATGGTGGCATGATAAGGGGATTGTGGAGAGATTTTGGCAGAGGTTTGGCGCATGAAAGAGTCTCTCCCAAATGGCTTGGAGAGGGTTTCATTTATAGAGTTTTGGGAATGAGGATGGAGGGTTAGGATTAGAAGGTGAGATCAAGGGCTAGGAATCAATGAGAGTTAGGGTTAGGATTGGGTTCATAGCCTTGTGACAAGTGTCACAAGGAGAGTGGATGAGGGAGATCAAGGGTTGAATCTTGGTCAATGGGATTGGAGGGCTCTCATTAAAAGTGAATTTTAAATTCACATGGGGAAAGGTGTGGAGGATTAAAATGAATAAAAGATTCATTTTGGGAAGAGGGGACATGACAAGTGAATTTTTAATTCACTTTTATGTGGAGATGTGAAGATGGTACTCTTACATGTGTAAGAGAGTGATAAATGAGGGTTAAGGGGGATTTGACCCTTTGAATAAAAGATTGATTTTTATTCAAAAGGTGCATGGAAGAAGGGGATAAGCAAGGTTAATTGAGTGTTTAGCTTAATTAACCTAGGTCTAGGGGATAGGTAGGCTAGGGTAGCTTAGGGTAGGTCAATTAGTACACTAGATCAATTAGATAACCATGATTTATCTAATTAATAAGGATTAGGAAAAAGGACAATTTAACTAAATAAATATTGTGAATATTTATTTAATCAAATGAGGATAATGTTGTAAGGTAAAAGTGATAAATTAAATGAATTAATTTATCACAAGGAAAGGGTAAATGGTCAAGGTAGACAATGAGGGATAAATTAATTTAAATAAAATGAATTTATTTAATTAATAGGAGGAATAATGAGAGTGTAGAGATATGGAAAATTAGTTTGCAAAGCAAGCCAATTTTAGGTGTCTACATTTGCCCCTCTTTGAGATGGTGTTGCAGCTAAGTAACATCATTTCAAAGAAGTAAAAACATAGAGTTAGATTGGATAGAAAAAGATTTTGGCTTAGAAGAATAGGGTAAGGTTTGGGGATAATTGGTAAGGATGATGCCCCCTTGAGAGGATAGGCGGGTTGTAAGAACATGGTTGTGCTCTTGAAATGGATGGAGGACATTGGTCGAAGTGGTTGGAGGATAAGGGGCGAGATGAAAGGATGATGATGTTGGGAGATTGATTGGTGGATGATCATTGTGTTGAAAAATGATTTAGAGCAATCCTAGGTTTGATATAGCAAAGTGGATATGTTCACCAAGGTATAGAAGACCAGGGTGATGATGTTTATCCAACATTTGCATGGACTAGACACGCAAACAAAGGGATGATCTCATGCCTGCCCAAGATAGTACAACCTTGTCCTGACGAGGGAAGGGGACTCATAGCATAAGTCCTTAGTACACAAAAGGTTTGATGAACCTTAGATGCATAAGGAGACCAATATGCTAGAACCGACCCTATGATCAACAAGATATGAATACTAGCTTGGAGTAATGAAACCAACCCACAAGCACAGCATATGAAAGCAAGACTATGCCCCATTCTAGATGTTCTCGCCACATACCATGATATAGTGAAATCAAGGTAGCTTTGATGTGATCTTCGAATAGGACAAAAGATAAAAATCAAAAACAAAAAGACCAACGAACCAAACAAGTAACCATTGTATCTCTTGCCAAGATGGATGATGAATGGATAGATTCTGCCTATTGTAGGAAAGACATATCTTAAGGCAAGAATCAATTGATGATTGGATCATGATTAGTTGATGTAAGATTGGCTCAAGATATGATGGTGACAAGTTGTGGTTGATGCTGATTTGATAGTTGATGATTTTGATTAAGGGACAATGCTTCGATAAGTAATGCGATGCTTGGATCTAGTGTAAGCTCATTGAGGATAGATGGGTGCATCTTAGGTACCTGAGTACTGGAAACTTCCTTCATATTCCAGACTGCCTACATACCCTGTATCCATGGGATCAAGGCACATTAAGATGCGGGTGATGATGATATGTAGTTCTGATTTGTGATGATGGTGTGAGATGATGATAGATGTGTTGGATGATGAGATGTTTGATGGAGCAATGTTGATTTCATGATGGATATTTTTGGGATTTTTTATGGATTTTTTTGTTAAAATTTTTTTTTTGGATTTTCTGATTTTGGAAAAGGAATGGTTTATTATGAGATGGTTACATTGGCTTTCGTGTGGATGACCTTTATGCTAGATAGCAATGACAAGGGAACACCAAGTCTAGAGGTGAGGGTGATGGGGTTGGATAGGGGGGTTGGCGATGAAAGGATGACGGATAACTGATTTGTGGTAGATGAATGGATAAGTGATAGGGATGTATGTTAGATAGATGGAAGATAGGGATGAGGATTTTCTCCAAGGGCTAGGTTGTAAGGAATCATATGCCCCAATGCATAGGATTTTGCATGATGGGTTCATGTTTGAATGGATGGACTTTGCAATAGATGGATGGAAGATATACTTACAAAGGGAGTATGCCAAGAGGTCTCCAAAGCATGTTGTTGATATTTTGCCCCTTGTCTTCATCACGATCTAAGGAGGAGGATATAGTGGATAGAATGGATGGGGAATGATAAGGTGAATAGGGGATGGTAGATAGGAATATGATAAGATAAATAGGGGATAGTGGATAGGATATGCAAAAGGATGTTATGGATTTGGATGATTAGATGGTTTTGCCCCCAAGTGTAGGGATACAAAATGGATGGAGAAGGGATTACGCATGATGCCCATAAGGGGTTTTCATCAAGGTACTTGCCCAAGGCACCACAAGGAGTGGTTTTCACCATTTGGACAGATTTTTCTCTTTACTATTTTCTTGATTTTTTGATTTTTTTAATTTTTTGACTTGTGGTACCAGATGGGATGGGGACTCTAGTGTCTGTTTCCATAGCAAGGAGGAGATGGTACCATGTTGGATAGCATTATGGATGATGATTGCATGGATTGTTAGTAGATAGGAGAAGATGGAATGGATGGTGGATAATGGATTATGATGTGAATTATGCAAAAGCATGGACCATCAGAATGTGATGGGGAAGATATGTAGGATAGTGAACGAAAGATGGAGATATGGGGGTATGTGGGAATGTTAAGTGGTGGAGGGGAACCAAGACCAATGGCTGCACACACCGTGATGCATTTGGAAGCTTGTATGTTGGATGTGGAGTTGGGAGTAATGGGGATCGGGATGGAGGATTTTTGGATGGTCGATTTGGGGTTTTAGGGACCCAAATAGATTTAGGATTTATGGGATTTCTAGCTAGGGAGGGGGATGTTTGGGATTTTGGAGTAGATTGGGATGTAGATGCCTCATTAGAGTTTGGTGCTTTTTGTTTAGGGACCCACACCATTTTTGTTTTTTCTTTTTCTTGTGATGGTGTGGGCTTTGATAGCCTTTGGGATTTTTGATTTTGCTTGGAAGGGATAACATCTTTAGGCTTTTGTGCTTTATGAGTTGAGGCATTCAAATTTTTGAATCCCATGGATTTGGGGGAAGCTTCATGTTTGAAAGATGTGTGCTTTGGTTGGTCTTGATTGGGGATTTTAGGGGATTTATGGGTGGAGGAGTAAAAAGTGGATTTATGGATAAATGGATGAGGAGATTTGAGGATGGGGATATTAGGAGTTGGTAAGATAGGAGGTAAAGTGGATTTGATAGGAATATTTGGAGTTGGAAGAAGTGGAGGTAAATTTGATGGAGGGAGATGGATGGTAACATGCTTTTGCAAATGATAGGATGATGGAGGAGGGATGGCAACATATGTTTTGGGGGTGCGATGAGATGCACCATGTTTGGGATTGGATGAATGGATTTTGGAAGGCGGGTGGATGGTATCAACATGTTTAGATTGTTTGCCTTGGGATGTATAGCCAAGGCCATGAGAGGATGGATGGAATGTGGTGTGGATGGGCTCCAAGATGCCTTGTTCATGAAGGCCTAAGGCTTTGCCTTGATAGTTCATATGCTGGAGTATGCGACATGCAATGGGATGTTTGTTGCTTCGGAAACAAGACGCGAATCCATTATTTGTTGGAGATAGATAGGTAGTGGGAGGAAGTTGTTCGCCTCCTACAAGGAAGTCACCATGGATGAAAGTGCTTGTGCCAAGTGGATAAGGGGATGGATTTTGGATGGGATTGGTAGATGGATGTGAAGGATTCATGGGGGATGGTGAAGGGGTGGTAAAAGATGGTGTGAGATCAATAAGTTGATCAATGGATGGTAGGGGATTGGGGATCTTATTAGATGGGATGGTGAGATCTTGATCAAGAGAAGGGGTTGATGTTTCAACATGCTTTGGATTTGATGCTTGACATAACTCATGTGGTTTGATAGACGTGGGAGTGACTTGGATAGATGTGATAGGTGTTTGGATGGATGCAATAGGTGTTTGACTTATGGGTTCTTGAACATGGCTACATGATGGTTCTTGAGTTATGACAGGAGGTTGTTCAAGAGATTTGGTGGATATTGGATTGCATGAGGGTGTTTGATTCCTTGCTAATAGCCAATGGACGACATCCTTCATGAGTGTATGGGTGGAAGAACAATATAATGGATGGATAATGATGGTGGATGGTGTAGAAATAGGATTGGGATTGGATAGGTGGGTGGTAGGATTAGGTAGTGATGGTTCGTGGGTAGGTTCAAGGATAGGTGTTGGATTTGATGGTGGATTAGATGGTGGATGGGTGATAGGGATTGGTGGATTGGGAGATACATAAGGTGATGGATTAAGGTTGATAAGGTTGGAGGGATATTGTGATGGAAGGGTTGGAGGATGGGGATTAGGAGATGGGGGATTTGGTTGTTGATATGAGGTTTGGATTTCGGATATAAGGTGTGCGAGATTGGTGTTCCCTTGATCAAAGTTAGCATGACAAAGGTTGGGGGATGGATAAGGTGGAGGTATTGATTGGTTGGATAAGTATGATGGCATGGATGGGTAAGGGGGTGGTGATTGATATGAGGGTAAAGGTTGATATGATGAAGGTTGATATGATGGAAGTTGGTATGAGGTTGAAGGTTGATATGAGGATGATGGAGGTTGATATGATGGAAGTTGATATGATGAAGGTTGATGGGAGGTTGATGGTGTGGATATATAAGATGTAGGTTGGTATGAAGGTTGAAAGAATGACGATTGATATGATGTGGATGGGGATGATGTGTAAGATGTTTGTTGATATGATGAAGGCTGGATAGGGGATTGGGATTCTCCAATGATGAGGTGTGCTAAGGGCATATCTTTAATTGCATTTTTGAATTGTTCCTTAGCATTAGGATCCATGTTCTCATAGACTTTTCTACGTCTTTGTAATTGTTGTATTGTTTCATAAAGATCTATTTTGTTGGGGATGGTATGGGATGATGGGGGATAATGGATGATTGTGATGGTGGGATCAAAATTTCAAGTCCTTAAGATGATTTGATTTGATTTGTCTTTGTTCTCTATGCTTAAGATAGACTAATGATCTTAAGCAAGAAGGTTGATTGGGTTGATTTGATTAGGTGATCAATTAAGGTCTTGATTTTTGATTGGGTTGATTTGGATTTGGAGTTTGATAATGATGTGGGGATTTGGATAATGATTGGGACTGATGTTGATTTTGGATTGGATTTGGAATATGGTTTGGAAGATTATGTATTGATGTTGGTTGGATTTTGGATTTGATTTGGAGGAGATGGGATTTGAATGATGTTGATGAATTGGATATAAGGATGATGAGGGTGATTAGGATAAGATTGGATTGAATGATTTGGATGATGATGTGGATTAGATAGGTGGTTAGGATGATTAGGATGATGAAGATAGATTATGACTAGAGAGAAAGTGGATTAGAATTTGATCAAGCTCAAATAAAGGGATTTGGATAAGCTCAACGTATGGGGTTTGACAAATGGGGGGATGGTTTAGCGGTGTTGGGAGGAAAACCTAGCTCGACGTGAGGGGGAGTGCGGGGGGACGGACGTGACCCCCCGCTGCAGGGGTTCGGGGGCGCAGCCTCCCAACCAGAATTTTTTTGAAAATGGGCTTATAAAATTGATGTTTTTGATGGGAAAATTTAATTTTTTGACATGGATGAAGAAGGTGCTAAAACAGGTGGAAAATGGCACTGAAATAGAGAGGAAATGGCGCTAAAGGATGTGAATGGTTGGATTGATGGATGAATTTGATTTTTCTTGGCAAGTAGACAAACGATCAAGCACGAAGACACAATGGTTAAAGGTTTGATTTATGAAAAATGTGACAATCAAGCATGTACAACCTTAAGGATTTGGGGCACTAAAACAAAGGTTCATAGTGGGGGAACATCCGGGGGATCGGCACCTTACGAGCATCCGATAAACCACTTAAGGTTTTGACTAGCTCTACTAGGAGTTTAATATACCTCGAGGGTACTACTTCCTTTCAAGCTAGCACCAAATGGTAAGCGCTCATACCGATTAGACTTGGCTTTCGCCTTATCCTCAATTTACATATAGCAGACCGGATGAAAGTACCGCTTGGGGTCGCCAATGAGTTCTCCAAATGGATGTCTCTCAAGGGCAGGCCCACATCCTAAAAAGAAAAATAGAATAGAACCATTTCTCTTCACCCAAGATCCTTTTGAAGGCAAGGGGAGAGGATACTTTGATTCTACCCTATGGGATAACACCAACGTGCAAGTGCACAAGACACGGCAAACAAGAGCTAATGTTCGTTTTAAGCCCAAATTGAAAATGTGCCTAAAGTTGTTTGTTGCAAGCAATGATTAATTTTAGTTGCACCAAAATTAAATGTTCTTTACACTAAGGCACTCAAAGATTCTTTTTAGGTGCACCAAAATGAAATGTTTGATTTGTAGATAACATGTAAGGGTTCATTTTAAGTTGCAAATGAAATGTTTTAAACAAAGATGAAAGAGCCCTGCAAAAAGACTTGTTAGTATCCTCAAGATGATATTGGTGACCTGCAAGCAAACTGTCAGTCCTTGCACAGAACCCAAAAAATAGTCTCAGAAAATAGTGCTAATACAGAGGTAAGATAGTGCTAATACAGACAATAGCGCTAATACAGAAAATAGCGCTAATAAAGAAGAAATATAGCGCTAATACAGAGGATAGCGCTAATACAAAAATAGCGCTAATACAGACAATAGCGCTAATACAATAGAAAGAAAGCGCTAATACAGACAATAGCGCTAAAATAGGTCATGGAAGGCGCTACTGCGTGCTGTAAAGTGGTCTGATCCTAGTTTGAAGATAGCGTCGTTCTGGGTAGATAGCGTCGATACGGGGCTAAAATGCGTCAGGCCTTCAAAAAATATTTTTTCTTTTAGAGAAATTTCGGCATAACCTCCCCTTGTTTAATCAACATTCCTTCAAAAACTGAGAGCATTTTGACACGAAAACAACAGAAAAATGCTTTAAAAGAGACACGTGAGTGGAAGTTAGAAAAAAAATGCTCCGCCGAAATGGCGCTAAAATAGTAGATAGCGCTAAAACGAGCCAAGGATAGCGCCACTGTGTAGGGTGGATAGCGCTAATCTATAAAAAATATGTCTTTCACAAAAAAAACTCACGAGATAGTTAGATTGGGACCTTGTGGGTCCCACCGGGCGTGCCAAATGTGATCAGTGAGATTAAAATGAAGATAATAAACTAATCTAATGCAAACAATGCACGATTATACCTTCATTTGAGACCTCACGAATCCATGCGGGAAGGAGATGCACCCATAGAGCTCCTCAGATTGTTCCCATGATTAGTGTGACTAAAATGTGGATTGCTCAAATGCTCAACACAATGTAAGATGAATGATTAGGGATTAGATGATAGATTTGAGAGACTAGATGGAAATGAGAGATGATTTAGACATTATGGTGGCATGATAAGGGGATTGTGGAGAGATTTTGGCAGAGGTTTGGCGCATGAAAGAGTCTCTCCCAAATGGCTTGGAGAGGGTTTCATTTATAGAGTTTTGGGAATGAGGATGGAGGGTTAGGATTAGAAGGTGAGATCAAGGGCTAGGAATCAATGAGAGTTAGGGTTAGGATTGGGTTCATAGCCTTGTGACAAGTGTCACAAGGAGAGTGGATGAGGGAGATCAAGGGTTGAATTTTGGTCAATGGGATTGGAGGGCTCTCATTAAAAGTGAATTTTAAATTCACATGGGGAAAGGTGTGGAGGATTAAAATGAATAAAAGATTCATTTTGGGAAGAGGGGACATGACAAGTGAATTTTTAATTCACTTTTATGTGGAGATGTGAAGATGGTACCTATACATGTGTAAGAGAGTGATAAATGAGGGTTAAGGGGGATTTGACCCTTTGAATAAAAGATTGATTTTTATTCAAAAGGTGCATGGAAGAGGGGATAAGCAAGGTTAATTGAGTGTTTAGCTTAATTAACCTAGGTCTAGGGGATAGGTAGGCTAGGGTAGCTTAGGGTAGGTCAATTAGTAGGCTAGATCAATTAGATAACCATGATTTATCTAATTAATGAGGATTAGAAAAAGGACAATTTAACTAAATAAATATTGTGAATATTTATTTAATCAAATGAGGATAATGTTGTAAGGTAAAAGTGATAAATTAAATGAATTAATTTATCACAAGGAATGGGTAAATGGTCAAGGTAGACAATGAGGGATAAATTAATTTAAATAAAATAAATTTATTTAATTAATAGGAGGAATAATGAGAGTGTAGAGATATGGAAAATTAGTTTGCAAAGCAAGCCAATTTTAGTTGTCTACAGTATCCTCCAGAATCATCTAATAGCAGCTCAAGATCCATATCTATGAAAGAAAGCATAACACACCTGAGAGTAAACAATGGGCAATACCTCTCAAGTGAAACTTGTCGAGTAGACCAAGAGTGGGGAATGAGAATGTTCTTCCAAGATATCCAAGTCCCAATGACTTTCTCTAAGAATAATCTCCTCTAGATCTTTTGTTGAACTCACATTCAACCAAGGTAAAGACTCCTCAAACTTCCTACTACAAACTCTGATTAAGCACAACATATGCAGTCTCACCTTATTCTCCATGTATCCATGAGTACCTACAAACAATCACCTCATGCTAAACTCCAACTTCATCACTACACCACTATGAAGTAATCAAGCAAATAATAAATGTACCCAAACATAGAGAAGTTACCAGACCACTGTCAAAGCTCCACAAAGCTATAAAGGGAACTTATCAAGACATCATGATCTTATCATCTCCCTTAAGAGATCCATGCTTCAGGTGAACTTAAACAAAGTCTCAAGAGCAACATATCATGCCAAAACTCAAATGCTTAAACAAGAGTATATCATGACATGAACCAAACAAATTCTCACCTATCAAGCACCAATCAACACCTCAACCAAAGACTGAGTGAGTCCTTCCTAGCTCCAAGATGTTACCCATCCTCAAGTAGTACCCTTGCAAATGCGAAAGAACCCTTCTGCAACCCCAAGATCTAAGAGCTCCTCCTAGCAACATTTGCAACACTAAAGAAGATCATCCATCACTAAGTGATGAATCTGTAGTCATTGCTAAAGCTCCCACTAAAATGTGGCAACTGAGCTTTCCATGCAACATGACTAAACATCTTCTCATCTGAAAATCTTCCAGGTCCACATATTAACATAATAAAAAACAAATGGCACCAAGATCTCCAAACCAAGGAAATACAACATCACTATCAAAAGCTTACACTAAACTGTGTATTCAAGCTATACATGACATCATGATACACATGCTACAGATTACTGACTATTTAGGTACTTTACACTATCCACCCTTTTATCCCAATGCAATCACACCAATGCACAAGTGACTACAGACAAGGCCAGCTAACAAGTCTGCATAAACACTGAACGATCTTGTGAATATAGACAGTCCACATCCAAGTCATCTCACTGTAGCTTAATAGGTGGCTAGCCCACAAAACTACATAACTCATAGATCTAATCAATGCATCACACAAAATCACTATTGCACTGAAAACTACAAAACTAAGATCTCAAGAGGTAAATAACCATGTAGACAACATGACAAAAACACCAGATTACTTACAATCTGATTTGCCAAACCAGTCCACAACCTGAGCACCATAGTCAAGGAATCCATAAAAGCATCACCACAGAAGTGCTGAGTGACTTATCATGTACCAACACTCCCACAAGACTCCAACTATCTCATCAAGCAACACCCCAAAAAATAGGGTGTAGAAAATAGCTTAACTGCAGCTTCAACAAAACCACAAGTTTTTTTTTTGTCCATGTAAAACCTGTAAAATCACTATGTTATATGAAACACCCATGCACATCCATATCCACTTCACATCTGGATGACTCAAAAAGTCTGCAACATAAACTTCATAACAATTAAACCAGTATAATGGATCATCATGAATATGCATAACCATAGATTTTAAGGAAAAAATATAAAACCCCTCAAATCCAATAAACATGAATCTGAGTCATGCAAGGACAAAATAGCCATTTAAGGAAACAACAGTTCAAGAGCTTCAGGCCCATTTGTAGACCAATTCCTCAACCACCAACATGCACATGCATCTGAGAGAATCAGGCTATTACAGAAGCTCCCAGATCTTCCAATGATCAACTCCATAGCTTTTATGCAACTGGGGCAACACAAACTTCTTCATATCACAAGGAAGCCTCTCACACAGACACCCAATATGAAAGTTATTGCAGAGACACAACCACAAAGCATAATCCACCCCATGCAATAGGATTATACACTGTCAACTAAGAGCCTCAGGCCACATCATGACCAGCTCTAGTCTCTTCATCTTCACCATCCTTCAAGCACTGCTGAAACAGGAAAACAAGATCAACTACCAGACTTCACTCAAAACAAGGATCAAACATCAGATGATTCCTTCAGATTTCCTCAAGCCTGTCACACTAAGAAATCATCACAGAAGGAATACCCAGACCTTATACACTAGGAACTCTTAAATGCAAACACATGCAGCACACAAACGTATATATGTGAGCAACAAAGCAAATCCCAGAAGAAGGCTCTGATACCAATTGTAAGGAAATGAGAGCATCTTAGAACGTATTTCTAAGAACAGTGGTGTCTTCGACAGGTTTAAGTTCTTTTCAATCGCTTCAAAAACGTGCACAACTATGCCACAAAGCGGAAACAGACATAGAACATTTCCAATATTGACCCTTAGAGGAAATACAAGCAACAAGATCTAATTTCAACAACAGAAACGTTAACACGAAAGACAGAACAAGAGACACAGATATACGTGGGGAAAACCCTTAAGGGTAAAAAACCCACACTCCAAAGCATCGAACCAATGTATTAATCAGCAACAACAAACATGTTACAATACACTTCTAGGCTCAAAGCCTTAACACAGAGATTTACATCTTGCTCCTTTGGAATAACTGACAACATAACCCTACACAAAGTTCTCCTCAGTTCTAATCACAGCACTCAGGTTAGTCCTTCATACTGTTATCATACCACAAATAGCATACAGTACAGGACATCACCGAGAGAGATACTTGCCTCTTTTTTCTATTCTTCTCCCTCTCAGCCTGAATCCCCTTTTTTTTACTCGAACTCTATTCTAACTCCTTTCTTCTAGTCACATCTCACATTACAGAAATAGAACAAATGATTACTATCTCAGACCGTTACAACTTCCAAAAGGTCGACAGTTCATTTTTAACCATTCACAACCATTCGTATTCATGAGGACTAAATAGTCCCACATGCATCAATTGACAAACACAACAGTATATATCCACGAACACATGGTAAGTCTATTGTCGACGCTTTTTCCACCGACGACCTCAGCCGGTCAATCATCAACAAACCATTGGAGTGACCAAGGCCTTCGGTGTGACTTCATCCTTCTTCGCTGACAAAGTTCCTTCAACTGATACCAAACTCCATCGGTAACACACATAATAGTTGGAGTGACATATTAGAGCTTAGCCAATAGTTCAAGCTAGGATGAACACCTTTCCATTAGAGCAGAAGACCATCAGAGTACTATCTCAACACTACACCGATCGAAGAGGTCTTTCCGATGCCAACCTTCAATAGTTAATTAGAGTAACACAAGGCAATTGGAGAGAGAACTTAAGACAAGGCCGACAGCAATAGTCAAGCTGATGGATAGAACACCATCGGTGAAACATACTCCATTGCTGGAACACAAACAAGTTACGCCAAAGACCCCCATTTCATTGATAGCACATCGCAGGAACAAACCACCATCGGGGAGACACAAATGGTTAGAGTAACAAATAAAGCAAAGCTGATGGCTACACTCTGCCTAATCAGGTTGAACCCTTGAACCAACACTAATCATTAAACCAATACCATCAAACTGATGAACCAATGAACCATTGAACCAATCGGTAAGACTCCAGACCATCGGTAGAAAACATCGAAGTAGCACCGATAGAGCCTGTCAGGTCGATAACAAAAGGGCAATCAACCAAGAACAAGAGATCGTTGAGACAAAGAGCAGCACACGTCGATGCCTGTAATCTGAGTCACAAGTGCTCAACAATAAATAGCACCAACTTTTTCAAAAAAATGGAGAAAAATACATTAAAATAGTGGGTGGAAGAAAAAAATGAAGCAAAAAAGGGAGCTAATCACAGGGATTTGTTATAGTGTTTGCACAAGTATCTATATTGTCCACTTGTTTCATTCCCATCTAAATTTCTGGATTGGCCTCCCCAATTGTTCCCCAATATTCTCATCCCTCATAGATGGACATGTCCCTTCCAATATAGGGTTTTTTGTAGGCTCGGATGTAACTTTTTTCTTTTGTTCATTCAAGTTTTCTTTTGTAGGTGGATTATAAGAAGTTAGAATTTCATGCTCCTGAACAAAATTAGGTTCAAGGGAACCAAGTGGAATATCAATATTTGTTGTATCAAAGATGGAAGACTCATTTTCCTTTGTCTTATTTTACTTTTTTCTCCTCCGTTTAGCCTGCCTATGCTCCCTACTAGCCCAAACTTGTTTCTTCAAAAACTCAACAAAAACTTGTAAATCTGAGTCAAAATCCTTGTCTCTGGGGATAACAATACAACTAGATACATTAGCTAGGTCTTCTAATTTTCTCACAGAGCTAGTTGAAATCCCCTACTTCTTTTTACCCTTCATATCACAAGATTGTTGAGTAATTCATTTTTCAGTTAAGGGCAGTTCAGGGGACAACTTTCTTTTACAACTAGAATCAGGGGTTTGTTCACTTGGACCTTCAACTAGTTTAACAGATAAGCCTTTTGTCCTTGTAACATTTGAACCTTTGGGGGGTTTAACATTTAAGCTTATTGTATTTGAACCCCACGTTTTCTTAGACGACATTTCAGGAGCTTTTCCTTTTTTCTTTTGAAGGTCTAGGGCTTTAATTAGAGTTTTTGTTTGCTACAAGACTTTCTTCATGCCCACCAAAAGGATTTTTGTTGTCTAAAGAGGTTTCATCTTTTGAAGAATTGTCTTCCTCTGAAGAATCACCTCCATCTAAAGATTCTTCTTTTTTCGAGGGTTTAAGGCTAGTGTTATCACTCTAGTTAACAAATGAGTCCTAGTTACCCATAGGAGAGAGTAATTTTAATTTTCAGATGATCAACAGCCTAATTAGCCCATGGTGAGATAAAGAGTTATAGTTTCCTTTTTGAACCAATTTGTACATGCATTACAGAGAGCAATGTGGGAAATATGGGATATTAAATAACAAACCTCTCCTCAAATGTAACATTTGTCGAAAGTGTTCAACAAAAACATATACATACCTCCCTTCACATGTAATGTACTAAATTAGGAACTTAGCCACATCTTTCCAATGGTCTAGAAGTGAAGCTAGTTTTGTGCCTTGCCCCTAAACCATTTCAACTTATTCTCCCCTCTGTAGGAACTATTTCCTCATTGATCATAGGTCCTCAATCTTCTTTGAATTCATAGGAAAATACCTTTCTCCTGTTGATGGCAATCCAATCACCTCTGCAATTATTTCGACCGTTACTAGAAATGTCAAGCCCCAGACAGATGCTTGGTTCTTGCTGAAACTCAATGCAAACTCTTAAGCAACCTTTTTATCATATCCCCATAGTTTCTTGAAGTAGACATCCCACTGTGCATGTTTAAATTCCTCATAAATATTTTTGTTTTTATGAGCTTGTAATTCTTCCATGGAAGTCGGTTCATAGTGAGGATAGCAGTCTCCTATCATGAGTATACCAGGAAGTTGCTATAGGAACAAAATTGGAGCAGTACCAAGAAGTTGCCACGAGCAAAATCGCTAACAAAGACAATTATCGGTGAAAACAATAGTTAAAATGGTGTGAGGAAAGGAAAATTATGGTGAAGTGATAGGAAAGTAGGTTGAATGATGAATAAGAGTGAGGATTTACTACTGAGTACAGTGAGGGTAAGGCACATCAAGCGGTCATAATGACAAGGTAAAAATATGATAGCATTTCCCCCCAGCTAAGCAAGGACCCATCCAGGGGACATGTCACCATTTGTCAAAAGAAATAAAGACACATAATAAATGTAAAAGAAAATTAAAATGGAAGAGATACCAAATACTGCTGATGCATGGAACACTAGAAAATGTTGATGGAGACCGAGCACCGAAAAATGAGAAGGCCAAGTTCACGATCTCAGAAAAATAAGAGGTACGTACTGACATATAGGAATGATATGACATGAGGAGGATGCATCGCTGAATGGGAATGAAAAGAATGCCTACATGCTCCATGGGGTTGAGTAAATATGGAGAAGTGGTATGGTCCACCAAGTGAACATGAACCCACAATAAGAGTACAAATACATCCACTTCAACAAACATTCATGAACAAGATGGAAGAGGAGGGGTGCCAGAATGATGTGACATGAGAGACCATGCATAAAAATGATGAAGCTAGATAGGAGTTGAGCCTAACATAACACTCATAGGAGAATAATTACCTGAGGTGGCCGGACAATGGGCATACTTGGTACCGACGTGGAAACTCTATCCTGGCAGCATCCTGTGATAGAGCCATTGTGGTAGTTGCAATCTTGGATGGTCACATCAGCTCCAAGAATTGGAAAACAACATGCAAGAGACTGAGACATAGAATATCCAAGAAGTTCCTGACCAGAATGTGATAGGAAGTGCTGATCACTAAACTAAAATAGGATACTGATGAGACTAGCACCATCAGATCTAGAAGACCATCAGTGATGAGGCATAGAGAGGTGTTGACTACAAGAGTAGATCAATGAATAGTTTGTTGGAAGAATGTAATCCTGTCACACCACAAAATGAGTAGCGATAGGAAGTCAATCGATATGCATCAATTGTTGTTTCCTGGTGTTTTTTTGTAAATAACGACATTAGGCCATCGATTTCTCAGTTTTCAACCCACTACTACCTAGAGGCATTGGATAAACCAATTTTCATGCATCTAGGATTATTATGTAATTAAAACCTACCAAAAACCTAGTTCTCAGGAAATAACTGGCCAACAACATGTGAAGGTTTTCATTGTTGGATCTTTTATTGCAATTTTTTAAAAAGTATTTTAAAATTACCTAAGAGGTACTTGGAGAGGCAACAGGAACTGGAGTCACAACATTGAGTTCGCTTGTCAAACGTGAAACAAAATTTTCTTTGGAAATAGGCCGCTTCTATAACTTCAAGTGATGACCATTAACAACAAGGGCCATGCGATCAGAGTCCACAATGCGGAGCTTTACTGCACCATTGTCGTAGACAACTTCAACCTCATAAGGCCCTAACCACCTGGTGTGAAAGTTTCCTTTGAAATCATGGAACCTGGAGTCATACAATAATGCCCAATCTCCTGGTTAAAATCATCGCTTACGGATGAAACAATCATGCCAAAGAGCAAGTTGTTGCTGAACTACCTATGTATGAAAAAGAGATTGTTGACGCATTTCATCTAAAGAATGGAGTTACTCAATTCTTGCCTTTTGAGCATCAGTAAGATTCAAACCCAATTCTAAAGTAGTACGTAAAGTTTTGATTTCAAACTCAATAGGTAACACAACCTTCTTACCATAGACATGCTCATAGGGTGTAAGACCAGTAGTAGTCTTCCACATTGTCTAGTAAGCCCATACTACTTTTGAAAGTCAAGCTAGCCAATCTTTCTGATGAAGTTGATTGTTTTGGTAAGGATGTTCTCAAGTTCCCTATTGGTAACATCTACTTGACCATTGGCTTGTGAATGATATGGCAAAGACTTGCGATGCCGAATCTCATATTCTTGAACCACAGTAGAAATCAACTCAGACGTGAATTGAGGACCCTGATCAAACATGATTTTCTTGGGTACACCAAATCTTGTGAAGATTTCAGTATATAGAAAATCAATGACCTTAGTATATCATGCATGCTTTAGTGCCATTACTTTGACCCATTTAGTAACATAATCTGTGCAAACCAAGATGTACTCTTTGTTTTGGGATGGAGGATTAATTGGCCCTACAAATCTAAACCACATTTTTCAAAGGGTTCAATAGATAATTGGGTTTACAAAGGTAATTCATTAGAATGCCTGGGTTGGCCCATGCATTGACACTTGTCACAGTGTTGCACATACCCTTGCAATCCTTGTGAATTGTTGGCTAATAATATCCAGCAGTAAGAATCTTGTTAACAATCCTTTGAGCTACATAATGTCCACCACATGGTTCAATATGACGTGTGAATTATGTCAAAGACATCATCTTCAGCCACACAATGACGCTTGACATTATCAATGCTAGTGCAAAAAAAAAGTCCATTAATCCATGTGTACTAACCACTTAGTCCAACAAGTTTCCTGCGATCTCTAGGAGAGAAGTGCAGGGGAAACTTGCAAGTGATCAAGTAGTTAGTAATGTCAGTGAACTAAGGGATTTTGATAGAAATGGGGAAAAGGTGCTCATTTGTAAAGGCATCATCAACTAGAATAGGTTCATCCTTGCTTTGTAACCTGGATAAGAAATCTGCAACCACATTCTCATGACCAGGCTTATCAAGTATAGTAATGTCGAATTCTTGTAACAATAATAGCCATCTAATAACTCTTCCAGTAACAACATGTTTATTCATTAAAAATTGAATTGTAGAATGATCAATATGAATAAACACTTTATAACCAGTGATGTAATGACAAAATTTATTAACCACATAGATGAAAGCCAAAAATTCTTTTTCAGTTACCGTATAACTTACTTCTGCACTACTGAAGTTTTTGCTTATATAATAAATGGAATAGAAGAGTGTTCCATCTTTCTGTCCTAGCACAACTCCCATGGAAGTATTAGAGGCATCTGCGTGAATATGGAATGGTAGATCCTAGTTGGGTCCACGTAACACCGGTGTAGAAATGAGTTTCAGTTTAATGGTGTCGAAAGCATGTTGACAATCTACATTCCAAGAAAAAATCTTATCTTTTCCTAACAAGAAAAAAAGTGGTGAGGCAATCTTACTGAAATCTTGGATGAATCTTCTATAGTACCCTGCATGTCCTAGGAAGCTACGCACATATTTTTTACAAGTAGGTACAGGTAAATCTTGTATAATTTGTATTTTCTTTGGATCAACCTCAATACCTTTGGAGGAAATGTAATGACCTAATACTATACTCTCAGTCATTAGAATGTGACACTTTTCATGGCTGAGGGAAAGATTAGCATCTTCACATCTTTGAAGAACTTTTTCAAGATTATTTTTAGCTTCATCATATGTATTACCATATACGGTGAAGTCATCCATATATACCTCAAGACATTCATGAACTAAATCAACAAAAATACTCAAAACAACTCTTTGAAATGTTACTGGGGCATTACATAAAACAAATGGTAAAACATTATAAGCAAATGTCCCCCAAGGATAGGTAAATGTGGTTTTATCTTGATCTTTGAGTGCTATCCAAATCTGGTTGTATCCAATGAAACCATCCAAAAAATAAAAGAACTTTTTACCTGCAAGAGTATAAAGCACTTGATCAATAAATGACAATGGAAATTGATCTTTCTTAGTAGCTTTATTTAAAGCCCTATAGTCAACATAGATATACCATTTACCATTCTTCTTAGGAACTAAAACCAATGGCAAAACCATTGACTGTCTGAAATTGGGTAAATGAAACCTACATTAAGTAACTTCTGTAGCTCTTCTTTGACAATCTCACATAAGATGGGGTTCAATCTACGTTGTGGTTGTCTCACTGGATGACTACCTTCTTCCATATAAATATGGTGATTGAAAGTGGCAGGATGTATACCACATATATCTTGATACTCCCATGCAAATGTAGCTTTATGAGTTCTTAACATAGAAATTAGATCATCTATTTATGTTGTGGTTAATTGCGGATTAATATTAAGTGTTTTTCTTGGAAAACCCTCCATAGCCTGTGACTTAGTAGGTGTAGGTAAATTTATAGCTGCTAATTGTGATGTGGATGGCATACATGAATTATTTGGAATGGACATTTCATTAAATAAAAATGAACTATATAGACAATCATGTGGTAACATATTATGTAGTGTCATAAAATGTTATATGGATTGCGAATCACCAATTTTAGAGGAAAATTTCCAAAAGGGAAATATCATATGTATAAGAATGTAAAAGTAACCTCTCTAACACATCACTTGAAGAATACCTATTTTGGAAGAAATTAGAAACTATGGCATCTTCTGTAGGTTCTTGTAAGCTAAGTTTCTGGTCAATGGTTAAAACCAGAAATGGTTCTTCAATGTCACTGTCAACCCAAAATGGATCATCTATTTCCAATAAAGGTTGTGCAGGTGGATACAGTGTCAATTGTTTCTTTTTATCACCATTGGAGATAACCATATTACTTGAAAGACAATTGATGAAAGCATATGTAGTTTCCAACCAAGGTCTTCCCAAGATCAAAGGTTATACCCCCAACTTTATTTTAGGCTGCAAAACCATAAAATTAGTTAGGTACTTCTAGGAATCAACAAAAATAATGACATCTTCTATTATTCCTTCAGGTTTTACTAAAGAATAGTCATCCATTTGAAGAACTGTAGGTGTAGGGCTCAGTCCTTGAAGGCATAACTTTTCTTTATTTTCACTATTCATAACATTTATAGCAGCACCCAAATCGATAAGTGTATTTGGAATAGAAACTCGACCAATATGCACCTGTATCATTGGACTCCTTAGATTGAAATAGTTAGGAATTTAAATTTTACCTAGCATAAGATCTGCAAGTTATCCAATGACTTGAACAGTCTTGGGATCTTGTTTCTTTTTTAGTTTCCATGTACACAATTCCTAAATTGTTTTGGTATAGATAGGAATATCCTTGATTGCCTATAACAAAGGAATTTTGACACATACATTTCTTAATTCATTAACAAGATCAAATTTCAAATTAGAAACTTTCTTTTGAACATGTTGCACATGAAACCAATCTAGATATGGAGGTGGTACTAGTTGTACTAGAGTGCTATCATTACTAGGTTGAGTTTCTTCCAATTCCTCTTGTGATTCATCAAGTTCAGTAATTACAGGTGGATTAGGTCCTTGAAGAGTCTTTCTTGACCTAAGTCGAAGGTCATTGATATATAATGTGTTGACAGGATAAGTTGGAAATCCAACCACCTCATTATTGTAAACTGGTTGAGCCACCTTATTATTTGGATTGGCTGTTGGTTATGTAGGCATAGGTGTAGCCCTTAGTGGCTAGGATGAATTGGACGATGGATTATTGAATGTAGATGGTATATGTGGTAGAATTTATTGTTGTGGTTGTTGATATCGAGCAACGGTAGGTGGTATGGGATAAGATGGATATTGTGGATAAAGTGGTGGTGTCACCCTCCATGGTTGTTGCCATGGTTGTGGAGAAGGTTGCTATTGTGGGTATTGATTTGGCCATGGAGGATAGGATGGAGGTTGTTGACAACCTCCATACCACCTAGGTGAAGTATGGTATTGAAAAGGAATAGTTTGACCACTTAGTTGTCCCATAGAATTATAGGGTACATTATAGTCATTCATCATGCTTGGTGGCATAAACCTTGGCTACCAGGGTCTCCTTTGAGCCATGTAATAGACATGTTCCTTAAAATATTCTACTTCTACCATATCCGTAGGTAATGGTCGCAAGGAAGTGTTTTTACTAACCTCTTCTAAGGATGAGATCTTTGTCCTATTATACAGGCATTCTTCATTAGTATGTTGTGACAGGTGGGACAAAAGATGGCTAGGGCTTTTTCATCTTCTTCTTGTTTTTTACGTGTATACAAAGTATATATTTGTTCACCCATATGATTTAGAAGATCAGTTTTTGAAGTCATCAAGTAGCGTACCTAACTCACATTTGGTAATACCTAATGTGCCACCTTGAGAAACTTGTCTTTCAGAATAGCCTTGTACAGACCGATGGGATCTCGAGTAATTCCTGTAAATTTCACAAATATCATCAAAGGGTAATTTAGAAATATCTCCCACACCTATAAGATTCAAAGTATCAATACAATCATCATGAATTCCTCTTAAGAAAAGCATTTTAATAGTTTCAGGTAATAGGCCTATTTGTCATGATCTTTGAAGACTGAATAAGAATTGTTCGAGAAAATCCTCGAGTGTTTCATCCTCTCATTGAGACATCGTGAAGATCTCATCTCGAACTTCTTTTGTCTTGCAATAATCCTGATACTTTGTCAAAAATCACTCCTTCATGTTCTCCCACGTGCAAATTGTATGTCGTCTGAGTCCCATGAACCATTGTAATGTAACATCTTTCAATGTAACTGGAAATAACTTGAGTTTTTGTGCATCACTCTAATAATCATAACTACGACACATCACATCAAATTCAAATAAAAATATGTTAGGATTTTCAATAGAGAGACCTCTAAAAATTGGTAAGGCTGAGCGAGGTATATTTTTTATAGGTTCCTCTTCATCAGGACTCACAATGGGAAACTCATATTTTTTTGGTTCATTATTGACTAAAGCTCATTCATTGTTAATTCAGTCAGATTCATAATTATGTTCATCACCCATGTGTTCTAATGACCACGGTGCCCAATGAACAAGGAACAATGAAGAACGTGGTAGATATTGCCTTGGTATTTCCTTTCTACCACTTCTTAATGCATATGAAGCTTTGAATTGTTTAGCAAAATTAGGAGCAACAAGACTAAGATGTCTTCTTAATGGTGCTACTGGTGATTCAGGTTTATCTAAATTTTTAGATGTAGGAGGGATGGCCAAGGATGAGCCAACATCTACTTCAGTTTGTTCACTTGAAGTTTCTAAAGGTATAGTGGTTGACTCAATAACACACCTTTCTAAGTCAATTTCAACTTGCTTCTTTGGCACTTGTTTTTCATAGGTTGTGGCTTAATCACACATGTAGGATTCTTTTGTTTTGATGAACTACTCATAGCAAGTTGTTTTACAAATCTACCATTATCATCTCTATCTCGACTCATGCATCTATATGATCTAAACAATGCAAACCAAGGTTAATTGCCTAGGCAAGGTTGACAATTGCGTGAACTTTCACCTTGACACACTGGTCCTAACTTAACTTATTGGATTTTTAGGCCTTTAACACCTCTTGTTGGCAACGACACCAAAAATGTTGGGATAATACTATGGATTAGAATTGGGGTAAAATTATCCTTGTAATTGGCTTAAATCAATCTTTGGGAAATTTGTATTGACTTCCTTAGTTTGTTCCTTAATGTCAATCCATGGATTGTAAGTTCATGAAAGACATTGGGGCTATATGCCTAAGGGATGAAGATAATGAGCTAAGTGAGAATGATATGCAACTAAATATGCAGAATGGCTTAAAATGGAAATCTAGTTTAATAACTCTATTTTTTCTCTGTGACAGAAACTGTGTCAGGAAGTGTGATAGGAATTGTCATAGAGTATAAAACAATAGCAACAAATCTTTATCTAAATTTAGAATAAAATCACTTTCACACTCTGATTAACAAACCATTGTCCACAGATATTAAGACTAACATAGAATGAGAATAAATTTTAAACTAGATCACAAATACCCATAAAATAATAACACACATAGAATGGGAATGCTACAAAAATGAAATCACACATTACCAAAGCAAATAAACTAACAGAATCATTGAGTGACCCAAGCAGTGGGCCCTTTCTCCCTAGTTCACTTGGTGATAAAATAGAAATACTTGTTCTACACCGAGCTAACTTATAAAATGCTTTTTCAGATTTAACAAACTATCACAACAAGGTTAGAACATTTATGCAACCAAATAGAACCTCCACACTTCTGCTATTTATCCATTTATGTAAGGCATCTACTTTTCAACAGGCATCCACTTATCCAGTGGGAATTCTCCACTTATTTCAACGGGTGATAGAACAAGAAAGATAAGCATTACAAATTCCTCCACACTGGCAGTTGAACCATCCAGGGGTTACAATATGTGTCTGCAACAAAATAAAGATTATAATGCAATGAATCAAATGCAAACTAAATCACCACAGTCCTAACTTACATAATTTATCATAGCTGCAACCAATTAGATGTATAGAAGTTGTATGGAATCATGAAAGAAAGAAGCACATGATCAACTAAACCACCATGGACATACCACATGAGAAGATATGGGTGAGTGTTCCCAAATTAAGGATTTCATATCACTGTTGTAGCTAATAACAAGATTGTAGAATATATATCAGCACTGAAACTACTTCACAATAGTCCCAAAACCACATTATTCCATGCATCAAAACTATCTCTACAATGAACCATCTTTTTTCCAACTTACAACCACATAAAACTCTTATCAAATGCCAACAAGGGAAGTAACATCACTATTTCAACCCAATAGAATGGCTCCACAGAGATATAATATGACAGGACATGCAAAATAAGTCTCAACCATTATCAAATCTATAGACCTTCCTTCTAACAAATTATTCACCCAGTATTGAAGATAATAACATGCCCAGATTACAAGATAAAATGCTTTAAAAAACCTCTGATTTCTTGTTGGTATGACACCTAGGTATGCCTGTATGAACAACATGAAGGATGGTTTAAAAACCATCAAATAACATAGCAAAAAATTAGGAAACTACAACGCCTTTCCTTAGCAAATGATAGCCAACATTTTCTTTGTTTTTAACATCAATGAAATCAAACCACAACAAATCATCCCTCCTCAAGAAAGGGTACAACACCTAGAAGTATGACCTGCCTAAAACCATGTGAAAATGACATCAAATCTACTACAATATGCTTAGGTCCAGTTGCCATTAATAAACATAAATTATTCTATCTTCAAAAAGGGCATTACATAGTCACAAACTCATGGCCATCCATAACCCACATCTAGGTACAACTAATGCTATATGGCCAACATAAGGGACTCATACAATCTTCACAAAAACTCCAAAGTATACATTAGCATCACCAAAAATAATCAAGCCAATATATCAAAACTTATTCCATTAATCATCAAATCAAATACCACGAAACCATGAAGTTCAAATGCAAACTCTGTATGAGCTTGCTCCAAATCCAACTTCAGCACAATGGTGATTCATGTATGAAACCACACCCAGTCTGCAAGAGGGTTTTCATCCTCAAGAGATTATGGAAGAACTCGCATGTTCAATCCATCTGCAAAACAAAAATAATTCCTAAAAGCATAACCCTTCCAAATGAGCTCTCATCCCCTTTTTATAACTTTTTGAGAGGAATATAATATTAATTTCTTTTTAACTCTTCATATTTCTTCTCTCAAAAAGACCCTTTTTTTAAATAATAATAATCTATCATGTGAGAGGCCCCTTTTTTAAGTGTCTAACATTTAAAACACTTAATTACCTTTCTAATGAGCTATAACACTTAGGTACCTTTTAATTATTTTCACCCTTAGGAGCTTAAGTGAAAAAAATAATAAAAATAGCTCATTAAATATAACTTTTTGCGGAAAATCCCAAACTTTGTCCAACTACCAAATAAACTGAACCATTATATCATGTAGGATTTGGGATGCGAAATGATGCCTTTTGGGTGACTTTCCAAAAATTGATGCCTCCTTCAAGAATCTTGGAGAGCAAACCGAGAGCCTGATCAAACTTTTGAAAACATCACTGTAAGCCTGGACATCCATTGACCTCAATGCCATAGAAAATTAGGCCACACCCAGAAATAAACGACTTATTTGTTCTACAGACTGAACCACGACCACTCCAAGAACATTGGAGTTCTCCCAAACATGCCGGATAGCCTCTGAAAGACTAGGAACAAGCATAATGTACACAAACATCTATGCACCAAAAAGGGACATTATAGTGCTCCCCGCTCAAGATTGCTTGTCCTTAAGCAATACATGCTATCCAATAGAGATACATGCATGATTGACAATAATATAGCTGGATCCCAAATCAACCTCAAGAATGCTCCATACCTCTTCTGTTGCGCTGCTTTGATGTCATTGGGGATTACATAGCTGATACTCTGCTTACAACTTTGAAACATTCTTTCAATCACACATCTTTTTGGATCCCAAACAACTGTAACATCACCAACCCAGAGAGTGCAAGAGTAAGCATCCTTCAACAAAACATAAATACAATCTATCAAACCTAAAATTTCAACTAGGAACCAAAACTTGAAATGTTCTTTCAAGGAAGAACATAAATCAACTTGAACACAAGCTGAAAGTAACTCTGAACAACCATGAATCACCTAGTTTTCACCATCCAAAGTAGCAATATTAGCTAAAACACTTGCCCTTTTCAGCTGAACCCTTATGTCACCTTCCCACAAAGAGGTAAAAACAATAAAAAGATCAATCTCATGGCTGCAAAAATCTAAAATAATCTCCTAAAAATCTAATTTTAGTAATTTTATAATGGGACAACCATAACAAAACTGAAACTTCTGATAACAAGAAATTTAGGCCATCTACAGCCAAAATATATCAAGGTCATGACCAAAATTTCTCTCCAATCCATCATTATGTATGCAAATGAATATTTATGATGGCTGATTGGATGATGGACAACATCTTCATGATAGAAATTTGACTCCAAAATCATCCATGAATCATTCTTACCAACACCACTATCCTTCACCGAACCCTGAGGATAAAGTTCTATTATGAAAGTAAGCCACCATTAGACTTAACTCATTGCATACTTTGTCCTCATGCCAAACTTCAACAACTAATGATAACCTCAAGTTGGTGAAGTTTTTGTGCAAAGTAACATTCCATGAGTGCACTTCATCTGGATCACATATCCTATTGATGTCCTCCTCCATGTTACTCACATTATATTGGTCCTCATCATTCAACATGAGGAGCAAATTATCCTGAGTTAACTTTCATCATAAAAAAGAGTTATCAAATGATTGGAAGTTGCTTTCACCTCGATGTTTAGATAGATCATCATTTGGCTCCAACTCTGTATCATCACACTTAGGAGACTATCGTAAGTCAAAACCTTCTTGGAGCAAATCAATCTTTGCAGTCACCGGCTTGATTTTATCTACTCTAGCAACTCTATCATGCTCCCTGAATTGGTGTGCATCATCAAACTAATTTTCAACTTCTAAGAGAGCCACTTGGGTACTTTCTAAAGATGTAAGCTTAACAACTTCAGTCTCTCTTCCCTTCAATGCATCACAAATTTGACCAGTAAACTCAAGGACATGATCTCTATCAATAAGCAGGCTCAAATAATCTGATTTCAATGTTTCCAATGCCTTCCTAACTACACACCAATATTCAAGTGAAGATTCTCTTTCCATGCCCATTTGTCTCCTTTCAACTTGTGCCCTCCAAATGTGATCTTCAACAAATTTATGTATGCTATCCAAGTGTGTTAAAGATTGAACAACCTTATCTTCAGTGACCAACAACTGATTCTTGAAATCAAATGTTGCATGAAAAATGGAGACTGATCCAAAGCTTTCAACAAACTCCCCATCAACATGCTCATCAACTGACTCTTCTGAAAGGACACTAGGTTCTTCAATTTGCATGGGAAATGAATCTTCTTCTCCATCACTTTGATCAGATGTTATGGAAGCATCAAATTCAAACATTAAATCATCACCAATGACTGATTTAAAGTCTTCATCAACATATTCTTCATCTAGGATCTTTGAGAAGACTAATTGTTCTTCACTTGTCATGGGAAATTCCCACTCATTCTCAGAGCTACCATCACTAGAATGGTGGAGATGCTCTTCATTAGGTGTTGTTCTAGAAATTTCAGCATCATCAACTTTTTCAACCTTTGTAATTTCACCATTTCCCATGTCTTGATTAGGACACCCTACTTCAATGCTCTCAGGCTCGCTTGCAAAGTCACCTTCTAGTAATCTATTAATCATCTTCAACTCATTCTCAAAAGTAGTAGCATCTTCTAGATCTTCATCAAATGAAGAACTTGCAAAGTCCAACACTTCTAGGTCATTAACTTCATTAAAACAAAG
The DNA here is from genome assembly GCA_027924645.1 of Cunninghamia lanceolata. NCBI lineage: Eukaryota > Viridiplantae > Streptophyta > Pinopsida > Cupressales > Cupressaceae > Cunninghamia > Cunninghamia lanceolata. The sequence continues at coordinate 4,554,306 of BSBN01000076.1, forward strand.
CTCATCTTCACTAATTTATGTTATAGTTGAACATTATCACCCAAATTTGCACCCTTTGCTGTAGTTGTGAAACTTCAGCAATCTGGAGTAACATGGGAATGATCTCAAAGTGTGGGACCTTGTGAAATGAGATCAGAACTCTGGAGAAGGCCGGCTTCCTCTTTCTAAGCCTATTGCTTAGAGAAATGCATCTAAACCTAGTGCTAATGCTTGCTGGGAAAGGGGTAGAAGGAATGCTGAAATGAAATAAAAAGAAAGTGATACACTAGATTTAAATGTGTTTGCCTGCAACTGAATCGACACAGTAATAATCTCACAGCTGGAAGGGCTTACACAGACTCATATTAATTCTAGAGAGGTCCAGACAGAATAATGGAGGAATGAAAGGGACCTTTCTGTCCACAATGCACACCCTACACTAATCCAAAGAGCAGACACATTGCTAAAAATAACAAAAGAGAGGCAAAAATACCAGTTCATATTGATTATAGAGGCCAAGTAGCCATTACAAAATAGCCCAGAAGAACAACCAACAACCATATACATCTGTTTTACATGTATATATAGCATTTTTACATTTGACCTCAGTCGGTTACCATTAATTTCATCCATGGCGTTGTCAGAAAATATCTCCCTGAAGGGACGTCTACCTACAAAAGTTATGCCGTGAAATATATGGAACAGGGGTAGATGGAAGATATTTTGAGTCTTTAATGCAAGTTGTTGAATCATCAAATCTGCACTGATAAATGCCACAAATATATGCGTTTGTATCTTTCCAAAATGACCGTTGAAATGTCTAGCCAATTAAGCATGCAAAGCCAGATCTAAACTTTGAAAGTGAAAATATCTTGTTCAAAGTCTGCCACATGAAAGAGGAGGCAAAAACAAGAACTTTTGCCCTTTGTAGCATGTCAAAATTTGCCAAAATGGAGGAGATATGGGCAGTCAAAGTTTCAGTCAACTACTTGTATATATCACTTTGCATCCGTGTATATATCGCTTTGTATCTGTGTATATATCACTTTGCATCCGTGCTTGTATATGCCTTTGTATGTTCCATTGTATATACAATGCAACTACACCTTTAGGTTCACCTTATGCATTCATGCAATCTCCCTCCCTTTCGCCTTTCGCATATTCAATTTGCTTTGCATGTGCATTTATACAATTGCTGGTCTTTTACCTTTTGAATCGGCGCTTGTATCGCCGCTGACATGTGGCACCACCTGGTTCATCGCTGAAATGAAGCTAGGACCCATCGTTGAATAATTGCATCTCCATCGGCCATTGGAAAGACCTTTGCATGAGCCACCGATACATATTCTTTCGTCGAAAAACATTTGTATGTGGCCTCTTGTATATCACCTTTGTATCTGAGATACAAACACATTTACATACAATGCGCGGACTCCAAATTTTTATAAAGCAAGTTGAAATTGTCATAGGGTCTGGCCTTTGTATCCTTTCTTTTGCATATCGGCACATACAAGCACTTAACATACAAACCGCGGACCCCACCTTTGAATTTACCAATTTTGACTTTCCAGTCGGGTCCAGCTTGTATGTTTCCTTTTGTATCATTGGCCTTGTATATCGCATATACAATGCGAAATATACAAGGAGAACTGTATACAATCATTCGTATATTGCAAACATGCATCTGACCCTTGTATATGTCGTATATTCCCTTGTATGTGCCCTTTGTATGTCTAAACATACAATGCGAAATATACAAGAAAAAGATGCATACAAACATGTCTGCCTTTATAAACCAGATTGTATATTCTTTCGGTTCTGGGCTTTGTATCTTGGGAATGCATATGTCCTTGTATGTTTGATTGTATGTGCAAACATACAATCGTAAACATGCAATTGGTGGGCCCCTTCCTTTGTATTTCCTCCTTGTATCTGCCCTTTGCATGTCGAGATACAAGCGTCCTTGTATATCATGGACCCCACTTTCCCTTCCATATTGGCCTTGTATATGCAAACATACAAGGGTGAATGCATATCGCCAATGTACATTTTATTTGCATATGTTCTTTGTATGTTTTACTTACATCTTTTCTTTGCATCTTTGGCCTTGCATATTTGCCGATATACAAGCACCTTTGTATATTGCCCTTTGTATGTTCCTTAAAAATCCCTTGTATGTGTGCCGATGTACATTGGAAATGTACATTCACCCTTGTATGTATGAATTGCATCTGACCTTGTTTGCATCTTTTGGCTTTGTATCCCTCTGATGTACATTTCCTCTTGCATGTTATCTTTTGTATGTGTGATTGCATATACAAAGATACAGTCGCATATACAAGCCACTATTGCATCCTGCCGATGTATGTTTTGGTTTGTATCTTCGCTTGTATGTGCCCTTTGCATCTTTTCCTTATATGTCGCCGATATACATTCTTTCGCCCAAAAACCTTTGTATATGAATTCATATATTTCCTTTGTATATGCGAACATATAATGGCGAATGTATATGCAAATATACATTCAAAAATATACACACAAAACTAAGCATGAAACTGAGAAATCCCTTCGATGGAAAATACTTGAAGTTAAAATATTTCTAGGTTTTTCTAGGTTTTTGGCAAAGATTCTTCAGGCAAGATTTTAGGACTTTTGGCAAGGCATAGCATGAGTATTTGAAAGATTTAAGCCTTGTAGGGTCATTTTCTAAAGGATTTTCAAGGAAAATACAAGGTGAACTATTTAACTCTGGACAGAGAAAAATAGGTCAACATTTTGGCGACTTCAATGGGATGTTTGCCTGCTAAACATAAGATCAGTAGCCTTAAGCATCCATTGGGCATAGAGTCAAGTCTAAAACATGCTGGGAAACTGGAAACTGCCTCCAAAACACAAAAAGGGGAAAAGGCCTGCATTCTCCTAATGACAATGTAGCCTGTGCAGAAGCACTTAGGAAAAGGGAAAACTAAAGCAGAAATGAAACCTACTCTAATCCTAAACTAACCAGTCAAACATGACCTTAAACAAAGCCATTAACCGGTTCTTGAAAGTAACTGCCCTTAACAATTTACAATGTTTCTCATTCATGTGGGCAGTTAAAAAGAGATGAGGGGGGAATAGGTATATGATAAATTGATAAAACACCCCCCACAAAAAGGAGATAAACTCACCTATCCACCTGGACTGATTGTTGATGTTGCTAACTTGTGGTGAATAAATGGGTTGATCCCACTCATTTTGATGCTAAACTTCATGCTTAGAGGTAAGCGTGACAAGTGGTGACTTCTCTTGATGTGTCTCCAGTTGGGCTAGATGCCTGATTGGGTATCCCCTTGAAGTGATATACAAATCATGCTGGATCTGTTGGCAAGAGACACTGTGTGGCTTCATGAGTGTTTTCACTGATGGAAACAAAGTTCATCCCACACATCCGCAGGACATGGTGTGTCTATACCGGAAGTCAGATTGTAGAGTAACTTGGTCCGGTGACCAAGAACAGAGCATGCAACAAGGTCTGACAATCAGGTCCGGATCTCTCAGAGGAAGTATCTATGTAAAGTACGGACTTGGGGAAGTCAAGAGGAGTACCTTGACTGATAGATTCCAGGGATTGAGCCTCTGGTGATGAAAGAGTGAAGAGATATAAGCACCTAAGTATTGGGTTCCTGTTTGGCAGAGTAGACAGACGAAGAACTGACTGGCAGAGCATCAGACCTTAATCCGGATGAGATATTGATGGTGATCAAGGTTCTTAAGGTATCATTCATGATTGGCCGACATGATTTATGACTTCTATAACTATCTCTTTGATACGCATCACTTGATAAGCAAGGATTCAGCCGACAGACTAGAGTTTGGGAAAATATTGACTATTCCAGATGCCCACTAGAAAGATGATGAAATCCTTGGTGCGGATATATATACCAGATGGATTTCAATGAGAAGGTGTGTGTTGTGTATTGAGAAGTGCAAAGAAAAGTAGAGAGTAGTGTGAAGGCAATAATATAGGTCTGGTATGTGACAGGACAGCAGCACCAAAGAAGAGGAAAAATGAAGTGCAGTAGATCAGTGTATTGAGCCTAACCGGAACTAAACCTCAGCATATGTGGATGCTTCTCATCAGTTCAAGTATCTTGTTACCTTCATCATACCTTGTAAACAGTGAGTCTCTTGTAGGTAGTGAGCCTCTTGTGAGCAGTGTGCTCGGGAAGTGAGCCCTAATTGGCAAGTGCCATTTTGTACTTTTATTCTTTTAACAGAGAATACAATCTTGGGTTAGTCACCCCATGGTTTTTCCCTTAACAGGGTTTTCCATGTCAAAATCATTATGTTATGTGTATTGATTTTGTTTCTGCTTTCATGGTTGTGGATGCTTACTTGTTTTGATACTGCACTAGTTATCAAAGAAGAACAGAAAGATAAATTAATTAAGATAACTGATTCACCCCCCCTCAGTTATCAACAATTGGTATCAGAGCTAAGTTCCTCCTAACAGAGCTTAACAGCTTGAGGAAGATCTAGGAATCTCAATGGATATGTATGGTATGAGGGAACAACTTTAGTCTGCACTCGATGATCTTGAGCAATCTTACTCTAAAATCAATGACCTAAGGGAAAGAGTCAAACAAGCAGATGATTTCATAAATGAACTCAAAGAAAAACTAAGTATCTCAATGAAGAAAAGAAAGGAACTACTTTAGCAATTAGCAAGTCAAAGTGAAGCCAATGATAATAATGAAGATTTGAATGAGAAAACCAAGTTATGTGAAAAGTTATCAAAAGAGGTCATTATGGTAAGAAATGAAATGGAATCAGGAGTTATGAAATTCACCCAAGAAATTGAAGAGAAAAGAAAAAGTGAAGATAATCTAAAACAATCTCTCAAGGAGAAGACATAAGACTACCACAAAATGGATAGAATAATCAGGCATCTAGAATCTGATCTTGAATATGCTAGAGACAATGAAGAACAACTTGAGAATTAGATAGACACTCTTAAAAGTGATCTTCAAACAACAAATGAATACAAAGAGAAATTCAAGATAATCTCTGCTCAACTTGAAGTTCTTCTTGAAAGCCAAAAGAGGGTAGATGACAAGCAAGGATTGGGATATGAGAAAGGGGAAAGCTCTGGATCTGGTCAGAAGAATTATGGATCAAGAAATCCAAGAAACAGGCCTAGAAGACCTCTGGTGAGACAACCAAATGCTCAAAGATATCCACCCTTCAATGGATATTGCCACAATTGCAATAACTTTGGTCATAAAGAAAATCAGTGTAGAAAAAGAATGAATCAGACTAATTCATCCTTCTCCGGACAATGTTTTAATTGCAAAAGGTATGGTCACAAATCTCATGAGTGCAAAAATATGCAAATGAATAATTCATTCAATGGTAGATGCTTTGCATGCAATAGAATGGGACATATGGCTAATCAATGCAGATCAAGAGGATATCAGTCAAATCTGCAAAGAAATGTTATTTGCTACAATTGCAATAGATCTGGTCATATTGCCAAATTCTGCAAAAGTAAGAATCAGGATAAAAGAGGTCTGATGCACCAAAATCAAAATCAAGACAAAGGAAAAGGAAAAGTGAATGCGGATGTAATTCAAAGGGAGATGAACAAGATTTGGGTAAAGAGAAGTGCAAAAAATGTTGGGGATGGGTCCGCACTGGAATCTGGTGCTGATATTCCTTCTGAAAACTAAAAAGATGAGCTCTGGCTCAGGGGGAGTCAAAAAGGAAAACAAATTCCCCCAGCCAGTTAATTGGTGCCTGAAATTGGCACATGAAAAGTTACGGATTAAGGGGTTCCCAGAGAAACATTTAAATAAGCCTTGGTAAAGATATGGAAGATCTGCAAGAAGTTTAGAAGAGGTTAATCTTCCTAAATTGATCCAGTTTAACAGTCATCCAGTAAGAATAGGATTCTCACAGTTAGATCTGGTATGACTCAAATTTGAGGTATCTTGATCTATGGATAAGTGAAATGAGTGGAGAAAGATAGATAGACAGCTAATCTTGCATACCAGTGATCCGGAAAGATCTCTCTCAGAACAAGGAAAACAAGACAACCGGGATAACTTAGGTTGTGGATTTATTGCAAAATGGAATTAGGGTTTGCATAGAAATAAAAGGGTTCTTTGGTTGATCATTTGCACATTTGCATTCGAAAAGAAGAGAGAAGGAGTTTTGCAACAAGTTATCTCAATCCTCTCAAAGATCAAACCACATAAATTGATTCATCCAAGCAACTCGATCTGGCTCATATCGTGAACCCTAGAAGCGTAAGAGGTATTTTTTGATCTTGAAATCTCTCTCTGAATCTTTGAAAGATGGCTACTCTGAATGTTGTGAAGATTACTGATAGGCCATGCCCTAAATTCAAGAAACATCCATATAAATCCCTAGAAGTTGATCCCTTAGGCATATTTTCAAGCATTCCGCATGGGGTTTTACATGTAGAAGATGTTAGGGCATATATTCATGCAAACATTGAGGAATTTGGGGAATCCAAGTTAATGGATATTTATCACAATCAGTTAATAGATGATGCTTTTGAACTCAAACCACAGTACAAGGCTATCCGGGACAAGCATTTTGGACATTGCATCTGTTTCCACTATTTTGCAGAAGATGAATGGGTTCGATATGTTCTAAGTAGAATGCATGATAACTTTATATGGTTGATGAGGCCATTCAAGATAACCAAGGATGCCATTAGGGCAGTTACCAGATTACACTCATCCGGTGGGATACCTGCTGTCAAATCTGTCAAGAATCAAATAGTGAGTGAGGCAACCAGATCAAAATTTGACAAGAGAGCAATGACTATAGAAGATATCACTGATCTGAATATCAAGTTTGCATCTATGATAATTGGCTATAAGATATATCACTCCAGTAGGGAGAATTCAGTATCCAGAACAGCTGTGTATACTGCTTATGAAATGCTAAGGAAAAATGCTGACTATGATCTCTGCGAACTTCTTCTGAGCCAACTGTTAGAAAACTTACAAAGGATCAAGAAGGACAAGAAAAACTCATTCAAATATGGTGGTCTGATATTGTGTCTATTCTTTTACTTTATGAATGAGCTACTCGAATCCAGTGGTTGGATATGGCAAAATGACAGACCAGTAGCCATACAAATTAGAGATTATTTGCATGGAATTGGTGATGCCAAGGCATAGAATACAACACTTTGGGGCTACTTCAAGAATTTTTAGAGTATGATGCAAGCTAGAGAAAGAATCCCTCAATCATTAGTTGAGAAGTACAAGGATACAGTGTGTTTTATGGTGGACACTGATCAATGCCTGATGGAGGCTGTGGAACCTAGAATAGTGTGGATCATGCCAATGGGGTATGAAGTTGATGAGAAAATCCTAGAGCTACACATCCAACACCTGCTGAGTCAAGCCAAGGATCCTAAGACAGAAAGGTTTGGAACCTTCCAAGAGCTGAGTGTAAAAGTTCATGTTGAACTTAGATAGCGAGAGATCAAGAGAAAAGTAAGAAGGGAAGTAGAAGAATTTGCCAAGAGGCACGAAATTTCAAAGGAGGCACTTGATGCCAACAGAGAAAAGATGGAAAGGGCAGAGAAAGAGAAAAAAGATGCAGAAAAGAAAAGTGATCTGGTGCAAGCCCCTTCCCAGACCAGATCCTCCAAGAGCTCTGCACCTGCCACCTCTAAGAGCCAGAAAGCTTCAAAACTGGAAGTTAGAACATCTGGAAAGGGAGAGAAAAGAACTAAGAGAAAGGCCACAAGGTCTTATGCCAGTCAAAAGGATGATGAAGAGACTGAGTCAGATGAGGAGGTCAAGAAAATGAAGAAGAAGAAAACATCCGGTGAACCCTCTACCGGTGAAAACAAAGAAGAGAAGGCAGAGGAATTTTTTGAAAGGCCTACTCTGTCCATTGATGATGTAGTCAAATCAGTCACTGTGGATGGGAACCTAAAACCAATGACTGAGTTCTATGATGACTATAATGAAGCTGACCAGAAGATCTTGCAAGAAGCTACAGTCAGGTATCTGAATATCTATAATAAGGCATTTATTGAAATCATATCTCTAATTCCCTAAAGCCTAGAAAAGGAACTAGAAATAAGGAAGAACAATGCCAAGGCTAAGGACCTTGAGATCTGGGAACAGATAGCTATTCAGCTCTATCCCTCAATCACTCAGAAACAAATGAATATGATCTTCAAAGATTGCAAGGATGAGTTCTGAAGCAAAGCTAGAATGAATCAGCTTATGCTTGGAGAGACTGACAAAGTGGCAAAAGAAACTGAAGAGATCCCTAGGAATGCCTATAAAAGATTCAATATTCTTGTCATAGAGGACTTAGGTGATGAACCCTCTACCATGGATGACAAAGAAGAATCTACTGAGACAGTGGCAGAAGAGGCAAAGGAGACAAATGAAGAGAAAGCCAAAGACTTAGATTCCTCTATTTTAGAAGAGGATGTTCATGGAGAAGCAGACACCTCTCTTCTGGATCCCCCTGCAGACTTCGGAATTGAAAGAAAAGAAGAGAGCATCAATCAAGGAGAAGAAGTAAAGGGAAGAGATGAAGGTCAAACTGAGAAGACCTCAAGAGACAGTGTTGAGGCTGCAAAAGGAAAGAAAACTGTCTCTGGCAAGAGACACTGCAGAAGCAGTCAAAGACTTCTTGACAAAAGAAATGATGGAATTGGATGAACCGGAGCTACTTCAAGGGCCATTCAATTTTGACTCTCTTTGGTCCAGACAATGAAGGTAGCATCTTTTGCTCAAGCCAAAGCAAAAGAAAAGCTTCTGAAGTCTCACATGGAAGATTGTGAGCTAATAGAGATTGCATCCGGTGTGCTAGAGGAAATCATGCCAACCTTCCAAAAGGATTCTTCGGCCTCCACATCCAGTAATCTAAAGTCTCTTGTTAACTCTGTTAATACACATTTTGACTCTTTAGAGAAAGCAGCAGAAGAGAAAGTCTGGAAAGAATTTTTGGGTAAAAGATTCTCTGAAGTACAGGGGTACATAGAAAATGATAGGAGAAATCTGAATATTGGAATAAAGGGCTTAGAAAATGCTCTTAAAGATGGTGGAAATATATATAAATTTTGTCTATCCTGGTCAAAAGTGACAATGGATATTGAGAAGAAAGTGCAAGAACAAGAGGGAAAACTTTCAAGTATATCTCAAAGTTTTGATCCTTTCTCCTCTTCCATAATGAATCAAGAGTGCCAGACTCTTATAGCTATAAATGAAATAAAGAAGCTTGAGAAGGAGAAGAAAAATAGGTTAAGCAGGCTAAGTGAACTAAGAGGGATTATTATCCCTAAGTTAGAGGCCATGCATGAGGCCCTAACTGATGCTCAGACCACAGCCCAGACCATTGATCCGATAGATCTAAAGAGGGCAGAAGCTTTTGCATTCCTGTTGAGTGGTCACATCTCAATTTTAGACAGGATGAAGTGGAGTTGGGCAACAGAACTTGTCCAGTTGAAGACAACTTTTGCAGATATACTACAATATATGTAAGTATAACATGTATATATACTTATGCGGCTAAGTATAGTTGGGTTTTTTTGGAGTTTTGGTGTGCGGATTCTACCCTTTGCCATTGATGTCAAAGGGGGAGTGAGTAGTAGTGAAAAATGTGGAATCTAGCTAAGGGGGAGCTCCGGTAAAATATACATTAGAACAGAGCATTAGCCAAGGGGGAGTGTAGTGTGACACTTAGTCATTTTTTACTAATTGTTGCCATCAATGCCAAAGGGGGAGATTGTTGGCAAGAGACACTGTGTGGCTTCATGAGTGTTGTCATTGATGGCAAAAAAGTTCATCCCACACATCCCCAGGACATGGTGTATCTATGTAAAGTGCAGACTTGGGGAATTCAAGAGGAGTACCATGACTGATAGATTCCAGGGATTGAGCCTCCGATGATGAAAGAGTGAAGAGATATAAGCACTTAAGTATTGGGTTCCTGTTTGGCAGAGTTGACAGAGGAAGAACTAACCGGCAGAGCATCAGACCTTAATCCGGATGAGATATTGATGGTGATCAAGGTTCTAAAGGTATCATTCATGATTGGCCAACATGATTTATGACTTCTATAACTATCTCTTTGATACGCATCACTTGGTAAGCAAGGATTCAGCTGACAGACTAGAGTTTGGGAAAATATTGACTATTCCGGATGCTGACTAGAAAGATGATGAAATCCTTGGTGTGGATATATATACTAGATGGATTTTGATGAGAAGGTGTGTGTTGTGTATTACGAAGTGTGAAGAAAAGTAGAGAGTAGTGTGAAGGCAGTAATACAGGTCCGGTATGTGACGGGACAGCAGCACCAAAGAAGAGGAAAAATGAAGTGCAGTAGATTAGTGTATTGAGCCTAACCGGAACTAAACCTCAACATATGTGGATGCTTCTCATTAGTTCAAGTATCTTGTTACCTTCATCATACCTTGTAGATAGTGAGTCTCTTGTAGGCAGTGAGCCTCTTGTGAGCAGTGTACTCGGGCAGTGAGCCCTAATTGGCAAGTGTCATTTTGTACTTCTATTCTTTTAGCAAAGAATACAATCTTGGGTTAGTCACCCCGTGGTTTTTCCCTTAACAGGGTTTTCCACATCAAAATCATTGTGTTATGTGTATTGATTTTGTTTCTGCTTTCATGGTTGTGGATGCTTACTTGTTTTGATACTGCACTAGTTATTAAAGAAGAACAGAAAGTTAAATTAATTAAGATAACTGATTAACCCCCCCTCTCAGTTATCAACAGGATCTCATGTCTCTGCTCTGATTCTTTCTCTTCTTTCTCTTCATTTGGTATGATGATGGCCTCCATTTGAACCTCATGTTGCTCTTGTGTATGAAACAGCTGACTTGGGACCTCATGGTTTTCTCCTCCTTCCTTCAAAAAACCCAAGAAGGTTGATATAATGTCATCATGGCTGCATTCTTCCTCCTCTTACTGGTCTGAATACTCTAGCTCATGTGATTCTACTACAAATATGGCTGCCTCCACCTTATGAACAAAATGCTCATGATATTCTATCTTAGGCTCAGAAAATGAGCCATGCACATGCTCAAAAGAGAAGATTTCCCCTCCAATAAGCTGATATCCCTGCCTTTTCTCACATGCCAGCAATTCACAATCATGCTCACTGCCTTTATCATCCTTTTCAATGTGGTTGGGGAATTCATCCAACAAGGCAACATCATCTGCTTTCTGAGTAAATTCAATAATAGCTTCCACCATAGCACACTCATCACAGAAAAGAACTTCTTACAAGGCTTCAAGAGCTGAAAAGTCACTGTCATGTTGGGCCTCTATGCATAACAAGTTATCATTACTTTTATTGTTCTCTTGTTGTTACCTATCCACAGCCAGTTGCCCGTACTCTTCATCTTCAACATAATCAGGTAGCTCATGAAGTAGGGTAGCATCATCCATTTCTGAAGTGACCTTAGCAAATTGTTTCCCTATGCCTCCATCCTTTGACTTCAGCCTTACTAGATTTTGCTCAAGTTGTCTCTACAGCTGAAGGCTTTCCCCATGCACTTTTTGCATTTCAACCTTGTTTGCTTGATTGAATGCATGAGAAAAGGCATCAAAAGAACTGAAGTCCAGAGGACTCAATTCCTTTTTTGGGTTAACATTACTCACAGGTGCAATAGGTTCAAACAATTGTATCTCTGTGAGTGTAGGAACAAACTACTCCTCATTAGTTTTATCTTCTCTCACCTCCTCTTTTGGCTCATCTTTCCAACTATCTTGGTAGACAACAGGTCCACCCTTGAGGATTGAAATAGCATCAGGGAAAGAGGCCTGAATATCTTCTTGAATTTCTTGGAGGGGAGAGGGTTCTGGGCAAATTTGTTCCTGGGGAGTGAAAATTTGGGTTTGCACCGGAACAAGGACCTGTGGAGGGATAAAGGCGTTGAAGCCTGGAAACTTGGGGAGTCTAGGTTGCTCTTCTATAGGCCGAACATGTGCATAAGAAAGGGGCTTCTTGAATTTTGGTATTGTAAACACATGCTCCTTCAACTTAGCAATTTCATCATAGCTGTCCATGCTAGGTCCATCTGATAAGGGAATTTGAAAGGGCTATAAACAGGAGATAAGGGGTTGAATTTATGCCGGAATAGGCTCTTGTGAAGGCTGAGGGCCTCTGAATCTTGGGATTTTAAAACTAAGAAGGGGTTTTGGAGGCACAGATGAATTATGTTGCTTGAAGCTTGGAATCTTAAATTTTGGGGCTTCTTCAGTAGCAGGTTGAATAGGTGTCGCTCTTACAGCAATGTTTTCCTAAAAAACCTCTCCTTGAGCTTCTCATTGCTGGCCACATTTTAGCGTTTCTACAAATTCATCAGCCTCCCTTTTTAGATTTAGGTACAGCTTTTCAAGACCATGCAAGCTTATGATGCTGAGGTCATAAAAATGTTGAGGCCAACGGTACCCTACTTGTCTTTTTTCATTTTCTAAAAGTTTGTCAAGCTTCAGGAAACTGCTCATGAGCTTATTGAATGCATTAACATTCTCAGGGGGCAATAGAAACTGTCAGATTAGGGGGGTAAGTATCATGAGGATGCTGGTATTCTATAGCGGTAGGGCTATATGGCATAAAATTAGAGGAAATTTGGGCCTGGTATTGCTGATATGGGGGCCAATAGCTTGTATTTGGATTAGGGGTAGGGGAATAACCATGATTTCCATAAAATTCTGACATTTTATAGCATCTAAATGTTGGATAATCATAAAAATGTCAGAATTAGAGAAAAAATGTCTGCAACCAAAAGAAACTAGATACATACCAGAGAGGGAGTCGCCAGGAGATTGAGATGCTTCTAGAAGCTAAATAGACTAGGAAAACCACCAAAATCCTGATCTTTGATGAAATTTTATGTACTTGGGCTGCTGAAACCAGCTGATTCATTCAGTAGAGACGCCATGGTGTTGAATATTGCCTCTGTAGGCTGGTAATACTAGGAGAAATACCAAATCTCTTAGTATCTTGATGAGAAGTTCATCGAACTAGTCCCACTGGGCGTGTCAAAAACTGTTATCACCCAGATTTGCACCCTTTGCTGCAGTTGTGAAACTTCAGCAATCTGGAGTAACATGGGAATGATCTCAAAGTGTGGGACCTTGTGAAATGAGATCAGACCTCCAGAGAAGGCCGACTTCCTCTTTCTAAGCCTAATGCTTAGAGAAATGCATCTAAACCTAGTGCTAATGCTTGCTGGGAAAAGGGGTAGATGGAATGCTAAAATGAAATAAAAATAAAGTGATACATCGGATTTAAATGTGTTTGACTACAACTAAATTGACACAGTAATAATCTCATAGCTGGAAGAGCTTACACAGACTCATATTAATTCTAGAGAGGTCCAGACAAAATAATGGAGGAATGAAAGGGACCTTTCTGTCCACAATGCACACCCTACACTAATCCAAAGAGCAGACACAGTGCTAAAAATTACAAAAGAGAGGCAAAAATACCAGTTCATATTGATTATAGAGGCCAAGTAACCATTACAAAATAGCCCAGAAGAACAACCAACAACCATATACATCTATTTTACATGTATATATAACATTTTTACATTTGACCTCAGTCAGTTACCATTAATTTCGTCCATGGCGCTGTCAAAAAATATCTGCCTGAAGGGATGTCTACCTGCAAAAGATATGCCGTGAAATATCTGGAATAGGGGCAGATGGAATATATTTTGAGTCTTTAATGCAAGATGCTGAATCATCAAATCTACACTGATAAATGCCACAAATATCTGCATTTGTATCTTGCCAAAATGACTGCTAAAACGTCTAGCCGATTAAGCATGCAAAGCCAGATCCAAAATTTGAAAGTAAAAATATCCTGCTCAAAGTCTGCCAGATGAAAGAGGAGGCAAAAACAAGCACTTTTTCCCTTTGCAACATGTCAAAATTTGCCAGAATGGAGGAGATATGGGCAGTCAAAGTTTCGATCAACTGCCTGTATATATCACTTTGCATCCGTGCTTGTATATGCCTTTGTATATTCCATCATATATACAATGCAACGACACCTTTAGGTTCACCTTATTCATTCATGCAATCTCCCTCCCTTCTGCCTTTCACATATTCAATTTGCTTTGCATGTGCATTTATACAATCACTGGTCTTTTACCTTTTGAATCTGCGCTTGTATCACCGTTGACACGTGGCACCACCTGGTTCATCGCTGAAATGAAGCTGGGACCCATCGCTGAATAACTGCATCTCCATCGGCCATCAGAAAGACCTTTGCATGAGTCGCTGATACATATTCTTTCATCGAAAAACCTTTGTATGTGGCCTCTTATATATCGCCTTTGTATCTGAGATACAAATGCATTTACATACAATGCGTGAACCCAAACTTTTTATAAAGCAAGTTGAAATTGTTATAGGGTCCGGCCTTTGTATCCTTTCTTTTGCATATCGGCACATACAAACACTTAACATACAAACTGTGCACCCCACCTTTGAATTTGCCAATTTTGACTTTCCAGTCGGGTCCGGCTTGTATGTTTCCTTTTGTATCATTGGCCTTGTATATCACATATACAATGTGAAATATACAAGGAGAACTGTATACAATCATTCGTATATTGCAAACATGCATCTGACTCTTGTATATGTCGTTGTATATTCCCTTATATGTGCCCTTTGTATGTCTAAACATACAATGCGAAATATACAAGAAAAAGATGCATACAAACATGTCTGCCTTTATAAACCAGATTGTATATTCTTTCGGTTCCAGGCTTTGTATCTCGAGAATGCATATGTCCTTGTATGTTCGATTATATGTGCAAACATACAATCACAAACATGCAATTGGTGGGCCCCTTCCTTTGTATTTCCTCCTTGTAACTGCCCTTTGCATGTCGAGATACAAGCACCCTTGTATATCATGGACCCCACTTTCCCTTGCATATTGGCCTTGTATATGCAAACATACATTAGCGAATGTATATCGCCGATGTACATTTTATTTGCATCTTTTCTTTGTATGTTTTACTTGCATCTTTTCTTTGCATCTTCGGCCTTGCATATTTGCCGATATACAAGCACCTTTGTATATGGCCCTTTTATCTGTGAATGTATATTGCCCTTTGTATGTTCCTTAAAAATCCCTTGTATGTGCGCCGATGTACATTGGAAATGTACATTCACCTTTCTATGTATGATTTGCATCTAACCTTGTTTGCATCTTTCATCTTTGTATCCCTTCGATGTACATTTCCTCTTGGATGTTATCCTTTGTATGTGTGATTGCATATACAAAGATACAATCGCATATACAAGCCACTGTTGCATCTTGCCGATGTATGTTTTGCTTTGTTTCTTCGCTTGTATGTGCCCTTTGCATCTTTTCCTTGTATGTCACAGATATAAATTATTTCGCCGAAAAACCTTTATATATGAATTTGTATATTTCCTTTGTATATGCGAACATACAATGGTGAATGTATATGCGAATATACATTCAACAATGCACACACAAAACTAAGCATGAAACTGAGAAATCCCTGCGATGGAAAATACTTGAAGCTAAAAGATTTCTGGCTTTTTCTGGGTTTTTGGCAAGTATTCTTTAGGAAAGATTTTTGGATTTTTGGCAAGGCATAGCATGAGTATTTTAAGCCTTATAGGGTCATTTTCTAAAGGATTTTCAAGGAAATACAAGGTGAACTATTTAACTCTAGACAGAGGAAAATAGGTCAACAATAGTCTTTTCCAAATCAGTTAGCTCCTCTATACACGTCTCTTGTTTTGTGACCTTATCTTCATTATAAAGAGGCTCAGACTCATTTCCTTCAGCTAACAGACCTTCATCTTGTCCTTTTAGGGATTCAACATCATCCGAAATGAAAGAACATGTGGTGAAGGTTTCTGGTTCATCTTCTTTGTTCTTGCATTGGTGGTTAGGCTCCCAAGAATCTTTGCATGGAAATCAAAGATTTCTTCTTTTGAGTTCATTTTGTCCTCTTTCTTTTTTGAAGTGAGAGAGTTCTTGTTCTATTGGCTGGAAGGTGATGTCTTGGAATAGTTCTTTGTCCTTGCCATTGGAGTTGGTAACTCAGGCTTCCACAAAGACTTTTTCTCCTCTTCCTTCCTTGTCCTTTGAATGTATTCTATAAGGCTCTTTTTTTTAGGATCCCTTTCCTTGATTATTTCCATGAAAGCATCTCATGAAATTTAATGCTTAAAATCATCTAAAAGACCTTGGTACTCATCAATAATTTTTGTGGCCTCTCAATCATACTTCCTTTGATCCTACTTCTCTTGAACTACTCTTTCTAATTCATCCTAACTTTGCCTAAGAGAATCAATTAAGACATCTATCTCAATTCTTCTCCCCATGAGAGATGCCATGATCTCACATTCACTGAACAATATCTTTCAGTTGCCAAATCTTTGAACACACATGCAAGTGTTGATCATCCACATGCAAGGTTGAAAACTTGACTCACACTTGAAGATTTGCAAAGAATGAGTAGCAACCTAAATGAGCTGGCAATATCACCATCTCTGATACCACTATAAAATGCTACCCCATTTTATTTTTAGATTTAACAAACTATCACAGCAGGGTTAGCACAATTATGCAACCAAATAGAATCTCGACACTTTTGATCACCAAGATCCCAAGATGTGCGAGGTAAGAGCATACAGTGCTTTGGATTACAAATCAAAGTTGTGCAAAGGAAACTAAATACATTCATCTACTATATAGCAGAGATCTACTTTTTAGCAGGCATCCACTTATCCAGTGGGAATTCTCCATTTATTTCAGTGGGTGATAGAACAAGAAAGATAAGCATTACAAATTCCTCCACACTGGCAGTTGAACCATCCAGGGGTTACAATATGTGTTTGTAACAAAATAAAGATTACAATGCAATGAATCAAATGCAAACTAAATCACCACCCTAACTTGCATAATTTATCACAGCTGCAACCAGTTAGATGTATAGAAGTTGTATGGAATCATGAAAGAAAGAAGCACATGATCAACTAAACCACCATGGACATACCACATGAGCAGATATGGGTGAGTGTTCCCAGATTAAGGATTTCATATCACTGTTGTAGATGATAACAAGACTACAGAATATATATCAACACTGAAACTACTTCACAACAATCCCAAAACCACAATATTCCATGCATCAAAACTATCTCTACAATGAACCATCTCCTTTCCAACTTACAACCACATAAAACTCTTATCAAATGCCAACAAGGGAAATAACATCACTATTTCAACCCAATAGAATGGCTCAACAGAGATATAATATCACAAGACATGCAAAATAAGTCTCAACCATTATCAAATCTACAGACCTTCCTTCTAGCAAATTCACCCAGTATTGAACATAATAATAGGCCTGGATTACAAGATAAAATGGTTTAAAATCCTTTGATTTCTTTCTGGTACAGAACCTAGGTATGCCTGTATAGACAACATGAAGGATGGTTTAAAAACCATCATAACATTGTAAAAAATCAGGAAACTGCAACACCTTTCCTTAGCAAATGATAGACAACACTTTCTTAATTTTTAACATCAATGAAATCAGACCATAGCAAATCGTCCCTCCTCAAGCAAGGTTATGATGCTTGGAAGTATGACCTACCTAAAACCATGTGAAAACAACATCAAATCTACTACAATTTGCTCAGGTCCAGTCACCATTAATAAACATAAGTTATTCTATCTTCAAAAAGGGCATTACATAGTCACAAACTCATGGCCATCCATAACCCATGTCTAGGTACAACTGATGCTATATGGCCAGCATAAGGGACTCATACAATCTTCACAAAAACTCCAAAGTATACATTAGCATCACCAAAAATAATCAAGCCAATATATCAAAACTTATTCCATTAATCATCAAATCAAATACCACGAAACCATGAAGTTCAAATGCAAACTTTGTATGAGCTTGCTCCAAATCTGACTTTAGCACAATGGTGATTCTTGCATGAAGCCACACCCAGTCTGCAAGAGGGTTTTTATCCTCAAGAGATTATGGAAGAACTCACATGTTCAATCCATCTGCAAAACAAAAATAATTCCCAAAAGCATAAGCCTTCCAAATGAGCTCTCATCCACTTTTTATAACTTTTTGATAGGAATATAATATTAATTTCTTTTTAACTCTTCATATTTCTTCTCTCAAAAAGATACTTTTTTAAAATAATAATAATATATCATGTGAGAGGCCCCCTTTTTAATTGTCTAACAATTGAAACACTTAATTACCTTTCCAATGAGCTATAACACTTAGGTACCTTTTAATTATTTTCATCCTTAGGAGCTTAAGTGAAAATAATAATTAAAATAGCTCATTAAATATACCTTTTTGTGGGAAATCCTAAAATTCTTCCAACTGCCAAATAAATTGAACCATTATATCTTGTAGGGTTTGGGATGTGAAACGATGCCTTCTGGGTGATTTTCCAAAACTAGACGACCCCTCCAAGAATCTTGTAGAGCGAACCAGGAGCCTAATCAAACTTTTGAAAACATCACTGTAACCCTGGACATCCACTGACGTCAATGCCATAGAAAATTAGGCCATACCTAGAAAGAAACCACTTATCTGTTATGCAGACTGAACCACAACCACTCCAAGAACATTGGAGTTCTCCCAAACATGTCAGATAGCCTCCAAGAGACTAGGAACAAGCATAATGCACACAAAAATTTATGCACAAAAAAGGGACATTACATAACCATATACACACACAATACCATTCAAATTAAAGTGGAGAAGAAGTTCATTCATATATTAATCACCATATATCCAAGTCTAGATACACACATATATATACTAATTGCTATGCGAAAAATTGATATAGTTTGGGCTTGTTTTGGCCTATGACCAACAAACCAAATTGTTTGACAGAAATAGACTATCGGTCATTGGTCACAATTACATAACAACCTAAAAGTATTTTAAACAAAATGACTCATCAATCATTATACTTTTAACAGCTCCATTCTCCATTGATTCTCCATCCTCCATGTACTTAGCAGCTGTAACTGCTCCTTTAATTATCCCATGTCATTTTTTATCATGGAACAATTAGCATCCTTACAGATTTTGGTATCTTTTAGTAGTTTTAATCTTCTACAATTCATGAAATATCTATATTTCCTATGACAAATGTGACATGAAGGTAGGAGAAATGAGGCTAAAAAGGTAAATAGAGGGTGAAAACAATAGGACTTCCCCATCCTCATCAAAATATAACAAATATTTCCTAGAACATATATCTAGCATAAGGAGACACTTAGGCTAAAGAACACTTACATGATTGTATCCTTTCTCAAAAGTTTAAAAAGTACATGAATATCCACAAACCTAGTTTCCTTCAATAAATGACACTATAGATGTGTATATTAGATTGAGCAAACTAGAAATTTATAGGCAAGCCATACAAAATTTAATAACAAACTTATTCCAATCAAATGACTACATATATAGCAAATTGGAGAGAGCTGAGAATCAGCCAAATTGTGACACTTTGAATAATACGATTCATTTAAACATCAAGTCACAATTAGATTGGATTAACAAATAACTACACCAACCTCTTTGTGCAAGAATTAAATTTGGGAGTGGTCATAAGCATAAATAAGCAAAAAATAAAAATAAATGATGCTATCCAATTAACATGAAACCCATAATGTTAGTACACTCAAGAAATCCTAAAAAAGCATATGGTTCCCAAGATTATTAGGAGGAAAATCAATCCACTAATTAGATTTGTAGTCAATCCAAGGTCTTATAGGTTTAGAAAAAGGTAAGGTGGGCTATACAATAGCTAAGGACATTAGATTTTTAGGAGAATCCATATTTTACTCTTCCCAAAAGAGAAACACCATGTTGCATTTAAAATCTTAGTTGCCTATAGCTTACCAATAGGGTTTAACAAGAAAATATTTACTTCCAGCACTCTCCTTTATCTCCATATGCCATAAACTGGTTTAAAACCCCCATGGCTAGCATTTTAATTTTCCAATATTGTGAAATACCTTAATACATTTAGGGAAAAATCCCTTTTATGGGAACCATTTATCACATGGTATCAAAATTTACAAGATGTTTATAAATCTCCGACCTTATAAACTTGATGTCACTTATAAAGTTATCATTTTATAGGTTTTTATGTCATATAATTTGGAAATAGTTATCATGTGGGAAAATGACTTTACCTTAAAAGTCCTTTGATGTCATCTTCAAATAAAGCTCATATCTTTTGAGAGACTTGAGGAGACAACTAATTTTAAAACTTTTATATTATTTTGTAGCCTCCAAGTTGAGCCCATTGCCAACTCATCCTTGAGTGGTTAATAGAACATAGTTTTGATCTAACACAATGGAAAGCCTTCCTTAAAATTATGAGGTTTATTGACATGTTTTTAAAGATCTAATGGTGTGAAAGGCTTCATGGTGTCCTCATTAAATGATCAGACCATTTAGACACCTTTATTTTGACTAGCTAAATCTCCACTTTTGGAAGTTGGTTACCATCAAATTAAGGAGGCAACAAAAATGTGGAGTCTACTAGTCTTTGTTGATCTCCCCTTTCTCCACCACAATTTAAAGCTATAATAGGGCCTTGATTCCCAAAGACATTACCTCCTATCACTATTTCTTACATTATTTGTGAAAATTTTGATCTCTCAACCATATGTTATCACACATACTTCATCCTTGTGCATGTAATAAATTTGTTGTACTAATCCAACTATGATACATTTTCTTGAATCAAACTTTGTTCCTTTGATTGAGTCCCCCCTGTGCAAGTCGTAATCTTGTTGAGATGCCAGACTAACTATATTATGCTTGCATAGGATATGCAATCTTCAATACAAATTTATACATTGATTTTCATACTTGTTTGCACCTTTCTCATAATAATTATGTAGGGATTAACTCCTTATCATTGAGCAATGTCTAAATATTACTCGTGCATGGTATATATTCTAGTTGGTTGATTGAAATCTAAATGTCAAGCTATATGTTTGGATATGCTTTGGATTGCCATGGAAGATATTGTTTTGACCTCATTTTATTACTACATCCCTTATATGCATGCCTCATTTATTATACAACATCTCAATACTTGTGCCATATATGTGAATCTTGCACCACCTTCCTTAGATCTAGACTATGTTCTATATCACCCTAGTGCCAAGATTTAAAACCAATAACATGTTGAGCAATGACATATACATTGGTCACATCTACTAATGAATTCAAATTTAGCATTTGAAGGATCATACCATGTAGAAATACACAATGGTATGTACTATCATCCAAAGAGATTACACAACTACCATCATCCCACATACCTATGATAGGAGATATACATATGATGTTAGATATAGAAATCCACTTAATTATAACAAGCCCATGCTAAAATATGGTCCTCATGCCAATTTTATGCTATACCTATAATTAAAATCATCATATCATTGAAACCCTATACATGCCTTTAACATTAATAAGTTAGAGTTCCACCCTTGCATCTAAGACGGTTGTAGTCCTCAAAACAATCCTTTGTAATTTCAAAACCACACATTATTTGTGCCACCCTTTGAATGAGTTGGAGCACAACTTATTGGATACCAATAATATATAGTGTGAGAAAAACAAATCTCTACATATCCATGTAAGCAACAACAAGGATAGAAGATATTGTAGATAATGTACTTCATAAAGTCATGGATTTGAAACTCATATTAAATTAAGAAAGAAATGAACTAACAGGTTCATGAGACACTTAAGCATACATGTCCTTGAAAATCGATGTAAGCAACACTAAAATTTGGCTTATTATAACTTTTGGGTTTGGTAGGCATGGGTATTGATTGTTCGATGTGGCCCAATGTGGTACCTGTTGTCACTTGGATTTCAACCTTGTGTTGAAGTCTTTTGCTGCAACAATCCAATGAAACATTGGAGTGATTTCCAGGTGTGGGACCCTACAAAGGAAATCAAACGTCCAGAGAAGCTAGTTCCTTTTTCTGAACATGAAATTCAGAGCAAACTAAGACTAAACCTAATGTAATCACCCCTAGGGAAAAGGGGGAGAAGGAGAAACTGAAAGGGAAAAGGTGATACACCAAGTTTGAATGTTCAACCCTTAGATGAGGTTTTATATATGCACATAATAATAACAGACAACATAGTAACACACACAATTCATAAAACACCTGCAAAGGTAAAGGAAACTAAATGAGACCCAAAAGGAAAGAAATATTCACAAATGGAGATCAAACAAAAGTATTACACAGTGCATAAAAATTGTATGAGAAGGTAAAAATCTCTTATTTATTATCAAGGAGGCAAGGTTATAGTTGATACAAGACGTGGATTTTTAGACCAACAACCAACAATTAATACATTTGATTTCATGCTTATATAGCATTTTACATTGAGGTGAATTCACCTCCTGCCATAAATTCGCCCCATGGGCCTATCAAAAGATTTTTGTACACAAGGAACGTATGGATACATATGTTTTGCTTTGACATAAATGCAGAAAATATCTTTAAAGTGTTGAATATAAGGAACACTGAGAGAGGGGGTGAATCAGTGTTCTATAAAACCATTTATACACTTTCACTTTTAACCATTTTCCAAATTTAATCAAACAAAAGCACAATATGCAAATGAATGGCAACCACAAAGACATAACATATGGACACCAGGATTTTTAAGTGGAAAACCCCAAGGTGGGGAAAAACCATGAAGAGTGTTAGCTCTCAGGAATATTTTATTATAGCAATACTGAAATGCAAAAGGCTCATTGCCTAGAGCTCACTACTCAATAGATAGGCTCACTACCTTATGAAAGAGAGAAGAAAAGAAGAGGGTGGCTCACTGGTAAGATGACTGTGTAGATTGCATCTCTCCATGCATGATTACAGTCTCATTGAAGTGCATAATTCTGATTCAAAACTCTTGATTACTGATTTCCCTATTTCGTTATTGACTTCTTACTTCAAGGATAAGATCTCTCTTCTTCTGCTTATGATCACCTTATCTTCACATATTTCACATACACATCCATCAAGTCATATTTTTCATTTTTTTTTCCAAAATTGCAATCCATCTGTTATATATATCCACCATGAGATTTTTCACTTACTTGGGTCGGCAAGACAAATTGAAAATGTGAGAGCAAGATTTTATGCTTTGTCAGCCTGATCATGTGTACTAATTTCAATGCAATCCCAAGTGATCATGTAAATAACTTCATATAGGTCAACTCTAACCATGCAATCACTTAAATAGATCATTCAAACACTATTTCTTCTCCGCACAGAGATTTGCCATACCAGTCGGCCTGTTCCTTAAGAGCATGCTTAACCGGTTCATCTGTTACCTCACAACTTGCACTGTGAACCAAATGGGACCTCACAAATCATATCCAATGCTTGTTACTGACCTCTTAGCATACCTTCTGAACCATGGAGCAAAATACTTTTGCATGTCAAAATGCAGATAATGAAACTGTTGCTCTGTCACAGAGAAATATTGTTGAACTGTAACCCAATATTGCACATCTTGTAGAATGCGATGTATTGAACTTCAGAGGTTATAATTCTGGATTTAGTTAGTTATGATATTTTAAAGGGTGGAATTTGGATAGTTGACTTTTTGGTAGTTTTGTATTTGTATCCTCCTTTCACCCTTTCATTCAAGGACCTAGGGTCGAGCTGCAATGTACTATCATACCCTAGGTCACTATGAGATGTAGAGAAAGTTGGATTTCTATGATTTAATTGTCAATTATGTTCACTCATGCTCAATTATACATCAAAACCCTAATTATGCAAATAAGATAGCAAACAAAAGAATATCAAAAAATGCTGCTATAGAAAGATGTAAAATGACAAATAACTATGCGCCTATTTTCGAGGTTCAGAAACAGAACAGTCAGGGACTAAAGGGCGGGCGCCCAAGTCCAATGCCTAGGTTTTTGTGGGGATCTAGAAACAAGACCTGCAACCTGTTCCTATTGTAACAGAGATTTTCCCGTCATGAAACTATGAGGACTAATGAGTGGGCGCCCAAGTCCAGGGTGCTATTTTCAACTCAGATCTGCGAATCTGACACTCTGTACTGCCCTCCTGCAACTTCACTTTTTTTGTATCTCCAGCTTGTAACCTACAATCATGAAAACTTTGGGAGGGGGTTGTGGTGTTTAGAGGATTGCCTCAGTCATGAACTGGAGAGACATTCAAGTCTTCTGAATACCGTTGTCAGATAGCGAGTGTGTGCCCGTGGAGGAAGAGGCAAAAACCAAATGATAAATGCTCAAAAACACAAATGATGTTACCTTGTAGTGAAGATCTCATGGAAGGAAGAATCTCTTCATGCCATGAGGAGATGATTGCTCAAATCTGTAAATACAAACACATAAACAATACAAATCTACTCTTGCTACATAATGAATGCTTTGAATCACCTTTAGGATGCATAAAGTTCACAATGATCATCTAGTTGAAATCTAGTTTACAAATTTATGCCTAAACATGATTATATATGAAACTACAAACATTCCCGCCAAGAATTTCATAATTCAAACTTACCATGTTGGCATAGGACCCAAATAATGGTCACAAGCTGACACCCAAAATTTGGGGCTGACCCAAAATAGGGCAGGACTAGGGTGCGGGCACCCAAGTCCTCCCCCCTGTTTTGGTCAGGGTTAGGATCAAGGGATCCCCCTAGGTCCCATTTGTCATGAAACTTAGGGATCATTTCATCATACTGTCAAAATATGATGCAAGATGTCCTAAATGCAAATAAAAGACCTAGGAGCTAAACCTTAGGAGGGAAAAGCCCCGAAGGGGACATTTTCTGATGTTACATTTAGCCCCCACTTTAATGTATGTATAAATGCAAGGCCAATACATGCATTGAAGTACGATCAACAAACACAGAAAACACGCCAAGCATAGAGAAGACACACCAAACACATTGAAGACAATGAAAGGCACACAAAACATAAAGAAGACAATTACAGTCATGCAAAACATGAAGAAGACAACAAGTGCATAGAAGACAGTTAATACATAGAAGACAGAGATGCTTTTTTTTCTTTTTTATTTTTCTCATATATATGCAATGCAGATGCAAGTACAAGGAAAGTAAACACACCACCTATAATGCAAGAAGTACGCATCACACTAGTCTTTAAACTGCATATATGGGGCAACACACACACAAGACACACCAAACCTCCCAAAATGCAGGAAGCACTCATCGCGCTAGTCTTTAGACTGTATATGGGGCAAAAGACATGCCAAACACACACACTTTGAAGACATGGAGAAAACACGACAGGCAAGCGATGGAGTGTTCCTATTTCTAGGTTCATCACCATCTCAGGCACATTACAGACACACACTGATGATTGGGCTTTGCCACAACAATCACTGAAGACACTCTTAAGGGTTGAGTTAGTCATAGAACCACTCCCCACCTCCCGATGAGGACTTTTTGAAAATGATAGGATGGGAACTCTCCGCAAGAGATACACCACCCTCGCCTCCATAGAGGGCTTAAGATGATTGATTGATTGCAAACAAACTCATAGTGCAGGAAGTACTCATCGTATTAGTCTTTAAACTGTATTTGAGGACAAGCACATTGCTAACATCTATAACAGACAGCTTACCTTATATATGCCCCCACCTTAAGGTGGTTGATATCACACATCAATATCAAGCACGTTAAGGTAGGAATAAAACACACAAGGGAACACAAACTTTCACAAAGCCCATGCCCCCCAGAGGTGACATGTACTTTTACGATCACCAAATGTTCCCATAAACACATCCCTGCAAGAAACATGTTAGTGTCCACATAATCATGATAAACAACAACATTAATGCATATGATTAATCACACAAAGAGCCAAGGTTATACTACGAATCCAGAGATCGAGGATAACCATGGGGCTATATCACGAAAATCTCTGAACCGAGTACCACCAAGGCAAGATTAAAAGACAAATAAAGTGCATGGAGCAGCAGTATTGTTAAGGTTTGTAAGTGAGATAAAGATCATGAAAATCACTACGCAGAAAGCACGAGTGCTTCTACTAGCCAAGCATCAGATAAGATATACAAGCCCATCGTCATATTAGGAACTAAGTCCAATTTCTGATTTCTCGTTAAAGGGATGCTAGGTCCACATCAGTATAAATGTTTTTATCATCCACCCGCTAGATAGAAACACTAGAGGAAGGGAAATAATAAATAAGAGAGGAAAACCAAGTGTCTTAGGGATAGTCACGTAGGAGGGTGCCCCCAAGTCACCAACTACAATACTATGTCTGTAAGACACAACACACAATAATGGAATCAGAGAGAGTCAATATAGAAGAATGATGATACAAATAGAAGAAGGTCACAACAGAGGTGGTCTCCTAGTATCTCAGACCTTACGAGAGAATCAGGGGTCATCCTAGAAGGCCTAAACAACACATAACACATCATGGGGAAAGCACATCAAGAGAGAGATAAAGGGTTAGAGATACTTGTGGTAGTCCCGAGCTAGCGGTCATCAAGTAAATCATTGTCATCCTCCCACTCCCGAATGGTAGAGGAAAGTGGGACATAAGGTACCATAGCCCAATTCTTGTCTTTATGTTGCTTATTGATAGGATCATCTTTGTTTGGTTCAATGTTTGGATCAATGTTTTCTTGTTGAGATGCAAGGTTTATACTTATTGCGAGGGATAGTAATTATATGTCCATCAAAAGGAAATTTTAGACAATTATGAATTGTTGAAGGGACAACTTTCATAGCCTTTAACCACGGGTGTCCCAATTTAATGTAAAAAAGGTCAAAAACAGGGACAACATCAAACCATTGTTGTACATGTTTCTCAAATACAGTTACCAACAATGATATCTTGCCCAAAGGATTTACAAAGGTTCCCTTATGTGTTTTAATCATCATGTCCGAAGGGTCATAAGATCCTTGCATCAAGTTATGTAAATAGAGGAACTCTTCCATGGAAACATTGGTCATGTAATTAGGATCAATAAGGGTTATATCCATAGGGTTTCCCATTATTTTCACAGTGATGTAAAGAGGTCCTTCAGTGTCTCCAGTTGTTCTATCATTAGGTGTAAACACAATTTTGGGTTCGGGGACCTTTATTTTCAAGTAAGGCCTAGGAGGGAACCTATTGTTGTTATTGCGATTAGAGGCCATGTGTATATTAATGCAAGATCAGATTTTAAAGTTTTTTCAAAAGTCTGCAAAAGACAAGTGCAAAACTATATGCAAAAATGACCTAAAATGCTTGAATTTTTTACTTTTTCAATGAAAATAAGTGAAAGAAAAGGTGTTGTAAGGATTTTGATCAGGGGAAGCAATTTATATGTCTAATATCAATCCAATATAGCAATAATATCCTTCACAACACACTCTTGATGCAAATCTAAGATGATGATAGCCCAAAACCTAGTGAAAATACATTAAAATATGCGATTTTTCACCAAATCTCAATGCAAAAGAGCATGACAAAGGGTGTTGTGAGGAAAATGATGATGGATAGAAAATAACATCAGTAATAATAGTGACCTAATGTCAAAATATCCATCACAACACGCTTATAGTGCCACTCAAGGTCAAACCCTAGTGAAAATATAGCAAAAATAAGCAATGTTTCACAATTTTTCAATTCCAAGACATAGCAAAAAGAGGTGCTGTAAAGAATTTTAGGAGGTGAAGAAAATAATAGTGATGATATCAGTCACTTCAATCCATGAAATTTTTCACGACACGCTTGGAGTGCAATCTAAGTTAAACCCTAGGGCAAATATAGCAAAAATGTGCAATTTTTTACCAAATTTTCAATACAAGAGTCCAATAACAAGGTGTTGTGAAGATTTTTAGGAAGAGAAGAAGATAATTACCTTGATAATATCCAATTAGTGGAAAAATATTCTTCACAACATGCCTATGGTGCAAATTTTGAGAGTCGACAAGGCCAAATTTAGTGAAAATCAAGGTTTTTCAAGCCCTAGCTTTGAGATCTTGATGTAAAATATTGTATGAATGTTTTGCAAGATGATGTATGATGAAAATTAAATGCACTCAGATCTGAAAATTATTTCCAAGTCCTAAGATGCAAAATGCAAGTTCAAATCTAATGAAAAATCAATGAAAATGCTAGTTTTTGTTGAAATTTTTTATGTAAAAATGCAATTTTTTGAGATCTAAATGCAAATTTACACTAAAATGCAACATTACAGAGATATGAAAATTTGAATGAGTGTCTAAGATCAGTAGAAAAATCTGAAACAAGATTTTGCCTACAAACCCTATATTTTGGAATTACTAGGTTATACAAAAAATTCACAATTTTCAACAAAACCCTAGCAATTTTATGTTAAAAATGCAATGCAAGCTATTGAATTTTTGTAATTTTATGCAATTTAAATCATATCTAATGCAAAAATAAAAAAAATGATGAAATTCAAATTAATTGATGCAAAATAGGAACCCTAGAATGCCATTTTTTTCTAATTTTTCTAATTTTTCAATTTTTTTTAAATTTTTTTCCAATGCAATAAGATGAATGATACTATGAATGAATGAAATCAATGTAAATCTAAAGAAAAACACTTAGCAAGGTGCAAACAAGTCCAACAACATGGGTTCACCAAAATGTAAAGGGTGGAATTTGGATAGTTGAATTTTTGGTAGTTTTGTATGTGTATCCTCCTTTCATCCTTTCATTCAAGGACCTAGGGTCAAACTGCAATGTACTATCATACCCTAGGTCACTATGAGATGTAGGGAAACTTGGATTTGTATGATTTGATTGTTAATTATGTTCACTCATGCTTAATTATACATCAAAACCCTATTTATGCAAATACGACAGCAAACAGATGAATATCAGAAAATGCTGCTATAGAACGATGTAAAATGACAAATAACTGTGCACCTATTTTTGAGGTTAGGAAGTGGAACAGTCAGGGACTAAAGAGTGGGTGTCCAAGTCCAATGCCCAAGTTTTTGTCAGGATCTGGAAACAAGACTTGCAACATGTTCCTGTTGTCACAGAGATTTTCCCATCATAGAACTTCGAGGACTAATGAGCGGACGCCCAAGTCCAGGGTGCTATTTTCAACTCAGATCTATGAATCTGACACTTTGTACTACCCTCCTGCAACTTCACTTTTCCTATATCTCCAACCTGTAACTTGCAATCATGAAAACTTTGTGAGGGGGTTGTGGTGTTTAGAGGCTTGCCTCAGTCAAGCCCCGGAGAGACATTCAAGTCTTCCGAACACCATTGTCAGATAGAGAGTGCATGCCTGTGGAGGCAGAGGCAAAAACCAAATGATAAATGCTTAAAAACACAAATGATGTTACCTTGTAGTGAAGATCTCATGGAAGGAAGAAGCTCTTCATGCCATGAGGAGATGATTGCTCAAATTTGCAAATACAAACACATAACCAACACAAATTTGCTCTTGCTACACAATGAATGCTTTGAATCACCTTTAGGATGCATAAAGTTCACAATGATCATCTAGTTAAAATCTAGTTTACAAATGAATCCCTAAACATGCTTATATATGCAACTACAAACATTCCCGCCAAGAATTTTGTAATTCAAACTTACCCTGTTGGCATAGGACCCAAATAATGGTCACAAGCCAAAACCTAAAATTTGGGACTGACCCAAAATAGGGCAGGACTAGGGTGTAGGTGCCCAAGTCCTCCCCCCTTATTTTGGTTAGGGTTAGGTTCAAGGGATCCCCCTAGGTCCCATTTGGCATGAAACTTAGGGATCATTTCATCGAGATGTTAAAATATGATGCAAGATGTCCTAAATGTAGATAAAAGACCCAGGAGATAAACCTTTGGAGGGAAAATCCCCCAAGGGGACATTTTTTGATGTTATAGATGTATCCCTTTCTTGCCTCAAAACTGCAGAGAAAATTATGCATTTGCGGAGGAATGCAGAGTATTATACTGTGCCCTGTTCACTGTCTCTGTCATATCTCTGTTTGTCTGTACTTAGTCATTTTCTCCACATGACTTCCAGAGGAAGTCATGACTTGGTCTAAATCATCATCATATGTTCATAAGTCATTGTACTTGATCCTCTTTTGAGGGTCTTTTACCGTGGAGGCATACTGGTTCATTTTTTGTCCCTTACTCTATATACTATCCATACTTAGCCATTTTTGCCCTCTACACTTGTTCCTTGCTCCCAATCACAAATGAACTTCTAGAGTTATGTCTTCCTATCATGCTGATGTGTTCTCCTTATCTTCTTGCCATCAATGATAACATTCAACTTGTCTTCATAGCATTGTCTCTTGCCAACAATCTCCCCCTTTGGCATTGATGCAACACTTAGTGAAAAATGTTTCATTATCAAAACTGCTCCCCCTCACTATATACACTTCTATATTTATTCTCCCCTTGAGATGTTTATCCATTTTTCACTAATCTTCTTCTCCCCCTTTGACATCAATGGCAAAGGGTGTGTTCCAGAACCAAAAATTTGTCAAGACTTCAAAATTTTTATGTACTCTGTCGCATATTTACAAGTACGATCTTCTACTTTATTTTACATATGCTGAAGAATGTCACTAAAAATGTTCTTCATTTGAGCTATCTCAACATCCCAGCTCTTTTTAGCACCATTCAAAATTTGTATATGTCCGATGAGTAGAAAATCTAGAGTTTCTGCCTTTTACAGGTCTGATGGTGTGGCAGTTTGTCTAGCAAGTTGTGCTTCAACTACAAGCTTAGTCATTGAATCTAGTTTGGGACTGATCAGTCTTCTCAATTGTCCCATTCTGCTCTTTATTTGATACCTCTGATTTATTAGATCATTCAATTCATTGTGAATGTTGATGACTTGAGCTTCTTTGTTACTGGTTGATTCATTTACCGGATCAAAAGACTTAGAAATGTTCATCAGTTTTTCTTCCAAGTCCTTAATCTTTTCTTCTGTCTTCTTTGTAACTTCTGGCCATGATAGACAAAATTACCAGCTTCTACAATAGCACTTTGAATACTTTGTATCCCATTATCTAACTGAACCTTATCATGAGCTATCAACTTTGTCAACTCGTCTAACCTTTTCTCATTAAACACTTGTCTAACTTTTGTTTCAGTAGATTTTTCAAGGGATTCAAAGTGTGTACTTATAGAGTGTATGAGTCCCTTGAGTTGACCAAAATTAGACAGAGAGGTATCCTTCTGGTATGTTGGCACCAGCTTCTCCAAAATGTTGGATGCTTCATTTATGAGTTTACTGTCCTCAATGTGGGACTTCAATATCTCTTTTCTTGCTTTGGCTTGAGCAATTGAAGCCAACTTGAGCATCTGAATAGGAGACATTGTATCCAAGTTTATTAGACATTGGATTGACTTAGGCTCATCTGGAACTAGTTCCTCCTTTTCTAAGAACTCTTTTACTACCTCTGCAATATCTCTTGCTACACCAAAGACATCATTTTTCTATTCTTGCTCCAGAGGATTAATGTCCATGGCCTTGTTCATGTCCTCCTTCTGTTCATCCTCTATCAAATCCTTTTCAATCTGAAGTGCCGGAGATGAATTGGTTTGTGCAGTTGGTATTTCTTCTTCCGTAGTCTTCTCTCCAACAATATTTTACACTATTTGATGTTCTAGAGAGGCAAGAGTTTCCTTTTCTTTAGCTATTTGGTCAACTTTATCTATCTCCTTTTCAATGTTGACTTCCGGAATAGATGTATTATCACCAACATTATTGTCTTCATTGTCATGTGTGGTGGGAAGATTGTATTTCTTCAGAGCTTCCAAAATAATTTCCTCTATTTCTTTTACCACTTTGTCAATCTCACCCATCATTAATGAGTTCATCCTCATTTTGGTTCTAAATTTTTCTTTGGTTTCCTTAGAAATCAAGTCTTCTTCCGAAGTAATTTTTGGACATAATCTTGTCAGTACATGTTGTCTTAGCTCAATATCCTTTCCCCTAGCAGTCTATTTTCTGATAGTCAAAATGCTGGCGAGAGAGCAGAGATAATCTCAATAAGGGCCATGTTGAAGATGTTTAAGTATTTTACTATGGCTTCTTCCAAGATTCTCTTATCAACATCATTATATTCATCATAAAATTTAATCATGGGCTTCAAGTTTCCATCAACTGTGAGAGATTTCAATACATCTTGAAGATAAACTGTAGCCTTTTCAACATAAGGCTCTTCTACCTTTTTCCTTTTATTTGATTTTTACTTTTTGGAGGACTTTCCTGTAGCTTTGACTGCCTCAGCTTTCATCTTCTTTATCTCCTCATCTGATTCTATTTCTTCTTCATCCTTACCACACACACTAACATAGAGTCTTCTTCCCTTCATCTTCTTCCTCTTTGTATCTTTGACAGAGGATTTCTTTGATGTTTTCTCCATGTTTACTGATGGTGTGGCACTAGAGGAGGTAGCAGAGCTCCTATTAGACCTCTGAGTCTTTTTAAGCTTATCCTGTTTCATCTGAGATTCTTTCAGAACTTGTACTAGTTCACTCTTTTGTTTTTCCTATCCTGCTCTTTCTTCTTTTTCCCTTGCTTCTTTCATTTGTTCTTTGGTGATTCCATACTTTGCAGCAATCTCATCCACTTCTTTTCTAACTTTTCTAGTTATTTCAGGTTTTCTAAATTCAACAAGCAATTTTACAGTTAGCTCTTCAAATGTCCCAAACCTTCTTCCTTAGGGTCCCAGGGTTTGCTAAATAGATGTTGAGTATAATTTTCTAATATTAATCCATCTACTTTATAGCCCATAGGCATTACCCATACAGTTCTGGGCTCCACAGCTTCCATCAAACATTGATCCTTGGTGACCATGAAACAAATGGTATCTTTATATTTTTCTACAATTTTCTTTGGGATTCTCTCCCTTGCATGCATCCTACTCTAGAAGTTTTTGAAATACCCCCACAGTGCTGCCTTTTTCTCATCAAAACTTCCAATGCTATTCAAATGATTTCTAATTTGGGCAGCAACTGGTCTACTTCTTGACCAGAATGGGTTGTTCATGTTGGGTAATTCATTCAAGAAATAAAAGAATAGACAGATGATCAACGTACCATACTTGAATGGATAGTTCTTTCTTTCCTTTATCTTCTTCAAATTCTCCATCAATTGAATCTACAGTAGCTCACACATGTCATAGTCAGCATTCTCTTTAATCATCTGATAGGTGGTGTAAATTGCAGTGCCGGAGACCGAGTTCTCCCAATTTGTGAAATAGACCTTATAACCTATCACCATGGAAGTGAACCTTACCGCATGATCTGTGATATCATTGATTGTCAGTGCACTTTTATCAAATTGTACTCCAATCACCTCTGTAACTATTTGATTCTTCACGACTTTAACATGGGCACGCTTCTGGTATCATATAACCCTATTACAACCCTAATTTCTTCCTTTGTAATTTTGAAGGGTTGTCTCAACCACATGAATTCATCATGGATTCAACTTAGTACATACCTTACCCATTCATCCTCCACAAATGTAGAGAAATCCACATATTGAATGAATTTCTTTTCCTTTAGGGCTTTGTATTCTTCCTTGAGATCATAGTGATAATCACTTAGATGGTGGAGATACAAATCTGACGAACAAATGTTGATGTGATCATCTAGGGCAACATGAATATATGTCATAACATCCTTGACATACACAACTCCATGAGGAATGTCAGAAAATGCATCCATGAGATCCACTTATGTTGCCTTGAATGGGTGTTTCTTAAATTTAGGCCGAGGTCGCTCAGTAATATCAACCACTTGTAGAGTTGCCATTCCAGAATATTAATCAAATTTTCTAATGGGGTTTCACTGAAAATACCTTGTTCCGCTGTGTTAGGGTTTCCTTTCTTCAAATTACTCCAAAACACTTCAAATCTTGGTTGTCGTTGCTCAAATTCTACTTCAATCTCCTTGAACATCTGATAGCTTTGAGTGCAAAGTGATTTTGAGACAAAACTATTTCCCTTTTATCTTCCACATGACTTAACCTAATCATCATTAATGCTTGTTCCAAAAATATGTCTGTCCCTCTTTTGATAGATACAATGGTTCAAAATTGCTCTGCAATGTTTTGTATTAGCTTATTTTCTTCCATTTTTTCTTTCAGAGGATTTATCTTGTCGGATTCCACCACATATCTCCATGGTAGATTCCAGCACCAACTTTCTGGCTGGGGGATTTAGATTTTTAACACTGCTCCTCCTAATCTAGAGCTCTCAATTTATTTCCCAGAGGAAGTATCTGCACCAGAGACTGGTGTGGATCCATTCTTGACTTTATTAGCATCTTTCCTGATCTAGATCTTGCTCATCTCATTCTTGGTTTCTACCAGATCAACCTTATTATTTCCCTTGAAATCTCTCTGCTTTGTTTTCCCCTTCTCTATAGGATAGTCTCTTGTTACATTTTTTCTTCTATAGAATTTGGCAAAGTGTCCTGGATTGTTGCAATTGAAACAAACAACATTTCTCTGACCTTGATTTCTTCTGTAATTGGGAATTGGTCTTGATCTGCACTGATTAGCCATATGCCCAAATCTATTCCATGTAAAACACTTTCCATTGAAGAATTGGATGTTCCTTGGATTACTTGGATTGTTTCTTGACACTCTTCTGAACTCATTTACTTTATGACCAACTTTGTTGCAATTGAAAATTTACCAGAGAAAGATGGAACATTTTGATTTATTCTACTTCTATATTGAGTAGCCCTATGACCATATTTATTGCATTTGAAACAATAACTATTGAAAGATGGGTACCTTTGTGCACTTAGTTGTCTGACCAGAGGTCCTTTAGGTCTTCGTCTTTGATTCGTTATCAGATTGTCTCTGCCTCTTCCTTCTTTAGATCTGACTTGCCCTAAATTTGAACTTTCTCCCTTTTCAAATCCCAAGCCTTGTTTATCATCTGGATACTTTTGACTAGCCAGCAACTTATCAAGTTTTGCAGATCTTATTTTGAATTTTTCTCTGTAGCTATTGGATGCTTCTAGATCAAATTTCAAGAGCATAACTTCTTTCCCTAGTTTTTCACATTCCTTTGACTTGTCCTTCACAACTTGATTCAAACATTCCTCATTTGTAGTCTTTTCTTCAATCACCCTGAGAAGACTCTCTGTGGATTCACTTGCTTGTTTTAGTTGCTCACATAATTCTTTCCTTCTTTCTTAAGATTTACTGATCTGCTCTTTTAATTTTAGAATGCAATCATCAGCTTCTTTGATACTCTACTCTAAACCCTTGATATCAGCCTTGGAGTTGTCAAGATCTTCTAGAGCTACTTCAAATTATTCATTATTGACATATACTTGATTGCCAATCTTAATGCTGCCAGGAGGATTTGCTTCAGGATAAGTGAGATACCTTTGTGCTACCATGAGTGAACCTCCCCAGATCTTCCTCAAGTTGTTAGGCTTCTTCCAAGGAACCTTGCTCTAATACCAATTGTTGAATATTAGGAACACTGAGAGGGGGGGTGAATCAGTGTTCCATAAAACTATTTATACACTTTCACTTTTAACAATTTTCCAAATTTAATTAAACAAAATCACAATATGCAAATGAATGGCAACCACAAAGACATAACATATGGACACCAGGATTTTTACGTGGAAAACCCTAAGGTGGGAAAAAACCATGGAGAGTGTTAGCTCTTAGGAATATTTTATTATAGTAATACTGAAATACAAAAGGCTCACCGCCTTAGGGCTCACTGTCTAGAGCTCACTGCTCAATAGATAGGCTCATTACCTTATGAAAGAGAGAAGAAAAGAAGAGGGTGGATCACTGCCAAGATGACTGTGTAGATTGCATCTCTCCATGCATGATTACAATCTCATTGAAGCACATAATTCTGATTCAAAGCTCTTGATTACTGATTGCCCTATTTTGCTGCTGACTTCTTGCTTCAAGGATAAGATCTCTCTTCTTATGCTTATGATCACCTTATCTTCACATATTTCACATACACATCCATCAGGTCATATTTTTCTTTTTTTTTCCAAAATTGCAATCCATCTGTTATATATATTCGCCATGAGATTTTTCACTTACTTGGGTTAGCAAGACAAACTGAAAATGTGAGAGAAAGATGTTATGCTTTGTCGGCCTTATCATGTGTACTAATTTCAATGTGGGCCCAAGTGATCATGTACATAACTTCATATAGGTTGGCTCTAATCATGCAATCACTTAAATAGATCATTCAAACACTATTTCTTCTTCGTACAGAGATTTACCATACCAATCGGCCTGTTCCTTAAGAGTATGCTTAACAGGTTCATCTGTTGCCTCACAACTCGCATTGTGAACCAAATGGGACCTAAAAATTCATATCCAATGCTTGTTACTAACCACTTAGCATACCTTCTGAATTATAGAGAAAAATACTTCTGTATGTCAAAATGCGGATCATGAAATTGTTGCTCTGTCACAGAGAAATACTGTTGAACTGTAACCCGATATGGGACAACTTCTAGAATGTGATGTACTAAACTTCAGAGGTTGTAATTCTAGATTTAGGTAGTTATGGTGTATCCCTTGCTTTCCTCAGAACCACAAAGCAAATTATGCATTTGTGGAGTAATTCAGAGTATTATACCGTGCCCTGTTCACTGTCTCTATCATACCTTTGTTTATCCAGCCTTAATCATTTTCTCCACATGACTTCTAGAGGAAGTCATGACTTGGTATGAATCATTATCATATGGTCATAAGTCATTGTACCTAATCTTCTTTTGAGGGTATTTTACCGTGGAGGCATATTGGTTCATTTTCTATCCCTTACTCTGTATACTATCTATACTTAGCCGTTTTTGCCCTCTACACTTGTGCCTTGCTCCCAATCACAAATGAACTTTTGGAGTTATGTCTTCTTGTCATGCTGATGTGTTCTCCTTATCTTGTTTCCATCAATGACAATGCTTAGCTTGTATTCATAGAAGTGTCTCTTGCCAACATGAAGTAGTTGAGAAACAAATACCTATGTTGAAAAATTGCATCTAATTCACTACTTGCAACGATAAATGTGCAACAACTACCTCCAACTGGACACAATATTTGATCTTTGAATTCTGACTTGTATTCTTCCTTATTAGAAAAATTTCTTTTTTGTAAATCATGGCTGACCTTTGGATTCGTCTTTTTCCTTTGATTTTTGAAGATCACATAAATTGTCAGAGGTCGGGCCTCAATCCTTCAGTCTCCCACCTTCCAAGAGAGAAGGAAGGAGGAAGAAGAAAAACCAGCCTCTTGAGTCTCACTTTACAAAGGGAAAATTACAATTGGTGGGCTTTGAGCCTTGGGCCTTCCACCTTCAAATTCTAGGTAAGTGCAAGAAGATGGGGGACCAAAAAGGGGTCTTAAGTGGCCACTTTTTTCTGAAATGAGGAAATACTGACCTTGGATGAGAAATTGAGCATAGTTACACTCAGAATTTGAAGATGCAACAAAAAAAATGTTCATAGTGCTCCGAGTCTACTTTCTAAACTACTATTTTTTAAAAAAAATGGTATAGATTAAGGGGTTCAAAAAAGGGAGCCACATAAATTGGTGTTGTTTCTATAAAAAAAATATAACATAGCGTGTTCTGTGGCTCCCTCAAAAGGTTAACTTTTTTTTGGTATTTTTAAAATCACTTTGGTGAGAAATTAGCTAACAACATGTAGTTTATGCCTAATTTTTAAGATAATTTTTTAATGAATATTTGATTTTTTACTAATTTTCAAAGTAGACACATCCAAAAAAACATAATTTTGACCGTGCTACCCCTGTAAATTTTGAAAACTAATTAAAAATTAATTTTTAATGTGTAGAATGGGGTCTAGTTTATAAAAATGTATTTTTTTTGAAATTTCAATGAATGCTTAATTTACAATGAAAAAAAGACCAAACATTGGTTTTTACTAAAAAACAGACACACAAACAAAAGAAATTAAAGATGAAAGGCTTAACATTGTCAAAATGTGAAAAATAATTACATCATTAAATAGCTAAGTGAAATCCTATCATTACCTAGGTGTTTGATTTGTTCGACCTTGAAACACATGCAAATTTGAGGGTTAGCACGAACAAAATTATGTGAAATCCTGGAGAATATGCAAAAACACGTTTTTGGAGTTGGGAAGGCACTCCAAGCCTTTGGGTTGGAAATCCAAAGCAAATCCCAAGCCTAAGGCTTGGGATTCCCAAAGAAAAATATAATGCGAGCGACGCTCGCATTATAATGCACTCACGTTATAATGTGCTCACGTTATAACGCGCTCACGTTATAATGCGCTCACGTTATAACGCGCTCACGTTATAACACGCTTGTGTTATGTTTTGTTTTACATTTTTTTCCTTTTTGCAAAAGTTTTCCCAATGTTTTTCAAGTTTGGCATAATGTGAGCGCATTATAACGCGCTTTCTTTATGTCTTCCTTGGAATGTTTTATGTTCAGGGTTATCAAGTATGTATGTATGTATGTATGTGGTGCAGGGGCACCCAAGCATAAAGAAATCTTATGAAGTCAAAGTGCATTTTTGCTTATTTTTAATGTTCATACATGATTTGTAATGTCATGAAGTCTATTGGTATAAAAAAAAACTCATTTGTAAAGCTTGGAAAGCCATTTTTGTGCCAAGAGACCTAAAAGGTCCTAATATGGTAAAGGTTGCTCAAAGGGTCAAAATGGCCAAGGAAAGGTTTGAGAGGTTGTAAATGGTCATAATTAGTCCATTTTGTCATGTTAAAGGTGGTCTAGGATGGAGATTTTGTATAAAGTTGTCAACATTGAAAAATGGCAAAAGTTGTAAAGTTGTCAAGGCAAGATTAGGGGAAATAAAGAGTCATTGTGTTAAAAGAGGGTAGTTGTTCAGTTAAACTGATGTGGAGGTTGATCTTGTGTATGTGGACACCTATTTAAACATGTAAAACTTGAACCAAAATGAATAGATGTGAATTGGATTTAAAACTTGTGATTTTAAGTCCTTATTCTGCAGTTCTAACAGTTTTTTACTCCGGTTCCAGGCCTTGTACGGCCATGTATGGCTTGGAACCTGTATATTATTAATGTGAATTTAATTAGGATGAATACGCTTCATTTTGGTTCAAGTCACATCGAATTTGATGCAATATTGAGGAAGATATGAGTGTTTTATGGACTATAATTTTCTAATTTTCCCTGGAATAGTCCCGTTGTAGCATTTGGTACGGTTTTGTACGGATAGATATAGGGACAATCCATATATTTATGGAAAGAGGATCAAAGTATGTTTCAAATTCATTTGGTATGAGGTCTTAACTCAATTCCTAGAGGAAGATATCACATTTTTTCTAAAACTTCTCTGTTAACTAGGTTAACTAGGGTTTTGGTAGGAAAAATGTCATAAAACCTCATTCCACTGTGGGAATCCTCTAAAACTCAGTGGAATGGAAGTAAAAGGAGTTATTGACATGTTGACCAAGGATCAAGACTGAAAAATTTATTTTGGTGTGTTTAAAATGATGCCCTAGGTGACTGTAGCAGCATTTTCCTTGTTATTCTTGCATTTGAAGTGGGAAAACAAGCATAGAATGAAATTGTCTTGCATCCTAACCACAAAACCCTTGAAATCCATAGTTTGAACATGTATTCTAAGTGATCCAATCATTGTTTGGGTTCTGTGTATAAATTTTGGAGAGGTCTCTTTGTAATTTTGGCTTAATTGGGGCTTTAGGTCACTGACAGGGGTTACTGGTTGAGATATTCCATCCAAAAAAACCTATGCCAAGTTTGAGATATGCGATAGAGGGCCATAATGGGTATCTACTAATTTTCTAAGATCTGGGTTTGGAGGTCTGAGTCAAAAGTTATTTGGACTGTTGCCATTTTGGAGGGCTACAAGCCATTTTGGAGGTTTGTGAAGGAAGTACCAACCCGAAGTCTAATCTACCTTGGCCAATGGATGGAATAGGTCCCCTAACATCCCAAACCAACATTTCCATGATGAGCCTTGAGTTTATTTCTGCTGTTCCCACTTTTGCATAAAGATCTTTGATTTTGGGCTTGTAGGTGTAGTTGAACCTTGTCTTGTTTGTCCATCTTCTCCTATCCAATTTGCCTCTACATCAGTATGTATGTATGTATGTATGTATGTCTATTTGTATGTATGTATGTATTGATGTATATATGTATGCCTATATGTATGTATGTATACTTATATGTATGTTATAATGCACTCGCGTTATGTCTTCCTTGGAATGTTTTATGTTCAAGGTTATCAAGTATGTATGTATGTATGTATGTATATATGTATGTATATATGTATTGATGTATATATGTATGCCTATATGTATGTATGTATAATTATATGTATGTTTGTATGTATATGTATGCTTGTATGTATGTATGTATGGTTTTATGTATTTATGCATGCTTGTATGTATGTATGCATGCTATATGTATGCATGTTTGTATGTATGTATGTATGTGTGTATGCATGTATGTATGTACATATGTATGTATGCTTGTATGTATGTATGTATGTAAGGGTTTTAGGTTTAGGGTATATAAGGACCTGAGCATATAGAGTTTTTAGGGTTGAGGGTTGAGGGATTAGGGATTAAGTAATAGTTTGAGGGTAGAGGGTAGAGGGTAGAGGGTTGAGGGTTACATTTGAGGGATAATATTCAGCTTGTTGGGTGTATAAGATTAATTGTGTAAGGTATGGGGATTAGGGTTTAGGATATTGGGTTTGGGGTTTACGATATAAATTGAGGGTATATAAGGCATAGGGTGACTTGGGTTGAGAATGTATGGTTTAGGTTTTAAGTATAGGTTGAGGCACAATATTTAGGGTTTAGGGTATAAGGGTGAGGTTATAGGGTATAGGGATGAGGGTTTGTGGGTGTGGGTTTTAGAGTTTAAGGTATAGGGTTGAGGATTGAGGGATTAGGGATTAAGTATATGGTTTGAGGGTATAGGGTAGAGGGTTGAGAGTTTACAGTGAGGGATAATGTTCAAGGTTGAGTGTCTAAGATATAGGGTTTAGGGTTTAAGGTTGAGGGTATAAGGCATATAGATGAGGGTTGAGGGTATAGGACATAAGTATAGGGTTGAGGGTATAGGGTATAGGGTAGAGGTTTGAAGGTTCTAGGATAATGTTCAAGGTTGAGTGTCCAAGGTTAAGTGTCCAAGGTTAAGTGTATAGGGTATAGTTTAAGGGTTTAAGGGTATCTAGGGGTTGAGAGTTTAGGGTCTAAGGGTTTAAGGTTTGAGGGTTTAAGGGTTCAAGGGTTGACGGTTTAAGGGTTGAGGGATTAGGGTTTAAGGCATAGTGTCGAGGGTAGAGAGTTTAAGGTTGAAGGTTTAAGGGTTAAGGGTTGAGGCTTTAGGGCTGAGGGTTAAGGGATTAGGGTTTAAGGTATGGTGTCGAGGGCAGAGGGTTTAGGGATAGGGTTTAGGGTTTAAGGTTTAAGGGTTGAGGT
Source organism: Cunninghamia lanceolata (assembly GCA_027924645.1). NCBI lineage: Eukaryota > Viridiplantae > Streptophyta > Pinopsida > Cupressales > Cupressaceae > Cunninghamia > Cunninghamia lanceolata. The sequence continues at coordinate 4,595,866 of BSBN01000076.1, forward strand.
TTGAGGCTTTAGGGATAGGGTTTAGGATTTAGGGTTAAGGGATTAGGGTTTAAGGTATAGTGTCAAGGGTTGAGGGTTTAGGGATATGTTTTAGGATTTAAGGTTTAAGGGTTGAGGGTTTGAGGCTTTAGGCATAGGGTTTAGGGTTTAGGGTTAAGTGAGAGATCTAGATGGCTAAGGATGGATGAAGAGGCAGACAAGGAGTGACTGAGAGACATAGAGAGGGGAGAGGTAGAGAGGTGAGGGGGAGACAAAGGTGAGAGATAGAATAAAATGAGAGTAAAGTTGACAACTTGAGGGAAAGATGGTTAAGCAAGAGGGAGAGAGGTGGAGAGGAAGGGAAATATCTATAGATCCCTAAGAGATATACAAGTGAGAGACCTACAATCTAGGGAGAGAGGGGTGAGAGGGATAGGGGAGAGATGGGGGTGAGGTAGATAGGGGAGGAGAGGGGTGGATAAGGGTCAAGGGTTTAAGGATTTAGGGTTTGAGGGTCAAGGGTTTAGGTTTTAAGGGTTGAGGGATTAGGGTTTAGGGTTGAGGGCTTAGGGTTTAAGGTATAGTGTCGAGGGTTGAGGGTTTAGAGATAGGGTTTAGGATTTAAAGTTTAAGGGTTGAGGGTTGAGGCTTTAGGGATAGGGTTTAGGGTTTAGGTTCAAGGGATTAGGATTTAAGGTATAGTGTAGAGGGTTGAGGGTTTAGGGATAGGGTTTAGGATTTAAGGTTTAAGGGTTGAGGTTTGAGGCTTTAGGGATAGGGTTTAGGGTTTTGGGTTAAGTGATAGACCAAGATGGCTACAGATGGATGGAGAGAAAGACAAGGAGTAACTTAGAGATGTAGAGAGGGGATAGGTAGAGAGGTGAGGGGGACACAGAGGTGAGAGATAGAGAGGTGAGGGGAGAGATAGAAGAAAATGAGAGAGTGAAGTTGACAACTTGAGGGAAATATGGGTAAGGAGGAGGGAGAGAGGAGGAGAGGAAGGGAAATATCTAGAGAGCCCTAAGAGATATACAAGTGAGAGACCTACAACCTAGGGAGAGAGGGGTGAGAGAGATAGGGGAGAGATGGGGGTGAGGTAGATAGGGGAAGAGAGGGGTGGATAAGGGTTGAGGCTTTAAGGGTTTAGGGTTTAAGGGTCAAGGGTTGAGGGTTTAAGTGTTGAGTTATTAAGGGTTTAATGGTTGAGGGATTAGGGTTTAGGGTTGAGGGATTAGGGTTTAAGGTATAGTGTTGAGGGTTGAGGGTTTAGGGATAGGGTTTAGGATTTAAGGTTTAAGCATTGAGGGTTGAGGCTTTATGGATAGGGTTTAGGGCTTAGGGATAAGGGATTACGGTTTTATGTATAGTGTCAAGGGTTGAGGGTTGAGGATTTAAGGTTTAAGGGTTGAGGGTTGAGGCTTTAGAGATAAGTGAGAGACCTAGATGGCTAAGGGTTGAGAGATAGGGAAGAGATGGGGTGAGACAGATAGGGGAGGAGAGGGGTGGATAAAGGTTGATGGTTTAAAGATTTAGGATTTAGGGATTAGGGTTTAGTGTTGAGGGATTAGGGTTTAAGGTATAGTGTTGAGGGTTGAGGGTTTAGGGACAAGGTTTAGGATTTAATTTTTAAGGGTTGAGGGTTGAGGCTTTAGGGATAGGGTTTAGGGTTTATGGATAATGGATTAGGGTTTAAGGTATAGTATCTGGGGTTGATGGTTTAGGAATTAAGGTCTAAGGGTTGAGGGTTGAGGCTTTAGGGATAGGGTTTAGGGTTTAGGGATAAGGGATTATGATTTAAGGTATAGTGTCGAGGGTTGAGGGTTTAGGGACAAGGTTTAGGATTTAAGGTTTAAGGGTTGAGGCTTTAGAGATAAGGGTTTAGGGATAAGGGATTAGGGTTTAAGGTATAGTGTCGAGGGTTGAGGGTTTAGGAATAGGGTTTAGGATTTAAGGTCTAAGGGTTGAGGGTTGAGGCTTTAGGGATAGGGTTTAGGATTTAGGATTTAGGGATAAGGGATTAGGGTTTAAGGTATAGTGTCGAGGGTTGGGGGTTTATGTATAGGGTTTATGATTTAAGGTTTATGGGTTGAGGGTTGAGGCTTTTGGAATAGGATTTAGGGTTTAGGGATAAGGGATAAGGGATTAGGGTTTAGGGTTGAGGGATTAGGGTTTAGGGTTGAGGGATTAGGATTTGAGGTATAGTGTTGAAAGTAGAGGGTTTAGGGTTTAGAGATTAGGGTTTGAGGTATATTGTTGAGGGTTGAGGGTTTAGGGGGTATTGTGGTATCAGGGACAGGGCTGGTGTGGATAAGTTGATCACTAGATGGGAGGGGATTGAGGATGGGGTTAGATGGGATGCTTAGATCTTGATTAGGATAGGAAGTTGAAATTTCAATATGTTTTGGCTATGACTCTTGACAAAGCTCTTGTGTTTGAATGGAAGTGGAAGTGACTTGGATTGGTGTGATAGGTGCTTGGGTGGGCACATCAACATGGCTACATGATGGTTCTTGACTTGCACTTATGGTAGGAGATTCTTCAATAGGCTTGGTAGGTGTTGGACTGCATGATGGTAATAGAGGGATAAGTATGGTACTTGGAAGCTCTTGTTCATGATTTATGGGCTTGGGCCTGCTTGTGTTAGAGGGGGATGACATAGGATGAGTAGATTTGGATGACTCTATAGCTTTGATTTTGCCTTTATTTTTCACTAATATTCTTTGGAGAAGATCCTTCACATATTCTTTAGTTGATATATTAGGACTTGGAAGGTTTGATGGTGGATTCGATGGTGAATTATATGTTGTATGGATGATAGGGATTGATGGATTGGGAGATAGGTGGATCAAATGGTTAGGTATAGGAGGGTTGGAGGGATATGGTGATGGGAGTATAGGGATTGATGGATTGTGAGGTATATAGGATAATGGATGAAGGTTAATAGGATTGAAGGGATATTGTGGTGGAGGGATTGGAGGGATTTATGGATTGGGAGGTGGAGGATTCTTAGTCAAATATTGTTCATGTAATCTTTTAAGTTCGACGATAAGTTGCGTAGTAAGATCGTGTGCTAGTTTAGTGTTCCCTTGATCAAAGGTAGCATAACAATGGTTGGGGGATAAATAACTTAGAGGTATCGATAAGTTGGATAGGTATGATGGCATGGTCACAGAAGGGGATGAAGGCAGATATGAGGTTGATGGGGATGACATATAGGATGGTGATGTGGATGTAATAGGAGCTTAGGAATCTCCAATGATGAAATGTGCTAAGGGGATATCACTAATGACATTTTTGCATTTTCCTTTAGTGATAGGATCAAAACCCTTATAGATATGTTTAAGTCTTTGTAATTGTTGTATTGCTTCATAAGGATCCATGTTGTCAGAGGGATATGAGATGATGTAAGATAATGGATGAGTGTGATGTAGTTTGGGGATCAAACTTCAAGACCTTAGAATGATTTGATTTGATTTGAATGATGGATAATTCTCTATACTTAAGGTAGACTAACGAGCTTAAGAAAGAGAGTTGATTGGGTTGGACATTGATGAGAAATACATGAGAGAGTGAATAATATAGAGTTTTGTATAGCAAGCCATAATGTGCTCAGTTTACAATGCGAGTGTGTTATAACGTGAGCGCATTACAATGCGAGCACATTTTTTCTTGCTATTAAAATGGTAAAAAGGCTAGGATACCTATGATCCAAGCCCACATGCTCTATTTTCTTCTGGTTATGTGGGCCTGGATCAGAGGCTACCTGTGATCCAGGCTCACATGCTCTATAGCCTAACGAGCTTAAGCAAGAGAGTTGATTGGGTTGGACATTGATGAGAAATACATGAGAGAGTGAATAATATAGAGTTTTGTATAGCAAGCCATAATGTGCTTGGGTTATAATATGAGTGTGTTATAATGCAAGCATATTTTTTCTTGCTATCAAAATAGTAAAAAGGCCAGTATACCTGTGGTCCAGGCCCACATGCTCTATTGTCTTCTGGTTATATGCGTGTTTCGACAAAAAAAAGCTTTTTCATACTGTTGGGAAGTTCACATGCACATTTTTCACATTCTACCACCTTTGCATGAACTTTCCACCACCTTTTTCTTGTTTTCCAACATAAGGAGGAAATAACATAGTTTTCACATCGAATTTGATATATATCAATTCAACTTTCAATTTTTGTAGTGTTGCAATGTTAATTGTGATTAAATTGTAGGAATTTAACATTATACATTGGTTAATTGTATTGTTGTTAGTAATTCTATCTGAGTGTTATTCAGTTGAATGTTGAAAAGGAAGCAATTGGTGAAAAACTCAAATTATTAAGGAGTTTGATGCAAGAAGAAAAAAAGACTACATAATTGGGTACTCCCTCCATTCGAATCTTCATTTTTTAGGTATGTCAAGTCTTTACACATGTTCTAAGTTATATTTTCCTTAATTCTATTTGAATTACTTTATCATGCCTCATTGAATACATGTTTATATCACTTGTATGGTTTATATATTTTGTGTTTATATCAGTTGTGTTTATATTTTGTGTTTATAGTTCATGTGCCTTGTTTATGCTTCCAAATTTTGCATACATGTCTAATAGGGAATTTGCATCCCGAGCTCTGAATTTCTTCCCAAACAGCTATAAATTTCTATTGCTTTAAATTTCTTCTTTATACATGCAGACTTGTAGCTTCTCATGAAAGATATCATCAATCCAAAACATGAATTTATCAAAATGATCAATAGGAACATAGTATCCTAGCTGTAAAAATGAGTTCCTTTATTCAAATTCAAAAAGTAAAAAAATGGGATTACAATACACTCCTCTCCAACATAAACTAGTCAAGACAACCATAGAACATCTAATAATGATCTAACAACTATTAAACAAACATAGCTACCAACGAAAGAAATAGAAAAACCTAAAAAATTTCCATATAACCAAAACTATGTTTTTACTTGTGAAGATATTTTCTAGTGGTGCTGAACACATACCTTCAAAGTGGCTTGGGAGTACAAACTTGAGAAGCCTTAACCACCATTTCATTAAAGGGATTAAAGTAGCTAGATTTTCCAAAAAATCACTTCTAATATATGCTTTAGGTCTCAATGAACTCATCATCCACACCCCTTCTTTAGATAGCTTTGACAAACTTTAAGGCAACTAGAGAGGAGCAATTAAAAGTTAAAGATAGTTTATTGTTTCACATTACACATTTCCTAAAAGAGTCACGAGGTCTACCTTCATTAGAATTAAGAGACATTACACCTATCCACCTAATAATAAGCCACAAGCACAACCCCCAACAACCACTACTCAACTAACCAATTTGAAACCACCATAAAAAAATTCAATGCCTTAATTTTTAGAAAATATCACCCTTTACAATTAATGTCAATACTTGCATCACACACCCTAACTTAAAGATGAAATGAGAAGTTAATTTGGCATAGAGAAGATTAGTACACTCACAATGATCAACTCTAAGAGCCCCAAAAACATCATAATGGAATTGATTTATAGGGCTTGAAAGATAAAAATGGTCACAATTTGACCATGAATTTGGAAGGGAATTTATAAGGGCCTTCAAAGATGCATAAAATTAATGAGGCATATATCTTAAATGAATATCTATATTCCAACCCAAGAATTGGTTTGATGGTTGTAGGGTGCTATATGGGGCTCTTTGTCCACCCAAAATTTTACCATAAAATCTACTACTTAGTTGAGTATGCACTTGCAATGTTGATATCTTATAGACATAAAATTAGCAGCAATTTATAGGGCCTCTTATGTAAAGTGCTTTAACCTTGAATTTTAGAAAGATCCCTTTAAAAGTGAATTGAAAACTCTTATTTGACTAGCTGAGAACACTTAAACAATGGTAATGGGCTGAAAAATCCTTCACCATGTGATTGAAAACTCTTCTTTGATTGCAAGGAAAGTGTGGGAAGTGCCAGAAATGTTGAGGGCAGTAGACCTAAAATTTGGAATCATATTCATTTCTTAGGAACTAATATTTGTCTTTTTTATCATGCTAAAAATAAATTCTTCGTCATGCCTAGGAAACAATCAAGGATTAAACCAACATAGGAAGAGAAAGAAGCTAAGAATGCAAAGAAAGCATCAACCATGAGGGAACTTCGTGAAAAGAGGAAATTGGACACAATCGTTGAAGACATGCCAATTGAAGAGGAACCTCAACCATCAATAAAAGATATGGTATTGGCGGTACAAAGGGAACGAATACAAAATCTTCGTTCTACGAGAAATTTGAATACTGCAATTGGAGACGCGTCCTCTACCACAAGTCAAGATGGAGGGACACCATCTACCACATCTCAAGTTGAGAGTACATCATCACTCACATGTGAGGAAGTGTTGGTCATGATGTTAGTCACAAACAAACATAGAATAAAAGTACACATTAACCTTTATTCATCTTGAAAGATACTGTGAATTCAGAGAATTCATGATCCCAAGTCTCCAGTGATTAGGTCTTAATCGACTGACATTACTCAGAGGTTAATGTGAGTTGCTGTTTCCATTTTGGGGCCTTACGTGAAGATTTGTCATCATCATGACGTTCCTGCAGAAATTCTTTATAGAGAAGTCAAATTATGCAGTTATTTGATGAAAAGATGTAAAAATACCTCAATCTTTGCATGAAATTTTCAATTGTGCATGCTTAGTAATCAAATATGCTAAATATTTGTGATTATCTACGAGATGTCTGCATATTTTGTGTTGTTTGCTTAAGATTATCAGTTATTTGCAATTGTGATAGTGAAATGCTCTGAAATTGAAAGAAATTAAAAGAAATACTTCTAATTAAGTTGAACCTTTAGCTTTTGATCCACATACATGCTTGATACTGTCATGAGGAGAAGAAATCAAACCATATGTTCACCAGGATATTCCACAACTAGATACAGTTGATGCAAACTCCAGAGGATAATGAATGAAAACAATACATGCAACATGATGAGCACTCCAAGGGACGCAGCAAATCAAAGCACATATCTAGAATTCAAACACAGATTGCTCAAGATTTACCAAGATTTGTAATCAAAATACTCTTCTCTTTCATTAAGTATGCAAAAGACATGTACATATATAGCAGCTTTGAAATGAGCTCTAAATACTTCAACAAACAAATTTCAATTAAGTTTCAAATATTTACAACAAGGCATTCCACCACCTTTTATAGAATAAGGTGAGGAATCTGTTACAAAAGATCTACGATCCTGATTTATCACTATAAATCCACGGTTGGCATTTCTTGACTTTGTCAACTTCCACAAAATGGCACAAGTTGCCAGCTGGCAACTATCTATATTGCTTATGCTTATATCCCCTTCATGATGTATCTCCATCATGTTCCTCAGCTGATTCATGTGGGTCATCATCATGTGCATCGCTTCCAGAACTTTCGCTATCCTGATGATGATGATACTGCATATGGGGCTGCATGCTGCTCCGGATCTGTTCGTATGAATGCACAACCTGATCTACTCCCCCTCCATCTTGAGTCTTTGCTTTGACAATGGCGTGCTTATGTGCTTCATACTTATCTCTGCTGTTGTCCAGCTTATTTTTCCTGTCCTGCAATGTCTCATTGTAACTCTCCATCTTGACCTTGATTCTCATTACTTTATTTATGATCTCTTCTGTCAAGTGGATGAGTGGACCATCTGCTTCTACTTGGAAGTTGTTGCGCAGAGCTTTGAGGGCAGAGTCTTCATCTTGGTTCTCTATCTTTCCTTCTACTTTCCCTTCCAATGTTTCTAACATCTCTGCCTCAACACCCATTAAATCTCGCAACTTCATGCTAATCTCCCTCAGCTTATTATTACATCTTTTGAGAACTCCGCATTCAAACTGTACATCCTTGTACCAGATATCTATCAACAATGCGGTATTATTGTTCAATATCTGCTTACTGATAAGCAGTTGAGGATTTATCCTCCTTATTTCTCCCAATAGGCTCAGGACTCTCTCCAGTTTATAAGACCTTTTCCCGGTCTGCATCTGCAATTTGTCTACCTTGGTCTTGGAGTCACTCAAAATACTCCACCTCTTCAAAGAGGCCTTCATTGATTCTTCTGCATCATCCAATGTGGATGACATCCATTTTCTTATTACAGACGCCTCATGTTTCATGAGGTCTAATTTATTTACCTCCTCCTGAGAGATAGCAGTCAATGGGACTGCATGTTCAGTTGCCCTTTGATATAGGCATGCAACTGAGCAATGTGCTCTTTATGTTGCTTATTCTTCTCCTTCTCTCTTTTCACCTTTTGAATTAGAGAGTCAATGATGTCCTTGCCTTCCTGACCTTCTTGGTCTTCATTGGCAAACCCCAAATCTACTGTACTGATATGAAATTCATCCACAGTGATTTTACCCTTTTCTTTCTCCACCGCAGGTATGGCAATTTGTGTGGTCCTTCTCCCTATCGTTGGATCTCTCTTGATGGCCAAAGTCATTCTGGCCTTCCTCTTTGGCTTCATTATATCCACGAAGAACAGGGTGGAGACGTCGAATTCTTGAATTTCAAGCTCTTCCTCAATATATACCTCTTTTGCTAACCACGGAGGCACCTGATCATGTTTTCCAGCATCATCCTGATGTTCACCTATTTCTGTCAACAAGTGTTGTGGAGATGGTGACTTTCTCATTTCTTCCTCGTGATGCTCACCTTGTTGTTGATCTTGTGGTGCCTCCTCCTATTGAGGAATTTCCTTTTCTGGAGGAGCATCTTCTTGGTGTGGGTACCCTTGCGGAGCATCTATGTGTTGATCATGATGATCATGATCCTTCTCTGTCATTATTTCATCTGCTTTCAGCTCTTCCCCTTGTTGAGGTTGATCATCCTCCTTTGGTTTCTCTGTTTCTGGTGATATGTCCACCACCTTGGATATCGTGGGGTCCACCTGAGGTGATGGCATCTGTTCTGCGGCTGCTATTTATTCCGTGCCTGCACTATCTACCTCTTGTACCTTAGCAGTAGGATCCTCCGTTGTTTTCTCCTTTTCATCAGCCTTCGTTTCTTGGACCTCTACTATAGCAGGTCCTGCTGATGTATCCTGTGGGCTTTGTTTTCCCAATTCTAGAGTATGGCCCTCTGATTCTGCCATCTCTATCTCCTCTGTTGGCCGTTCTTTATCAGGTGATCCTGCTGGCTGTCCAGGACTTGCATCCTGTTTCTCTGTCAAATCCACCACTACAGGACTTGTCACCTCTGTGATCAATGTATCCAGCCCTATTTCCTGAGCTACTTGCTCTGGGCTCTTTTCTTGCTCCGGGCTCTTTTCTTGGTCCGCTTGCTTCATCTGCTCTAGTACTGTTTGAACGGATGGAGGCTTGTGGGGTGTCATACTGGTACCAACAGCCAGTGTTTCCATATTCTGTGCAGCCACATCCTGCACAACCTCATCATCAGACAAGTTTATTGTCTCGTCCAGCGAGACATGTCCCTCTGCTTGAGTCTGGGCAGCTTCCTTCTGTTGCTCCTCGGCAAGTTCAGTTTTGAACTTGACAATGGTAGGAAGTGGAACGTTATGCTGAAGTTCCTTTGGCACTTCACTACCTACCCCCTGTAATAGTGTAAGGGGTTGGCTTATTTCACCTCTCATGGAGGTTCTTGGTTTCTTAGGTGTGGTGGACACCAGCACCTGTGGAGCTCTCCTCTTTCTTTTTATTATCAGTGGAGCTTCTTCTTCTTCTGGTTCTTCCTCCATGAGGATATCTTTTCCTCCTAGTTGTTTAGAGGATTGACCCACTTCTTGGGTCTCAGTGATTCCAGCCTCTGCTGTTTTGCTTTTCTTGAGCTTTTCCTTCTTTGGAGGGGATGCTGATTCTGATCCTGATCCTAACCCTGCCGCCTCCTCAGCTGTAAATACTACCCTTTCAATTATAATACCTTTTGGTCCCTTTTCCACCTTCTTGCCCCTTGGGGATCTTTTGCTCGGCAGTTGTGGTGGAGGGATTCTCTCTCCCTTGGTCTTCCTCTTCTCAAGCAGGAAGTCGTCATATTCATCCGCAGGGACATCCTACCCTTTCTTCTTGTTGTCCACCGTGATAGCAACACCCTTCTTCTTCAATGCCTCTATCTGTGCATCAACCCAAGCTTGGGTTAGGTGTAGGGTCCTGGCAATGAATGGGTCCAAGGACATGTCCTCCTGCATGGTGAGGTCAGGTGTAGAGATGGTGTCATTATATATCTTTTTCTGTTCATATTCATCTGCCATTATCCTGCCATCATCATTCTTAAGCTGTTGGGGAATGGAAATGCATTCAAAATTTTTAACTTGGTTCAGAGTCAACCTCTGATACCTCCTTCTTCTGGCTTCTGCCTCATCTTCACAGTCAACCCAGATATCCTCTAGGTGCCTCTGATGAATAGGCTTCCCTAGAATCTTTTGTATCCTGCCGTAAGGATCATATGGTCTTGTCAGTGGAAAGGGCTGTAGATTCATCTTATTCAGGGTGACCATCACCTTCTTTATATTATCCGAGTCAGAGCACATATAGTTGCCAATGTTGACTGGGAACAAAATTGATGGCAGCTTCTTGGCATCCTTGTACATTTGTATCATGGTGGAGCCCTGCCTGATAAATTCCATTAATACTACTGCATCAGTAGGATATCTCGGCAGCATCAGGGGATGTCCTTCAAAACCTTCAACCCTTATATAAGAAAAGGTTGCAAATTGTATGTACCATGCCCCATGCCTGTAGACTGCCTCTTGAGCCTCCATGCTCAATCTTGTGGATCTGTCTTCTTCCATGGTCCTTACCAGATGCATAGAGAATGCATCATTGACCAGTTTGTAATCTTTGAGATAATTGGTTCTCTGCAGTTGGGGATGATGATCCCAGATATATGCAGCATTTGTGCCTGTGAGCTTTCCATTTGTAACTAAGGCATCAAAAGTGCCTCTATAAGCACAAGAATAAACAATATAGGATGTCATGTAAAATGCACAATCTGAACCTCCCAGGTTCATCAGCTGCTCATGCAGAGCATCACTTATTATCTGGCCCCACAGTGGCTTGATGTCTGAATACAGACACAACATTATTCTTCTGTACATCCAATCTCTGAAATCACCAGCATCAGGCTGGCCAGTTACTCTATTCAGGAGTGCAATCATGTATTGGTATTCCTCACTGAAATCAAACTTAAACAGGTGCACAGGAAGCTTGGCCGCTGCATTATATGTGCTGTTCTCGGCCTGCCATGAATACATGTTCTTCCTGGCTGATTTCTTGTTGGCCTCATACTCCCTTTTAGACTTCTTCAAGTCTACACTTTTGACCTTACTGCCCATTAGCAATCCAAATGTCCGAGAGAGACCCTTGATTGATAAGTCTGCATACACCCTCCCATGTTTCACCAATTGCCTTGTTTGAGGGTTATAATTCCGGGCACACTCAATGACGAGCTCCGTAGATTCCATGGAGTATGGAAAACCGGCAGCATTCCACATCCCCGACACAAATACTGCATCCAACGCAGGACTCTTGTCATGCCCATCATTCAGCTTGGCTGACCAGGCCTCCAGATTGGTACTCCCCTGATGGGTGTCTGTAATTGCTCCATATCTAAATAGGACCCCCCTCTGAGAAGAGAACATGGGTTTACTGAATTCCTCCTGACTCTTAATTAATCATTTTTCAGCCATGAGTACCTGCAATTAACAAAATCTCTTCTCACAACAGGTATATACATGCATACATATTGCAATTAAAATCACTATGCCTACTGTGTTTCCTCACCATTACTTAATCAGATGGATGCATAAACCAAAACTTACATCACCATACCTGAACAAAAATAACATGATGAGGGTTTCATTCACTTACCTGGTTATACAGATTTTCCTCTTTTATACCAGTGGATTGCCAACGACGCTCTTAATTCAGCTGATGATCACTTCCTTCCTTCTGTCGGTGAGCTCAAATCACGCAATGGTAGCTGGTATGCATATATGGAAGCTGGTGCTCTGTAAAACAATTTTATCGCAAGGTAAATGTAAAAATGGCGGTTGAATTACCTTTTAACCTCACAGTTAGGGTATACTTAGGGCAACTCTGACAAGTTAGATTACATTCCTTGATTACTCGTGTGGAAACGCAGGATTTCGCCAGGTGTTTCATTGGGTTTCGGGGTCGGCGGGAACCACCAACCATGCCTGCGCACATTTAATGGTAATGGCGGCAATGGGAGCGGGGGATATCTATATGACAGGATATCATGAGGGCAGGATGATATTCACAAATATCGGGTTGAGTTTCAATATCATCCTCCTTAGCATTGAAATTGTTATCGCGACGAGATTTGGGTGACAATGCACCCTTTGTTGGGTTTAGTACATCAGGAGGATATTTCGGTGTATAGGGTGATGTTTTAAAATATGATGATGATGAGACAAACTTACTTGTCTCCCTTTCAGAATATCAGGATGACATCATCCTGATATTTGTTCTTTGTATCGTAAATGTATCATGACGTCATCGTCATATTAGGGGAACATGATCATATTTGGAAAATATCCTGTCGAAATGTAAAAATGATGATGATGTCATCAGGATGTTTATTTCTTCGTTTATCATATTCGGATGATGTCATCATGATATTTGCTAAGGGTGATATTTCGCGTCAGGAGGATATTAAGAAATATTGGGTTATATTTGAAAACATGATGTTCGGGATGCAAAAGACCGCTTGACGGGAGGACTTACTACCACTTAAAGTTGACGTCCGGATATTTGAGCCGCAGGATATGTCGGGGGAATGTTTCAAATATGATGATGATCTTTAAAATCATGACTGAGGTTATAAAATATGATCCTTCTCTTGCGAATATCAGGTTTGACCAAAACTTTGACTGTTCATAACTCTCACATCGTGAGGAATATCTGGGTGATGTAAAAAGCAAACCTGCATGAAATTTAATGCTCTTTTCGAATATGAGGTCACAGAAGTGAAATATGAATCTTGACAAATCTAACCTTATATTGGGGACCTACCTCATCCTAACTCCACATGATGATGCACCTGACCTATTTTACCAAACCGCCAGAGAGCAGACAAGCCAAGCCAAAGAAGTTGGGTCCCTGTTTTGCCAAGTCAAAATGGGGCGTGTTGTGTAACCACACAACAACTTGCCACCAAAGAAAATAAACAAATTCCAATGATTCATGTGATGTGATCACATTCATCTATAGTGTTTTAATTCCGTCCAAGTATAAGCATTATGATCTTCTGAATGATAAAATTTCATCATGGTAATAATGCTAACAAAGGATCAGGTGTGTGCATATGATTAATCATCCTCATCTTGAAAGCAAGTTGAAAACATAAGTAACTGGTGTTAAACTACATAGTTGGAGATCATCCCTCATAGCCAACCTGGATAGAGCCTTGCTGCCAGTAGGCGTCTATAGCCCCGGCAAGGTTATCTATACAATCTCCCTAAGTAGAGCCCCACTGCCAGTAGGCGTCTATAGCCCCGGTAGAGTTACTTAGATGGCCTAATTTTATTTCTTTTCTGATTTTCCCTTTAAAATTCATATCTTATATCATCATGTCAGCTCATTTGTACAAGGTATAGTCACTTGCAGCTTTAGGTTGGAGATTGTATTGGTAGCAAGGGAGTCCCTTTAGATTTTTCACTTAACACCTATACTAGTGTGTTCAACAAACCCAAGGCTGTTAGGTGTTTCATTGTTATTGATTCATCTTGACCAAGAAAAAACACCCTGATGAAAAGATATCACAAACCTGATCATGATTACTTCTTAGGCTGAATCATAACCTATGTTTGAATGTGATCTCATCATTTGAATCTTAACAACTTAATTATTTTCTAGGGTGATGAAGTGCATCATCCTGACTTACCAGAACAAGGTCCCAACCGACAAAACAAAACCAACGCAACAACAAACTGTACAAACAACTATACAAATATACAATATGATACATAATGACTATCATGAAGTCATTCAAGCCTGGAAATAATGTTTGAGGAATTGTCCATTGACTGGCAATGGGACATCCTCACCTGTCAGGTTCTTAAGCCTATAAGTGCTGTCTCCTAGTATTTCAGAAATTTGAAAGGGACCTATCCATAATCTATCAAACTTACCATGGTCACCTTTCTTTTCATGGGCCTTATCCCACATCAGGACTAAATCAGATATCCTGAAAGCTTTAATTCTAGCTCTCTTGTCAAACCAGCGTTTGACAACAGCCTGATGTTTTGCAAATTGGTCAATCGCTTGACTCTGTTTTTCTTCTAGGTGCATCAGTTGAAGCAACCTAACCTCTTGTCTATTATCTATACCTAGATATTCTTGGGCAAATTGTAGAGTAGGAATTTTTAAGTTTACAGGGAGAATAGGATCTACCCCATATACTAGTTGGAAGGGTGAGTTTCCTAATGCAGTTTTCATTCTAGTTCTGTCTACCCATAAGGCATATTTCATAAATGAGTTCCATTCCCTGGGGTTTTTCTCTATCAGTTTTCTTATGATACTCAGTAAATTTTTGTTGGTGGATTTTGCTAATCCATTTCCCTGGGGATAGTAGTTGGATGAAAAATTAAGTATGATCCCATGATCAAAAGCCCAACTTGACAATTTGGTTGAAATGAAGGCAGAACCATTATCACTTACCAATGCATAAGGAGTTCCATATCTGGTGACAATGTTGCTCTCCAGAAATTTAATGACATCATCTGCAGTGCAAGTTTTGCTGCTAACCGCCTCAGTCCATCTAGTACAATAGTCAGTAATTGTTAGGACATACCTATGGCCTGAGGAAGACGGAGGATTGATTGGTCCTATGAAGTCCATCCCCCACTGTGCAAATGGGCGCTCTTCCATTACTGGCTGTAAGGGTTGTGTAGCATATTTCTCTCTGTTGGCAGCAACCTGGCAAACATGACAACATTTAACATGATCAGCTGTGTCTTTGAAAATTGTAGGCCAGTAGTATCCTGCTCTGAGGATTGCATGTGTTGTGGCCAATGCTGATCCATGTGCCGTTCCAAACTTGTCATGTAACTCTGTCAAAACTTTATTTACTTCTGGCTTCTCTAAGCATCTCAGGTATATTCCTTCATAATTCTTCTTAAACAAGGTTCCTCCTTTCATCATATACTTTTGGGATCTTATCTTTAAGGCTCTTCTCTGTGAAGCCTGCATCCTTGATGGACATCTTCCGGTAATCAAGATGTGCCTGATATCTAAGTACCACTCTTTATCGTCTTTCTCATTGATCACATATTGCTGACTAGTGATGTTTGGATCAATTTCAGATATCATCTGGCTCAGAGCTTGTCCTCTTACCAGTTTCATTGGTGTAATTTCCATATCATACTCTTGTAATACAGTAATCCATTTAGCTCTTTTTTCACCAGGTTCACTCTGCATCAGCAGCATCTTTACTGCTGCATCTGGTACCACAGCAATCACTTTGCTTCTAAGTATGTAATGTCTAAATTTCTTTACTGCTCTGACTAATGTAAGTGCTTGTCTCTCAACATCTACATATCTCAACTCAGCATCTCTGAAAGGACAGCTCATGAAAGCAATTGGTTTTTCTTCTTTTTCTTCATTTCTTTGAGTTAACACTGCTGCAGAGGTATGCTCTGAGGCAAATGAATAGATGTAGAAATCTTTCGTATAGTCTGGACTGATGAGGACAGGAGCATCTGAAATGGCCTTCTTTATATCTTCAAAAGCAGCCTTGGCCTCTGGTGTCCACTCAATTTGTGCATCTTTTTTCAACATGGCATTTAGTGGTCTGACAATCTCAGCAAAGCCGGTGATGAACTTCCTCACAAAATTTATCTTACCAAAGTAAGACTTAAGTTCCTTTTTGCTTCTTGGAAGTTGTAACTTCATAATAGACTCCACCCTATCAGGATCAATGATAATTCCATCTTCTGTGATCAGGTGGCCTAGTAATTTTCTTGTTGTGACTCCAAATATGCACTTCTTGGGATTCAAAGATATTCCATATTCTTCACATTTCTTCAGTACACTTCTGAGATCAGCAACATGATTCCCTCTTTCCTTGGAGAATACCGTCAGGTCATCCATGTAGATGACTATACATTTTCCTATTAAGCCTCTGAAGGCTATGTCCATTGCTCGCTGGAATGTAGCTCCATCATTTATGAGTCCGAATGGCATACGTCTATATGCAAATATCCCCCACTTTGTGGTGAAGGCGGTCTTCAATCTGTCAATTTTATCAACCATCACCTGGTTGTATCCTAAAAAACCATCCAGGAAGGACATCATTTTGGCTCCATTCACAATCTGTAGAACTTCATCCAATGAAGGTAAAGGATAATTGTCCTTTTCTGAAGCTCTGTTTAGGTTCCTGAAATCTACACATAACCTGATGTCTCCATTCTTCTTTCTGACTGGCACAAGATTTGCCACCCAAGTGGAGTGCCTTACAGGGAATATTATCCGGGCATTTAACAATTTCTTAACTTCTTCAAGGATGATTGGTTCAAGCAGAGCATTGACTGGCCTTTGCTTCTGTCTGAAAGGTTTTGCATCCAGCTTGAGAGGTATAGTATGAGTTATGACAGAGGTGTCATATGTCTTCAACTCATCATAAGTCCATGCAATCACATGTGTATAATCTTTGAGTGCTTGAGTTATTCCTTCTAACTCTTCTGGTGTGCAGACTTTGCCTATCAGCACATTCCTCTTGTCTTCCTTTGGTCCTATATTCACTTGTGAATATTGACCTCCATCTGCCTTGGGCAGATCCTTATGTTTAAGCATATTATCTAAATCAAAAGCTCTTTCTAATTCAATCATACCTTTGGGAATCCTGTTGCTAGGCAACTCTAATATCTCATCTTCTTCCCAGACATGATCTTCCATACCATTCTCATCTATAATCTGAGCTTCAAATATGTCTCTGTTTGAAATGAAGTCCAGAATGTGCTGATCATCATCAAACACATGGAGATTAGTCACGTTGTCAGGTACTGAAGGTACTGACACCAATTCTACTGAAAATCTCTTCAGACCAGATATAGACAGTGGCTCTAATGTACTGGCAGCCTGGGCAAGTGCATCTGCCCTCTGGTTTTGTTCCCTTGGTACGTGAGTGATATTAAAGGCATCAAAGTCTTCAATCAGGTCCCATACACGATGTCTGTAATTTGATAGCTTCCTATAGTTACAGGAGTAAATTCCCCTTACTTGCCTCACAACTAGTTCTGAATCTCCAAAGACATGCAGAACCTTTACTTTCTTCTTATGAGCAAACATCATTCCATGAATCAGAGCTTCATACTCTGCTACATTGTTGGTACAGGGGAACTGTAATCTGTAGGCTGCTAAGTAGGATTTTCCTGATGGATTAATGAGATCAATTCCTACCCCAGCACCTTGCTTGGATTTAGATCCATCAAACCTTAAGATCCAAGGCTTATCCTCAACAGGACTTTTATCTTCAGCGGGATATCTATTTGAACCTTCTTTCTTCTTTGCAGCTCTGGCTGCTGCTCCACCTGATATCCACTTTAACTTAGGGATGTCATCATTCTCAAGTTTCTTCTTTCCTTTATTTTGTGAGCCTGATGGCTTTTCTGTTTTATCTTTCATATCAGCAGGAGGATGATGTTCAGGATCCGCAGCTGCATATTTTTTCAAAATGTGTAAACATAGTGAGCAAGTTGTTTCTGAGTGAGGTGCCTCATGCAACCTACACCAACCTTTTATTAAAACCTCCTGGGGAGATTTATGTTGTCGTGTCGTCTTCTTTATTTCTTTTACTAAAAATTCTTCGAACTTAGTCAGGTCACTACCTTTGTCTTCATCAGACAACTCATAATCTTGTTCCATGAAGCAATCACTACCAGGGGTGATCTTCTCCTTCCTTGCATCACTTATCGGGTTAGACACCAGAATCTCTTCTATTTTCAAGATATGATCTTCATCATGATCTGTCAGCACCTCTGTTCCTGCAGAAGACAGATAAGAATTAGTATCGTCATCATCATCAGATGTAGTATTTACCTCAGAATATGATGATGATGCTTCGCTATATGTCTGCTCCAGCATCATCATATCTAAACATGTTTCACAAGTCTTTTCTGAGTGTGCTTCACCGTGTAATCTGCACCATCCATCAATCAAAATATCATTAGCAGGTATATTTAATAATTGACAACACTTTACCTGATTAGATAGATGCATCTCAAAATCTCTGAAGTGATTCATTTCATTCTCATTATCTGGATTATTATTAAGTTCTATAACTGGCATGTCCTCATGATGATCATCATGATGATGATGATGATGAACATCAAGCATCAGGATCTCTTCGATTTTGACAGTCTGCGGTGTGATGCAATAAACTCCAGGTTCTACGTTTACGTACATGATCTCATTTGTTTTGTTGTACTCTGTGATCATATGTTTCATCCTAGGTTCAGCGTCAATCCTGATCTGATTAGGTATACCCTTCCATGGTAACCACATGTGACTAAAATTTGTAGACATATATCCGTTAAGCATTTTGGACCAGTCTCGGCTAAGCAACATCCCATAAGTATCAGGTATATCAACTACCTGAATGTCAATGTAATACTGGATCCTCGGATCAGATGTTAGCTACATGTGTATGTGAGTTAACTCTCCTACTACACTTACTTCTGTTTTATCCAACTGTGTGACCTTCTTTAAGGATTTAGCAGGATGCAATCCTAAGGCGTTGCATATTGACAAGGGCATAACATTAGTGGATGCTCCTGAATCAACCAGACAGTTGTGCAGGTTCTTGCAGAACATTCTTATAGTGAGGAGAAACGGAGGTGATTCAGTTTTATCCCTATACAAGGTCATGTGGGAGGTTTCAGCAGCTTGGACTGTAGCTGACACTTTAGGCTTGATAATAGTATCCTTAGCAGCATGATCCTTGCCACTGGGTTGATTTGAAGAGTGACTATCCTCTTTAGGAGCAGGATCATCTAGTGACTTCATGAATGCTTTTTTGATGGCAGGAGTTTTTAGTAACTCAGATAGGGACAGGCTGATCTTAATTTTCTTCATTTCATCAGCGAGATAGCTGACTAACTTGTCAGATTCATGAGGTGTATTTACGACCTTTGATACAGTGTTTTGAGGAGACAAGTATTGAGCATTCACCTTAGGGAACCCAGGGTTATTGCTAGCTTTAGGATCAGGAGGTGTGTTGAAGTTATTTGGAGGTAAGGATGATGTCAATGGACTAGTGGGTCTATTGGCATTACTTCTCAAGTTATAATTGTGCTTACCAGGATATTGCTGCTGGTATGCATGTACTTCCTCATGCTCTCCTGCAGGTTCATTTTCATCCTCAAAGGGGAAAACATAGTTTGTTTCAAAGGTTAAAGCAGATTCCTCACATGTTTGGTTATAACTCTGATGAGGTTGATTAGTGTACGCTTCCAGCACAAAAGATGAGTCATATCCACAAGGAACTATCTCATTTCCTTCTGCCTGAGGTGGATTTCCAGAAGTATTAGATACTTCAATCTGAAAAATGCTGGCAGCAATTCTAAATTGTGGGCAATCTAATTCCGCATGTGCATTTGTATTGTGGATCCTACACCAATTAGTAAGGGCTGCCTCAGCAAGATTGACTCTAGTAGTCTGTTTGGTTTCACCAGGAGGCTGATTGTCTAGGGGTGATGGTAATGAGCCATTATTTGGCCTGGAGTTCCACACTCTGGGCTGTCTAGGTGGGTTATTGTTACTTCCACCATTATTGTTGAAGTTATTGTTGTTATATCCTCTGTTAGGATAATTTGGTCTGTTATTGGGATAATTTCTATTCTGACCTGACTAGGAATAAAAACCTTGATTTCTCAAATGTGTTACTTCTGTGGTGAGTTTTTTGAGTTGAGCAGAAATTTCTTTAATCTCTTCTTTTTCCTCTTGAGCTTTGGCCACTACATTTTCTGTCTGAGGCTTGCAGAAAGAGGATCCATGATTATTGTTGGATAGATCAGTACCCTGAGGTGTCTGAGCATGTGTAGGATATTGTGGTAATTGGCCATTTCCATTAGGAGGAGGCATAATGCTTAGTGGAGGTACTTGCAAAGGTGCAGGCATGACTGCTGGAGGTACCAATGCTCCATTAGGATATTGTGCAGGATACTGTGGAGAATATGCTGCGGGATATTGTGACTGCATGCCAGGCAAGGTAGGGAATACTATATTTGGAGTAGGGGCAGGTATCAATTGCTGATTTACCTTGATAGCTTCTTGAAAAGCTCCTATCAATGTAGTGATCTCAAGATGTGTTCTCCTGATGAACATGGAAGTTAATGGATCCAGGGCTGAATAATAGATACTCCTAGCAGCAGCACCAGCTACTACATATGGGGCAACTAGCTTGGACAATATTTTCTGGAACCTAGCATTGAAATTAGCAATAGGTTCATTATCAAATCTTTTGATTGTAGCAAACATATGGTAATTCATAGATGGATCAATAGGGATCTTGAACCTGTCAAGAAAAGCTTTCTCTAGGACAGCCCACGAGCCGACAGAAGCTTGGCCAAGACTAATGAACCAATTATAAGCCTCTTCCCCTAAGGAAAAAGGAAATAATCTGCACACCACATCTTGATGTTCTATCCTAGCTCTGCAGCAAGCTTCCTTAAAAGTCCTGATATGATCATCAACATCTTGATAAGGATGATATTTTGGGCAAAGTTTGTCCGGATTCTTTGGTAACTCATGATATGCAGTAAAGGTCAAAGGTGACTCTGCTGCAAAGAAAGACATTGCAACCTGAGGAGGTTGAGCTGGTGGTGCAGCTGGCTGGGGTTGAACTAAAGGTACACCCTGAGGTTGAACTAGAGGTGTCGTAGATATCCCAGAAGGTATTTGTAAACCAATAGGAGTTACAGGAGGAGGTTCTGGTGAAGCTTTTGACGCACTAGACCCTGGAGTATGATGAATGTCTACAGTCCTAGGTCTAAAACCTCTAACAGGTAATTCTTTGAAAATTTCACTAGGTCTAGACCTGGTATTTATCCTGTGAGCCAGGATTTCTCGATTTGGAGGTAAACTGGCTGAAACTTTGCAAATATTGGCTGGATTCCACCAGATGAGGTGATATTTGCGGTCAGATGGCAGATCAGACTAGATATTTAAGAAATATTTGCGAAGATACTGCAAATATGACAAGGTATTGGGGTATCTTGACCCGTAGCACGAGATCTTAAGTGTCTAAGGCCTAAATTCTTCAAGGCTTGAACCAATTTACGTATCTTTGGCCAATATTAGTGAATTCAGAATGATCTACTGTAAAGCTTGCAATATTTATGTGAGATCTAGAAATCCTTACATAGAATGAGCATATACAAACTTCTTACAGTACATATTTACATAATTTTTTGAAATTCACAGACGATCTGAGGTTACCTTACTCTGTGCGTCATCAAACCTGAAAATACTGATGATGCGCGCGGTCTTCCGAACTCTGGCCCTCCTTCTAGTGCCAATTTATGTTGGTCATGATGTTAGTCACAAACAAACATAGAATAAAAGTACACATTAACCTTTATTCAACTTGAAAGATACTGTGAATTTAGAGAATTCATGATCCCAAGTCTCCGGTGATTAGGTCTTAATCGACTGACATTACTCAGAGGTTAATGTGAGTTGCTGTTTCCATTTTGGGGCCTTATGTGAAGATTTGTCATCATCATGACGTTCCTGCAGAAATTCTTTACAGAGAAGTCAAATTATGCAGTTATTTGATGAAAAGATGTAAAAATACCTCAATCTTTGCATGATATTTTCAATTGTGCATGCTTAGTACTCAAATATGCTAAATATTTGTGATTATCTATGAGATGTCTGCATATTTTGTGTTGTTTGCTTAAGATTATCAGTTATTTGCAATTGTGATAGTGAAATGCTCTGAAATTGAAAGAAATTAAAAGAAATACTTCTAATTAAGTTGAACCTTTAGCTTTTGATCCACATACATGCTTGATACTGTCATGAGGAGAAGAAATCAAACCATATGTTCACCAGGATATTCCACAGCTAGATACAGTTGATGCAAACTCCAGAGGATAATGAATGAAAATAATACATGCAACATAATGAGCACTCCAAGGGACGCAGCAAATCAAAGCACATATCTAGAATTCAAACACAGATTACTCAAGATTTACAAAGATTTGTAATCAAAATACTCTTCTCTTTCATTAAGTATGCAAAAGACATGTACATATATAGCAGCTTTGAAATGAGCTCTGAATACTTCAACAAACAAATTTCAATTAAGTTTCAAATATTTACAACAAGGCATTCCACCACCTTTTATAGAATAAGGTGAGGAATCTGTTACAAAAGATCTACGATCCTGATTTATCACTATAAATCCACGGTCGGCATTTCTTGACTTTGTCAACTTCCACAAAATGGCACAAGTTGCCAGCTGGCAACTATCTATATTGCTTATGCTTATATCCCCTTCATGATGTATCTCCATCATGTTCCTCAGCTGATTCATGCGGGTCATCATCATGTGCATCACTTCCAGAACTTTCGCTATCCTGATGATGATGATACTGCATATGGGGCTGCATGCTGCTCCAGATCTGTTCGTATGAATGCACAACCTGATCTACTCCCCCTCCATCTTGAGTCTTTGCTTTGACAATGGCATGCTTATGTGCTTCATACTTATCTCTGCTGTTGTCCAGCTTATTTTTCCTGTCCTGCAATGTCTCATTGTAACTCTCCATCTTGACCTTGATTCTCATTACTTTATTTATGATCTCTTCTGTCAAGTGGATGAGTGGACCATCTGCTTCTACTTGGAAGTTGCTGGGCAGAGCTTTGAGGGCAGAGTCTTCATCTTGGTTCTCTATCTTTCCTTCTACTTTCCCTTCCAATGTTTCTAACATCTCTGCCTCAACACCCATTAAATCTCGCAACTTCATGCTGATCTCCCTCAGCTTATTATTACATCTTTTGAGAACTCCGCATTCAAACTGTACATCCTTGTACCAGATATCTATCAACAATGCGGTATTATTGTTCAATATCTGCTTACTGATAAGCAGTTGAGGATTTATCCTCCTTATTTCTCCCAACAGGCTCAGGACTCTCTCCAGTTTATAAGACCTTTTCCCGGTCTGCATCTGTAATTTGTCTACCTTGGTCTTGGAGTCACTCAAAATACTCCACCTCTTCAAAGAGGCCTTCATTGATTCTTCTGCATCATCCAATGTAGATGACATCCATTTTCTTATTACAGACGCCTCATGTTTCATGAGGTCTAATTTATTTACCTCCTCCTGAGAGATAGCAGTCAATGGGACTGCATGTTCAGTTGCCCTTTGATATAGGCATGCAACTGAGCAATGTGCTCTTTATGTTGCTTATTCTTCTCCTTCTCTCTTTTCACCTTTTGAATTAGAGAGTCAATGATGTCCTTGCCTTCCTGACCTTCTTGGTCTTCATTGGCAAACCCCAAATCTACTGTACTGATCTGAAATTCATCCACAGTGATTTTACCCTTTTCTTTCTCCACCGCAGGTATGGCAATTTGTGCGGTCCTTCTCCCTGTCGTTGGATCTCTCTTGATGGCCGAAGTCATTCTGGCCTTCCTCTTTGGCTTCATTATATCCGCGGAGAACAGGGTGGAGACGTCGAATTATTGAATTTCAAGCTCTTCCTCAATATTTACCTCTTTTGCTAACCACGGAGGCACCTGATCATGTTTTCCAGCATCATCCTGATGTTCACCTATTTCTGTCAACAAGTGTTGTGGAGATGGTGACTTTCTCATTTCTTCCTCGTGATGCTCACCTTGTTGTTGATCTTGTGGTGCCTCCTCCTGTTGAGGAATTTCCTTTTTTGGAGGAGCATCTTCTTGGTGTGGGGACCCTTGCGGAGCATCTATGTGTTGATCATGATGATCATGATCCTTCTCCGTCATTATTTCATCTGCTTTCAGCTCTTCCCCTTATTGAGGTTGATCATCCTCCTTTGGTTTCTCTGTTTCTGGTGGTATGTCCACCACCTTGGATATCGTGGGGTCCGCCTGAGGTGATGGCATCTGTTCTGCGGCTGCTTTTTATTCCGTGCCTGCACTATCTACCTCTTGTGCCTTAGCAGTAGGATCCTCTGTTGTTTTCTCCTTTTCATCAGCCTTCGTTTCTTGGACCTCTACTATAGCAGGTCCTGCTGATGTATCCTGTGGGCTTTGTTTTCCCAATTCTAGAGTATGGCCCTCTGATTCTGCCATCTCTATCTCCTCTGTTGGCCGTTCTTATCAGGTGATCCTGCTGGCTGTCCAGGACTTGCATCCTGTTTCTCTGTCAAATCCACCACTACAGGACTTGTCACCTCTGTGATCAATGTATCCAGCCCTATTTCCTGAGCTACTTGCTCTGGGCTCTTTTCTTGCTCCGGGCTCTTTTCTTGGTCCGCTTGCTTCATCTGCTCTAGTACTGTTTGAACGGATGGAGGCTTGTGGGTGTCATACTGGTACCAACAGCCAGTGTTTCCATATTCTGTGCAGCCACATCCTGCACAACCTCATCATCAGACAAGTTTATTGTCTCGTCCAGCGAGACATGTCCCTCTGCTTGAGTCTGGGCAGCTTCCTTCTGTTGCTCCTCGACAAGTTCAGTTTTGAACTTGACAATGGTAGGAAGTGGAACGTTATGCTGAAGTTCCTTTGGCACTTCACTACCTGCCCCCTGTAATAGTGTAAGGGGTTGGCTTATTTCACCTCTCATGGAGGTTCTTGGTTTCTTAGGTGTGGTGGACACCAGCACCTGTGGAGCTCTCCTCTTTCTTTTTATTATCAGTGGAGCTTCTTATTCTTCTGGTTCTTCCTCCATGAGGATATCTTTTCCTCCTAGTTGTTTAGAGGATTGACCCACTTCTTGGGTCTCAGTGATTCCAGCCTCTGCTGTTTTGCTTTTCTTGAGCTTTTCCTTCTTTGGAGGGGATGCTGATTCTGATCCTGATCCTAACCCTACCGCCTCCTCAGCTGTAAATACTGCCCTTTCAATTATAATACCTTTTGGTCCCTTTTCCACCTTCTTGCCCCTTGGGGATCTTTTGCTCGGCTGTTGTGGTGGAGGGATTCTCTCTCCCTTGGTCTTCCTCTTCTCAAGCAGGAAGTCATCATATTCATCCGCAGGGACATCCTACCCTTTCTTCTTGTTGTCCACCGTGATAGCAACACCCTTCTTCTTCAATGCCTCTATCTGTGCATCAGCCCAAGCTTGGGTCAGGTGTAGGGTCCTGGCAATGAATGGGTCCAAGGACATGTCCTCCTGCATGGTGAGGTCAGGTGTAGAGATGGTGTCATTATATATCTTTTTCTGTTCATATTCATCTGCCATTATCCTGCCATCATCATTCTTAAGCTACTGGGAATGGAAATGCATTCAAAAGTTTTAACTTGGTTCAGAGTCAACCTCTGATACCTCCTTCTTCTGGCTTCTGCCTCATCTTCACAGTCAACCCAGAAATCCTCTAGGTGCCTCTGATGAATAGGCTTCCCTAGAATCTTTTGTATCCTGCCGTAAGGATCATATGGTCTTGTCAGTGGAAAGGGCTGTAGATTCATCTTATTCAGGGTGACCATCACCTTCTTTATATTATCCGAGTCAGAGCACATATAGTTGCCAATGTTGACTGGGAACAAAATTGGTGGCAGCTTCTTGGCATCCTTGTACATTTGTATCATGGTGGAGCCCTGCCTGATAAATTCCATTAATACTACTGCATCAGTAGGATATCTCGGCAGCATCAGGGGATGTCCTTCAAAACCTTCAACCCTTATATAAGAAAAGGTTGCAAATTGTATGTACCATGCCCCATGCCTGTAGACTGCCTCTTGAGCCTCCATGCTCAATCTTTTGGTTCTGTCTTCTTCCATGGTCCTTACCAGATGCATAGAGAATGCATCATTGACCAGTTTGTAATCTTTGAGATAATTGGTTCTCTGCAGTTGGGGATGATGATCCCAGATATATGCAGCATTTGTGCCTGTGAGCTTTCCATCTGTAACTAAGGCATCAAAAGTGCCTCTATAAGCACAAGAATAAACAATATAGGATGTCATGTAAAATGCACAATCTGAACCTCCCAGGTTCATCAGCTGCTCATGCAGAGCATCACTTATTATCTGGCCCCACAGTGGCTTGATGTCTGAATACAGACACATCATTATTATTCTGTACATCCAATCTCTGAAATCACCAACATCAGGCTGGCCAGTTACTCTATTTAGGAGTGCAATCATGTATTGGTATTCCTCACTGAAATGAAACTTAAACAGGTGCACAGGAAGCTTGGCCGCTGCATTATATGTGCTGTTCTCGGCCTGCCATGAATACATGTTCTTCCTGGCTGATTTCTTGTTGGCCTCATACTCCCTTTCAGACTTCTTCAAGTCTACACTTTTGACCTTACTGCCCATTGGCAATCCAAATGTCCGAGAGAGACCCTTGATGGATAAGTCTGCATACACCCTCCCATGTTTCACCACTTGCCTTGTCTGAGGGTTATAATTCCGGGCACACTCAATGACGAGCTTCGTAGATTCCATGGAGTATGGAAAACCGGCAGCATTCCACATCCCCGACACAAATACTGCATCCAACGCAGGACTCTTGTCATGCCCATCATTCAGGCTTGGCTGACCAGGCCTCCAGATTGGTACTCCCCTGATGGGTGTCTGTAATTGCTCCATATCTAAATAGAACCCCCCTCTGAGAAGAGAACATGGGTTTACTGAATTCCTCCTGACTCTTAATTAATCATTTTTCAGCCATGAGTACCTGCAATTAACAAAATCTCTTCTCACAACAGGTATATACATGCATACATATTGCAATTAAAATCACTATGCCTACTGTGTTTCCTCACCATTACTTAATCAGATGGATGCATAAACCAAACTTACATCACCATACCTGAACAAAAATAACATGATGAGGGTTTCATTCACTTACCTGGTTATACAGATTTTCCTCTTTTATACCAGTGGATTGCCAACGACGCTCTTAATTCAGTTGATGATCACTTCCTTCCTTCTGTCGGTGAGCTCAAATCACGCAATGGTAGCTGGTATGCATATATGGAAGCTGGTGCTCTGTAAAACAATTTTATCGCAAGGTAAATGTAAAAATGGCGGTTGAATTACCTTTTAACCTCACAGTTAGGGTATACTTAGGGCAACTCTGACAAGTTAGATTACATTCCTCGATTACTCGTGTGAAAACGCAGGATTTCGCTAGGTGTTTCATTGGGTTCCGGGGTCGGCGGGAACCACCTACCATGCCTGCGCGCATTTAATGGTAATGGTGGCAATGGGAGCGGGGATATCTATATGACAGGATATCATGAGGGCAGGATGATATTCACAAATATCGCGTTGAGTTTCAATATCATCCTCCTTAGCATTGAAATTGTTATCGCAACGAGATTTGGGTGACAATGCACCCTTTGTTGGGTTTAGTACATCAGGAGGATATTTCGGTGTATAGGGTGATGTTTTAAAATATGATGATGATGAGACAAACTTACTTGTCTCCCTTTCAGAATATCGGGTTGACGTCATCCTGATATTTGTTCTTTGTATCGGAAATGTATCATGACGTCATCGTCATATTAGGGGAACATGATCGTGTTTGGAAAATATCCTGTCGAAATGTAAAAATGATGATGATGTCATCAGGATGTTTATTTCTTCGTTTATCATATTCAGATGATGTCATCATGATATTTGCTAAGGGTGATATTTCGCGTCAGGAGGATATTAAGAAATATCAGGTTATATTTGAAAACATGATGTTCGGGATGCAAAAGACCGCTTGACGGGAGGACTTACTACCACTTAAAGTTGACGTCCGGATATTTGAGCTGCAGGATATGTCGGGGGAATGTTTCAAATATGATGATGATCTTTAAAATCATGACTGAGGTTATAAAATATGATCCTTCTCTTGCGAATATCAGGTTTGACCAAAACTTTGACTGTTCATAACTCTCACATCGTGAGGAATATCTAGGTGATGTAAAAAACAAACCTGCATGAAATTTAATGCTCTTTCAGAATATGAGGTCACAGAAGTGAAATATGAATCTTGACAAATCTGACCTTATATTGGGGACCTACCTCATCCTGACTCCACATGATGATGCACTTGACCTATTTTACCAAACCGCCAGAGAGCAGACAAGCCAAGCCAAAGAAGTTGGGTCCCTGTTTTGCCAAGTCAAAATGGGGCGTGTTGTGTAACCACACAACAGGAAGGAGGTATGCCATCATTCCCACCTCAACCCCAAGGCATGTCATCTATTCCATCTCCAATTGAAGGTATGT